>ONZH01004202.1:0-600000 GCA_900303285.1 Rhinella marina
CGCTAGCCCCCTCCGCATTTTATTTTTTTTTGTTGCAAATACAATATTTGGGTATATAATTAGGTATGTGAAATACTTTAGCAAGAGAACGCACAGTACAGTGGCCTATTAAAAGGCCTAGATATTGTATATTTCAAAGTACACAGCCGTGTACTAACTGAACAGACGGTGGGTATTTACACCAGGTATGTGAGATAATTTAACAAGAGAACGCACAGTACAGTGGCCTATTAAAATGCCTAGATATTGTATATTTCAAAGTACAAAGCCGTGTAGTAACTGAACAGACGGTGGGTATTTACACCAGGTATGTGAGATAATTTAGCAAGAGAACGCACAGTACAGTGGCCTATTAAAATGCCTAGATATTGTATATTTCAAAGTACAAAGCCGTGTAGTAACTGAACAGACGGTGGGTATTTACACCAGGTATGTGAGATAATTTAGCAAGAGAACGCACAGTACAGTGGCCTATTAAAATGCCTAGATATTGTATATTTCAAAGTACAAAGCCGTGTAGTAACTGAACAGACGGTGGGTATTTACACCAGGTATGTGAGATAATTTAGCAAGAGAACGCACAGTACAGTGGCCTATTAAAATGCCTAGATATTGTATATTTCAAAGTACAAAGCCGTGTAGTAACTGAACAGACGGTGGGTATGTACACCAGGTATGTGAGATAATTTAACAAGAAAACGCACAGTACAGTGGCCTATTAAATGGCCTAGATATTGTATATTTCAAAGTACAAAGCCGTGTAGTAACTGAACAGACGGTGGGTATTTACACCAGGTATGTGAGATAATTTAACAAGAGAACGCACAGTACAGTGGCCTATTAAATGGCCTAGATATTGTATATTTCAAAGTACAAAGCCGTGTAGTAACTGAACAGACGGTGGGTATTTACACCAGGTATGTGAGATAATTTAACAAGAGAACGCACAGTACAGTGGCCTATTAAAATGCCTAGATATTGTATATTTCAAAGTACACAGCCGTGTAGTAACTGAACAGACGGTGGGTATTTACACCAGGTATGTGAGATAATTTAACAAGAGAACGCACAGTACAGTGGCCTATTAAAATGCCTAGATATTGTATATTTCAAAGTACACAGCCGTGTAGTAACTGAACAGACGGTGGGTATTTACACCAGGTATGTGAGATAATTTAGCAAGAGAACGCACAGTACAGTGGCCTATTAAAATGCCTAGATATTGTATATTTCAAAGTACAAAGCCGTGTAGTAACTGAACAGACGGTGGGTATTTACACCAGGTATGTGAGATAATTTAGCAAGAGAACGCACAGTACAGTGGCCTATTAAAATGCCTAGATATTGTATATTTCAAAGTACAAAGCCGTGTAGTAACTGAACAGACGGTGGGTATTTACACCAGGTATGTGAGATAATTTAGCAAGAGAACGCACAGTACAGTGGCCTATTAAAATGCCTAGATATTGTATATTTCAAAGTACAAAGCCGTGTAGTAACTGAACAGACGGTGGGTATGTACACCAGGTATGTGAGATAATTTAACAAGAAAACGCACAGTACAGTGGCCTATTAAATGGCCTAGATATTGTATATTTCAAAGTACAAAGCCGTGTAGTAACTGAACAGACGGTGGGTATTTACACCAGGTATGTGAGATAATTTAGCAAGAGAACGCACAGTACAGTGGCCTATTAAAATGCCTAGATATTGTATATTTCAAAGTACAAAGCCGTGTAGTAACTGAACAGACGGTGGGTATGTACACCAGGTATGTGAGATAATTTAACAAGAAAACGCACAGTACAGTGGCCTATTAAATGGCCTAGATATTGTATATTTCAAAGTACAAAGCCGTGTAGTAACTGAACAGACGGTGGGTATTTACACCAGGTATGTGAGATAATTTAACAAGAGAACGCACAGTACAGTGGCCTATTAAATGGCCTAGATATTGTATATTTCAAAGTACAAAGCCGTGTAGTAACTGAACAGACGGTGGGTATTTACACCAGGTATGTGAGATAATTTAACAAGAGAACGCACAGTACAGTGGCCTATTAAAATGCCTAGATATTGTATATTTCAAAGTACACAGCCGTGTAGTAACTGAACAGACGGTGGGTATTTACACCAGGTATGTGAGATAATTTAACAAGAGAACGCACAGTACAGTGGCCTATTAAAATGCCTAGATATTGTATATTTCAAAGTACACAGCCGTGTAGTAACTGAACAGACGGTGGGTATTTACACCAGGTATGTGAGATAATTTAGCAAGAGAACGCACAGTACAGTGGCCTATTAAAATGCCTAGATATTGTATATTTCAAAGTACAAAGCCGTGTAGTAACTGAACAGACGGTGGGTATTTACACCAGGTATGTGAGATAATTTAGCAAGAGAACGCACAGTACAGTGGCCTATTAAAATGCCTAGATATTGTATATTTCAAAGTACACAGCCGTGTACTAACTGAACAGACGGTGGGTATTAACACCAGGTATGTGAGATAATTTAGCAAGAGAACGCACAGTACAGTGGCCTATTAAAATGCCTAGATATTGTATATTTCAAAGTACAAAGCCGTGTAGTAACTGAACAGACGGTGGGTATTTACACCAGGTATGTGAGATAATTTAGCAAGAGAACGCACAGTACAGTGGCCTATTAAAATGCCTAGATATTGTATATTTCAAAGTACACAGCCGTGTACTAACTGAACAGACGGTGGGTATTTACACCAGGTATGTGAGATAATTTAGCAAGAGAACGCACAGTACAGTGGCCTATTAAAATGCCTAGATATTGTATATTTCAAAGTACACAGCCGTGTAGTAACTGAACAGACGGTGGGTATTTACACCAGGTATGTGAGATAATTTAGCAAGAGAACGCACAGTACAGTGGCCTATTAAAATGCCTAGATATTGTATATTTCAAAGTACACAGCCGTGTACTAACTGAACAGACGGTGGGTATTTACACCAGGTATGTGAAATTATTTAGCAAGAGAACGCACAGTACAGTTGCCAATTAAAAGGCCTAGATATTGTATATTTCAAGGTACACAGCAGTAGTGCCAAATATAGTTTGGTATGTAGCAGAGCACCTAATACACCACTAATGCCTCTCTCTGTCCCTACTCCAGCAGCTATCCCTGAATACAGCAGCCGTTCTCTGTAAAGTCTATATTGTAGTAAAGCTATCACTGAAGTCCACTGTAGTAGCCCTGATAAGGGCTTTTATTCACGCTCCTGCCTGTCCAACAGCTAAAATCTGTCTCTCCCTTCTCCAGCCTCTGTCCCTGACTAAGTTCACGCAGCATATGCGTACGAGCAGGAAGAGCTGAGTTTTTAATATTCGAGGTCACATGGTTTTTCCAGCCAATGCATGTAGACGCTGTTTTCGCGCTGCCAGCGTGCTCAGCGTGCCTGTCATACCCCCCCTGCATGTTGATTGGTGGAAAAAGAGCGCCAGGGAAGGTGGGAGGGGAAACGAATTCTAAGTGCGCCATCGCCGTTATACTCGATTGAAATCGAGTGTGCCGAATATCGTAGTATTCGATCGAATACCAGCTCGATCGAACACTACTCGCTCATCTCTAGTCACCGCGCATAACGCAGGTCCATCGGCAGGGCCTGCTCAATGAAGACTGGAGACTGCACTGCGCGAGCAAGTGGATAGGGTGAGTGGCCATATAGAACCCATTTTTAACGGCCGTTAGACGGGAGAACTCCTGTCAATCGGACGTTAAAAACGTCCCCATTCATTTCAATGGGGCAGTCGGCCCGTTGAAACGGCCCAGAAATAGGACATGTCCTATTTCTGGACGGAAGCTATTCACTGGCCGTTAAAAAAACGGCCATGTGAATAGCCCCATAGGCTTTCATTGGTGCTAAAAATGGCCGTGTGGCGGACGCTACTTAGACGGCCGTCACATGGCCATTTTTTACTGTCGTGTGCATGAGCCCTTAGATTGTGTTTTCTACAATTGTAATTTAAAACAGCCTACATTTTATTAGTAATCAATGCAGGGATGCAGGTAATTCCAACAGATGCACTTTATTTTTCCTGCAATGGTATGCTGGCACACAGCCCTTATGTTTTATTAGTATGCACCGCAAGCTATTATATTCTCCCCTAGAAGCAGTATTTCTATGGAAGAATTTCTTCATAATACACAATACAATCAAATTCCTCTTACATGTATATGACTTATTAATGTTATTGTGAGTGGACAAAAGGCACCATTGAGAATAAGCTACTTCGAAACTGTGGCGCACCACATGCCATTGATGTGAAAGGCGAACATCAGCTACGAAGGTGTGCGGGGGCAAATCGGCACTTTACACTGCCAAAATGAACCGAGGAGATAGCAGATGTGTCTAAAACAATAGTTCGGCGAACCATACTATTTGTGGGGCTCTGCTAACAAAGTTGAATAGGCAGAAAAGGCTTCAAGTTTCACAACAGTATCACAAATGGACCTCCACCGATTGGCAAAGGATTGCTTTCTCCGATGAGTCATGCTTTCTGCTTCATTGAGCAGATGAATGTTGGCGTTTTAGGCAAGAAACATCACAGAACAAACACCCTGCAAACATTGCTAGAAGAACACAAGCTGATGGTGGCATTATGGGTATGAATCCATCCTTGCAGATGACATACACCCATACATGCCGATTGTCTTTACTGGGGCAGGTGGGATCTTCCAGAAGGACAACTAATTCTACAGTATATTTTGATCTATAGCAGGGGTACTCAATTGGCGGACTGCGGTCCGAATCCGGACCACGGTTGCCAGCTGTCCGGACCCCTGCATGCACCTAGGTGCTGGCTCTCAAGGAGTCCAGAAGCAATGAGCGCTTCCATCAATACAGATGGAAGTGCTCATTGCTAGAGTGCAGGGGCTGATGTCACTCACTGCTCAGCTCCCTGCGCTCCTCCCCTCCTTCAGGCCGGCTGCGCTGTGAATGGTGATGCAGGAAGCCTTCTCCTGCTCCACCATTCAGTCTGCACAGATCGCGCTGCCGGCCAATGTGGGCGGAGCCTGTAGACTGGAAATCTGCATAAGCTCCGCCCACACAGTGCTGCAGAGCGATCTGTGCCTGCAGAGAAGGCAAGACTATAACTTCAGGAATGGGACAAGGTGAGTAGGTACTGCGTGTTTTATTTGTTTGTTAGTTAGTTTTTTTTTTTTAATACAGAGGGGGCACAGAGGACATTATCACTATGGAGGGGCCACAGAGGACTTTATAGCTATGGAGGGGGCACTGAGGGATTTATCACTATGGAGGGGGCACACAACTATGAAGGGGGCGCACAGGACTTTATCACTATGAAGGGGGCATATGGGACTTTATTACTATGGAGGGGGCACAGAGGGCTTCATTACTATGGAGGGAGCACAGAGGGCATTACTAATGTGAAGGGGCACCATGGGCAATTTTACTCTGGAGGGGGCACAGAGGGCATTACCACTATGGAGGGAGCACAGAGGGCATTACTAATGCGAAGGAGGCACAAAGGACATTTTTAATCTGGAGGGGGCACCACAGGCATTTTTACTCTGGAGGGGGCACAATGGGTATTGCAAATGTGAAGGGGGCACAATGGGTATTTCTACTCTGGAGGGGGCACAATGGGTATTTCTACTCTGGAGGGAGCACAATGGGCATTGATAATGTGGAGGGGGCACAGTGCACAGAGGGCATTATTCCTCTGAAGGGGGCACAGTGAACAGAGGGCATTACTACTATTAAGGCTACACGCCACTGGTGTTGTCCCTCTTTATATATTTTTTTGTTTTGCAGCTCGGACCTTCATCCTACATCAGACTCAGGTAGGTGGACCTTTACCAAAAGTACTTGAGCACCCCTGATCTATAGTATTGCTATGTTACGGAAACATCTGAAAACCATAGCCTGATGATCTTTAACAAACTGCAGATGGGAAGAATATTGTTTTAGGAGAGCAGTGGCTTTCTCCATGCAAGCCTGCCATGCACACCAATGTTGTTCAGTTTCTTCCTGATGGTGGACTCATGAACATTAAAGGGGTTGTCCGGGTTCAGAGAAGAACCCGGACATACCTGCAATTTCACCCAGGCAGCCCGCCTGAAGAGGGCATCGGAGCATCCTATGCTCCGATGCCCTCCTTTGCCCTGCGCTAATTAGCGCAGGGCAAAGGAATTTCGCCGGGTTCCGGTGACGTACCGGTCCCTGCCGGGCAGAGGCTTCCGCCCGGCAGTGAGTCGGTGACGTCATCGGCGCTGATGGACAGGCTTCAGCGCTGCCCTAGCCAGTAAAACGGCTAGGGCAGCGCTAAAGCCGGCCCATTAAGGCCGGTGACGTCACCGAACTCACTGCCGGGCGGAAGTACCCGCCCGGCAGCGAGTATTTACAAAACAAGAGACCTTGCCCTGCGCGATCTAGCGCAGGGCAAGGGGGGGGCATCGGAGCATGAGATGCTCCGATGTCCTCTTCAGGCAGGCTGCCTGGGTGAAATTGCAGGTATGTCCGGGTTCTTCTCTGAACCCGGACAACCCCTTTAACATTAGCTAATGTGAGAAAGGCCTTTAGCTGTTCAGAGATTAACTTGGGTTCCTTTGTGACCTAGCAGACTATTCCACACCTTGCTATGGATTTTATCTTCATTGATCAACAACTCCTGGGGAGGATAATAATAGCCTCGAATTACCTTCATTTGTACACAATTTGTCTGTGGATTGGTGGGGTCTAAACTCTTTAGAGATGGTTTTGTAACCATTTACAGCCTGAAGAGCATCAATAACTCTTCTTCTGAGGTCCTTAGAAATCTCCTCTGTTTGTGCCATGATACACAAACACATGTTGTGAAGATAAGACTTTGATAGATCCCTGCAGCTTTAAATAAAACAGGTCATCCATTTATACCTGATTGACCCACTTATATTATGGACTGAAAACACATGACTAATTTCACATTCAAATTATCGGCTAAAGGTTCACATATTTGTGCCACTCACATGTGATATTGGTTTTTTTCCCCTCAATAAATAAGTGACCACGTCTAATATTCTTGACTCATTTGTTTGATTTAATTATATCTGTATGAAAATCAGATGTAGCTTGTGGTCAAAAGTAGAGATGAGCGAATCATTCAAAATTTGCTTCGCTGAATATTCGCCGAATTTCTGACAAGATTCGTATTTAAACTAACTTATTCGCCGAATCTACGTAAAAAAAATAAATACACGTTTTTTGCGAACATTCCTGTCCAAATTACGTACGTACAGTTAGCGTAGTTAAAATACGCAATACCTAAGCATTAGTGTATAAAAGTCATACGCACGAGGCTAGGCCGCGGCGTACAATCTTTAGAGGCAGTCCATATAAACTAGAAAAATAAGGTGCTCACTGCTGCTAGCTATCAATTTACTAAAAACATCGTACAATAAGTGCATAATAGGACACATTGCAGTGCCAGAAAAAGAATACACACAATGGGCTAAAGTGCTGAACCATTAAAAACAGTGTAGCTAAAATACAGCAAAAACAAGAGTATGCAAACATTTTAGTGCAATCAATTTCACATTTTCAAGCATAAAAGGCTCATATATATATATACGTTTGAGTCTCTCCTTATGGATCCTAGTTGGCATGATAAAACACTGTCTGTCTGGAACACATATTCCAAAATTCAATTGTAATCCACGTGAGGTAAAATTGTAATCCAAACAGGTAATGTGTAATCCACATGGATAATAGAGAATAGCAGCAAATAGAAAACCTTTTTGGAAAAGGGGGCTCCCAAATAACCTGAGAACGGGGTAAAAACAAAAATAGGCGCACTTCGGCGCAACAGGGAAATTTCTGCAAAATGGGAGGAGTCCTGACAGCCATGCCCATCTGGGTGAGAGTCAAACGGGGGCAACAGAAACTAAACAAAAACAACTGCCAACTAGCATCTCACCCGTCAGGTGCAGTCCATGGTGTGGCTCCCATAGGTCCTCCTGCAGTGTCCTTGACACTGCCAGTAGTTGGGTTCCTCATATGAGGGACTTGAATCCCTCCTCGCTTGAGCTGCTGCTGAAGCTCATCAGAGGACGCTCCTGTCTCTTGTAGGCCATGCTTGCTGCGGTAGTGGAACTCCAGTGCCCTCTTCTTCCTGAAGTTGGAATTGACCGGGTCCGGGTGGTGGTGACGCACGTGACGTTCCAGAAAGGTTGCATCCAGGAAAGAAGCCCCAGCTTCCCCGGCTGCTGCTGGCTTCATCTTCCACGGCAGCTGGTATTGGTGGACCACCGTGGTTTGGAAGGTGAACGATAACGTGGTCAGCTGACCCAGCTGTAAGGACTGTGGTGGTGGTGGTAGTGCTGGCAGTCCAGGAATCAGAGGCTCCGGCTGAGGCTGCAGCTTTTCCCTGAACCGGAGGAGGCCATCTGGGAACTCCAGCAGGCAGCGCAAGTGTCCTGGACCTGGTGGTTCATCCGGCCACACTTCTGGTTCCGTTGTAGGCACCAGAGGCTTTGAAAGGAGGGTAACCCCAGTCGCAAATGGGCCTTTCAGGGACGCCATGGGGTGTACTCCACCTAAACAGGCTATGCCGATGTTGTGGCAGGTACGGCCGTTTCACCGACCTACAGCCCACAAAATACTCCTTTCCATCCTCATCATCCTGCAGGAAGCCAGACCCTCTCCTAACGGAAAACCAAATCACAGTTCCCTTTCTCCGTTCCAATGAAGGATCTCCCGGCTTAGGGTGGTTGAGTACCTGTGTGACCCAGTCCTCCACTGCGGTTTTATAGTCCCAGAGGGTCTGTGCATGGGCCGTCACAGATGGTGGAACAATTGGGTTCTGGTGTATGGAAGGGGTGGATTTCCTCCTGGGAAGCGAAGTGGACGCTCCAGCCGCCTTCGCCGCACAAGCCAAAGCAGACGTTCCAGCCGCATGAGCCAAAGCAGACGCTCCAGCCACACGAGCCAAAGCAGATGCTCCAGCCTCACAAGTCAAAGCAGACGCTCCAGCCACCTCACGAGTCGCAGCAACCTCAGCAGGTGGTAAGGAACACACAGGCACTAAAGCTGGGTTTTTCTGGCAGACTTGTAATACCCTGATGTCTTGAGCGGGTGGTGGTTCAGGTAAGTCGTCTCCAAAATACATCTCGTTCCAATTTGGACGCAGCTGTTTTTTAGCCATGATGCTTGCCTCTTGCTCAGGGCTGTTCTAAACTGGTTCAGACTTCAGAGGAGGGTGGAGCACTGAGGGAGGAGTCTTCACTCCCTATACGTGCAAAACAATTAGATCCTGGTGGGCCGGGCTGGTTTTTTCCAGTTCAGAGGGGGGTGTATCTTCACTTACCCACTCTTGCGTGGGCGTATCGTCATTGTCCCACCTCACGCAGAATGCGTATGTTTCTTACGTTTCATACGTATCGTAGGCATCCGGCTGCTATCTACGGAAGCCTGTGAGATCCAGCCACCTGGATCTCACAGGCAGTAAGCTGGAAGTGTATTACTGTGTGTAATACACTTCCAGCCAATGCATTACAATACAGAAGTATTGTAATGCATTGTAAAGGGGATCAGACCCCAAAAGTTAAAAAAGTGTAAAAAAAGAAAGTGAAAAAAAAAGTGAAAAAATAAAGTTTTACAAAAAAAAGTTTCAAGTTCCCAAAAAAAAGCGTCCTTTTCACAAAATAATAATTGTAAAAAATAGTGAAAAAAATAAAAATAGACATATAAGGTATCGCCGCATCCGTATCAACCGGCTCTATACAAATATCACATGATCCACCCCGCCAGGTGAACGCAGTTAAAAAAAAAAAAAAAACTGTTCCAAAGCAGCCTTTTTTTGGTCACCTTCCCTTACAAAAAGTGTAACAGCAGGCGACAAAAAAGGCATATTTACCCTAAAATGGTACCAATCAAACCGTCATCTTGTCCCGCAAAAATGTAGACCCTACCTGAGACAATCGCCCAAAAAATAAAAAAAATATGGCTCTCAGAAAATAGCAACACAAAAAAAAGATTTTATTCTGTTCAAAAATGCATCTAATGTGTAAAACTTTCCAAAAATAAAAATGTTAGACATATTGGGTATTGCCGCGTCCGTAACAACCTGCTCTATAAAAATATTATATGAGATGGCCCCCCAGGTGAATGCTGTAAAACAAATTTTTTTAAAAAACTATGCCATAACAGCCATTTTTTCACATTGCCTCACAAAAAGTGTAATAGCAGGTGATCAAAAAGGCGTATTTACCCCAAAATGGTACCAATCAAACCATCATCTCGTCCCACAGAAATGTAGACCCTACCTGAGACAATCACCCAAAAAATAAAAAAATATGGCTCTCAGAAAATAGCAGCACAAAAAAAAAGATTTTATTCTGTTCAAAAATGCATCTAATGTGTAAAACTTTCCAAAAATATAAATGTTAGACATATTACGTATCGCCGCCTCCGTAACAACCTTCTCTATAAAAATATCAGGTGAATGCTGTAAAAAAATTTTTAAAAATACTATGCCAAAACAGCTATTTTTTCACCTTGACTCACAAAAAGTGTAATACCAAGCGATCAAAAAGTCTTATGTACCCCAAAATGGTACCAATGAAAACGTCACCTCATCCTGCAAAAAATGAGCCCCTACATAAGACAATAACTCAAAAAAATAAAAATCAACGGCTCCCGCAAACCAATCCATCAAAATCTGTGCTGCAAAATCCATATGGCGCTCCTTCTGTTCTGAGTCCTGCCATGTGCCCCCACAGCAGTTTACCACCACATATGGGATGTTGCCGTATTCAGGAGAAAATGTGGAACAAATTATGGGGTGTTTTTCTCCTGTTACCACTTGTGAAAATGAAAAATTTGGGGCTAAAGCAACATTTTATTGGAAGAAATGAAACTTTTCATTTTCACAGCCAAGTGTTTCCAAATTCCGAAAGCGCTTAGGGGGTCAAAGTGGCCAGTACCCCCCTTAATATATTCTCTGAAGAGTGTAGTTTCCA
Source organism: Rhinella marina (assembly GCA_900303285.1). Taxonomy (NCBI): domain Eukaryota; kingdom Metazoa; phylum Chordata; class Amphibia; order Anura; family Bufonidae; genus Rhinella; species Rhinella marina. Next base: position 11,000 of record ONZH01004202.1, read on the forward strand.
AAATGGGGTCACTTTTTGAGGGTTTCCACTGTAGGGGTATGTCAGGGTCTCTCAATTACAAAATAGTGCCTAAAAACCATTCTAGCAAAATCTGCCTCCAAAATCCGTATGGCGCTCCTTTCCTTCTGACCACTGCCACAAACCCATAGAGACGTTTACCACCACATATGGGGTATTTCTGTAAACTGCAGAATCAGAGCAATGTATATTGAGGTTTAGTTTGCTGTTAACCCTTGCTGTTTTGCAAGAAAAAAATTATTAGCATGAATAATCTACCAAAAAAGTGAAATTTTGAAATTTCACCTCCATTTTCCATTAATTCTTGTGGAACACCTCAAGGGTTAACAAAGTTTGTAACAGCAGTTTTTTATAATTTGAGGGGTGTAGTTTCTAAAATGGGGTCATTTATGGGTGGTTTCCATTACGTAAGCCACTCAAAATCACTTTATATCTGAATTGGTGCTTAAAAAAATGGTTTTGGAAATTTTGTTGAAAATTTGAAAAACGGCTTCTAAACTTCTAAGTAGAGATGAGCGAACATGCTCGAAATGAGCACTGTACCACTCGGGTCCCCTGCGCTCGCATGGGCGCAGGCAGCCGCTCCTGTCCTTGTTTCAAGCACGTTCGCTCATCTCTACTTCTAAGCCTTCTAACATCCCAAAAAAGTAAAATGACATTTATAAAATGATGCCAATATAAAGAAGACATATGGGGAATGTAAAATAATAACTATTTTTGGAGGTATTACTATATACTTTGAAAGTAGAGAAATTGAAATTTGGAAATTTGCTAATTTTTCCAAATTTTTGGTAAATTTGGTATTTTTTAAAAAAAAATAAAAATGAAATATTTTGCCACAAATTTACTACTGTCGTGAAGCACAATATGTGATGAGAAAACAATCTCAGAATGGCTTGGATAAGTAAAAGCGTTCCAAAGTTATTACCACATAAAGTGGCACGTCAGATTTGCAAAAAATGGCCTGGTCAGGAAGGTGAAAACAGGCCCGGGGTTGAAGGGGTTAAGCACCACTGTAATATAGTTTATTAACCCCCTACAGGTACAGTACAGGGTCCATTTTCATTTTCTCCTCCCCACGTTCCAATAACAATATAACTTTTTTAATTTTCAGTTCATATAGCCATATGAGGGCTTATTTTTTGCGAGATAAGTTTTATTTTTCAATGGCACCATTTAATTTAGTATATCTTGTATTGGAAAACAGGAAAAAAATCGTTGTGGGATTAAATTGAAAAAAAAACAAAAAACAATTCTGACAATGACATGATGTCCGTAACTTGCGACTCAATACGATTAGAGGAACACCAAACTTGTTTAGGTTTTTTTTGTTTTACTTTTAAAAAATAAAAAATTTTCTTTGCATCGCCATCTTCTGACAGCAATAACTTTTTTATATTTCCATCCATAGAGCTGTATGAGGGCTTGCTTTTTTGTGGGACAAACTTTAGTTTTATTGGTACCATTTTTGGGGTACATACAACTATTTGATCACTTTGTTGTTTTTTGGGGGGGATAAGGTGACCGAAAAATAGTGAATCACATGTTTCTACTTTTTTTTTTCTTATTACAGTATACATTGCGCAGAAGAACTATATTTTAATAGTTCAGATATTTTAAGATTGGGAAGGGAGGGCTCTGCTTGATCCTGAATATGGTTTAATATGATCTTCAGCACAATGGCGTTTATGAGGAGACATGGAGTACAGAGGAGGGTGGGGGATGTGGATAACGAGCAGCAGCACTTGTTTGCAGTCTCCATTACCACAGCCTCACATTATCACAGTCTGTCCTCTCTGTACTTCTCCTTATGAATTCCATTCCTACAGAGAGTCAGCTGAAGATCTTAGCTGTATTCAGGATCATAATCAGGATCAAGTAGAACAGTGAAGAGGATGAGGCAGCTCTTTAGCTCAGGGTTGTAAAGTAACGTGTCCTCCTGTGTGATTAGGACAGGTTCTGTGTGTACGAATAGGACTGTGGCCATTTTATTTCTCCTAATAATCACTACCTACTATAACTTATGAAAGGTATTTGGGAATATATTTATAATAAAGTAATATTTTTGTATGTTCATTTTTTTAATTCCCAGAGAACCCATTTAAGGAGACCAACTGCGTATGGAGACTTAGTGGCAATGCTCCATGGAAAAATATGCAAAGAGCTATCTCCCAGAAAAAAAAAAGAAAAAAAGAAAAAGAGAACTGTCTCATTTGTGCCCCTTCTATAACTATAACTATAAAAAGCTCAAGAGGACGGCTGCTTTGAATTGCATCAATGCCAATGCTGCATTTAATGTAATGTAATGCAAACCTGGCATGGTACCTACTAAAAAAGTGGTACCTAATAAGCCATGGCATATGTCAGAATAAAATATTTCACACAGCATACACTATAATAGGTTTAGATGTATTTTGTGCTTCATGCTGCAGTTTATCATTAGAGACAAAAGGTCAGTGGAAAGTCAAGTTGCCCTAAGCTGCCCTTGAAGAGGTTTCTTTAAATTTATTGCTCTATTTCACCAGATTACTATACTATGCATTAAAGAAGAAATTCATTGAAAACTACACATATACTGATTTAGTATGAAAAAACAGTCCCTCTTCCCCTAATGATTGCAGCATATCTTTATCTGTAATTAACAGCTTGTAGTCTGGGTATAGTAATCGAGACCTGGACACTCTTAGTTTGCTGGTACACTGTAATCGCCAGGTTCCAGCAGCACAGTGGGTTCCAGATTTTACTGTAAGTTTCATTCTCTGGTCTGGGTGCTGTCATCAGGACCTGAACTTGTGAGATCCCAATGATGGCTGCCAGTCCGCAAATGCAGTGATCGCCTGGTTGCAGCAGCATAGCAGTGTCCAGATCTGACAGTAACTAACATTCTCTGGCTTCAATGTCATCACAGGGACCTGAACTTATCAGCTCCCAATGAGGGCACCCAGGCAAGAGACATTTATTAATTTAGCAAAATGTACAAAAAATAAAAAAAAAACAATGGAAATGAAAAAGAATAAAAGCCCCTCTCCTTTAAAAAAAAAAAAAGTGCTTACTGTACCCCTGCAAACCTAAATGCACAATATTAGATATCCTGCAAGACATAACACGTTTTGAATGGGTAAAATGCAGTCAGGCACTCACACTTGTCACACAGACTGTATGTTATCCCAACCATACAATATTTATTGCCTGTCATCAAACTTTGCATGTTCTACCCCAGTCCTAAATGCTTTTGTTCCTTCACTACAAAATGCCTGTACCTGGATGATTATCACTCATGTACAAAGGCCAAGTCTAACATTACGAGGGAGATCCATTGAAAATGAAAATATGATCTTATTTTTCAAAGCTGTAGTGACATCATAGATTGTACAGTGTATGATGCTGCTATGCACAGGAAATTAGAGGATTTATTTTTGGGAGCAAAAACTATTGTTTGAACAAAAGTACGTTTAAAAAATGTGAAAATTTAAAAAATACACAAAGGGGGACATTTATCAAAACTGGTGTTCTCATGTGCCAGTCTTGATCTCTTGTGCGCCAGAGTGTGATGCGCCTAATTTATTAACCCCTTCGCGCCCAGCGCTGTAATAGTACGGCGCTGGGCACGTGTTTAACCCCTTCACCCCGGAGGTTTTTTCGGTTATGCATTTTCGTTTTGCGCTCCCTGCCTTCAAACAGCCATAACTGTTTTATTTTTCTGTTCACATAGCTGTATGAGGGCTTTTTTTTTGCGGGACAAGTTGTACTTTCCAATGCCACCATTTAATATTGCATATGGTGCAGTGGGAAGCGGGGAAAAAATTCCAAATCAGGTGAAATTGCAAAAAAAAACGCTATTCCGCTACAGTTCTACGGGTTTCTTATTTACAGCGTTCTATGTGCATTAAAACTGACCCATTACTTTCATTCTACTGGTCAGTACGAATCCGGCAATACCTAATATGTGTAGTTTTTCCTGCGTTTTGATAGTGATAAAATAATTAGAAAGTTGCCCTTTTTTTTTTTTTTCCTTGTCATATCTTGACCCCTATAACTTTTTGGTATTTATGTGTACGGAGCTGTATGGGGGCTCATTTTTTGTGGGGCGGTCTGAAGTTTTTATTGATACCATTCTGGGGTGTGTATGACTTTTTATTTAATTTTTTTTAGAAAAAAAAAGCGCCAAAAATCGAATCGCCATTTGGACGTTTTTTTCCGCCACACAATTCGCCGTATTGGAATTTTTTTTAATATTTAAAAGTACGGGCGTTTTCAGTCACGGTGATACCCATGATGTCTATATTTATGGTTATTTAGGTATTTATTTTTTCATTATACGGAAAGGGGGGGTGATTTGAACTTTTATATATTTTTTATTTTTTATATATTTTTTAGAAACAGCAGAGACTTGCCAGCCATGACGCCCGCCGCACCCGCGAGCGGGCGTCATGTCCCCACACCGCACCAGTGCCGTACATGTACGGCGCTGGTTGGGAAGGGGTTAAAGATGGTGCCCGCTCCTGAGCAGAGCAGGCGTCATGGCCGCGGGTGAACTGCTGATTCATACAGCAGTCACCTGCGGCTGATGTCCACGACCGGCAGTAATGCCGATCGCAGACATTTAACCCCTCGGATGCCATGGTCAATCCTGACCACGGCATCTGATCGCAGCAAACACCATAAGCGCGCTTCCGGTATTGCTCCGGCTCCCACATGTGGCACTTGGAGGAGCTGGAGCGTGTCTGCAGCAGCCCCTGACATAGTGAATGACAGGAGGCTGCTGCATAGACTTTCCTATGGAGCCCTTCTGTGTAATAGTGCTCCATAGGAAAGTAGTAAAATAATCATAGACTCCAATGCAAGAGTGAAACTGAAAAAATCGTCAAAATGGCCGATTCGCTGTTTTTTGTCGCTTTTAAAAAAAAAAAATTAAATAAAAAGTGATCAAAAAGGCATACACACCCTAGAATAGTATAAATGAAAAGTTCAGATCGCCCCGCAATAAATGAGCCCCCATACAGCCCCCATTGGTACACATAAATACCAAAAAGTTATAGGGGTCAAAATATGGCGACGAAAAAAAATATACAAATACATTTGTTGCATTTGCGTACAAAATATACGTTATGTGCTATTAGCGAACATTCGTCCACTAATAACGAATGTTCATTTAAAAAATGTACGCAACTTCTTAGAAGACGTACGTATGAGCGTACAAATAGCGTATGAATCCTCAGCGTACTATTGTCTCCGCGATTACGTAATACGCAGGCACGCACGAGGAGAGGCCGCGGCGTGCACTCCTCAGAGGCAGAGCGAATATTCGAAAATGGCATCCAGTCGATCCTCATCATTTAGGTCTGAAGAGGTGAAATTCCTTCCATCCGGCTGATGGACAGAGAGGATTACGATGGCACACACCACCATCCAAACCAGCATAAGAAGGAGGTAATCCAGCAGGTGATTTAAGGCCTGCGCCATGGTTTCCACCCCGGGCCAGATCCAGCGGAAATGGTCCGATCTGAAATTCAAATGCCCAGAGCGGCTTAATGACATCCGCGCAGAGATACGGCAGGGTGAGTAACAAAATATTTGAGAAGTAAAAACATGTAAAAAAATTAGTGTACTGTATTGTATATATACCAGCAGTCACTGCGAATAATGAAAAAAGTATAGAAGGACAACGTGGTCGTGCGTAGTGCGCTGCAGTAATTTTGTTTCATGCTAGACAACGCCTCTAACTCTCGACCCAAACAACTTAAGTGAAGGTATTCTAGTCATTATTGTTAATGGTGCTGGACTTTCTTCCGTTTGTGTCAGGCAAATGCACTAGTTCGAAAGAAAGTACCCTAATATACCCCTTCATAGTTAGCGCTTCCTCCTCCTACACACAAACTCAAAGACGTGCCCATGCTGCAGCTACTGTCAGTGGGCTATATCCAAAGTATTCCTACCACACCGTGTTAACGATATAAAGAAAGTTATTGCGACAATAACGTTATCTATTGCCATAAATACCTTTTTAGAAGAAAAAAATATGATATGGCCCCCCCTCTCACACCCATAATATCTTAATAGTAGTATGTGTTAGTATTAAAAAGAGTCATCATCTAACAATTGTTGCAGAGCACCGTCAACGACGGCATCACCACCGTCGAGGCAGGACGGCCCCTGAAGTACCTGCAGCTTCTAGTAAGTGTAAAACATATTTAATTTATTTTTCATCCAAGCTACGTGGGAGTGCAGCTGCAGTAAGAGCACTAGTGGTTAGAAACGGGATCCTCCAGCCCCAAACTATTCACCATGTAGCTACAACTGTTCATGAGAGTTGAATGTAAGTCTACTTCAACACTAGCGGCAGCCTGGATCCAGCGGGTGAAGGGTCCCTCTGGATCAGTGCTGCCGCAGGTACACGTGTGGGGCCGGAACCGCGCTCCGGCCCAAATTCACTGTAATGGGGGTGGGCCGCGGATCCGGCCACAGCACGTTAACCCCTGCTGAGAGGCAGCCAGAGCGAAAATACAACATGTAACTGTCGTAACAAGAGCTGCAGGACATGATGGCCCGACGTCGGCAAAGGCCGGCGTAATCTTATTTTTTTGTTCCTTTATTTTATTTATTATATTATTTATTTGTTAAAAATAAGTTTTTATTTATTACTAAAATATTCTTGAAAAACCTGTGTTTTGAGTGTTTTGTTAAACCTTTAACACCTTCCTGATCCTGACATAGTGTGAAGAAGACAGAGTTTTTTCCCACGGCCATTTTCCCATATTAATGAACACAGGGTTGTCTGCCGGCCAAAGTATTACTACATTACACACACTCCTGTTCACTGATTACAATTGACAGACAGAAAAATAAAAAAGGCTTGGCTTGTTTGGGCAACAAGCCTGTACATTCTACCTTAACATAGGCAGTGAAAATTATATATGAGCTTTTTATGGCTGCCCCGGCCAGTAGTAGTAGGGGACGGGGTATATCAGCATAGAGTGATAGGTAAAATAAATACAACAGACTGCAGTGGTGTATAACAATGTCCGCTAATATAACTTGTACAGGAAGCAGAGGCAGTGTAAAAAATTTTATTTAAAAAAAATATATATATAAACACACACATATATATATATATATATATATATATATATATATATATATTTTTTTTTTTTTTTTTTTTTTTTTTTTTTGGAGGGGGGGGACTAAAGGCTGAGGCTCCAAAACAAACTTAACAATACTAAATAGAACTATTAGTAACATTAACTAACAACAGCTACTCTCCTACTGAGAGTAGTCCATGACATGACACAAGACATTTGGCTATAAAATTATGGCCCGGCTGTCAGCACCAGTGGGAAGACACTCAGACTATTCTGCCCTGCAAGGCCTGATCTAATCACCACCAGCATCAGCAAGAGGAGTATGAAATTCGGATGTAATCCAGCCTTTATTCATTTTTATAAAGGTTTTTTTTTTGAACACTGCCCGGTGACAGATTTGTCCTTTTGGGTGTCTCATCCCCCCCAGCGGCACTAAAAACCCTCTCTGACATGACACTTGAGGCTGGGCAGAAAAGAAGCCCTAGTGCATAGTGGGACAGTTCCGGCCACTGTTGGCCTCAGGGAGGCTGTCCTCTATAACTGCTGGATTAGAAGGTGGGCTTCGGTGGCTCCTTTTTTAGAAATTGCAGAAGGGACACCACTAGGAGGGAACACTGAAGCCCGAGAGGTGGCAGAAAATGATGGGGTTTGCTTGAGTGGAATGGTGGAGGAGGACGAGTCTGACCCCTGGCTACATATGGATACTGTATCAGCAGATTATTCGGCTGAGACTGAGATGAGTGTGCCATCCACTCCACTACAATTTTGAGCCTCGGTGGGTTAGCCTGGTGGAACAACGGCCAAGTATTGCAAAGACTACTAGTAGATGCTCCGGCTACAGGTCTTTTGGCACTGCTGCCCTGTGCCACCTTCTCCTTTTTTTTAAAGCTCAAAGTCTGGCTGGAACTGGACCCCTTTTGCTTATCCATTCCAGACATTTTTCAATTCACTCGGTGGCCCTGCAGCTGGTCCCTGTATCTCACTGTCTCTCCCTATCTCTCCCTGTTTGATTAAATACTAGCCCTGAACTGGCCCTGCAGTATCCCTGATATGTGTAATATGGATTCCCAGAGCTATTATATCAAATTTTCACAAAACAGGTCTCAGAACTTCACACACAGTGCTTCTGCTCGTCTCAGCAGTCGCAGCAGAAGTGATGCGTCACTGGCTTACCGAGCCTGAGCCAATCAGAGCAAGCCCTGCCCACTAGGTCAGGTGACTGCTTTCTTCCCGGGCTTTTGTGCACGATAAACGAACTAACAGTAAAAGTTCTAAAGTAACTTATACGTAGCAATAGCGTATAATTTATAGGACAAACTACGTAGCGAATGCGTACAAAGCCGAAGCGAATCACCTAATATTCGGATTCGCTTCGCAGCTAAAAATTCCCAAGATTCGATACGAATCAACGAATCGATTCGCTCATCTCTATTTATAATTCTTTTATCACTTTATCAAAACACAAGAAAAACTATACATATTAGTTATCGCCAGATTCGTACTGATCTGTAGAATAAAAGTAACTGGTCAGTTTTAATGCACATCGAACGCCATAAATAAAAAAACCCGGAAAACTGTGGCGGAATTGCATTTGTTTTGCAATTTCACCCAGTTTGGAATTTTTTTCCCGCTTTCCACTACATCATATGCAATATTAAATGGTGGCATTGAAAAGTACAACTTGTCCCGCAAATTACAAGCCCTCACACAGCTATGTGAACAGAAAAATAAAAAAAAGTTATGGCTGTGTGAAGGCAGGGAGCGCAAAACGAAAACGGAAAGAAAAAAACCCTCCGGGGCTGAAAGGGTTAAGCGACAGATGCAATAAATTAGGTGCATCTCCATGCACCAGAAGTTGAATTCTATGCCAGCTGGGGTAGACTTAAGCTATAACTTATGCCTGTTTATGGCACAAGTTATAGTAAATCTGAGGGACTGCACGAAGACCCACCCACTCCAGCCATTCCCCCTCCCTTGTACTCACCAGTTTAGAAATGTGTTGAGAAGCTCAAAAAGTTGCAAATATGGAATGCACCATAATTTGCGACTTTTTTATGCCACAATAGTCAATTTATTATGCAGATTTCAACCATAATGCATAATCCTTGGCAAATCCACAGTGAAAACAACAAATCTGCCGAGTTGAATCTACCCCATGTGCCCTTAAATCCACCCGAGACATAAATTTACCTTCTCTTAGTAAATTGTAGCATATTTATTTATTAGTAGTGTATATTTATTGCAGCTATTTATGCAGAAGTGAAAGAAGTTCAGATCTATTAATGTCACTTTTGTACTGGCTTTCAGTAGATGTTGGTTAAATATGTGGACTAAGTTACAGTTGACTGTCAGTGTTCAAGAAATTCATTCAAAAGTGACTCAAAAGTAGAAAAAAGTTAAGATCTCTGGAAACAAACAACATATAAGTACAAAACTTTGTCTCTCACTTTTCATTCTGATTTACTAATACTAGGTAACTTTGGATTTCTTTAATCCATGAAAGGGGTTGTCTTGCTGATGAAAAATGTTTAAAACTGGTTCATTGTAAAAACACGATACTTCATGTTTCCACTCCCAGTGCTTCTCACCTCCACCAGTCTCTGCTAATATGTAACTCACTTGACATACAGGAAACAACTGCTTAGTCAGTCACTGGTTGCAGCAATGAAGCAATGACCTGCCTCAACCAGTGACTAACAGAGTGGTCTGTTCTAGCATTTTAGGCGGGACTGGGAATAATAAAGGAGTGGTGAGAACTGGGAAAAATGGCACTTAGATGGCACATATAACTTTTTGATTTGTTGAGGGGGGGGGTTTGAAAAAAAAAAAAAAGGAACGGCAAGTCTGGTAGTTCTTCCATTTTTTTCTCACCTTTACAGCACCCCAAGAGAGAGTTCCACCAACCACTGGACAGGAAATATAATGGTGGGACATGCCTCTCCACACTGCAGTATAGTTTTTCTGTCCAGCCGAATGTTACCTAAAGGTCACCAGGATATACCTCTCTAGGGCCATGAGGAGCTCCACATGGCAGCCTTTAGTTGGATTAGGATGCCTCTCCTCATGCTGGGCTTCCAGTGATGCATCACTTCCAGTGACACAAATGGCCTCAGGATGCACAAGTTGGCATCCAGTGTGGGAAGAGGGGATACAGTGTCCAAATGGCCTAAGGATCGTCATCTGCCAATTCTCTGCCTATATTAGGCCGGAAACATTATGGCTCCTTCCTATCACCAGCAACATGTTAGAGAGAGCAGGGAAAGAAGTAACAAAGAATATGTCATTTGTAAAAATATATCACCCAAAGGACATTCTAAAAACTTGTGTTCTTCTTGCATTGTTAAAGTGATGGCGGAAAATTCTTTATCACTGGCCTTCCCCAGTACCAAACAGATGAGTAAATCTAAAGTTAGAAACTCCCAGACGGGCTTAGATCTAAGTATGATAGTCTATCTATTGCTCGGGTCACATGGCACTCTCAGATTTTTCTAGCGAAATTGTTAGAAAGAACTCCCCTACCCTTTGAGGACATTGGGTTCTTATGTGACCCAATGGACCACATGCATGATTTATATATTAAGAAGGTATAGAAGAATTTGAAGAGGACATTCAAGCTAGCTGTTGCTTCCACTTTTATTGCTTATTCCCTGAGAGTCTAGTTTGCCCAGTTAAAGAACAACTCCCGTAAAATAAATTATTCTGACCTGCTAGAAAGGTACACAATGTAATCTGTAGTGAATGTAATCTTCTCATCATTCACTGTATTTGTTGTACCTCCCTTCTGCTTCTTAGCTGTGTCACGTGACCAGCAATCAGACTTTCCAAATAACACAGCATCTTATGTGTGGACAGGAAGTCAGTTTCTCTATGTATTCCTATGGGAGCCACAATGTCAGTATTAGGGCCTTAGTATCTATTCTGCAATATTGCGGAATAGTTGCAGCCCCATTCACTTCTATGAGAGCGTGCCGCGGCGCCGCATAAAAAAAAATAGAACATGTCCTATACTTGTCTGCAACAGCAGACAAGTATAGGAATTTTCAATGGGGCGCCTAGCCGCAGTGGCAGCATTTTTGCAGACCCGCAATATTACAGTCGTGTGAATGGGCCCTTATAGGAATGAATAGAGAAGTAACTGACTTCCTGTCCTGTCACTTGGAGATCAAAGAGGTGGTCTCGTGACACAGCTAAAAATTAGAAGGGAGGGGATAGCTCACAAATACAGTCTGGTAAGAAGATAACATTCACTACAGATTGTATCATGCACCTTTCTAGCAGGTCAGAAAATAAAAATGTTTGTGGTACAGTAGTTCTTCTTTAACCATATTAGAGACTGTTAGGGATCAGATTCCTAGATTTCCTAGCAGACACCTCTTTTGAATCAAGTTTTCAGCTAGAGCCGCCGCTTTTTCTAAAGCTTCATTCAGGTGTCCATGCTCAAATCCATGATAAGACGGTCTGTGCTGCCTCCGTGAAGATGTCCATGAATGACCCATGTGCGGTCCGTATGTCCGTTTTTTCTGTCTGTGAGTCATCCATGTTTCTCTGACACCACACAGCTGAAAATACATTTGCATTGCATCTCCTCCTAATGATCCATGAAACACGGATGGCATCCGTGTTGTTCACGGACGCATAGACTGTAATGAGCGTGATGGATCCGTGAACACAAGATAAAATAGAGCGTGCTTCCATGCCAAAACCACTGACCATTCTAAAACATTGATGTATGAATACACACATTAAAATAAATGGGTATGTGTGCTTTCTGCGGAGAACACGTACAGCACATGTATGTGGAACACTGACGTGTGAATGAGGGTTAACTCATCTAGGAGGGTTCTCTGGCTTAAGTCATAAAGGAAACATGTGGAGCAAAGGTAAACTGTGTGCTATCCCTTGTTCAGATGATTTATTTTCAGTCCATGACCTATTAGACAAAGACAAGGCTGGCAGAGACATTCCTTTCAATCTTATAGATTTTTGGGGGGAAGAAGGCAGCATCTTAAGAGCCAGGACCCTAGAAAATACAAGTTTTTCAGAAAGTTTAAGGACTTTTTGTTAACCCTGCTGCAAAGATGCTCAATAATGGCATCAGGATTCCGGTGGGAGTTTTGTCTGAATATGTTTTCTTATGACTAGGAGAGAATTTCAGCAAATCCATGGATTACAGATTAGAGCACTTTTTATGTTTTATTACTGATGTGCAACTTTTTAAAAAGTTGCATTTTCACACCAGGCAACTACCTGGAGTAGTTTCACTAATCGTGGCAAAACCACATGTTGGGCTAAGCTAATAACACTAAGTGACATCTTCACAAATTTGGCATAGATGCACAAAGCAACTCCAGTTGCCTCAAACGTATCTACAATGATAAATCCCCCCATAATGTTTATTCCATACCTGGATGAATTTTTGGTAGCAGTAGATTCAATGCAGCAGCTAAACATTCACCTAACAAAAGTCTTTTCTGTCTCTTCCTCACTGAGGTGGAACATAAATTACAAAATGTCAAAATGGATTCCTTCGAGATCTTGCCTTTTTCTAGGGACTGACCTCAATTCTTCCTCCCAGACCTTATTTCTTTCCATGACAAAACAAATCTTAATTAGAGAAAGATTCATGGATCTTTTTCTCCTACTGTAGTTGATTCAGAAAAGCAATGTCACTTCTGAGTTTGACAAACTAAGCAAAGGTCTTTCTTGGTACTGCACTTAGGTTCTCAACATCACAACAGATGCGAGACCTCTGGGGTAGAGGGCTCACAAGTTCCCCTACTGGGGAAATGTTCAGAAACTCAGGCAAAGGAATCCTCAAACTTGAAACGACTTCTATCTGTCTTTCAAGTGCTCTCCATCAGACAGTGGGCCCCTACATCTTCCCTTTATTAGGGCCGCAAAATTGGACGAAGAGATTATTGTCCCTCCGCCAGTCTTTGGTGGCTTCGATATAATGAAGGACTGAACGTCTTACGTCTAGGTTGTGGTAAGATTCTTCTCGGGCATTCTTTGGATTGGAACAAAAAGATGGTATTATAATGTCCTGGGACCTATGGAAGGTCGAGACTACCTTTGGTAAGAAGTTGGGGTCTTTCTTGAAGATTAGCTTCTCGTCCAAGATTCTTAGGAAGGGCTCCTGAATTGAAAGCGCCTGTAGTTCGCAAACTCTCCTTGCCGAAGATATAGCAACCAGGAAGATTGCCTTGAATGTTAGCCACCTGAGAGACAAGGAGGTAAGTGGCTCGAAGGGGTGTGCTGTAAGGGCCTGCAGTACGGTATTTAGGTTCCATGGGGCCACTAAGTTCCTTACTCTGGGCCTTATTCTGTTAGCTGCTTTTAAAAATCTGGACACCCACGGTACATCAGTGAGGCTAGAATTATATAGAGCTCCAAGCGCCGAGACCTGGACTCTAAGGGTATTAGGAGCCAACCCTAGATCCAACCCGCTCTGTAAAAACTCCAGGATTAGGGGAATATTTGGAGATGTCTGGTTAAATCTATCCCCGCACCAAGATGCGAACCTCTTCCACACTTTTAAGTATGCGCTGGATGTATTGGACTTCCGGCTGAGCAGCAGTGTGTTAACCACCCTCTGTGATAGGCCTAGACTGAGCAGGATGGATTTTTCAGAAGCCACGCTGACAGGTGTAGGATTCCGATCTGAGGATGAGTTACTGGGCCCTGGGTCAGAAGGTCCGGGGATACTGGGAGCATCATCGGGTCCTCCTTGCATAAGGACCTTAGGAGACCGAACCAGCTCCTCCTGGGCCAGAAGGGGACCACCAGGATCATGCTGCATGCTTCTGAACAAAATTTCTGCAGGACCCTCGGAATGAGGGGAAACGGAGGGAAAGCATACACCAGCCTGCCCTTCCACTGCTGGCTGAAGGCATCCACCGCTGTCGGGTAATCCCCTGGGTCCAGGGAAAAGAATCTTGGGAGCTTGTGATTCTTCCTGGAAGCGAACAAGTCTAGGGCGGGAGTTCCCCACCTGGCTATGATGACTTGAAAGGCCTCCCGGGAGAGGGACCATTCTCCTGGGTCTATTTTCCGCCTGCTGAGATAGTCCACCTCTCGGTTTAGGACCCCTCTGAGATGCGCTGCTGACAATGACCGTAGGTTCCTTTCTGCCCAACTGAAAATCTGGGAGGCTAGACCCTGCAGAGGACTGTGTCTGGTTCCCCTTTGGTGACGGATGAACGCCATGGCTGTTGCGTTGTCTGAGTAAACCAGAACGTGTTGATTTTTCAACTGCTTCTGTGACGCCTATAGTGCTTCCCAGATGGCTCTTAGCTCCCTGTAATTGGAAGATTGCTTCCTTATGGCTGATGTCCATTCTCCCTGAAACACTCCTCCTTCTATGTGGGCGCCCCAACCCAATACACCGTTTAGAAGATTTTGGGTCCTCAGCCACCAGTTTAGGGATTTCTTTACTGACTGGGGTAAGGAGATTTTTCGGTCTAGAGTAAGCGGAGATCCATTCCAGACTGTGAGTATTAGGTTCTGAAGGGGTCTCATGCGGGCCTGGGACCAGGCGACCGCCAGAATGCAGGAGGACAGGAAACCTAGGATTTTCATCCCCTCTCTTATTGAACACTTTGACCTGCCCTGAAAGCGCCGAATATTCTCCCTGAGATTCTGAATCTTCTGGGGAGGAAGAAAGGATCTCTGGAGATGGGCATCCAGTAAAATACCCAGGAATATCTTCCTGTTTTCTGGTCGAAGGTCGGATTTTTCCCAGTTTATGACCCAGCCCAGGGATTGAAAATGGGAAATTACTGTTTGCAGATGAGTTTGTAAGGATGGCCTGTCGTCCGCTACGATCAGGAGGTCGTCCAGGTAAGGGACGATCTGGATCCCCTGCTGCCTGAGGGTCGTGACTACCTCTGCTACTACCTTGGTGAACACCCTGGGAGCAGAAGATATCCCAAAGGGAAGACTTCTGAATTGGAAATGACGGGTTTGATGTCCTAGCTGGGCAGCAAACCGCAAGAGACCTCTGGACTGTGGATGTATCGCTATGTGAAAATAGGCATCTCTCAGGTCTAGAGTGGCCATCACCGCATCTTTTCGGATTAGCTTTACGGCCCCCCGAATCGTCTCCATCTTGAAGGCCTGGTAAACTATGGACTTGTTTAGGGGTTTTAAGTTTATGATGGTTCTTAATTTGCCGCTTGTTTTTTTTAATCATGAACAGCCTTGAGTAGTGACCCCTGCCGCATTGTGATAGGGGAACTGGCTCTATTGCCCCCAACTGAAGTAGATCTAGGATGCTGCGCTCCAATGCTGGTTGTTGGGTTCGGGGGAGAATAGTTTTCATGTACCTTTCTGGGGGAGGGGAAAGTAACTCTATTTGGTAGCCCGATCTTATAATGCTTAGCACCCACGGGTCTGTGGACACCTGCTCCCAGATGTGGATAAAGGAGCTGAGCCTCCCCCCAACCCGAACGCCGTCATTGTTTTTGCGAGGAGGTAGAGTCTCCTCTATTGGGGTTAAATAGGAACCCTCTGGATCTACCCCCTTTAGTGTAGCTCCATCTCCCTGACTTCCCCTTGTTCCTTTTGTCTTCGCCCTGCGTTGACTGTTTGCCACGAAAAAAACGAGAGCCCTGACGAACCCTATTTTCTGGGAAGCCCTTTTTCTTGGCAGTTGCGTACTGTAAGATCTTGTCTAAGTCTGGACCGAAGACGTACTGACCGTGGAAAGGTAGGGATATTAATTTATTCTTGGACGCGGAGTCGCCTGACCAAGCTTTCAGCCAAAGGACCCTCCTAATAGTATTGGAGAGAACCGCCGTACGGGCAGATAGGCGGACAGATTCGGCCGAGGCGTCCGCGAGGAAGCACGTGGCCATCTTGAGCAAGGGGAGACTGTCTAGGATCTGGTCCCTTGGTGTTTTATTAATTATGTGGCGTTCCAGTTGTTCGAGCCAGACATTAAGGGTATGGGCAACAGAAGTCGCTGCTACCCCTGGTTTCAGGAGCGCCGCCGTAGCCTCCCAGGATCTTTTGAGCAGGCTTTCCGCCTTCATGTCTAAGGGGTCGCTAAGTTGGGCGGAGTCCTCAAAGGGAAGTACAGTGCGCTTTGCTACCTTAGCGACGGGGGCATCTACCTTGGGAACTGTCTCCCAGTCTGCGCAGTCCTCCTCCAGGAAGGGATAACGCCTCTTTATACCCCTTGGGATGAAAGAACCTCTCTCAGGTTTTTGCCATTCCATTTTGATTAATTTTTGTACGTTGTCAGGAACGGGAAAGACCGATCTTGGTCTCTCCCCCAGACCCCCAAAAATCTCCTCCTGAACGGATCTAGGTTTTTTGGGGATTTCCATACGGATCGTGGCTCTGATGGCTTTAATCAGTTCTTCTAAGTCATCTGGATTGAACAGAAACCTCTTATATTCGTTTTCCTCCTCTGAGTCGCATACTTTGGAGAGATCTGAATCGGACCGGACAGGGGCATCCGAGTCTGAACCGCTATCTGTGGCCAGAGACTCTCTAGGTGCTTGCGGGGGAGGGTGCCTGGGGGAGAGGGAGGACATTGCTGACTGTACCTCCTGCTTGACCAGCGTCCTAATGTCTTCTAAGAAGCTAGATGATTCTCCCTTAATGACATCTGCTGTGCATTCTTTGCAAAGGGGTTTAGATCCGGAAGGGGATAACCGCTTTGCACAGACTCCACATTTTCTAGACTTAGGTCTAGTGGAGGAAGATGACCCTTTTTCTCCCTGAAAACCGAGGGAGAGAAGAGTCAGCCACCAAGAAACACGGGGGTAGTGATAAGGATGGCTCTCAAAGGGAGCCACAAAGTTTGTTTCTCTGCTCCAAATTAAAGTAATCCTAGGATTTTACATGCATGGAAGAAACAACACTGACACCTTGTAGGGTCAAAGAGGTTCTTGTTTATTAGAGGAGTGTACAAGGGTTATATACCCCAGGGAGGAGTGAATCCTCTCTTGAGGGTTAGGATATATTTTATTGGTTAGTAAAGCAAAATAAAGTTTCACTTCTGCGCATCTAGTCTAGCTAAAGAATGTAAACTACAGATAAGAGCAGGAGTGGTCCCGGAGCCGGCGCCATCTTGTAATGGCTTCACATCTTCAGTCTTCATATCCATAACAGTCCCCCCTTTGAAGCCATTTCAAGCACGGTGTTGTCTGTCCCTGATCTAGATGGACCTAACAATCTGTCCCATTGTGCCTGCGTCCTTTTCACCAGTTAGGAGACAATCTATCCCTAATAGATAGACTCCCTCTTAGTGGACTTGCACAATGGGAAGTCAGATTCTAACTCTGACCTTAACACAGGCTTCACTGGAACTGCGTGGGGGACTTCTTCGCTGCTTCTTCATCCGCTCTGGTTCAGGAATCCTCCGGGCGCACAGGACCACTCACACTAAGCTAATTTTAAGCAAAGAGTGTGTAAATATGTGTTAAAGCTAAGTGCGGATTATGTGAATATGTGCTAAAGCTAAGTGTGGATTATGTGAATATGTGCTAAAGCTAGACATATTGGCTTTAAGGTTAGTTGTCAGGCTTATCAACCGTTGAAACACAGGGTCCCAAGGAATCTTCACTTCCGCCTCACAGAACTGTAGTTGAGGGAGGTCTGATGTCATCCAAGGGCACATGAATCTCCTTCCTGATGTCATCATATGGTTCAGTCATGATCATCTCAGGGATGGAATTCTCCACTGCTTTTGCCAACAGTTTCCTGGCACAAGGGATTACACAACAAACAGTTAGAGCAAGCATTATTAAGATTTAGCAAGATGACAACTCCTAAGTGAGCAAGAGATTTTCTCCAGTCTTTCAGCCAGTCAAACCAGGCATCACATGGATCACTAATGCCGGAGTTCCTTTTCAACTCCTCAGATAAAGATGTGCGTCCCTTCAGGGCATTCATCACTTGGCCATCTGGTCCCAGGTTATCTGGAATAAGAGTACAACAGGTATCTCCTATCATCTTACATACGCCACCTTTCTCTGCCAGGAGCATGTCCAATGCCATTCTGTTCTGGAATGCCATGATACTCGTGGGACCCAACTGTTCCACAATCACTTTCAGGGCATCTCTGGAGTAGTTCACAAATCTCTGCTGATTATAATAGATGTAATTAATCCAATCCACATTTTTGTTAATGTTGATAGTGGGAATAAGCGACTCGAATCCCACTGCCACCTAATCTCTTGCTTTGAACTCATTGGGGATCCCCCTTGGGACTCCTATGGCATCTATGTATATATGTGTGTACAAGCTCTCAGCTGGTTTTCCTTTGAGCTTCACTGATGTGCTTGGAGTTAACATCACTTGTAATGGACCATCAAACCAGGGTTTAAGGACTGTTTTACTGTGTCCTTTTAACCCTCAATCTCCACGCACAGGTGGGTGGGTCCTTGGTAATTTATCAAGATCTGAAAGTGAAACAAAAACTCGAGAATGTGTTTCCGTCAAACGCTTGTACAAACTGATCGCACAATCTGTCAGACAACCACGTTGCATCTGGAGCTGCTGTGGGAAATACAATCCTGTCCTAGGGGCTGACCCCAAAAAGGACCTCAAAGGGACTAAAGCCTGTCTTACGGTTAAGGGTATACCTTACTGGAAAGAGGGCTAACAGCAGGCACTCTGTCCATGGCTTATCAGTCTGTGCCATGGCTTTTTGAGTCTTTTACTTTAGTGTCCCGTTCAGTTCTTTCCTACTGCTGCTTTGTGGATGGTACGAAGCACTTTAGGCTTGTTCTACACCTAAATCTTAACCCTTTCATGACCGGACCTATAAAAGGCCTGAATGTCCAGGCAACTTTTTGTGATTTGGGCACATGGTGGCTTAGTGACCCTAATTTTTTTTTTCGTTTGAATATGAAAATAATTTTTGTTATTTTTTTTACTTGACACTTAGGACTTATTATTAGAATGTTTTTTTTAAAGATATTTTATATTTTTTTAGGTTTAATTTAGACAAAAAACGCTAATTCTTATTAAAAAAAAGGATTTTTTTTAAATTATAGATTATTTTTTTTAAATATTAAAACTGACGCACAAATTAATTATTGCAATGGGTTCCCTATTTGATGACGATCATTTTGATATATAGCATGTATAGATTTTATTTGACGGGGCGACTATGGTGACTGTTTACATTGGCGACTGCGTGTTTAATTTTTTTTTTTTACACTTTTTTTGTTTGTTTTTTATTTATTTTTTTACTTATATATTAATTTATTTTTGACAACTAATATGTCCCCCAGGAGGTCATTAAAAGACCTCTGGAGGACTGACTTTTTTTTTTTTTCTTTTTTTTACAATTTTTTTTCCAAACTGTTTCCACTGTAACTGGGGCATCCACAGGAGCCCCAGTTACAGGGGAAAACAGCCCCCTGGGGGCTCATTACACACAGGCAGGGCTGATCAGGGTCTCCTTAGACCCTGCAGCACTGCCCCTGCCCCGAGACACCCGGCGGTCACGTGACCGCCGGGTCTAACACAGGAAGCGGCGCTGCCGCTTCATTCCTCCTGCGCCGGCTGAGCAGGTAAGGCTCTCCTCCGGCTTAGGAGAAGACAGAAGCGGTAATAAACCGCTCCTGTCTTCTCCTCAGGGTCCCCGCTCTGTCTGTGAGCCGGGACCCGACCTGCTCCTGCTAGATTGCAGGAGCAGGAGCTTTAATCCCAGCGCTGATCAGCGCTGGGATTAAAGGGCCGCCTGCACGTCTATATACGTGCTATCTGCACGGGGCATGTGCAGATAGGACGTATATAGCCGTATGGCGGACGTGAAGGGGTTAATCACCTTTTGCATCACTTCGGCCATAATCTTCTTTGCTGTGGTCTAGGCTATGACCTTAGCTACCAGGTATACTTCTAGCCATCCTGCACTTCACCTGTAATCACACACCAATACATACTTATACACACCCACCTTGGGTAGCTGAATGTAGTCTGCAAGCGTTGAGACGGATACAAGTGACGAAGTGCATGTGTTTCTGAGGTACTGTAACCATCTGACCCACGTTTGTTCGGGGCACAAATCATACATCTTTGAGTATATCTGGCTTCTACAGTGCTGAACCCTGGAGCGTACCATGTGCTATGTACTAAATCACATAGCAGTTTTTGACTGGTGCGTCACTCCATGGGTTGCCTGTGCCATTGTGGGTTAGAGGGACCTGGGAAGGCAGAGTTTTCCTTGAAACTGAATTAGTCCTTCCTTTGCAGTCCCCCCTTTTGACACCCACTGGTCCCTTTCCTCGTTCCCTGCCTGGTTCTGTAAGGTCTTAAGAACTTTCAGGGAGACAGGAGGAGTTATTTCAGGGACCTGAGCTGTGGCCACTAAGGCAGGGGTCTGCCTAGGCAATTTGGCAGCCATTTTTGCCACCTGATCTGCCTTGGCTTTCCGCCTCTGTGTCTGTTTCACAGTGGCCTTTCGTTCTTATCACCGCCACTCAAGTTGGCAACATGAGGGGTTCCATCAGAGACCTCACCACTTCCTAATTTTTGATGGATTTACGTGAAGGGGTCATGAAGTCTCTGGCTTTCCAAATGGGCCCATAGCCATGGGTTCAAAGGCATACATGGAATCAGTGTAAATCACTGTCTCTTGTGACATCATCTGCCAACAGTCATGAGGTGCCTTAACTCTTCCCTCCCCCCTTGCTCCAGAGGCAACAGGGTGGCTGGATTCAAAGTATTACACCTTTGGATACTAACATTGTCAGGCAACAAAATGGAAAACTGCATTCTCAAAAGGCAGGCATTAAAAAGATTTTTGGGTTATACCTATGGGAGGATAAATGTAATATTATGAGGAGCAGTTAAGTGAGGACAACTGAGGCAGGGCCATTTGCTTCTATAGAATACAATCTAAATGTAATAATTTGGTAGACCCAGTGCGGGGGAGTACCAAATTACCAGCCTTCGAACATGAAAGGCATCCCTCTACTACCTCTTCTATAAAGTGGAAGGGGCTAGAGGACAAACAATCATAAAAAACGGCACCAAACATGCATGTCCAAGGTCTGCAATAAGAAATGAGGCCCAAAAAATGTCCACAGTGCATTCACGTTTCTGGACAAAGGGGTGTCCTCCACAGACTTCTTTTATTCAGGGGTGAGATATGTCACCCCAGGAAGGAATGCAGCAAAACTGAAGTTTTGTACTTGACACCTTGCAGTTATGGCGACATGGCTGTAGTATACATACTGGGTGAGTTCTGGGGTCCCTGTGGCAGCGTCACCCAAGTATACCTTTTTACCCTCTTGCTTGAAGGCAAACAAATACCAACTGTCTGGATGTAGAGGTACGGAAGAGAAAACATCAGCCAAATTAATTACTGTGTGTTGAGTAGAGGTAGTGGGAACCTGAGTCAACAAGGTGTGTGAATTGGACACAATGGGGGTATTAAAAACTGTGGCTTCATTGACAGCACGTAGGCACCTGGTACTGGGTTGGTTTTGCCCTTCTTACTTTTCTTTTTCTCAGGGTACAAAAGATTGGTAGAAGGGGATACAATCTTTTTCATAAAGTCTTGGAATGTTTGAAATATGGCATCCAACAGTGCCATACTCAAGGGATACTGCAAGCAGGGCTTCCTTCTCATCTTTTGGGGAGTACTGACATAAACATGGACCAGGGAGTTTTATCACTAACTGCTAACAAAGTTCTTGGTCATTAAAAAAGGCACCTGTTAGTTTCACAGTGCGATCCTCCTGGTATGCGATGCTGCAAGCAAGTCTCTACCCAGGAGGCAACAGGGGACAGTATCACTGACCAGCAACCGGGCAAGCACTTCTTGGTTAAGGGCAAATCTAACATGGATGGGTTCTGTTAAAGGGGAGTGTACTACTTTCCCACCCACTCCTATTCCAGGACTGGTGACCGTGGAGATTAAGTCAGGGGAGGACATGTTTGCTGTGCACAACTGTCTTGGCTGCTCCAGTATCAATCAAAAACAGGACTACTTCTTTATCACCCAGAGTGAGGGATATCATTGGAGCTGGACTTTAATCTGCTAAAATGTTTGAGGGCACAGCCAATACTGGATTGCTCGTTTCCTAATACTGGTCTACCTTTTTTTTTCTCTCTCATCTGTCTTTGTGTCATCTCTAAGAACATGGGTGTTTGTGGGGACAGTGATCTGGGCTCAGTTAACACAGAATAGAATCCATGTGGCGTGGTCAAGGAGTACCACATACAGCATAACTCTCTCCAATCTGGGTTCAGATGCTGCAGGTCCATTACCCAGGACCATTATAAGGTGGAAGACTTCGTTTTTCCTTTCTCCGTTTGGGAGGTGGTTTAAAATTACCGTGATAACATTCATAATAATACTTGACACTTTCTCTGTCTCTCTACACCTCCTCTATACACTTTCCGTAAGATACTCACAATCGGACTCCTGTGAGCTCGTTATCTTTCAGGCACCTTTTATTTTTCCTACATGCTTTTTTTTTCTCACTACTCTGGATTCAGTTTACCATCGGGGTGCATCTCTACAGCTTCCATTAGCTTGCTGATGTTCTTCACTGCCTGTCTACATTCTTTCTCCCTTACTACTTGTGTGACATCTTATGTCAAGCTACAGTTTACCACAGGTGAGACCATTTCCATCACAATCCCTTCCTTTTGTGATTCTAGCATGGGTAGGACACTCAGGACCAAGTACTTCACTTGACTTTGTATCAAATGCAGGACCTAACCTAACATCTTCACCCGGTTCCCCTTGATCTGGAGTCCTGAACACCTGCACCATCACAACAACCTGTTAGGAATCGAGATGAAGTTGCCTCCAAGTGCTGACTTAATCCTAGTAACAGAAAAAACAGAGGTTAAGTCATTTCATCTAATTAAACAATATTAACTTATTATAGGTATGTGTATATCCTTCATTTACTAAGTCGAATACTTGTTGTGGTTCTACTTGCATCTATGTGCTTTGCTTCCCACTTGTAGCCGTGTCACGGAGAATACCAGTAACTAAGATGGCCACTGGGCGGGGACTGACGTTCCCTCAGTTAAGATGGCCACCAGGAAGGGAAGTTCCCTAAGTTAAGATGGCTGCCAGAATGGACATTGGGACGTAGGGCGTACCGTCTTGTGTGATAACTGGATACAAAGAGGTGAGCCATGGGCGTGGTTTTGGCACTGACGTACTTCACAGGTCCACCCCTCTGAAGAGAGAGAGACTGAGGGGGCTAGTGATATGGCGGGGGATGTGTCTGCTGGAGCGCGGTTGGGTCCTCCTGTACCATCTTAGGGGCCGTGCTGACGGCATGTAAAAGTAATCATTTGTCTTTTCATTATACATTTCTGCCCAGACTAATTTCTTATATTCAATAATTTTCCGCTGATGCTCGCATTGTTTTTCATAACAAAATATAATGCTGTAAATTCAAGGCCGGTGTTCACTCCTTTTTGGCCTAATGCCACAGCAAACTTTCCCCTGTGAGTGATGATTTCTTCTATTCTCAACTTAACCCTTAATTTGGCCTCATCATCACAGTTGAGCAGATATCGCTCACAGTAAACTTGGCTGTGTGACCTTCATCTACTAGTCGATTCTCTGGCAACACACAAGGTCAGATTTCTGGTCCACACAGACATAACAAGTCAACTTATTTTCCTTGAGCCACCACCTCCGAAGCCGTTTGTTTTCCGGGTAACAATTACACCGAGTTACCACCCATGTTTCAACTTTTCAGAACGGAGTCGGGCAGACAAGACACAAACAAACAGCACGCTTGACAAGGGGAGGGGTTAGTCTCAATCAGACTCAATTCTTCTGACCGCACGGACTGCACACTAGCTTTGAGGTTTGATTACATCTGCTGCCCGCTGCCTGTACACTGCAGCCTAATACAGAAAATCACTTCTGGCCGGTCACGTCTGTCTAGACAATCAATCTAGACGACCCAGCGCAGGAAAACCCTCCTGGCCGGTCACGTCTGTCTAGACAATCAATCTAGACGACCCCGCGCAGGAGAACCCCTCCTGGACGGTCACGTCTGTCTAGATAACCAATCTAGACGACCCCGCACAGGAGAACCCCTCCTGGACGGTCACGTCTGTCTAGATAACCAATCTAGACGACCCGGCACAGGAGAACCCCTCCCCCCCGTGACTACCCAGCACGGGGAAAACACCTCCCTGCAAACGGATCGCCCCCTCTGTCTCAGGCTCTCTCTCGAGAAGCTTGCACAGAGATTATGCGATCCCTGTCCGATCCTTGGTCAGTTTCTCACTCAGGTTTCCTCTCCCCTTGCAGTAACACAAACCACATAAAACACAAACCACAGTAGAAACAAACCCTTGTTTCGGGTTCTTTAAGCTCGAGGTTTCAACTTCAGCCGAAGCTGCTGCTGATAACTTCTATCTAGCAGAAATGACTACCGTAATGCAGTGCAGACTCGACAAGAGGTAGGTAAGATAATCAATTTTCTTACCTTCTCTTTGGGGCTGCAGTCCCCTTCCTCAAGCGACCGTGCACCGCACTCTGGAAGCCCGTTCCTTCGGCTACAGAAATTACTTTCCCTCGAGCCCACCCACGGGACGCCAACTGATAAGGATGGCTCTCAAAGGGAGCCACAAAGTTTGTTTCTCTGCTCCAAATTAAAGTAATCCTAGGATTTTACATGCATGGAAGAAACAACACTGACACCTTGTGGGGTCAAAGAGGTTCTTGTTTATTAGAGGAGTGTACAAGGGTTATATACCAGGGAGGAGTGAATCCTCTCCTGAGGGTTAGGATATATTTTATTGGTTAGTAAAGCAAAATAAAGTTTCACTTCTGCGCATCTAGTCTAGCTAAAGAATGTAAACTACAGATAAGAGCAGGAGTGGTCCCGGAGCCGGCGCCATCTTGTAATGGCTTCACATCTTCAGTCTTCATATCCATAACAGTAGCATAGTTGCCTGAGGTCAGGCTACTCACGGTTCCCTGCGTAGGGGCTGGCTCTGGTCCTGAACCCGGGGTGACTGGGGCGCTCATTATTCCGAGGGGCCCTTCCACTGAAGGCAGCTGGAAAGAGCTGCCGTCGCTGGTGCCTCTTGTTGCGCTTCTTTGGATTCGGCTGGTGCCGGTGAAGAACGCTTCTGCTCCTCTCCAGGAGCTGCTGGCACGTGGAGGACGCCATGGAGCCTAGCCACGTCCTTTATGCGGCACCCACTTCCGGGTTTCGGGCGCCGGGAGTGACGTCATGACGCACGCCGCGCTCCCAGCGTCTGACGCCATCACCCGGCGGCCGGAGGGAATCGCGTCCTAGCGTCGCTCCGGCCTCCCATCTCCCTGTTCTTAGGCCTCACAGGCTGCAGGCGCAGGGAAATACTGCCAGGGGCCCTCCAATTTCGGACCCCGGGCGCAGGCTGTCATGGAAGGGAAGGGGAGAGCCAACAGAGGATCCCGGTCCCGGCCTGCCGTGCTGCACAGGTAAGTGCAAAGGAAAAAGAGAAAAAAAGAAAAATACTGCCAGAAAACCCCCGAGGGTCTCCCAGCACCTCTCTGAGCTTCCTTCCTCTGGCAGGACAGGAAAAAACACTGGTGGTGGAGGGAAGGGGAGGGAATTTAAACCTCTCTGTGTTTTTTTCCTGTCCTATCAGAGGAGAGACAGTCTCAGGATGTGCTGTCATGGAGACGACTGGGGAAAATACCAGTAATCAATACACTACAACTTATACACACCAGCAAAGCCGATGAAGGCCAACATAAAGCCCAGGAGTGGCAAAAACAAATTTATTGGTGGTGCTTTGTTCATAGATTTGAGTTGTAGATGGTAAGCATATCTCATGCAGTAAAACAGGCACAGCATTCACTAAACTTGATGCCTTGATTTTCATATCTAAACCAAATACAAAGCAAGGGCTCCTTCTCCTAGATCCAGCACGACAGCGGTTTCATGTCACATCATGGGGTTTCATCCAGATACCTGGTGTATTGGCTATAGATCATGTGAGGCACTTAGAGAAAGTTTTGTGTGATGAGAAATGGCCATTGCACTGGTTTAGTTGGATGGAGCCCAGATATTACCTTATTGCTGTGTATTCAATATGAATTGACTGAAAATAAAAACATGAATCTATTTCTCTACATGTGACGTGACCATTGCTTTACATTGTTATACCGACAGGCACTTTATTAGATATGTAGATACCGATGGCAGTCCTGGGAGCCTTTGTTTCGACCAAGAGCATTAATGGGCTGACAATCTTAGAGGCTGACTGCAGCATCTTAGAGGTTTAATAGCCAAGATCCAAGGTTTCTCTGTTCCTGGCTGTTAATAGCCCTGCTATTAATCACACCAGCACATATGCTGTGTATGTCCAGTCGCCATGATATATATATATATATATATATATATATATATATATACACACACACACACACACACACACACAGCATGGTGGTCTGGCAAAGTAGGTTTGGAAAAAAGACATGGCCATGAAGTTCAACCAAGGGATAGGAAAACATATGGATGAAGGGATGGGGTGTGGGTAAACTTTCAGAACTTTGTTTCTCTCTATTAATCCAGAGGAAAGTAATCTCCCCTCCTGAAAAAACACGAGCCAATGTGCCCCAAAAATGGGGAAAAAAAATAATTTCCCTCCTAAGCCCTTGTGACTTTTTATACACACTGCCAAACCCACGTTTCTTTGAGCCTACCATACTTTTAATAACACACCTTTGTTCTACGTTTCTCAACTACAGTCCTCAAGTATACCCAATAGGTCATGTATTGAGGATTTCCATAACACTGTAAAGGTTAATTAGCTCTAGTGTATTAGTCACTGCCATAGGTGTTCTCCCATTAGGAGATGTTAGAGGTGCCTGAGGACTGAATTTAATTAATGTTGCACTAGCTTCTAATGTTCTCCAGAATGGTTGTTTCTGTAGGGTAACAAAAAAAAAACACAGCGTGGCAAAGCAGTGGGGTTCCTCTCAGATCATAAAAGCATCACAAATCCCAGTATTCCTATATGTAAACTATTCTTTAATGTCACATTTTCTGACAATTATACATGGATTACATAATTTTCAATTAACGTGGTCAAAAAGGCAATCATTTTCATCTTTTTCCTGTTTTAACAGTAAATGTAATAAACACGAAGCTTGTCATTATTAACATTTACACAATTCACATCAGATTGATGACATCTCAAATGTATTCCTTTTAAAGGATAGCAATAATCAATAAAATATTACAATTAAACTAATACTCTGGTACAATACTTCATAAGTCATAAAAAATTTTTAAACTTGGTGTATATGTATTTCAGTCATTTTTTTTTTGTGACAGACCATTTTTGTTTTTTGAGAGAGGTTATACAGATGTGGCCTTTAAGCATGTTATTTTCTATGACCGGATGAACCACATGGACATATTGTAGAGAAGCCCCAGTATGTAACATGCATCAGTTTGACATATATTAAGAAAAAAAAGATGGCATAACATAACACTAGAAAAACAAAATCATCCTTCAGAGCCAAATCATCCATTATAAAATAGTTGTATGATACTTAACATTGTCTTAAGGAAAATCATAGTACATAAGAGAAAACTCAAAGTAAAGAATATGTCACCATTGAACCACAAAGTCCAACTAAGGTTTTTGGAACTTAGAAACTGGAAAAGGAAAAACATTGGTGGCACAAAAAGTTTATCAAACATTATTCTCAGTTACTGGTTAAGATTAAGAGTAATTTTCTTGCATCTGCTACAAGATAGTTTCAAGTAATAACTCCATTTACAAACTCATATTAATACCATACATACAGAGAAGAGGCACAAATTGATCTACAGATGTATGGTTAATCTGTGACCTCTGAAGAAGTGCTTTCAGTTAGACCTGCCTTTACAACATCAACTTTCTTAGGTTTCAAATTTTTTATAGGCATAGACCTGGGTGTGTGTACAGATGTGTTAATCTGCTGTCCAGCTAAGGTCTACAAGAAATAAAAAAAGTCAAAATCATCTCAGTTGTAAGGCAAACGAGATCATGCAAAGGGCATATTAGACCGCATGATTATCATCAAATTATTGGGAACAAGCATTCATTCAGGAGGGCTTGTTTTGTACAATAGAGCAGATGGGCTTCTTTTATCAGGATGAATGATGCAAGCCGATAATGAATAGAACAGAATGAGGGAGGGACAAAACGTTCCTCCCGCATTCTGTTTGCATCAGCAGGTGTAATGTTTTATCAGCCATCGATGCTCCATTGTCCCTACATCGGGCAGTGTTATACCACCTTTTGAGTAGCCTAATCAACCACAAAAGTGATCTAAAAAGCTGAAGTTTTCTATACATCACTTATGTTCTGGAAATCAGAGGTCCAAGATCTTCTCATATGTATCTATTGAACATCAGAAGATCATTTTGAGCAGTTTTTCCATT
The DNA here is from genome assembly GCA_900303285.1 of Rhinella marina. Classification (NCBI taxonomy): domain Eukaryota; kingdom Metazoa; phylum Chordata; class Amphibia; order Anura; family Bufonidae; genus Rhinella; species Rhinella marina. The sequence goes on from ONZH01004202.1 coordinate 39,477, forward strand.
TGATTCTAGTTTTGAGATTTTGCAGTATGAAATCTGCTCTTCATGATCTAAAACCCTTAAGCTGCCTTAACACACTGTTATAATGTGTACAATTCAACTACTTTCTTATGCCACTTACGATCATCTGAACGTAAAAATAACCATAGGCAGCCACTTTAGAATTTTACAGTTGTAAGTCACTGTGGGTAAATTAATTGTTTGATGGTCTGACAATTAAATCTCCCATCTAGACATTGGTGCCTTGCCTACCAAGTCACTATGATTATAATATCAAGGAATCGCCACATGTAAACACACACAATGTAGTTCTTTCAAGACCCATAATGACGAGTCACGTGAGAATAAATCCCTGAAAAGTATACAACTGCTAAACATGTAAAGGCACCCTCAGCGAAAAATATCACATAGTATGACAGCTTGCGGTCCTAAAAAGAGGAACAACTGTAAGGTTTTAAGGGTTAAGCAACAAATTTCAGCAAAAGTGTACTTTATCAACAATGGAATTTCCAAAGCGGTGTACCCAATCTATACACAAGTGAATTTTGTAATATGTATTATAGAATTTTACCAAAAAAGTATTATGTAACAAGGAAACATAAAAGTCCAATCAGAACAACAAAACTATACCCTCAAGAGTGGTATTAGACAAAAACACAACTGGTTTTAGTTAAAGAGTTGTGAGTTATGTGAAAACCTTCCCAGTGTCCCTAAATGGCATAAAATGAGAAACACATACACACCACTTAAAGAGGATCTGTCACCAAAAATGCAATGTTATAGAGAAGAAAAAGCTGAGCAGATTGATCTATATATTTTTCTGGGAAGAAACTCAGTAAAACTTGTAATTTTTACATTTACATCTGCATCTCTGTGAAGAGCTATCGGTACAGGAGGGAAGTGTTATCAGTGATGGACAGCTATCTTTCTTATACACACACAATGGTATCCGTCAATGCTTAAATTAAAATTTTACTGAATCTTTTCCTATAAAAATATACATCAATCTACTCAGCTCCTTCTGCTCAATAACATGGTGATTTCAGATTGCACTGTATTTTTTGGTGACAGGTCCTCTTTAATCTCCATTGTTTCCAGCCTGCAGCAGTGGCATAGCTGTATAAGGTACCTCTGCAGCCAATCACATGCCGTATACAGCAACGATAGCGCTACAGCTTGCAAACTGATACCAAAGGTGAGGACCAGGGCAGCAGCAGTCTCTCTTATAAGTATATTCTATTCAGGAGCACAGGAAAGACTTTCATACAACTCCCTTTAAGAAGTAATTTCTACGCAGTAACTCTATTTTTCTGCCAGATTTTGCCTTAAACTATGGTCATGGAGGACAACTTGGCCAGTTGGTATAGCTGTTGCGTAACATTTAGAAATGTTTTTAAAGTACCACTTTCTACAGGCTCTCTCAATGACAAGGAAGGGTCAAGTGAAAGCTTCATCGTTCATATCTATCACATTCTATAATGTCACAGAAACATAATCAACAAGATCTAAACTGTGACAGATATGGTTATGTATGAGAGACCACTTCCAAACCACGATTTCCTCAAATTACAGCAAAAAAAGGCCAATTTTCACTTTAAATCAGGACACCTGACAGCGAGCTGTATGCAACCGCACACATGCTGCTTGTTTAGCCTGAATATAGGTATTCCTGCCTGAATCACATTTCAATTGATTTAGGAAATCCAGATTGTAAGAAATCTTTATCAAAATGGTATACCATTAAATATTTATATTCCCGCAAGAAGTCATGGCTGATTATACTGCCACAACTCTACAGTTTTCAGCTCCATTTAAATATCTTTGTGACTTGAAAAAAATAGATATTGAAGCTTCAGCGAATATAGGCCTTTACTGCCAACATTCATCACAGTCAGCACGGATGTTAAAGGGGTTGGCCACATTCTGGTTACTATTGATGAAGGAGTTAAGATGACTATATGGCACTTACTAATAGAGCCTTTGTTGATATTCTGTGCTGTTTGCTATATTTCATAAGCCATGTCCCCTCGTTGAGCAAATGTTCTTTGCTGTCCGCACAGAGGTCCTGTCTATAAGATGGCCGATGACAGACTTATCACGTGACCAGAGATCCCTCAACCTTCTGCATTGTAATGCACTGCAGATGGCAGGTGCAGTGTATCTGAACGGAGAAGACATCACATGGAGGTGATTTGCCTGGTCACATGACCCTCCATCAGCGGATATTTTATGGACAGGACCTCTGTGTGGACAGCACAAAAGACTTGGCCAAAAAAGGGGGCATATCTTACAAAATATAGAAAATAGCACAGTAAGTAAGTACCATATAGTCATCTTAAAACGCATTCATGAATGGTAACCAGAAAGTGGCCAACCCCTTTAACATCCGTGCCTATAAGTGATGACTGTCCCTTGACGATATAGAAACCTTGGTGTTTTAAAAGAGCCTAACACAAACCAATGATTGATAAGAAAGACTCAAGTATAATTCTGGTTGGTCATAATAAGTAGGGAATGTGAACAGATCAGAATGTTTTCTGTGGATAAGATCTTCAAGAATGCTTCTAATCTATTCTATACAATCCAATTTCTACATTAGGCTACTTTATTATGCAAAATTATACAACAAAAGCATCAAAATGTATTCAAAGAACCCAAACAATGTAATTTGAGGTAATCTCTTGGGTTGGCAATCAGTGGTGAAATATCTGGCTGTCTTCATTCTTCTAGGCTATAAGCTGATGACAAATTCTTACAGAACTCAACAAGGGAAAAAGGGAGACTTGGTTTTCTTTCAGACACTTTCCAACACATAAAAATGACAAGACGTAGTTGGTGGCCATCATCTCCTGGAGTCACTATACACTGACTAATTCCCACGTGCTGCACAGCACACCATTCATGAGGAGCAAATCACTAACCCTTCTGAGTAATGATTTAGGAAATAGACAGATGTTATTTTTTAAATCTTTGGCGTTATGGGAGGAGCTTAGTTGCCAAAGGACACTGTAACTGAGTAGAAAATGAGTAATATTGTGGCTAGGGTTGTCATTTGCTGCCACAAGGCAGGTCATCATGGGGTGGCAGCCACTAGCACAAGTATAGAAACATGCTATATATATATATATATACAGCTTTTTTGTTGGGCAAAGTGTAATTCAATGCAGACAGTGACTGATCTAAACGTATATACTTTTCTACATGGCAGCAAGGTATGCTAGAGTTGTATAATTAACAATAGTGATACTACTACTAACAACAACCCTGGATAAAATGGGTTCCATTTTTGGTCTGACGCAGCACTTCTTAAGGCATTTAATAGAGGGCTATATTGAGGTCCACTGGTGGATATAACAGCGCATAAGCACAAATTCTTACGAAGAAGAGATTGACCAGAACACGGTCTACCAAGGTTTCATTCACAGAAACAAAACATCTAAATGCTGCTAAATGGTCTCATTATCTAAAAGCCATTAAAAACAAAGCTGATGTTGAAACGTGGAAGTGCTTTTTATTAGGGTAACCCAAATAGATACATAATACTGTCTGGAATTACGTTTCGTATGTGCCATTCATCTACCAACCTATGCAACCCTTCATACAACAGAGAACAGTCTCTTCAAAATACAATGCGTGACATATAATACTACAGTCATCTACCGGCATATTTCAAGTTATAGTCCACATACTGTACAGAGAAACAAAAGAAAAACAAAGAAAAGAAAAATCACCCCAAGTACCAGCATATTTATTTTGCTATGAACAATTGATGGCATTGTAAAGGTTGAAATGGTGTTCATATAAAGCAATACTAATTTTGGATTCAGTAGGCAAGTATTAGTGATCAATTACATGGAAAAGGTATGTAATTTATAAATCTTTCCAATTCATTCACTGGTGGAAAAAAAGACATTTAGGAAAAACAGTGCAACCAATCAGAAGCCAACTTAAAGGGGCTGTCCAAGTTTCAGTTTATTATTTTAAATTCTTCCCCTCCCCACAGAACAGTACATGGGACAGCAACTATACTTACCTACTACCCACTGCAGGTCGGTTCAGCCTGATATTCCCAAAATGCATGTTGGATTACGTGCCATTTGGGTTTAAGGGTGTCACTGCTGAGGCCAGTCATTGGCTGTAGCAGCACATATGATCCTGCAGGATATTTAAATGCGGGGGGTAAAGGTGCAGTCAACACACCCTAGGACCCATGGAGCTGAAACCAAGCAAAAGGGAGCAGGTAAGCATAGTTCCCTTCACAAGCCCTGCTAGGTCGAGGGGGAAGGGGGGGGGGGTCGAATGGGGAGAGTTAAAAAAATAAATTAAAAAATGGACAACCCCTTTAAATGGCAACTTTATTACAAAATCATCATACTGGCCAGTTTAGGAATATTAATTATTGAAGGCATATGTTAACCATTGAACAGAACTTTAAAAGGAGGTGTCTGGCCTAGAAGAACCTATGTTACTAGCATGTGCTCCATTAAAAAAGAAAAAAAAAAAAAAAACTCACCTGTCCACCGCTTTCCTATATGTATTGTAGCCCCTGCTGTGAGGTATCCTGTATGGTCACTACTGTAAAGAATCATCAAAGCAGATGTGACCTTGGTCATGGGCCATACCACTTCATTGTCCTGCTAGGACTACAAGTGGCCAGGAACAGGACCGTGGAGAAGTATATTGTAGTTTGTTTTCTTTATAGGGCACATGTTAGGACCACAGGAGTTGTCGGCATCTAGGCCGGACAACCCATTTAATACTTACATCTAAATATTTCAATAAAGGGTGAGCAACTATATAAATGCAATACATAACTGGTATTAATCCTGAGTATTAGGCTAGATTCACAGCTCCTGTAAAGCTACACCAGCAAAGGGACAGCCTGCCGGATACTGCCATTCACCGCCAGGCCCAATTGATTATAATGGGATCTGGCAGGGATTCAGTCAGTTTCCGACAAAAGTGTTGGGTTTCGGTCAGACATAAAACGGTGGGTGCACCAGTTTTTGTCAAGCTCCCATTATCGTTAATGGAGAATGTTGGTGAATGGCAGTATCCAGCTAGGCTTTATCGCAGGTGTGGAACTAGTCTTAAAGTCTACGCTCATTTAGGACTGCAGTCACAGATCTGCTGTCTTCTGAGTTCACATACTCACACATCCATTCTGGGGAATACTCTGTACTAACCTTGCTGTGCTGGTTAACTTGGGAGTGTAGTATTTGCAGGCAGTGTACTGTAATTTTATGTATAAAAAACGTCTTTGTGTTCCAGGGGCAACCAGCAGAAAGTTAAACACATTACTGGACCATAAAACAAGTTATGAATCATAGTCCAAGTATTATAAAGTTGCTCACCTTTATATGTAGATTATATGAAAACTATAAAAGAACGAGTGTAAGTGAAACTACCCTTCCGTTTTTGGACTAGTCTTAACTAAAATCAGGAGACACTTGTGATAAAGTACTGTATACATTCACCCCAAACAGACAAAATATTGTGTGCAGGTCTCCTTAGCCACAGATATAGGTGTAAAAGTGAAGAAAAACAATAAGAAACTAAAATAAAACAAGGTAGGTACCCTTACATGACATAGCAATAAAAAAGTCATACATTTTTTTATACTGTTCACCATCTTGTATTTTTTGTTTTATCGTCTCCACTGCTATTTTTTGTAATTTTTTTAAATTTTTTTAAGCCAAGGACTTTTAAGGTTTTGGTCATTAAAATAAGAACATAAATGCAGTACCTTAAAAAAACTGCTGTAAAATAATACATGACAAAATATGCCTGATAACTTGGTACATGGAACTTTAAAACTTCTCAGGTACCGTGTGTTTACAAGCGATATCCCTACAGCTAAGTCAGTACATACTGTATCTGCATATCTAATCACTCACTTAGTAGACAATCATTTAATGAACATAAACCTCCATTATCTATTCGGCTTCTGGCCACTACTGTCCAAGTTGCTGTATGATGTCACTAAAATATAACGCATAGATTACCCAGCATTTTTTTTTACTATAGCTATTCACAGCGAGCATACCTTTCTTTGACAAATCATTCCAGTGCATGGAAAGCAATGGAATTCATTTTTGGCAAAATTTGATTTAAATGCAGTCTGCTAACATCTGGGAAGTTTGACACAAAAGCAGTAAAATAGGAGAAAACCACTTTCTGTTTTTATAAAGATGCAAATAATATTAAACCTCAATATTAAAATATAGTGCTTTTCAGTACGTTTATTAGCAGTTCTAGCTATAAAAATGATTTGGCATTTCAAGATCGCACATGATTTTTGACGGTTTTGGAGGCCAAAAGATGTCAATTCATTGCTATGATTATGCCCTGTCGTGATATCGATTTTGTCAAAAATATTGGAAATTTGTAATAACTATTAGAAACAGACTGATAATGACAAAAAGGTAGAGATTGCACCCACTATTGGTTAATTGTGGCACTGCTTTCCTAAGGGCTACAGTTTTGGTAGCTAATGTGTACCCATTGTCTAGCCCAAAGGAAGCAACCACTGAAGACATTTACTAATACAATAAAATACCTAATTAGAGAGAACCAGTCAGGAGATTCGTGAAGCCTAAGAAAATTTATGGGGTCATTTATCAAAATGGTGTAAAGTAGAACTGGCTTACTTGCCCATAACAACCAATCAGATTTCACCTTTAGTTTTCTAAAAGGAGCAGTCAAAAATGAAAGGTGGAATCTGATTGGTTACCAGTTTGAGAAATGACTCCATTACTTTACAAATGAGCCAGGAACTGGAAACAAAGAGTCCCTGGGCAGCTCCCCACCAACCGCTTTCCTCTAGCTTGGCTTGACTGACAGGTATCTACCAATTTGTGTATCAGGATAGACCTGTAAATCAAGGCAGCCTGGTGGACAGAAACCAGCAGGGACCTGCCCCCTGACTCTTCTCCTCATTCCCGCCTCTTATTCAAAAAAAAGGTTTTCTCTCAGTTGTCAGAATAAAACATAGATCTCTGTAATTACGTAGTATGCTCAAACTTCATGCTGCCCATGGTTTGGGCAGCATGAATCTCCTGATAAGATCCCTTTAAGGGAAAGAGTCCATCCAATTAATAGAAACTAGTGAAACCACATGGACATTAACTACTTTATACCTTTTAATGCTGTAGTTTTACTAATCATATATATATGTAAACTGACCAAGAAGGTTCATGCTCCTTTCCTCCTAAATGCAGGTAATTGGGACATTTCAAACATTCAGTAAAATGCTTATGGCTTAAATCTTGTGACTATATAAAACCTGTGCTGCTACATCATGGATGAGATTGCATAAATGATTACAATAAAGAGAATATCAGTATAGTCTGTACAGGACAAAATATCAACCATTTGCACAGTCATCACTGACACATTCACAATTTCATTGGACTAAATTAGTGACACTGTGTACAACAGATGGTTGATATTCTAAGTGAGTCCAAGTAAGACCCTTTGCTTGGCAATGGCAAAATGGTTACTGAAAATGAGCTTGGGCAGGACATGCAGAATACTGGGCTCAGATCCAGTGCGTTGCCTGCAAGCTTCATCTAAAGAGAATAGAAAAAAAGGCAAAATGGCAAAACAAGCAGCAATGGCTCACAAAGAGACAGCATTCTATGAATAGGTTAGTTACTTGAAGAGGTTCTTATATTTAGAGGAGTTTGCCAAAAGTGACTGATAGCCATACCATAAATCTGTGATCTTACACCAATGAGAGAGTTGGGCTGTCAAAAACGGATTAAACAAAAGCAGGCACCTTTGGCAAACACCTTAAAAAATAAGAGCACAATGAAGCACCTATAGAAAAAAATATTTGAAAGAGTGCAATATCCATCATGTGGGGCCACAGAATGAAGGGAAGAGTTCAGGCCTCACTTAAAATACTTTCTGACAGATAGACTGTGACTGTAAAGGCACTTTAAAGGGGTTGTACACCCCTGGGAGCCTTTCGGGCAGACCCTTCAGCATGACCGATCCTGTGGGGTGAATAATAATTACCTGATCACTGCCACTGAATTCCAGTGCTCCTTCCTGTTTGAGGCGGGTCACATAGCCACTGCAGCGGAGACCCAATGAGATGACGCTTGGGGGAAGTACACCAGTCACTGGCTGCAGCTGCAACTTAACCCTCATGAAACACGATATTGACGAGGGGAGACCAGAGGGTTGCAACAGTGTGGAAGGAGGAAAAGAGTCGAAACCCAGCATCAGTAAGTAAGTATGATTCCCTCCACAGGTCCAGTCACATTGTGGGGCTGCCCGAAAGGCCCCCAGGAGTGATCAACCCCTTTAAGAAAATGGTTAATGAAGGACCTGCTAAGGGAAAGGTGCATAACAGATGCTTTATGAGGAGCGGCCCTTACTACTGAAAATACTGATTCTGCACAAGTCAATTTCCAGAAAAATGCGGATTTAAGTAGTGGGTGAGGTAAGGCCTTCCTTCCCCCTGGTTAGTCAATCAGACGTGAGATAAATGGCCGTCTAGCAGCCCAAAAAGCAAGACAGGTTTAACATTTAACCATTTGTAAAGTGCATGTCAATGCTTTCACTGTATCTCTACACCTGGCATACCTGTGCTATGATCAAGACATAAGATCAGAATATATAAGATGAGCAGATGAGTTTCATCCTAATGACTACGTTACAATTGGCACTAGGCAAACATTTTGTCCATAAAATATTCCTATCGGGCTCCCTGACCTTCTAAGAAAGTCTTTCCTAAGTCAGGACAGAAAAGGAAAGCACCATTATACTGTGTGAGTGCAGATATTCACATTTAAAGCATATCCACATTAGCTTGGGATCTATATGAATGACTACACAGTTATGGAGACAGAGCAGAAAATGTAAATGGGTAATGACAATGGTCACAGTCTGTACTGCGGAGAGAAATTGTTCCCACTCTAATGTAAGCATTCACCTGATTACTTCACGTTGCCAATAGATAAGGAGCACCCTGGGGGCACTCTAAGGAGAGGAAAGAATGGGACAGCTTCAAGACAGTCTTTTTGATGAGCTCTACAAGCTAAACTTGCCGAGATAAAGATGCTTCATTGTGAAGAGTGAACCAGTTCAAAACTTTTGTGATACAGAGAGGACTACGGTTTTCCAAATGTTCTTGAACAGTTAAGAAATTTTGACTGTGCAGGCATTTCGGACCAATTGTGTAAATGGGCAAAGCCAGGTCTTATGTGTCCCCATTCTTCTTCACATTCGTTTGCCGTTTCTCAAAATTAGATTCTGTAGAAAATAAAGAACATAAATGAACACCACGAGAATAACATACACCAAAATGTCGCATTTCCATAGAAAAATATAGTGGAAGGGTTGGATGTGGTGAAATAATGTTGTTGAAGTGCAGTAGGTACAATATGCCAGTTCTTTATACTACAGAGGCCTTTGTTTTAGAAGACACAGACTCTTTATACCTACCTGTCTTGCACAACATGGCAGATCACAAAGAAAAATATAGAGGGGGGAATTTATTGACGTTTCATACTTCCGTCTTAAAAGGGTTATGAAATGATTGATGTAAAAATGAAAAATCAGACATGACATATATAGTATATAGAACATGACAATATCTTTCTAATAAAGCTAGAAGCAGCCCTGTACCTCACATGGATCCAGAGATCTCCACATCCAACTGCTCTAATTGTTCTGCTAGATCATCTTCAGCCTGACATTTCTCTCCCTGTAACTGCCACAGCTTCTATCTGAACATATGACTGGTGGCAGTTGAATATTTAAACTGAGCATGTTCGACCACCTCAGTGAGACAGACAAGAAGTAAGGAAAATAAACTGCAGGTGGCGCTATACAGTTACAATACAACATTTTTAATTATAGATTAATACAAAAGTATTCAGATTCAGGAGCTGTTTTGAAAATTGTAGCATATGTTTTGCGACACAACCCCTTTAATAAGAAGTGCGGTGGAGTAAGATTGGATAACTGGTTGTCATTTCAGACTTCTTAGTAGATTTGACACTTCATCTAGCAGTCTGTGCACTAAAGAATGAAATATATGCCAGATATGAGCTGGTGTAGATCATTTATAGCACATCTGTTGGACTGTTGGAGGCCATGCCCCCCAACCTTGCTAAGTCAAAAAACTTGTTTTAAAAATTGACAAGTGGTGTAGAATTTTAAAAAAATCCAAAATTTTTGTTAATTAAACAAAAGTTGCTACCTTTGTGAGCCAAATTTGATAAATGAATGAATATGAGTGGCACAATGTGAAATAAAATGTGGGGCCAGTAACAAAAATATGCCACCACTTTTTTTTTTTTTTTTTTAAATCTTCTGACATAACAGTCTCACTAACAGACTCCAGTATCGTATGTCTGGTCCTGAGACAGACAGAAGCACTTTTACGCTAGAATTAAATGTCTGGTTGCCATAATTTCTGGACAAAACTGTGCCAGATATAAAGAAGTACACAGTAATATAGTTATAAAATTTGGCGCATTAAAAGAAGTCAAAAGAAATGCCCCTACATTACCAGTCTGTGGTGGAGGCACAGCGTTCCACTTCATCTGAAGCTTTTTTGCTGTTGCATAAGGCCCACATTTTCATAGACTCTACCAGCATCTTCTCGCATGCTGTAACAGGAAAAACAGACATCCAGGTGGTTATCAAACCAAAAGATATAGTAAGCACAATGTCCCAGGATAGCTGTACTGATATACTACTCTCATACATTATGGCTGCGACAGACCTCCAGGGGCTGAAAATCATTCCGAAATTATGTTCGTAATTACCAGATTAAGCATCCACACATCATTTCAGGAGAGAGAGAGAGAAAAAAAAAATCATCATCTCAAGCCCCATTCATTTACAAGTTCTATGCCTGCCGCAGACCTGAAGATGGTGAAACATTGTCCGAAGTCATTCTAGTAATTAGCAAATCATGCAGGATATTAATGATTATTTAGAGAGGCCACACAAATGATAGAGATTGAAATAAATAAATAAATTAAAAGTCTTCTTCAGGTCAAATTCCATTAAACATTTAAACGAGAAGGTTGAAGCCAGCGAGATGTAGCCATTTTTTTTTTTAATTCTGAGAGTTGCAGAGATGAAAACACAGGAGCATTACCTCATTTCAAGGCAAATTAAGTCTCTGTTTAATCCCAAATGTCAAGGGATCCACCTAAATAGGCTACAGCAGCCTCTTGTACTAAGCCTGCGGTGTATATTGCCTCATACCGAGTTGATAAGCTCCTTTGTAATGTGAACGGTTTTAGATTCTGCTGTAGTAGTGAAGACATAGACGTCTAAAAGGGAATGTGTCATCAGAAAATGACCTATTGTTCAAATCAAGATTTTATGTGAAACATATTCTTTAAGAATTTTGCTGATGTTACTTCTCAAAACGATTTTGTTTTACTATGTGGCTTTAATAATTCAATTATAAAATCAAAATATATATATATATATATATATATATATATATATATATATATATATATATATATATATATATTTCTATATATTACATTCATGCTCTCCCCCATGCATGTAACATCAATCTGTGGCAGAGTGGATAGGGAGCAACTGCCATTTATTTAACTGGTTGTCATTTGATTATCTCCGTATATTAGAGCAGTGGAGTCCAAATGCAGAGACCCCAACTGATCACTAGAATAGGGGTCCCTAGTCCCTCTTCATGAGCACATCCATATAGACGGTGTGGAAATAGTCAAACATCACATGGCGCAATCCCGCGCTGCTTGAGAGTAAGCACTAAGAAATAGGTCATTTTCATAACAAATACAGTTTTAGCATATCAGGTAAAGAGCTCTCTCTCACCCAGATGTTGGATTGCTACAAAACTCATGCAGTTATGTCTTAGGTAGAAATGTCACTTGGTTGAGCGGTGTACCTCTTGGTGAGGGGAGGCTGTTCTGACCTAGCTGTTAGGACGTGTTGGGAGCAGTGGTTACGTGGTGAAAAGGCTCCAGACATCTTAGACAGACCATCAGTAAAGAGGATCATTTGATGCACTGACAACCACAAGTAGAAAACATGGTGCCCGTTACATATCCTGTCATTGACAGCCAGCCACCATTGCCTTTGTTTTGCAGTGGTGCAATGAAAAAGAAACCTCGACTGCTATGGACTGGAATAAAATCCAGGTTATGTATGGGATCCAATGGGTTTGAGTATGGAGGCCTCTTGGTAAGCACTTCAATCTGTTTTTTTTTTTCTATGGAGCAACACAGTACCCAAACTACTGGTGTGATGATCTGCTGAGCCATCACACACTATCATCTGTCACCCATAGCAGTGATCTGAGGGACACCAACAGCTCAGGGATATGTGCAGGACATGCAGCTATGTGTGTTGTATCTCGTGGCAGGCTTCCAACTGGAATTTTTCAGCAGGATAATGCTCGTCCATAAATAATAAGGGTTTCCCAGAAATGTCTCCACCAGATTACAACACTTCCTTGGCCTGCCTGGTCATCAGGTTTATTGTCAATCGAACACTCATGAAACCATCTGGGATACCAGCTTTAGCAACCTACGAGTGTACAGGATCTACAGTTCCAGCTGTAAAATCTGAGGTCAAATGTCCAGCAGGATATCATACAGAACCTGCATGCTTCTATGCCCAACTATCTCATCTTGTATCCAGGCTAATATAAATTGGTCAAGTTACTGTTGCAACATTCAAAAACATTCTTGGCCAAGATATAGTTACTGTACAGCAATTGGTCAGTTTTAGATTCCAGGTATTTAGTTGTCTGGTCATTAGTCAAAAGTACAAAAGAAATAAAAGGAATACTCTAAGCACTTTAAATCAACATATCTGCATTCGGCTACCTTCACATGTGCGTTTTGGCATTCTGGCTTTGAGATTCGGCAGAGGATCTGAAATCCGAGCCAAAATGGTTCTCATGAATTATGAATGCAAAGAGATCCATCCAGGATGCCTTCCATTCCGTTACCGGACACAAAACCGCTGCAAGCTGCGATTTTGTGTCTGGTCATCGAAACGAAACAAACTGGATCCGTCACTAAAAACAATATAAGCCAATGGTGACGGATCCAGTTTGTTAGGATCCTAAAAAAAACAAATCTGTCACCAAATGATTTTCAATGGCGGATCCAGTTTGTTCTGTTTCGATTTCATACAACCACATCCTAACCTAACGGATGCATACTGATGTGTAATCAACACGAAACTCTTTTTTGGTCAGGTTTTGAGATCCTCTGCTGGATCTCAAAACCTGAAACCAAAACACATATGCGAAAGTAGTCTTAACCTGATATGGAGGAAGTAAACTGTTCTGAATCTGGCCAAGAGGGTCTAGTAGTCATGGTTTCAACTCCTCTTGAAAACCATACAGCAATGAAACTAATGTGAAACTAAAAATGTATGGTGTGTTGACTACATCTGTGGGAAAGATAGTTAATGTGGAAAGTTGAGTCCAGTCAGCTTTAGCTGGCCATGCATGAGATACCTGTTGGGCTTGTTTGGCCTACAGCTATCTCACCTGACCTCCACCATACACATTCGTGCTTGGATTGGCTAAGCGTGCATGTGTTCTGAATTAGGAAAAGGGAACTGAATAAACCACTGCAAGACACCTTCCAGAGAATAAAAAGATCAGGTGCCTTGAAATTCAACAGCCTGATCGTCTTCTCCCCCGACATCTGCCATTGGGGAAGAGTAGAAGGCCCCCTCCTATACATGGTCTCCGATCTCACTAGTTTTGGTAAGTTAATCTGATATACGCATAATGTGGATGGCCAGTTTAATAAGTATAAAAATAACCAATGGCATAAGTATAATTCATAGGGCCCCATAGCAAAATAAGATGGGTCCCCACTACCTAATGTAAGAAAATAAAATAGCAGCACAAGTAGCAATTCTTAAAAGGTATGAATAATAGCACTATAAATCAGCAAACCCACATTATAGCAAAAAGCTGCCATATTTTTATTCCCCATGTAATCAGAAGGGTTGATTTCATGTGTTTAAAGTATTTCTCTTCCTTTAAGACCAACTAAAGCAGCTAACAGATACTGGATACAGTCTTTAAACTTCAGATTCAACTCTTGGATGTGCCACGTCACGAAAAAGCTCTCATAACTGATTGAAGCTAAGTGACTTCCTATGCTTTATTCTCATAATCAATAGTTAATCATCACTTATTTACTCCTGCTTTATTTGCATATTATCCTGAATAAAGTCACTTTTGTTTTTACTGCATTTGGTGTTACAATTCTTCTCTCTCGTTACCCTTTTGAGCTCACCTTGCAACATCCTAGAAAAAGGTACAATGTTCTTGAACCTGACTGGGCCCCCTCAACCTCTGGGCCCCCTCGCGAGTGCTATGGCCGTTATGGTTATAGTTATGTCCCTGCAAATAATCATGGTCAGGGTGTTTGCAGCCTTGAATGTAGATCCCAAGACAAAACAAGGAGACCTTTACTAGAAACGCCAAATTCTTTAGATCACAGTTTAGCACTGATGGGTGTTTTGCTCTACAGAAAATACTGAAATATTTAGAATATTGTACACCAGTAAAATGTCAAGTTAGCGCATGTGGTTTAACTGGTACCAAAAGCTTAGATGACAACTTATGGTTTAATGAGTGTTTTAAGTCATGTATTAGCATACTGTATGTGTCCAGGGCTTTCACTATCAGCAATCTCCATTTTACTCCATTTGTATAACAGGAGGAGCGGGAGACAGTAAATCAATGTGTTGTACATACTTCACTTTTCCAGACTGGTAGACATGTAAGGAAGCTGCCTCCTGGAATTGAGTGCAACTTATAGATGCTTCACAAAAAAAAAAAATAATAATAATAATTTAGTTTCTGGTGAGTCAGGAAACTACAAGAGATCTTGTACATGCAATACTTTATCTACTACAGCTTATTCTAATAACTTGGTCAAAAACCACATGGTTTTCAGGACACCGCTGAATCACTGTATCATTAGGATGGAAAAGACAGAATCCTTTTTCGAGACGTTAGGATGCCCTTTCTTTTGCAGATACACCACATTTTTTCTCCCCGCGTCTGTTTAGCATGATGCTTTTATTTTTTAAGAAGTTCAGACTTTTCAGTCTGTGCGCTGGGAGTCCACCAATAAGCACACTAGGATAGATAATAACCTCCTCTGTTGCTTTCCAGCTGAAATAGAATCTATAAACTTCCTTTCTCCTATATCGGGTAAACACAAGTGGCCCATTTTCACAGTATGGTGCTCAAGCTAAAAATCATCTGAAAGGCTTTCTAGCCTTATTTCACATTCTTCAAGAGCACGACTGTGATACAATAGCATCTCATGCCCTGCTGCATTCTAAAACCAGAGCTTCATGAACACAACAGCAATAAGAGAAGGCACACAAAAGTAGAAGCTACTTTAACAATTATATTAGAGGCTTACATAATTATCAATCCAATTTTCTTTTCAATTTATTTTCAATGCTCATACAGCAGGAGAGAATTTGTTACACAGTTAGCAAGCTTTCTTACTATTATAATGTAAGGTCCCTGTTAATATGTTCCCAAAAAGAGACATCATTTAAAAAAAATTAAAGGCTATGTACACCTTTGGGGGCATATTTTTATTATAATTATTGCTTTGTACTCATTTTGAGCTAAACATTTTTTACATTGGTCTTTATTACAAATATGGAGCCCTTTTTTCTGTACAGGGCTGAGATGCTCTAACAGAGGGATCTGAATTTTCTCTCTCCTCCGTCAGCCAGCTAATCGGACGGCTCCTTATCTCTGCTCTCTGGTATAAACACTTATTATAGCTCAGTTCTTATCTTACCGATAAGAATGTGGCTTTAATAAGTGTTTATGACCTCTTACTAAATTAGAGATAAGAGTTATTAGATGACCAGCACAAAATGAAAGCAAAATGTGCGATTTACACAGCTAGACAAATCGTAAACCATTTGTGACAGAACGGCTCAATATTTTAATACACAAATTGAAAAAAAGATTTTTAGCCCAAAAGGAGTAAAATGCAATCATAAAAATAATTTGCCTCTGAAGGTGTACATATAAGAATAAGCACCTATAATGTTAATGGCTATAGACATTTCTGGGGGCATTCTTCGCTGAAAAACATTTTTGCAATGGGGTTTCGTTAAAAATTTTGCGCCATTTGGACTCCTGTAGCATTTAGTTATCACATTACAAACTAACATGCTGCAGAATTACCTTGACAGTGAAATTCATCAGAGGGTTCGTCTGATGGCTAAGTCTCTATCACTGCTCTCTCCTGAAGGATCTTCTAAGATTTATGACCAGTTCAAAGTTCAGACATAGCCAGGCTGGAGAACGAGTAATCGGACAGCCAGCGAATGGCATTCTGCAGCTAGCTACGTACAGAGATATATAAAAACTGCAGTTGGCACATTTTTCAATAAAACTGTACTGCAAAAATGTTTTTAGCCAAGTACATACATTTAAGTTAAAAAAAAAATCCTCCAAAAGGTGCCCATGTAGCCTTTATATCAATGAGCTGTCTTTGTAACTAAAAGAGGGGATGGATCCCCAAGAGCGAGGGACACTCTCAGCTCTGACTGCTAGATGAGTGTCCTGTAGACGCCCAACTATTGAAGTTAACCATCTTAACCATTCATGACCAAGATCAAAATATCTACAGTATCTATAGTATGTGGTGGCCAAGGGTGGTCATGATTACAAAACAGCTGAGCTTGCTGGGCTGCTCTGGGGGTCTCTAAGACCCATAGAAGTGAATCAGAGTTACAGAATCAGCTATGCTATATCTGTAACTCGAAAGCCACATGAACGGCATAGCCCACTGTGCTATGCAGTGACTCTAGTCAATGAGAGACATGGAAATGGCGCAGCACAGTGTGTTTGGCTGTTTACGTAACCCTAGCTTTTTCTAACAGCAGACAGCCGCACCTAAGGTACGCAATCGACGGTAATGCCAACTGCGGATGTTTAACCTCTCAAATGCCATGGTCAAATGTGACCACGGCATCTGAAAGGGCTAAAACCCGGAAGTAACGGCTCCCTCTGGCGGAGATTGGGGAAGACGTTCCTTTACAGTAAAATTATGTGTCTATTACAGTTCAGGTCAGCAGGTGGCATCACTGTACAGTAATATAGCGATTTCTGCATGCACTACCACCCTCCATTCATTTCTATGGGGCTGCCGGAAATAGGCAAGCGCTGGCTCGACTATTTCCGTCGGCCCTATAGAAATGAATGGGAGCACACCATGCTTCTGTAGCCACTGATTCCTTTCACTTCAATGGGGCCGAGGGAAATTACTGAACCCTCCTTCATTTTGCCGGCTCAGTTTATGAGACAGAGGGGGGACCTGCACCTACCAGACAATGGGGCCTATACTAGCGATATGTCCCCGTTGTCCGAGATGGGAATACCTCTTTAATATGTTTAACTAAAACAAGACCTCTTTTGTAGGCCACCAATTCTGAAATCTGTGCACTGTTAATCCTGCATTTCTGTAATTGGCATGACAATTCAGCAGTCTAAGCCTAGTTTCACACTAGCCTTAAAACCATCCGGCTGGCTGTTCAGGGAGAGGAACATCCGGCTGGAGTTCATCATAGCCGGCAGAGCCCCGGTTACACCGCTTTTTGTCTGGCCGAATCCCGGCACTTATGCTGGGAACCAGTTGGATCCCTGCCAGGTCCCATTATAGTCAATGGGCTCTTGCACGGAAAGGCAAGGTGGCTGGGACCGCGGAAGGGGGCGCATAGGCCTTTTCCTGTAGTGTGAGAGCACAGCCACCACTGCTGGATTACAGAATAACTATGGAAACGAGCATTGTATAATGTCATGGAAAAATGAGTGAAGTCAGCAAAGGAGGCAATATGGACAATCACTATACATTAGTAAGAGCCTTGTATTAACTTCCTTTACATGATAAATGTCATGTGCTGAAATGAGACAACCCCTTTAAGAGCATATAGCCTAGTAAGCTGCCAGTAGGAAGCAATGCACACATATACACACATAGCTTAACTTACTCAGGAAGTGTAGGCGTTGGTAATGGTGTAGGGGTACAGGGTGGTAGTGGGCTCTGATCCCCCGCTGTCTGCTCTGAGAGGGAGTATTTTATATTTGTGTACTCGTGTCCTTTTCTCTTACTTTTCTGAAAAGAAAATGAAAAATATTTCCATGAAATATAAAATTGCTTTGAGCAAATACTCACTTTTCTTCAAACATAACCCCAGCCCCCGTATTTGTAGGATTCCAGCCAGCACATCATCGCCTTATATTAGATTAAAGCTACAGTTGGTTTGTTTCAAGAGATAATGCCCTGGGCGACTGGATGGGAGTTCAGAATGAGATTTTAATGTGAACATCTCGGGCCAGGGATCCCCCCTATCTTTAGTACCTCCTGGAGACTGGAGTTAAATGATGCATGTAGTCAGGGCTTATTTTTACTTACTTGCACAAGGAGATTCAGTATAAGCCCTGCATACAGGCCACGCACTGCTACAAGATGCACACTGAACTAAACCCAAGTAGAAAATGGCTTATTTAAGCAATCTCATTACCCCTCTTAAGGATGCAGCTTAATTTGGACTTCTTTGCTATTTTCAGCAATAATTTATTTTAAAATAGAAGAAGCCACAATAGGGCTTGTATTTGCACAGCAGGTCGCATTTTTCATGGCACCAACCATATATAATAAAAAAAATGTTTATTTTGGATGGGGGTTGATAAAAACAACAATTTTTGGCATCTTGTTTTTCGGTTTTGTTTTTACGGCATTCAGACTGTGGATCAGTGTGATTACAGTGATATCAATTTGCATAGGCTTTATTCTTGTTTTACTACGTTTGCACAATTACAAAAAAAAAAAAAAAACATTTGACGACAGCCTTTAAAGGGGTTTTCCGAGTTATATATATTAGATCAATATCAGATCGGCGGGGGTCCAACACCTGGCGCCCCCGCCCATCAGCTGTTTGAAGAGGAGGCGCGCGCCGTATCAGCGCTGCCTCCTCTTCACTGTTTACATGCTGGCCGTAACGGGGTAGTGGTGAGTAGGTGTAATTACACCTCATGGCCCCATTCACTTGTATGGAAGCGATTCTTCCCATAGAAATGAATGGGGTGCTTATCAATGAGGATAGGTCATCAATATATATAACTCGGAAAACCCCTTTAAGGGGTTTTCTGGGATTTTACTACTGATGACCTATCCTCAGGATAGGTCATCAGTATCTAATCAGTGGGGTCCTGTGAGCGCCGCAGCCTTCTTTCAGCTTTTTCTAGGCCAGTGACGTCACGTTCATCGGTCACGTGGCCTAGGAGCGGCTCAGCCCCATTCATGCGAATGGGGCTGAGCATGATACCAAGTACAGGCAATATACAATGTACGGCACTGTGTTTGGTAAACTGCGAGAAAGTAGCAGCACTCACAGGAGCGCCGGTGCCTTCTCAAACAGCTGATTGGCGGGGGTCCCGGGTGTCGGACCCCCACCGATCAGATACGGATTACCTATCTTGAGGATAGGTCATCAGTAGTAAAATCCTGGAAAACCCCTTTAACGGAGCAGTGTGAGAGCTTGTTTTTTTGCAGGATGAGTTGATATTTGTATTAGAACAACTGTGCGGTTCATATGACTTTTTGATCCCTTTTGATTCATTTTTGGGAGGTGGGATAAACAAGAAACAGCAATTACGTTTACTAACATGATCGACAGGTTTACTAACGTGATCATTTTATACTGGAGTTAAAGTTGTTATGGACATGGCAATACCAATTATGTGCACATTTTCTTTTCGTTTTTTTAAGGATTTTTCATTATTCTCGCTTATTCTCTATTTTCATTTATTTTTTAATATTTGTAAACTTTTTCACTTTTATTTTAGTCTCCCTTGTTCACATAATACAATGTCAAACCTTTGTACTTTAATGCCAACAGACATGAGATGGCAGACCCGGGGACCACCGCACACACCCAATGGAGGCCGGATGGGGTCACAAAGGGAGCACCCTGCCTCTGTCCTAACCACTTAGATACCGCACTCGGCATTAACCAATGCACCTAAGTGGCTAAACATCCATTGGAGTTATCTCTGGTGGTGTGACTATAATAATGCTGGCACCTGCAAGTGATGACGTGGGCACAACTCTTGTCTATAACATCATCACCATCCCATACTATTATGTTATGGAAACTATATAGTTCCTGCGAATCCAATTGACACAGTAGTACATTCACTGAGCATTAAAGGGAATCGGTCACACGTTTCTGAGGGCAACATAAGACAGTGACATTAATTCCAGCTCTGTCTCTGTTGAGTATATAATGTAGTTTCTGAAAAAATACCATTCACTAGCTGCAGTGTTGAATTGTATTCAGGAGCTGTGGGAATAGCTGTGCCCCCAATGCTTGACAACTACCTCCCTTACTTTGAATATGATGATAGGTGTCAATTATCAGCTGGAGGTGGACGGAGCTATTCCTGCAGCTCCTAAATACCAAGACTGCTTCCTCCCAGCTAAAGCTAAGAAACAGTAACAATTGTCCAGAAACATTATAGACGCACAATACAGTGCTGGAATCGGCGTGCCTCTTCCTATCTTATGCCGCCATCGGAGTTGTGGTCCCTCAGAAAGGTGGTCACATTTTCTCTTGAAAGGAATTGCCTGTTTTTTTTGGTTGAGAAGGAAGCATTATTTCCTGACAGTTGGCTGCTCGCTCAGTGAAGGAGACCACTGTATTTACACACAGCGATCTCCTTCACAGTATGAGGACGAGGGATCACTACTGCAATCACTCCTCCTCATACAGAATCACTGACCTCAGGATCTGCTGCCCAGAAACAATGATTGATGGTGCCTGCACGAATGACAGGATCACCTGAGGAGCAAGCATATTCGGTGGCATATTTTGGCCAGATTATTGGGAAGGAGTGTTCGCAGGAACAGACAGCAGTCACATAATAATTGATGAAAATACACTTTAGCATTAAAAGTCATTTATGGCCTGTAAGGATACAGGCTCCACTGTCCAACATATCACTGCACTGGAAATTTGTGAGATCCACTTGTGAGATCAAAATGCTGCTTCAGCTGATAGAATGGCTACAAATGAGAGATGACTTTAATTTTCCAGCAGTAAAGAAAGAACTCAGTGCCTCACTGGGGTAATGGTAAGTGGCCATTAATTTAAAAATGTGGAACAAACAGTTGTCAAGATCTCCCAGAGATGGTGCCCAGTCTTCATATAAAATCTCTCAAACATAGTTAAATACATCTGCATTAGAGATATACAGTGAAAGTACAGCGATAAAACATACCTGCTCTTCTTCGATTCTGCGTTGTAAAGTTTCTATATAATGCTGTACAGCCATGTATATAAACCTGTATTGTGCTTCTGTCTGAACCATTCCTGATCTCTGGGATCTTACCATCTGAATAGTTTTAGGTACATCAATATCACAATCAACACCTAAAAAGATATCAATATATAAGAATCATCCGAAATAAAAGGGGCAACCTGAACAGATCAATCACTGCTCTAAGAGCCACAAAGTCTACATTCACTCAACTAAGCAATGCTGGATCTCACTGACTAATAACTGCGCTTGTTGCGCCCTCCATTGTTTCCCATGGAGGAATAGACCTGCAAGAAACACCAATGGCTCCCCAGGCCCCTTGCAGGCAAGCAGTAAGAAAATAGTCCATGTTCTGGCTGAACATGTTTTTGTAAGGACTGCCCATGACCTATTCCATCTGGTGGGACAGTACTGTCCTTCCTAAACTTGGACAGCACCCGGACAGAAACAATTCGGATGCAATGCGTTTTTCACTGGAGCTCCATTCACTTCTATGGGGCCAGAATATAGAACATGATGCGATTCTCACACAACGCAGAACTGATGCGTGAAAACAAAATATGCTCTTATACACAGACCCAGCGAAAAGAATGGATCAGGATTCAGTGCGGGTGCTATGCGTTCACTTCAACCTCAAAACTTGCTTGTGTGAAAGGGGCCTTAGTCCTTCAGCACAATGGCAAATGACCAATCTAATTCAGATGACCATGTCATACACGTGTAATCTTCCAATCTGACCAATCATATTTTTGCAGACAGAGGTGTACCATCAGCCATCGTGAACAATCATTTGTGCTATTTTTTCATATGAGGGTAGGTCAAAGTGACCAGAATCAGACACCAGATTAATGGGGTCACTTATGTGCGTTTTAGACGCTGGTGGATCCGCTAAAGTTATGAAGAGGCGCCGGCCTCTACAAAACTTCAGTGCATCCATCACCAGTCTGAATGTCAGCCAGCTTCCTTGCTGGCTTAAATTTAGACCATTTTCAATGCCTAAAACACCACACACTCTTTTTTTAGACCTGACGTGAGCGGGGAAAAGTTGCAATCTGCGTCAGACACATGCCAGAAAATTGGTGTATATCTGATCATAAATGACGCAAGTGTTCTGGGAAATTCACTACTGCAGCTGGTGCTATGAAGCCTTCAGAGGGCAGTAAATGGGGCAGGTACTACAGGGATTTGTGCTAGTCATTAACTAGGGGAACGTGGGATATAATACATTGGAATTATCTGTGTTTCAATAGAATGATGTGCATGGAAGAACACTCTTAATCTGCTTTATTTGACTGCCATTCAGCACTGACAAGTCTGACAATGCATCTTGTCAGTTTTCTTTCCCGGGAAAGGGTTAAACGATGATGAAGGAAATCAGCTCTGCAAGATAGCAATGAATGCACAATATCCTCATATCTCTAGAACCATATGCTGAAGCCTCTAGTCCAAATCCCTGGTTAGTGGCAGATAACGGAAATTCCATACCTACCCTTTTCTCGGATGACATCGATGAGAATATCAATCACAATAAAAGTGCCTGTACGTCCTATTCCTGCACTGTTAATAAAGAAAACGACAGCGCGGTGAGCAAAAGACAGTCCCAAAGTATGAAACACAGACTTTATTGTGTAGGCTGAATAGCAAGGCATTCCAGCTGGCAGCATATAAATACACATTTATTATAGAGGATATGCCAAAATGATAGTCTGCCTCTACTGCACTAGGAAATATATGACAGGTACAATGCTAGCGGAGAATTACCTCCAGCCACAGTCAGATGTTCTATTCTCTCTGTCACATGTCTACAATTCATCACACTGAGCGTATACCAAGTAAATGTAGACGAAGAATACTGACCCAGAAAAGAAAACCGGAAACGCTTACATCTTACTCAGCGCTCAGAATGCTTTATGTACTACAGCTGACCTATCTACTACTTCTTATTCAGGTCATACCACATTAGAAAAGTATGACTGCTTCCTGCAACAAACAGCACCATTAGGGCTCATTCACATGACCGGATGAATGAGTCACATTCGGACAAATTGATTTCAGTGGAGACAGCAAAAGATCCATAATTCTGTTTCGAGGCCCCGGAAAAAATATAGAGCAATTCCTATTCTTGTCCGCATTTCTATGATGGGCCACCCGTTCTCTTTCGCTAACTGCGGAACGCACATGGGCGGCATCCGTGTTTTGCAGACCATAAAACACAGAGCGGTCATGTGAACGCGCCCTTAAAGGCTGCGTGGTAGTTCGTTCCCTGATGCTGATGCCAGCACAGGGAAGGAACAGTTTTAGCGCTGACAAGCGGCGTACTCGCGCATGCGCGAGATTACGCCGCTCTGAAAGCGTGAAGTCGGGGGAGCAAGTAGGAGATGAGAGGATGCGGGGCGGTGCTGGGCTCCTTCACAGTGGGCACGCTGGGATCCAGGAAGATTGGTAACCGCCCCTTGGGCTCCTTATAACCCCTATTAGCATATGAATAAAATCGTTTTTTTTACTAAACAAAGACACACAAAGCAATAGGAAAAGTATATTGTGGACGGGCTAGTGGCCATCTAGCAGCCCATGTCCTCAGCTCTATAGGCTTAAACTAGGTGACAGAATCCCTTTAAAGGCTGAGTGGTACTGCAGCTCATCTCCACTCACTTCAAAGCATCTCGGCTACAATACCAGTCACCACCCATGGACGGGTGTGGAGCAGTTTGTGGAAGAGAGAAGCCATATTTTATATTGTGTAAACCTGCACAACCTCTTTGAGCTAGTCTCCATTTCAATAAGAAGGGGAGGACTAGGTTAGGAAGCTAGTTACCTGCAATGAACTACTACAGGCCCAGGTTCAGGTATACTATCCTGCTTGTGATGAACTTCTTCTAAAAAGTCCAGGACACCACCAGGATCTGTAGGCACTCCGTGATCTGGCCAGGTTTTGAAATGGTATTGCCATACAGTTCTTTCAGTGTTACCCTGGAGTATAAAAAGAAATAATACACTGATTAGATTGGATCATACACACAAGAGAGCTCTCTCTCTCCTGATCTGCATTATAACATATATATATCTCCTGGAAACAAAAAGATTGGGCAGTTAAACCACAACATGTCCGATCCTTATTTCCTCCAATATCAGCCACTGAGGGAAGAGTGTCAGGAGACCCCATACACAGAACCTGCCAAAATCTCGGCTAAATCCACTTATTTCAGCAGGAAAGGCTGGCCATCTAATGTGTATCTGAGGTTTGACCGACACTGCTTGGCCTATGTCGGGGAACACATGCATCAGCATTATGAATTTCGACTTGCCCGATCCTGTAATCTCCCGCCAGAGGTGGGTTTCTCTCCTCGCCTCGTTCAGAGCACATACACATTCGGCCGTACTAAGCCTTCATGTGTATGAGCAGGTTGGGAGAAACAGGCCGACAGCTATTCAAAGTCTATGGCCACCATGATGCAGAATGCCTATTTTAATTCTGTGATAAAATAAGTATCTAAAAGTGACCGATAAATATAGAATCAGATGTAATTTTCGACACTGGAACCTGTTTAGGGGGTTCGATGGAGACAGGGGTCACTTTTACAACGGTATGGTTAAAAGGGTTCAACAAGAGACCTTTATTCAGAGGTTCTCCAATGGTAAAAGGGTCAGTAATTACTACCTTATTCTGTACTTATGCAACAATGAGGCCTGACAAACTGTACCTTTGATACAATATCAAGAAAAGAGCAATACTTACTTGCCCTACTTTCGAAAGTTTCAGCTCTCTTAATATGTAGTCATGAGCTGGTGTTTCTTTGACATTTCTCACCCGCATGACTCCATACTCCTTAAGTGCATGCTCCTCAGGCCAATACTTCACACATTTACTCTGAAAATACATAACCCAGCATTAAATTTCATCCTCACCACAAAGACTGACAAAAAAAACAGCTGAGGTTTACATCACTTTCTGGATATCAGTTGCCCTAAATGTCTTTTTAGATCAAGAGGGGAATCTGTTTTTGATAATAATCTTAGTCTGCTATCCTTACCCCAAAAAATCATGGCTCAGTTAAAGGGGTTGTCTCATTACTTCTGGAACGCATTCCGCTAATCTCCCCCCCAGGAAATCCATGGTCAGTCAGCCATTTACCATAGCATTACACTGAGGTTTTTCAGCATTACTAAGATGGCTTAAAGGGGTATTCCAATCTCATAAATGTAGTTTGTATAGTTAGATATAGTCATACTAATATTATTACTAATAGAATGTAATTATATAAAATGTACCGTTTAGAAGATTTTCCTATTTGTATATCCATTGTCTCACACACACACACACATCAGGCAGGCCGTTGCCCCTAGTTACGGCCACCACAGCCATGTAGCAGTGGTGGTCAGTTTGCTCCTTTTCAAACCCGCTCTGAGGTAACTGTTGTATTGTGAACGCACATTACATGAGCATGCGGAGACACATCTTAGGATACTTTCACATCAGCGTTTTGGATGCTACCAGTCCAAAATACAATGGTCAGGATCCGTCCAAAACGCAGACTTTATAAACGGATCCTGCTCCATAGAGATGAATTGATCTTGGAACAGCATCCGTTTCTCTGCGTTTTGGAAGCGCAGACTAAAATGCTACAACCCTAAGATGTGTCTCCGCTCATGCAATGTGCGTCCACAATACAGCAGTTACCTCGGAGCGGGTTTGAACAAGAGCAAGCTGACCACCACTACTACATGGCTGTGGTGGCCGTAACTAGGGGCAACAAGCTGACTGATGTGTGTGGGACAATGGATATACAAATAGGAAAATCTTCTAAACGGTACATTTTATATAAATACATTCTATTAGTAATAATATTGGTATGGCTATATGTAACTATACAAACTACATTTGTGAGATGGGAATACCCCTTTAACTCCACCAGAAGGGAAGCCACCAATACAAAGCAATTGTATTAGAGGGGGCCCTGACAGGAAGACCCCCACCACCATCACCATGATGTCCAAATGCCCTAATAAGGCATAGGTCTCCTTTATGAGACAAACCCTTTATAGGGTTAGTCCAGGATTTTACAACTGATGGGTTATATTTAGGGTAGGCCATCAATATCTTATTGCTGAGGGTCTGATACCTCCAGCCCCGCTGAAGAGCAGTTTCCTAGTATTATCAGTGGTGGAACTAAACAGCTCCATCCATTGTGTAGTGGAAGGAGATGGTAACTGCAACTGAAGAGAATGAGCGCAGCACTGCAGTAGCTGGCTCTATCCAATATAATTGACAAAGCTGTGTGGTTCCAGCGCCAGATCAGCTGATTGGAGGGGGTGGTAACCAGTTGAGAGGGCGTTCCTGCACATACTTACTCTATACAATTAGTGCTACAATTTTCAGGCTGTGCAGGGACACACCCCAAATGGTTACCACCCCTCTGTACCCTTACTGCAGACTGCTATCAATTCATTCACAACTTCTAGTAGAAATAATAAAGGAATGGAACAACATAAAGTCATAAGAATAGATGCTCCAGAATTGTTACTACATGGGGAATGTATGAAACTATTAAAACAGGTATGTCAGTAGAGGCAACAGGTCTTCTTTAAAGGGGTTGTCTCATCTGAGACACTGGCAGCCTATCATTAGGACAGTGTTCCTCAACTCCAGTCCTCAGGGCCCACTTGCCGGTCAAGTTTTCAGGATTTCCTTAGTATTGGGCAGATGATATAATTAATTAGTGTCAATGCATCAGAACTTCAGTCTGTGGGATAGTCTCAAAAATCATGACAAGCAGGCGAGCCCTGAGGACTGGAGTTGAGGAACACTTCATTAGAACATACCACCGAAATCAGATAAGTGCAGGTCTCAGAGGTGGGACCTGCACCAATCTCCAGAACAGGGACCCAAAAGTGAAGGAGAGCATATTGTGCATGCGAAATGTGCTCTCCACTGATTTCTATGGGGGTTCCAAAAATAGCCACTCCAGTGTGCTTGGCTATTTTTGGAACTTCCATAGAAACTAATAGAGAGGCTCATACACGTCCACTGCTTCATCCACTACTATAGGACTGCTGGAGACCGCCAAGCCAGAAACGATTGGAGAGCGGCTGACATTGGTGACATATCCTAACAATATGCCACCAATGTCCCAGAAGAGACAAACCCTTTAAAGACAAAAAAACACATGGTAATCCATGATCGATATTTTGTCATCTCTATTGTGCTGAAGAGACCAAGGGAGCTGGACTCCGCAATGGATTTAGACTCCTAAGTTAGACTCACCTTGCCTCTTTCTACCTCTTTAGTTGTCATGACGATAACTCTGGAGTTTTCTTGAAAAACCATTCTCCAGAAATCATTCACCGTATTTTGGAGGCAGCCCTGAGTAGCAATATATCGCTTCTTGGGTTTTAAATTGTTGCATTTTGTTTCAAATTCAGGCTGCAGAATAAAATATGTAATAAATACATTATATAAATTACACATATGCATTGGCCATTGATTTAAAAGAGAAAATAAAAAAAAACATACTTTTTTTATGAAGGGTCAAAACTCACCATTATGGTATTGGCATTGATGTAATCAGAAACCTGTTCATTAGGATCCCCGTCATGAAGGACAACTCTTGTGTGGTCAACTGTATGAAAAGATAATAAGCCATCGTGTTTAATGCAGAAAATATTCGGAAGGTTTATTTCTAACAATAGATACATAGAAAGTGGGGAACACAGCCTCCGTTCACACGCTGAGGTTTAGCCCATGTTTAGTCCACTCTAAGACTTGTTGGTGTGTGTTGGAACCCTAGTTGTGCCAAATTGCACCAATTGGATCCACTTTTTAGACAGATTCTAGACGCAGAGACAATAGAAAATGTAGTAATTTTACATAGGACTGCATGTTAAAGGGCTTTCCAGGATAACATAATTTTTGCCTTCACCTTAAAGGCTATGAACACCTTTGGGAGCATTTTTGTATTATCGCATTGTAATTATTTTGGGCTACATTTTTTTCCAATACATTTTTATTAAGATTAGGCCTCTTTGATCAGTGATTGTATCAGTGTTCAAAACCAAGTGCAATTCAAAAACACGGTGCAAATCTTTCCACTGCACCTGATCTCTTTGTAGGCTTCCCTTCAGGTTTTGGCTCACAATCACTAACCAACACTGAGGCCTTGTTCACACTTCAGTGTTTGGTCTGTGATTTCAATCACTAATTTTGAGCAAAACGAGGTGAGGGTCAAAAACACAGAACAAGTGTAGATCTTTCCCTTATACCTTATCTATGGAGGATCCATTCCAGGTTTTGATTTAAAAATCATAATGGAAATCACTGAATTGTGAACTAGGCCTGATTTTGTGAACGCAGCCTAAGGGCTCATGCACACAACTGTATGCGCTCCGAGACATACGGTCCGTGAACGGGCCATATGTCCCAGAGCAGCATTGATCGTGTGCACAGGAGCGCACAGCATCATAGATTGATAATGATGCTGTGCACGTCGGGCCGTCCGAGGGACTATTGTCCTGCACTCATAAGATCATAGGAGAGCAAGACAATAGCACCGTGGGCAGCCCGAAGTGCACATCATCAGTGTAATTTACGGACCGTATGTCTCGAAGGGCATACGTTCGTGTGCAAGAGCCCTAAAGGTCACAGATAGAGCAGTCAGAGCCGCTCCTCTGATGGATATCATTTGGAATTACATAGTCAGTATTGAATGTGAAAAGATGTAGGTTGCAGGGGGAAAAAAAGACCAATTGGGCTAAAATGTTTTAGCCCAAAATAACTACAATTTAATTATAATAATAAAGGCTATTGACATCTTTTAATGCATTTTTTTTTAATTATTTCACTGTAGTGACTATTTTACAAGAAATCAAATAACTTTTAAATCCATTAATTAAAAAAAAAAAAAACCCTGCAGGGACACACCCCTAGGAAAAAAGAGGGAATTTCAAATGAAGTATTATTGCAATGTACAGGCAATAAAAATATCATTAGGTTTTCTGTACATTACATTTTTTTATCTGATAGCGCCTCCTGCTGGTTCACCTTCTCCTGCACTTAGTGGTAGACTAATCTACTTAGTAATATCCCAGCACCCTTCCTCTCCCTTCGTAACAAATTTCGTTATCCCATAGAGAAGCAGGCGAAGTGGTTCAGACGCCTTTTATTCACCCATCCCTACTTCTAAATTCACTGAAATATGCAGTTAAATATCTCTCACGACAGGAGAGAAGTAAACTGTGGAGGCATCATATACCATCATCTCTAGGGCTACGTGTGAGGAACTATTTTCTATGTAGAGGACGAAGGGATTAACAAGAGCAAATGGGAAATAGAGGTGCTTGATTGTCTCATGTGAGCTGCTGCCACCCACAGAAAAGCCCTCCAAGACAAGTAGGTCAGTGAGTGAAAAAAAAAGTTTTACATTTGTGGCACAAACCCTGTAAGAAACTTCTAGTAGCAATAACTGAGTAACGGAACAACACAGATTTATATGAAAAGACGTTCCAGAACTGTCATTACATGAGGAATGCAAGCAGTTACTAAGACCTGTCAGGAGAGGTCTTTAATCTGCAGGAGTATGACCTGGGTTCACAAAGCAGGCGTCTTGTAAAGAATTCAGGCTGTGTTCACACCAGTGAAGCCAGCATACAGCACATACAAAGCATCTTTCATAGGCTATCATTTCAATTTAACAGAGCGTTGCTAAAACCGACAGAGCGAAATCGTTGTGCCATGTACTTACAAGGTAAGATATTCTTATAGCGGTTTTTATTCTTGTTTTCAGGTCTTTGCCCCTCTTTACGACTGTATAGCAGTTTGCATTCCTGCTGCTGCAAAGTCTGGGAAAAGAAAAAGTAATACAATTCATTTCCTTGGAAGAAACATTAATCTCTGCCATCTAAATCAGCTCTTTTATGCTTTCTCCCAACCAGATGCAGCTACATCTCCCAGACTGCGCAATTACCTGTCAGTCAGAGTTACAATGAGGTCTGCTGTCAACACCTTCCTAAAATATACACCCATCTTGTGCAGCACTGATTTCCACATGGAGACGCAGGGGCGGAAATAACCTGAGCACCTCATTATCCGCTGCTCTCTATATCAAGAAGACCATCCTTTTCACCACCCAGAGAAATATATTTTAATAACCTCATAGAAAGTAATGCCAAAATGGAGATATAAAATATTAATGCAATAACATCTTATTAAAAAGGCAAAAACAGAGCAGAACTCTCCAACGAAGTTTGTAGAGTTCCCTAGCACTATACATGGTGATGGGAGCACAGGCTCCACAATGTAACAGATATACTGGTTTCCAGGAAGGATACTTTCATAGTCTTCCATCCATTACGTGATGAATGACTGCACACAGCATGGACAAACCGTCAGATTGGATTTGTCAAGGGATCAGACAAGTAGAAGTTTCACGGCGTGCTCAAGGCAATAGTCTGGATACCCCTTTAATACATTCATTAATCCACTAGTGAATTTGGATCCTTAAAGAAGAACTCCCGACAAAAATTTTATTCCATGTCCTAGCTAGAAATGTACATGATATAATCTGTAGTGAATGTCATTTTCTTACCAGTGTCTAAATTTTTGACTTATATCATCCTGAAGTGTCTTATCTGTGTCATGTGACCAGCAATTAGACCCACCAACTCACACAGAGACTTATGTGTGGACAGGAAGTCTAATTCTCTATGTATTCCTATGAGACTGAAAGTGAGGCTCCCATAGGAATGAATAGAGCAGTTACTGGCTTTCTGTCCTGGGTCAGTTGGAGGTCAGGGAGTTGGTCACATGACCCAGCTACAATAAGAAGAGAGGTTTTTACTCACAGAAACAGTCACTAATAAGAAAATGACAATCACTACAGATTATATCATGCACCTTTCTAACAGGTCAGAGAATAAACATTTTTGCGGGAGTTCTTCTTTAAAGGAAACCTGTCATGTTGAACATGTTGTTTGAGCTGCAGGCAGCATGTTATAGAGCAGAAGGAGCTGAGCAGATTGATATGTAGGTTTATGAGAAAAGATTCAGTAAAACATGTAATTTATTCATTTAAATTCCTGCACGTTTTGGGCTTTGAAGTCAAGGAAGCGTCCTATCAGTGATTGACAGCTCTCTATATACACAGAGGGACGGCTGTCAGTCACCGATAGGACCGGCTCCTTGACTTCAAAGCCCTATTAATGTGGGCTAATGCTTAACTAAGTTTTTTTTCTGAAATATGTATGTATATTTTATAGTTTTGGTTTTTTTTTACAAATTTATATACAGAAAAAAAAATGAAGTCCTGAACGCTGAGACCTTTCAGCAGTAATTTCATCATCATCATCATCATCACAGGTCAGATTAATGTACCACCTATATATAGATAACAGGATTCACCATTCACATTAGATGATGTCACAGGTCACTTCCTCCCCTCCCTGCACAATGAACTTTGCACAGGTCACGTTATGATTACAACACTCTGCCAGACAAGTTGATTTAAAGGGGTTATCCAAGACTTACTAACCCCCACTGCAATGCCCTGGCCTGTGACACTGTGCATACTTACCTGGTCCCCGATGCTGGTTTCCTCTCGGATCGCTCCATGGCCATCTTCACATCTCCCCTGCCTGCAGAAATCAACGTCCGTTGATGGGAGACTTGAGGTGTCTTCTCGACTTCCTCAATCATTGCTCGTGTGTAGTGTTCTTTCTACAACTAATTACAATCTTCTTTCGAGTAAATGGCTTCACCTCCTGGTAAATTGAAGCCCTTTACATAAGTCATTACCTGACCTCCCTGCATCCATATATTTACTTTCAGAGGAAGGTATAATTAATGGGAATTAGCGGTGCTTACAAGCCAGGCAAAGAGATGCATGGGCCATCTGTTTGCAGTTGTTAATTCGGCATTAAATAGAGTCATGGTCATTTAGGTCTAGCCTTTCTACGCCAAAAGTTCTCATTATGCAGCATTATACCTTCCTCAGCCACTGCAGCATGAGGCACTAGAACACAGGCAATGCGGCTCTTACAGACAGAATGCTGCAATGCCACAATAAAAAGGGCTAAAATCAAACTGCAAGTGGAGATGGTTAAGTAATGGATATTAATAACTAGAAAATTAAACATCTGTGCAAAATAATTCAGAAAATGCAAACCTCGTCTTTTTAACAATTTACACTGCTTTCTGTCTGCACCGATCAAGTTACTTACAGCCAAATGTGTAAAACCTGATATTACCAGTGTCGCAGTGAACGGTCATATTGTAACTGGCTATTCATCACGATGCAATCTTGTATTTCCTGGCTCATAAACCTGCCTCACTGCATCCCATTTGTGAAATAAACAATGGTTGCAAATATAATCATTTATCCAAAATAAACTGTTTATCTGCCATGACTTCCCCTGCATGAAAAAGGCAGATTGTACTGCTGAAGTGGCGCATGATTTTGATGCACCTACGTCAATAAAATAGCATCTTCCCAAGCCATAGGACACCATTATTTTCCTGAAACGGCGCTCCTTCTCATGCTGCGCAGTGTGATGGCACATGCGCAGTCTTGCTTCCATAGGCTGAACATACTTATCCCAGATGGTTAACCTACTTAACCAACAAGTGCTTGTAGAAATTGACATTTTTGAGTATCTAATAGCTGTCATTTGTAATCAGCAGGACAAGGAGGACAAAAGAACACAACTACTGCAGTTAGGGTTATATTAGACCTGGAGATAGTCAGGCAGATAATCGCTAACAAGCATTCGAAGGAATGCTCATTAGCGATGATCTGCCTGTGTAAAAGTGCCGCCGATTACCCGATGGACGAGCAAAAGCTCGAGAAGCTTTTTTTTTTTTTTTCTTCAGTTAATTTTCTCTTATTTAACTGATAATAAAAAGCTATAGCTTTACTATTGCAGAATAGTGTTTTTTATACTTAGAAACCTAAAACATATTACTGGTTTATTCACAGGCACAATATCTGATTATAAAGAAACCAGAAATGTGTTAGCTTTTTAAGCATAAACATTCTCAATATGATAAGGCTAGAGTCTTTTATTATGGGTTAAATGAAAAAGTGGAAAAAAAGTCTCTCCCAGGATTCAAACCTGGGATCTCTACATGCACGGCTGACCACTTACCACCAAGCTATAGCATTACCACATACAGAAAGATGTTTTTTCTATGCTTAGGAAGCTAATATATATTACTCCTTTCTTTAGAATCATATATTGTGTTTGTGAATAAAATAGTAATACGTATATTTCTAAACATAGATACTCCAGTAAGTGATATGATATACAATACGTACATGCTAGGACACAGCTCTGTCCGCATGCTCTGTCAATAAAGGGGGGAGAGGGAGTGTGCAGAGCACAGGGAGCATTACAGAAGCAGTGCTCCAAGGATTATGACCCCGCCCCTGCTGCTCATTTGCATATGAATAAAAACATAGATATCTATGCAGCTGTTTAGCAAACAGACAAAAGAAAGAATCGTTTAATTAGCATTATAAGCCCTACCAGGCAGTATGTCTGGTTTAAAAGGGTTGGTCCTGCTGACAAAACCTCTTTAAAGAATTGCTTTACAGCAGCCACATGGGCCATAGATAATGGACAGGACCTGACCTCACTGACTTCTATGGGGGAGTTTCCTAGGCATGGTCTGTCACCTTACAAGCAAGGAATAGATAAGCTTTGACAATTACCTATAGTGAATGGAGTATCCTGGGTTATCTATACACAGAGGTGATATCTGTTATTCTAATACTAAATGTAATGAATTTTCAATACTAAATCTTCCCCCTGTGTTGCTGACAAACAATGATATTATGCACCACATAAAAGATCCGATTGACAAAAAATGAGTGATCAGGTGGACACATTTACACAGAAACAAGCAGTTGTTTTCCTGCCCCATGTAAAAGGGCCTTAGGCCCCATTCACACAACTGTATTTTCACTCTGCATCTGATTTGCGTTTTTTGCAGATTCATTTCAATGAGGCAGCAAAAATGCGGACAACACATCGTGTGCCACAAAAAAGATAGAACATGTCCTATTCTTGTCTGTTTTGTGGACAGATATAGGCATTTTTACACTGCGTCTGCACCCTTAAGACTGACTAGATGTACTAAAGAATTGTTCCCCACCCAAAAAAGGCTACCTTGTGTCAAAAACCTACCTGAATAATCATAGTACCAGCAATACAAGGGAAAGTTTATTAACATCCGTACCTCAAACTCTTCCCAAAAGCCTTGTTTAAATTTATCTGCAGTTTCAGCAGGTTTACTCAGCTCCTTCACTCGACTCTCAATTTCTGCTGCGTTTATACGCGTTGTATTCAAAGGCTGAAATAAAGCAATACCAAAGAGTTACTACATGCATTAAAACTGTAACACTGGCTAACTTGACTTTCCCTACACAAGATTTTCTCCATCTTGCCTCTTACATTTATCCATCCATATTTCTTTTGTACCTGTTTGAGTTGCAGAACTGTTCCAAGCGTTTCAACCATTGGGTTCTTCTTATAATGTTCCACCAGATCTGTCAAAGAATCAAATTTCTCTCCACCACCGACATCATATTTGAGATCCTGAAATAAACAGCAGAGATTTACAATAGTGACTTGTCATAGCCACAATATTATACCCAAAAACTGGCCACTCTTAGTACTATAGATTTACCAGATTTTTGGAATTGGAGGGCTTTGTTCTCTCATTTCTTGCTTTAACGCATGTAGGGCCAATTTGCTATCCTTTTCCAATGCCTATTTGCTTTTTTCCCCCAAATGGATAGGTTAAAGGGGTTGTCCAACACGGAAAAAAAAAATGATCTGACCCTGGAAAAGAACAAAACCTTCCCGCCTTTACAATGCAGCTCCATTCCAGCACTGAGGCTCCCATCCCCTGTGAACTGGTGGGGATGTGGAGCCATTCATTGGTCTCAGCTGTCACATGCTGCTCAGGACAGGTCACTGGTGAGGTCATCAAGTGGCTGCAGCAGTCCACGTGAACACAGATGGAATGTCATCACTTCTGGTCCGCCAGATACAGGAGCCTCAGTGAGAATTGAAACAGAGCGGTGAATGGGTTCCTTTCTTTTCCAGGTTTTTTTGGAATCAACTTAATTTTATATGGGTTGAGGGGTGTCAGACAAACCCTTAATACATACCCATAAATTTCCATGGGGCTTCAGTCATGGTTAAAGCGTCAATTTGCCTTCATTTAAAGGGAACCTGTCATCAACTTTATGCTGACCTCACTGAGGGCAGCATAAAATAGTGACATAAATGCTGATTTCAGCGGTGTGTCACTCATGAGCTAAAAGTAAGTGGTTGCTGAGAACCAGCATCATAATCATTGCAGCCCAGGCTACCTGAGAAGAGTCATGGTTATTCCTAATCTCCTGCTCTCCCGTCCATCTGCTGATGATTGGCAGTTCTCTCCTAGAGAGAAAGGGAGAAAACTAGGTAGAAGACTGTCAGTCATCAGCAGGAGGGCAGGGAGAGCAGGAATTCATGACTAACCATGACTCTTCTCAGGTGGCCAGGACTCTTTTCCCGGCCTAGGCTGCAATGATTGTGATGTTGGTTCTCGGCAACCACTTACTTTTAAAGTGGTTTCTGTCATCAGGTTTCACCATATTAAAGCGGATGACATTTGCAATGTGCAAATGTGACCTGAGGTCTAATATGGTAATATTTTCAAGATCTGTGTCCCCATTTTTGTTAAAAAGAAACTTTTGTACTATGCAAATCAACCTTACTAGGTGCAGGGGGCAGTAACCCTGCACCTAGTGGCGCCGTTTTCCCCGCCTCCAGGAACGCGTCATCGCCGATGATTGACAGGGCCAGGCAGCTCCCTCTATCTGCTGCTGGCCCTGTCAGCGCTGCAAATCCCGTGCCTGCGCCGTGTGTCCTTCATTAGGCGCAGGCGCAGTAAGTGCAGCTGGCTGCCAGTGCTCCTGGCTTCCTCACTGCGCCTGCGCCGATGACGTCACACTACACCCGGAAGAGAAGGCGGCGCATGCGCAGTGAGGAAGAGGGAGATAGAGAGAGCTGCCT
This sequence comes from Rhinella marina, assembly GCA_900303285.1. Classification (NCBI taxonomy): domain Eukaryota; kingdom Metazoa; phylum Chordata; class Amphibia; order Anura; family Bufonidae; genus Rhinella; species Rhinella marina. Next base: position 75,889 of record ONZH01004202.1, read on the forward strand.
GGCCCTGTCAATCATCGGCGATGACGCGTTCCTGGAGGCGGGGAAAACGGCGCCACTAGGTGCAGGGTTACTGCCCCCTGCACCTAGTAAGGTTGATTTGCATATTACAAAAGTTTCTTTTTAACAAAAACGGGGACACAGATCTTGAAAATATTACCATATTAGACCTCATAGAGCACATTGCAAATGTCATCCGGTTTAATATGGTGAAACCTGATGACAGAAACCCTTTAACTTATAAATGACAGACCGCTGAAATCAGCTCACCTGTCTCTACTTTATTCTCCTGTTAGTATGGGCAGCATAAAGTTGATGACAGGCTCCCTATCAGTCAAATGGGACAGACAATTGGAAAAAAAATTCATTTCTCTGTTACACTATCCTGATTGATGTCCCAAAAAAAACAAAAAAAAACACAGGACTTTAAAAGACTTGGTGTGAACCTAGCCTAAACTGATTAAAAAGGTAATGGCAACTTGATTCCAGCTTGCATCAATAGTTTTTCAGTATCTCACAACAGCAATGTAGATTAGGATAGATCAGAACTGATGAAGACTGATATGACAGTCACTTAGAAATCAGCAAGATAGCGGGTGGAATCCAAAATTCATAACCACCTTCTAGCTGCCCCCATGTAATGAGCACTTGGGCAGAATGTATGGATGACTAGACTTAGATCCCATCATTTATGTCGACAACAAAGAATTTAGGGCACAATCATTTCTTATAGTCAAACGCCGGTCTAATAAATAGAACATCCACAGGAGGAAAACCAAGGAAGCCTTATCCCGGTACATCCTTGATAAATGACTATACAGCTGCCCTCTTCAGCTAAGAGACCTTATTACCTCACAGCAAACCTCGTTTCACATGGATACCAGAGTCCTCAGGTCAGTTGGGTATAACAAAGATAACAGGGACCCCGGTAAACAAGACCAGGACCATCTAGCCCCGTTCCTCTGCCCTACAGTCCATCATTTTCCTTTTGTAGCCAAGAAATATATGAACATGTCAATGCAATGCTATCAGCTTGTACACAAAGTGAAGACCTTCCGCTGTGTTAATTCATCTTTGCAGCGCAGGATCCTTACTCGGGATTGAATTCTTTAGGACTTGCCAGCTCGACTATGGAGGAGCATGACAGACAGAACTAGGGCATCAGAATAATTCTAGACGCAGAAATCTCTGCTGACGTCCTCATTACCAGCATACCTCAAGGACAAAATATACAAGTGTTTACTGGAAATGGCTCGGCATTTTCCATCTGATTAGATAGAATTGGTTTGCAGCTTCTTATTAAATCGTAATGAATGCCAGCGTTGTGAGCAGAGGTTCTCATACAAGCAGGATGAAAGCCGTCCGATTCATAGCGGATCCATACAATAAAGGAATGGAGCAGTATGGCACTTATACACAGCACTTCGTTACATACAGTATATGGCCACAAGCAATAGCTCACTTTGTAGTAGGACACAGAGTAAGGAGCTTCTTCTTCATCCAAGAGTCTCAATCTATACATCACCACTACTGTTGATCGAGCACCAAAGTGCTCGTGTGCTCTGGTAGAACACTTGGTGATGCTCGAGAACTCTACAGAGCACCCGAGCACAATGTAAGTCAATGGGAGAAGACCAGGCACCCCCTGCTCGGATGAGGGGAGCATAGAAATTCGTATGCATTAGCGTACAATGCGTAGCATTAGCATACAAATTTGTATGCAGTAGCATACTCGATCATCGCACTAGAGCACGCGCGGTATTCGGCCGAACACCGAGGGGACCCGAGCGTAGGCATGCTCGGCCGAACAGCGAGTTCGGCCGAGCATGCTCCCTCAACACTAATCACCACCTTAAAGGGTTTGTCTCATCATGGACAATGGGGGAATATCGCTAGGATATGCCCCCATTGTCTTATAGATGCGGGTCCTACTGCTGAGACCCACACCTATATGCAGAACGGAGCCCCTAAATGACTCCGGCTCCATAGAAATGAATGGGAGCAGTGACCACTCAAGCGCGGTGCGCTCCCATTAATTTCTGTGGGGAGCCGGCTTGGTGGTGGCCAGACCGAAGTCCTCCAGCCAACACTTTGCGGGGCTCCGTTCTGCATATAGGTGGGACCCGCACCTATAAGACAATGGAGGCATATTCTAGCGATATGCCCCCATTGTCCATAATGAGGCAAACCCTTTAAGGCTGTATTACATTGGTGGACTTTCTGCAAGATGATCACTAACGAGCATTAGCAGTAACGTTCAGTAGCGATAATCTGGCAGTGTAATACTGCCGCCTATTACCTAATGAACGGGCGAGTGCTCAATCTGTCAATCGTGATCTTTCAGCATGGCAAATAACAGCAAATAACTCAACAGCATGGGGATGAGTGATGGCATAACAATCACTCCTCCTCATGCTGTGGAGGAGATATCTAGGAACTCGTCCTTTGCAACAATCGCCTGTATGATTGCTAGGTCTAATACAGGCTTTAGATTCTGATATCATCTACTTTCATGCTTCTGTCAGATGTATATGTTCAAAGTATTCTCCTCTGCTTCTCTTTAGCGTGGCTCTCTGCACAGGAAAGTGTAGCAGGAGCTTTCCTAGGCCTGCTCCAAACATAGTCTTAGGGATTCATACCTTGATGTATGGTTTCCACCTGAAAAGTTTACATTTTGGCCATTGGTCGTGTTAAAAGGGGTGCGTCCCTACCCATTGAAAAGGAAACATCCCTATACAACTTGATAGTGGCAGCGCTGAATGGACAATGTCATAGTCTGTAGGAACACACTCCCAACGGTAATGCTCAGTTGTCAATCTATTTGTACCTTTGTCATAGGAATAACACCCCTGGTGCACATAATAAATAAAAATGACCTACCTGGCACCGTATCATGACATGTGTCACCTTAGACTTGCCATCGTTGTTCTCTCCTTTGTCATCACCTGTGCGAACAGACAAGACAAAATCTCCAGGGTGACTCTGGCTTTCACGCACCAGAAAGCTTCCATGTTTGCCCTTCTCAGTTAGCAACTTTTCGGCCTCCTTCCCTGAGAGATGACCGTGAAACCACCTAAACGCCAAACAGAAAGGGAACTTAAGGTTTGATGCGCAAAAGGATCAAGGATGTCATTGTTATTACTTCTGGATCAATGAATGGTAACATGAAAAATGAGGGGCGTGTATGGGTCACATTAACCCTTTAATGAACAGGGAGTTTTGACCCTCAATGTCCAGAAATTTTTTTTGCGATTTTGTGCATGTGGTGTTTTAACAAACCTTATTTATGAGGCTTTTTTTAAGCATAGGGCTGTTTTTATTACATTTTTATAGAACTGTAATGTAGTCATGTAATCTACTAATTTAATAATGTGTACACAAAGTTAAAATAAAATATTTCGTTTTTAATTCATATTTTTCACATTTGCAAAGAGGCTTTGAAGTATTAGAACAGGTTCACTATTTTGCATCAGCCGTTCTGATATATATGTACAGCTATGGCAATTGTGTAGTTTTTTTTTTTTTTTTTTTTATTCTGCTTTTATTTATTATATACAAAGTCGAGGCACATTATTATGACCACCAGACGGGCTTGGAGTGACTCAATTACGGGCGTCGCCGGCCGTGCTTTGCGGATCCGCAAAGCACAGATGCCGGCCAGTGTGTGTTCCACAATTTGCGGAACATAAGGACTGACACCCTATTCAAAATGCCTATTCTTGTCTACTATTGCGGACAAGAATAGGACATGTTCTATTTTTTGTTGCAGACCCGCGGCTTCCACGTAGCTTTTTCAAAACGGTGGCATTTGTCCAATCACCATACGTTTTCATCACAGCAGCACATGTACAGCTCACAAACTGCGCAATTTCAGAAACACTGCCACCGTTGGCCTGAAAGCCAATAATCATCCCTTTTTGCAACTCTGATAAATCGCACTCACGACACGTAATTTCCTTTATGAGTTATGCGCTGCTGGCGTCAAACGTAGGAAGTGGTCAGAATAATGTGACTCGACTGTGTATATATTATATTACATTATAGAGTGAGAGATGCATGTATATATATATATATATATATATATATATTATTTTACAGTTTTCCACTGTAACTGGAGCCTTGTCATTAGTCCCCAGCAGAGCTGATCTGGGTCTGCCCCCAAAAATGACATGATTGACAGGAATAGAGGGGGTGGAACTGCTGCCACCCCTATTCACTGTGGTATGCAGACAGGAACAAAAGACAGGACAGGAACAAAAAAAAAAAAAAAAAAAAAAAGACAGAATCATTTATAAATTGCTTCTGTCTTCTCGGGGTGCCGGTGGAGCTCAACCTCTGCCATATGTTTACAATGCTGCAGGTTTAAAGGCCAGGACTATTAGCCATACATGTACAATATGTCGTCCTAAACTGTAGATTTCAATATTAGTAAAAAAAAAAAAAAAAAAAAAAAAAAAGAACAACTGTTGAAACCTGTGGAATATACACCTCATGAAATGGGATTCGTGTAGTCCCCACATTTACTCAACGGACTGTATCCCGTATGGCATGATACGTTTTTCCTCTGCCATGTGCATCTAATGACAGGTTTTGGTAGTCAGCACAGAACATGGACCTTTATGTAACTGTGAGGTAGACTCACCTCTCTGACGTGGGATCTGCACAGTTTAGCGGATATTTCAGCTCAATAACGTCACCATTTTTTTCCTTCAGTTGTCCATGGTGTTCCATGTAATACTGAACCAACTCAGCGAGAGTGGCAAATTTTTCCCCTCCATACAAATCATAGTAATCGCCGGTGTTCTGGATCTTTATGTGCGTCACTGCTCCATTCCTCCTACAATGAGAAGTAAGCCTTCATTGCATGACAAATCATCAATGTACTGTACATCTGGCCTAACACAGAAGACTGCATACAATAGAACTGATAGTGGTCGGCCAGTACAACCTTACATACAGGCAACTAACATATTCTAGTTTTATATTATGTTGTTTTTCATCAACTACATTCTGCAAAATACCATAGAATTAGGCCACGGGTACTAAGGGGTTAACATGGCGTACAGAAGTACTGCTTAAAGAGGATCTTTCATGGGATTGTGTGTTACAAACTGGTATGCTTACCTGATAGGGTTCCAGCGCTGTGTCCCCCACTGTTTTTCACACCCAGTATGTTCATAGAGTATCGGTGCAGAGAGGAGGAGATGGCTGCATTTCTCAATGGGCGTCTCCTTCACCTTGGCTGTAGCGAAGAGCGACATAGCCAGGAAGAAAAACAGTTCACCTTCCCCCTCACAGCCAGGGAGAAGGGGACGACCATTGAGAAACCTGGCCATCTCCTCCTTCCTGTACCGATAGTGTAAATTAACACTGGGTGCAAAAAAAAAAATGCAGGAGACACAGTGCCAGAATGGAGGGGTATTTTATAATTAAAAAAATAATAAATTGCTGGCATCTTTAGGGGCCACCCAATCTGGTGAGCATACCAGCTTCCAACATATAAACCCATGAAAGGTCCTCTGGGGCTACATGTGAAAAGACATTCCATCGAATGACTGTCAATGGTGTTGTAACGCGACACCCTTCGACTGATGGACTCATTGACTTTAAAGGGTTATTCCCATGTCAGACATTGGCATTGCCGGCATATCCTAGCGATATACCACCAAATAGGTGCTGTTTCCACATGAGGGGATGAGGCCCATTCCTATCTCCAGAACAGGCTCCTCAAAGTGAAGGAGAGCACACCACGTATGCAGTCACCACTCTTCACCTGTATGCCAGTTTCCGAAGTAGCCATGGATATTTTCAGAACTCCTATAGAAGTGAATGGAGGGTGCTACGCTTGCAGTGTGCTCTCCTTCACTTTCGGGAGCCAATTCTGCAGATAGGAAAGGGTCTCAGAGGCGGAAACCATACCTATCATATCCTAGCAATATTCCACCAATGTCTGAGATGGGCATATCCCTTTAATGTAAATCGCATGTGACGGCTGTGTTTTTACAGGAAAATTAAGAGTCCTATTGTGCTACTTGTTTTCACATGATTATTTTAACACTGTGATTTTGCTGAAAAAACACAACCGTGACACGTGCAACTTACGACAAAGGGCTATACCCATGTGAGACACTGGTGGCATATCGCTAGAGTATGCCACCAATATCGGACAGGTGCGGCTCCCACCTCTGACATCCTCTCCTGTCTCCCCAGACTAAAGTGGCTGCATCATGAAAACAACCACTTGTGTTAAATGGAACCCAGATGACCACCACAGATCCAGCTTCTCTAGCCCCCTGCGATCAGCTTCTATCACAGACAGAACCCAATTTTTGCAATATATTTCTCTGCAGGGGCCGAGATATGGAGATTGCGTATCTTCCTGAGACAACCCCTTTAGAGTGTACCTCCCATTCTACAAGAAAAATTATTACTGACTCTGGTATTAGAAAGCACCACACTGTCTGCAGAATCATGCACTATGATCAGATCTTGTGCAATGGGGAACCTGACCACAAGAACAGGGGTCCCGAGTCACTTTGTGAATGACGTGTCTCCATTCACTTCCATGGAACAGCTGGAGATACAGAATGGAGGTCACATATGAATTACTGCTTCTTTCACATAGGAGAATCTGGGACCCCCGTTCACATGATCACTAGGGGTACAGCCCCAGCGCTTCTGGGAATAGGTGATGAATGTGGCTCATGCACCAACCCCCTTAGGATACTGTAATACTAAATCTAATTTCACGTTTTACTTTGCTGGAAACAAGTCCTTATGTGAGGGATAACAAAAGCCTCAGTAAATCTTTCCAATAACCATCAATCCCCTGCTAATTTCAGATCCTGAAGTCATGTAAAACATCTTATCACATTGACAGATGACAAACACCTTACCTTACAGAGAGTGTGAAATCACCAGGGTTACTCTTACTGGGCCGAGCCAAAAAGCTACCATCCACGCCACGGGTGAGCAGAAGATTCTCTGCCTCCACACCTGTGATATTGGGGTGGAACCATCTGTAGTAGAAGGAAATGCAAGAGAATTCATTACAATGTGTCTGAAGTGGTGTGAAAAGGTAGGAAGGTAACAAATAAAAAATATATATATAAAAAGTTATGTCTTACAGGAAACTTGCATCTGTACAGAATTCCCAAACCATAAAAATCAAGCACTGTTCATTCACAATAAAGCCCAATCAAGCATCCTTCAGCGGGCGAACGTGAGGCTTGAAATGTAAAGAGGACATGTCCCCTCTCCTGACACGTCCTCTGTCACCTACTTCCATCCCCTGTGTAACTATTCTGGAGCATCTATTTATGACTCCATGTTGTGCCATTCCTGTATTCTTCCTGCCAGCAGTCTGCAGTAAAGGTACTGCTGGGTGTTACCAGTAGTGGGTGTGTCTGACTCTGTCCAATCAGTGCTTCTGGTATCAGACTGTGCAGGGACACACCCCCAACTGGTAACACCCCTCTGTACCCTTACTGCAGACTCCTAGCAATACATTCATACCTTTTAGCACAAATAAAGGAATGGCACAACATACAGACATAAGAATAGATTTGTTATTACACGGGGAAGGCAAGTAGTTGCTACAACAGACATGTCAGGAGAGGTGACAGGTCCTCTTTAAAACAATTTTGTTCGCTCAAAGGGAAGGTTGTGAGTCTATACAGATTAGATTATCCTTGGCCAAACCCACAGACTTCAGCACCCCCGGCAAACTGTCTAATGTGTATGGGGGACTCTCAATGGATCCAGCAAGCTGAATTTCAATTCTTTTGGCAAACAATAACCAGCCACTAGAGGCTTCTGGCAGCAGCTTTCCCTTTCTTGGCTTTGACAACATGTGCATGCTCAGCCACACTGAGCATGTATGTGCACTGGGGAGTCGTGAGGATAAGTTGTCAGCCCAACAAGCATTCGGCCAGCAGTTATTAAAAGTGTATGGGCACCTTTATTCCCTTCAGTAGTTATAGAAACGTCCTCCTCCACCTCCCCCTATTAAGGAAAATCATAGCCAAATGCCCTTCCCCCCAGGAGGTACAGCTGCACTCTCCAGTAATGACATACTAAAAGTTTTACCAAAACTCATTGACCCTTTAACTAGAACGTGGACATGCCCAGCTTTAGGCTATCCACACGTGTGATGCACATCAGACCAATGTAAAGTTGGCCTAAAGTTTTTGGTGAACAGAAATTTGATGCCTTGAGACACGTTTTTGGCTCAGAGGCAGACATTTCCCTCATTGGAATAGATTTTCACGCCATTTGGACACGTTTTTAGTGTAAACTAAGCCAACAAACAAATGGTATAAACAGACTAGACAGTCTAAAGATTTATCATCCAGTATCAACCACTGTGATAAATTTGGCACATTTTCAGACAGTCCATGGTAACTTACACAAATTATTCAGAATTAGTAAATGGGGGCCACTGACTCTTCCTTCCAAGATTTTGATACTGGCCTATCCTTATGCTAGGTCATCAGTATCTGATTGGTGGGGGTCTGACATCCAGGCCGATCAGCTGTTTTATAAGGCAGCAGCACTCCTGTGAGCTCCGCAAGCCTTCTCCCTGCTTACCAAGCACAGCACCGTACACTGTATAGTGGCTGTGATTGGTATCTCGCTCAGCCCCATTCACTTCAATGGTGTCAAGAGCAATAACAAGGCACGGCCACTTTACAATGTACGGCCTGTGCTTGGTAAACTGCAAGAATTCAGCGGCGCTCACAGGAAAGCTGGTGCCTTCTCGAACAGCTGATCAGTCTCTACATCCCAGAAGACCCCTCTAAGGTGGTCGTACACATTAGATAGTTGTTGGCCGAATGCTCGTTTGACCGACAACTATTCCTCCTGACTCCCTCAGACATGTAGAGCGTAGCCTGCACCTTTTCTAAATAGGGAGAGAAGAATAAGATGCTGACAGTCACCTCTGCCGGCACAAAATCCAACATATCCCAATATGTCCCATGTTATACCATAGATAAGAAATATTAATATAATACTAATATAAGAAAAATGGCCTGTAAGCCCCACTTGGGGACAGTGACTGATGGGAACTGGGTTCAGCACTGCCAAATATATCAGTAGTAAATAACAGGAATGGTATGAAATGTGCTGTGGTAAATGGAGCTGCACAATAGTGAATTACCATGGATACTTAGCTCCCTCTTGTGGTGAAATGCTGCATACCATACTTAGGAATAACAGAATATGCGTAGAAAACTTCCTGCATTAAAAGATCGAGAGGTATTTCGGGATTAGGGTGGTTTCACACACAGCACTTTTTATGAAATGTCCCGGCAGTCTTTTGAGCCAAAGCCGAAAGTGGATTCAGCAAGAATGAGCAGCATAAGGACGCACTTTTCTTCAGTGTCCCAGCCGCATTCTTTTTTTGAACATAGCACATTGACCCATTCATTTCTATGGAGCGACGCACACATCCATACACTTTAAACATTTCTCTCTCCAAAACTATGGATAGCCCGAGAAAATCTAGTCGTTTACTCTCCTTTCTCCCAATTTGTTTTTTTGGTCCATGAAATATGGAAGACGTAGGGATGCAATACGGCGGTAAAATACAGACAAGCAAAACTAAATAGAATGCAATATGCACGTCAAAATAGACGCTATTAAGTAATGAACCCACTTCTGGCCTTGGCTAAAAAAACGGCATTGAAAACTGAAGATGATGTTCAAATACACCAGAATAAAAAAAAAAAAAAAAAAAAAAAAAACTTTATGTTACAATACAAACACAAAAATAGGTGGCATTTTTTGCCACAAAAAACCCACCTGTGTGAAAGCCAAGAAAGCCAAAAACGTAGGAATTTCGTGATTTTTTTTTTAGCCCAAAAAACTGCCACAAAAAATTGAGAGAAGGAAAAGGTCAAATGTGGTGGAAATCTGCAATGGATTTCTGTGCGGAAAATACACAGCCTTTTAGGGCCCTTGCACACGACCCAGAGCGGCACTGATCATGCGCACAGGAGCCCACAGCATCATAGATTACAATGATGCTGCGTACGTCGGACCACCCGTGGGGCTATTGTCCTGGGACTATGTTTTTGCGGTGCGGACAGTCGGATGCGGTTCATGGATCACATTGAAGTGAATGGGTCCATGATCCGCATGTGGAAGGACCACAGTAGGTGACCGTGCACTACGGACCGCAATTTGCGGTCCGCAGCATGGACATGGCCACACAATGGCCGTGTGAACAAGCCCTAAGGGTCCATTCACACTTCCGTGTAATAGGTCCACATCAATTCCACAAATTTGCGGAACGGGTGTGGACCCATTCATTTTCAATGGGGCCGCAAAAGATGCGGACGACACACAGTGTGCCGTCTGCATCCGCACTTCCGGTCCGCGGCCCCGCAAAAAAATAGTACACGTCCTATTCTTGTCCGCAGCCACGGATAAGAACAGGCATTTCTATTATAGAGCCGGCCATGTGCGGACCGCAAAACACTTGCAGACGTGTGAATGTACCCTAAGGAAAATAACCGCAACAAATACATCACCCTCTACATCAATATCTACACTAGCTTGAATATGATGAATGTGTGTAAGTATATGAACAGTGAAGTAAAAAAAATTTTAAATGTTGAAGCCAGCCGTAAATGTCTAGGGGCACTGGCTACCAGGCTCCTGGGATCTGAAAAAAAACTTCTAAAAAAAAAATTAGGCTTCTACAGCATCTGTGTTTCACATGTCCTCGAAGCTGCAGAAAGCTGCTCTTGAGAAATCCATCAGACAGCTTGTTCTCCGGCACCCTTTGTTTCCCAGTAGACAGGACTGGGATAAACCACGGGGCACATTTACTATGGGACTTGTGACGCTTTTAGAAGTAAAAGGTGTTGCAATTCCCCTTTTGTGACTGCCCGTGTGACAATATTGTGCTGCATGGCCGGTTTTGCGCCATGCATGATAGGGACCGGGGCGCGTCGTGGCCTTGCCAGGCTAGGACTCCAGCCTTCTCAAATTTACTTCTATTAGGGTGGATTCACATCACGTTTTTGCAATCCGTTCAACGTATACAAAAAAAAAAAACAGGTGCCTCAGACTGATGCCATACAGTGGCATCCGTTCACCATAGAGTTCCATTTAAAAAAAAAATTTTAAAAATGTATACGCTTTTTTTTTACTGGACTGTGCAGGATACAAGAACGTGGTGTTCTGCATTTTTGTATCTTTTTTTGTAATATATATATATATATATACGTCAAACAAAGGCATAAAACATGATGTGAACACAGCCTTAAGCCTTATTCACACGTCCGTGTCCGTGCTCAAATCCGTGAGCAGGTGGTCAGTGAAGCATCCGTGAAGCTGTCCGTGAAGGATCTGTGTTGGGTCCGTGTTTTGCTGTCCGTGTTGCAGCCGTGTTTCACTGACACTGAACAGCTGAAAAATAATTTTCAAAGCATCTCTTCTTAATGATCCGTGAAACACGGATGCAACACGGATGGCATCCGTGGTTTTCACGGACTCATTGACTATAACGGGCGTGAGGGATCCGGGAACACGAATCAAGATAGGACATGCATCCGTGCTAAAAACCCTGACCCACGGACCGTGCTGAAACACTGATGTCTGAATACACACATTGAAATGAACGGGGACGTGTGCTGTCCGTGGAGAACGCGTACAGCACACGTCCGTGAAACACTGACATGTGAATGAGGCTTTAGGAGTAAATTTTAAGGTACTAGTACACAGTTTTTACTCCAGATGCACAGACATGCCTAATTTATGATGAGACGCACACTTAGTCATAAATTAGACGTATCTAACGGCAGCGCAGAGGGGGAAACCAGGTCTTAGTAAATGTGCCCCCATGAGTCTTTCTAAAGTTGGGGCTAGACTGCGATCTTGGCCATGACACCAGTTGCACGACCAAAGATGGCGGTGTAGCAGAGCAGCCATTGAATGGAGATGCAGCACAACTTGCAAACTGCCACAACTGTGAGCCCAGAATGGAGATTCTAGGGTTGTGGTAACTCAGTTCAATGGATGAACTGCTACACTGCAATCTTGTACCACAACCAAAATCTCCATGTAGTCCCAGCGCAAGGAGCTTTTCCGACTCCCTCAGGCTATGTTCACATGATTAAAATCTGCCGCAGAAAACGGTTTTCAGCCATGGAATCCGCAATCAAAATGCCTTCAACAGCCTTCCATTGACTTCAAATTTCTGCCACCAAAAACGTGAAAAGGGCTGGATTACAGAAATAGCGGCAAAACCCTTCTAAAACCAAATCCTCAGCCAAAAATGCTTCTAAAACACTTGTAAATGCTCCTCTAAATCCACCACTAAATTAGAAATCTGACACCAAAATGACCTGCTTTCAGCTACTGATGACTCTGCTGAGTGAACTTAAAAAGACAAAGGGGGTTGATTTTTCAAAACTGAGGTAAAGGAAAACTGGTTTAGTTGCCCATAGAAACCAATCAGATTCCACCTTTCATTTTTCAGAGCTCCTCTGGAAAATGAAAGGTGGAATCTGACTGGTTGCTATGGGCAACTAAGCCAGCATTCCTTTACATCAGTTCTTATAAACCTCCCCCAATCTGTTCAATCCCCCACCAAACAGATGCTTTCAAGGTTTCTGCTGGTCTTGGTTTACCAATGAGATGCCATATTGACACATGACCACCACATGCATGCAGTATTAAACAAATAAAGACTGGAGGGGACAACAGGAGCACCTGTGCTGGATCCGTGCAGGCTTGAACGGGTCAGTACTGGTTTTTAGTTATTTTAGCGCATTTGAGGCAACTCTTTCTCCCCCAAGGAGTTGGACAACCAATGAAAGGCTTACAGAGGTGCTGAAGCATAAGAGCCGATATAACAAAAAGTGCCCAAAACTAAGGACCATGTGACCACAGCAACCAATCAGACTGGCTTTTATTCTAAACCCGTGCCTGAAATAAAGAAAGCTGGACCTCGACTGGTTTCTAGGGGCAACACTGACATCTTCTATTAGGACAGGCACAAACATATTGCCAGTACATGAATTGGTGACAAGTCACATAATAAACCCTATTTGGGTGTACAGACGTCACAGACCCTCCAATTCACAATGGAGAGCTGAACATACAGCGCATGGAGGACCATTCCTTTACCATTCCAGTACTACACTGCTAAAGTCTAAGGTTTCCTTAAAGGGGTTGTCCCACAAATAGTATTCTACAGCTGCCGCCGCCTGTGCTTGCATTAAAGAGGACCTTTCACCACTCCTGACATGCCTGTTTTAATAGCTTCATGCATTTCCCATGTAATAACAAGTCTGGAACATCTATTCTTATGGCTCTATGTCGTGCCATTCCTTTATTATTTGCACTAGAAGTTATGAATGAATTGCTATTAGCCTTCAGTAAAGGAACAGAGGGGAGGTGACAAGATGGGGGTGTGTACCTGCACAGTCTGAACATGGCAGCACTGATTGGATAGAGTCAGTCTGTGCAGGTACACACCCTCAACTGGTCACCTCCCCTCTGTTCCTTTACTGAAGGCAAATAGCAATTCATTCATAACTTCTAGTGCAAATAATAAAGGAATGGCACAACATACAGACATAGTAACATAGTTTGTAAGGCCGAAAAAAGACATCTGTCATCCAGTTCAGCCTGTTTTCCTACAAGTTGATCCCGAGGAAGGCAAAAAAAACCCTGTGAGGTAGAAGCCAATTTTACTCACTTTAGGGGGAAAAATTCCTTCCCGACTCCAATCAGGCAATCAGAATAACTCCCTGGATCAACGACCCATCTCTAGTAACTATAACCTGTAATATTATTACCCTCCAGAAATACATCCAGGCCCTTCTTGAACTCTTTTAGTGAACTCACCATCACCGCCATCTCAGGCAGAGAGTTCCATAGTCTCACTGCTCTTACCGTAAAGAATCCTCTCCTATGTTTATGTACAAACCTTCTTTCCTCCAGACGCAGAGGATGTCCCCTCGTCACAGTCCTCGGGATAAATAGATGATGGGAGAGATCTCTGCACTGACCTCTGATATAGTTATACATAGTTATTAGATCTCCCCTCAGTCGTCTTGTCGGGTACTGTAGTCCACCCATTCCAGTTATTACTTTAGTTGCCCTCCTCTGAACCCTCTCCAGCTCTGCTATGTCTGCCTTGTTCACAGGAGCCCAGAACTGTACACAGTCCTCCATGTGTGGTCTGACTAGTGATTTGTAAGAATAGACGTTCCAGAATTGTTATTACATGGGGAATGCATGGAGCTATTAAAACAGGCATGTCAGGAGTGGTGAAAGGTCCTCTTTAAGCGTTAGTTATCTTCATTGGTGGCACAGTGGCCACAATCCCTCCCCTCCTCCTGCCCTCTCTCGTCATTGGTGGCTGCAGCGGCACGGGGGGGGGGGGGACTCTCTTTCTCCCCTGTGCTGTTGAGAACATGGAGTGAGTCGAGAGCGGCGCCTGCATGTTCTCAGTAGCCCAGCCTAGGATTGGTAAAAGGCAAATCCTGGTATCGAATCGAGCCGGGTATAAAAGTATCGATTGGTTATCAATAATTCGATACCTGGTGAAACCCTAGTGGAAAGTAGAACTGGCTCCAAAGGAGCTGTCAAAAATGAAAGGTGGAAGCTGATTGGTTGCTATGGGCAACTAAGCCAGGTCTACTTTACACCAGTTTGCTAAATTACCCCATGTATTTTTATGAAGAAACCCAAATAAGACCATGTGTGAGAAACAGTTTTATACAAAGTGAAAGAGGAACGATAAGTCAGTCTTCTATAGCAATTGATATACATTGTATCACTTGTATTGACTGCCTGGCACGGTTGTGGTCTTGCTGGGCACCCAAGAACTGTGTCAAAAAAATGATGCTGTTTTACCACAAATTCACACCACGTCAAATTGAATTTTGAATGCTGTGGTCCCACTCTCAGTTTAGCTCCAATGAATGGCGCTAAACCATGATCCCGCCACAGCTTTCAGAGGTGTCTGCATGGTAACACCTGGAACACGGCATGCGAAAAATCCTCCACCATGTGAACTGCAACCCGGCTTTCATCAAAAACAATGGGAGGTGGTCTCAGGGCGGTTTTGGCACCAAATCCACGCTGAAACCCGTGCCGAAAACCCATCGTGTGAACTTAATGAGGTTTACCTATTTTAGCTGCTAAACTATGTTAAAGCAGCATGAGATTTTGGTTGCGCAATTCTCAACACACATCACAACCACATGTCAGCATCGCAGCTTCGTGTTCATTATCCGCAGATGAATGGAGCGACTGCTTGTAATCACACTACGTCACCACTCCAAAGGAGGTGATGCGTAGTGTTACAGGGGTTATCCAAGACTAAAACATGTTCCCATATGCCTGGGCCCCTCACACACAATATACGTACCTGGCTCCCCGCACCGCCACTGCTGCTTCTCCCCACACACAGATGAAAACATCCGGTGTCGGGGAGGGGAGCAGCCAATGGCAGGCAGAGACAAGCCTTTCTAGCTTCACCCCATCTCCATCACCGACTGCCATTGGCTGCTCCCCCTTCCCCCCAGCGTGAGGGGCCGGGGCATAAGGCCTCTTTCACACGAGCGTGACAGATTGGCTCAGGATGCGTTCACGAAAACTCGCACCATTTTGCAAGCAAGTTCAGTCAGTTTTGTCTGCGATTGCGTTCAGTTGTTTCCGCGCGGGTGCGATGCGTTTTGATGCGTTTTTCACGCGCGTGATAAAAAACTGAATGTTTACAAACAACATCTCATCTCTTAAAAACGCATTGTATCTGCACTTGCTTCAGGATGTAATGCGTTTTTCACTGAAGCCCCATTCACTTCTATGGGACCAGAATATAGAACATGCTGCGTTTTTCACGCAACGCAGAACTGATGCGTGAAAATCCGCTCATGTACACAGACCCATTGAAATGAATGGATCAGGATTCAGTGCGGATGCTATGCGTTCACGTCACGCATTGCACCCGCGCGGAAAACTCGCTCGTGTGAAAGGGGCCTAAGGAGGACATTTTTTTTTAGTCTTGGATAACCCCTTTAAGGCCAGAAAATCAATCAGATGATCAGCAGGATGCCAGGTGTAGGACCCCCGCAGATCTGATATTGATGTTCTATCCTGATGATTGCTAGACAATCCCTTTAGGCCCCTTTCACACGAGCGAGTTTTTCGCGCGGGTGCAATGCGTGACGTGAACGCATAGCACCCGCACTGAATCCTGACCCATTCATTTCAATGGGTCTGTGTACATGAGCGTTTTTTTTCACGCATCAGTTCTGCGTTGCGTGAAAAACGCAGCATGTTCTATATTCTGCTTTTTTCACGCAGCTCTGGCCCCATAGAAATGAATGTGACTTCAGTGAAAAACGCATTGCATCCTGAAGCAAGTGCGGGTGCAATGCGTTTTTCACTGATGGTTGCTAAGAGATGTTGTTTGTAAACCTTCAGTTTTTTATCACGCGTATGAAAAAAACGCATCAAAACGCATCGCACCCGCGCTGAAAAAAATGAACAACTGAACGCAATCGCAGACAAAACTGACTGAACTTGCTTGCAAAACGGTGCAAGTTTTCCTGAACGCATCCGGACCTAATCCGTCACACTCGTGTGAAAGGGGCCTTAACTTTCTCTACACAATAAATGCCATTTGCTGAAGTGAGACAACCCCCTTAAAGGGGTTCTGCAGTTTTTTCAAACTGATGATCTATCCTCTGGATAGATCATCAGCATCTGATCGGCAGGGGTCCGACACCCAGGACCCCCGCCGATCAGCTGTTTGAGAAGGCAGCGGCGCTGCAGGAGCGCTGTGGCCTTCTCTGAGTTTACCGTAGGCCCAGTGACGTCACGACTAGTATCACTGGCCTGCGGTAAACACAGAGAAGGCCGCGGCACTCTTGGAGCACCGCTGCCTTCTCAAACAACTGATCGGCAGGGGTCCCGGGTGTCGGACCCCCACCGATCAGATGCTGATGATCTATCCAGAGGATAGATCATCAGTTTGAAAAAACTACAGAACCCCTTTAAGCTCCGCTGACACTTTGTATCTTTGCTGTGCAATAAGAGGCAGGCGTCCGGAGCCGTGTCTTCTTCAGGCGAGTCGTATTACAAAACAAAATCCATGCATTCAGAACCTAAGTATTAGTAACACGGCCATACAATAAGAGTTCTAACAAATGAATAAGAAAGTAAGAAGTTGGATGCCTCCAAGCCACAGAACTCTTTCAACATCTGTGCACTAACTAGTTAAATACATTGGTCACTTTTTTCCCACAACCCCGATATAAATCAATAAGCAAAACTGAGATGAGGACATTGTCAAGACGCCAAGCTTGGAGAAGGAGACCTGAGTGATGGGAGTCAGTGTGGTTACTAAGGACATGCTGGCTCAGCTGTCAGACAATGCATCCCTAGCAACCAGACTGTCAGCCAGGACTCCACTTCCCCTGGGCTGACTGCACAGTACTAGGTCAACAGTCACACTGGACATTTCCCCGTCTCAGCCTGCGGTATTAATCAGATTTAGCTGGAGAAGGTCTGTGAATGAGCAGCCATTAGAGGAGGGCAGAGAAGAGTGCAGGGCAGGCTCTGGCAGTCTCACCTCCTGGATGTCATTGTATGAGCTCGGCTGCAGGCTCTGCCCCTGGCTGTCTCCTGTACACCGGGGCCTCCACCACTCACTGGGCTCCACTCAACACCGCTTCAGTCAGCGCACAGACAGCAATCTGCTGGAAATCAGATGAAGGCCTCCAGCAGTCCCAGCAGCAGCTCCACCACCACCACCCGGGCGGCCACCAATGACGTCATCACACCGCGCCACGACACACAGCCCTCCAGTAAGTTTAGTTGAATCACCGAAGTAAGAGAAAGCGACAAGCACCGCCACAAGGGCTGTCTGTACGCAGAGTAACGACTATGACTAAACTACTATAAGCAGCGGAAACCAACAGCATGAAGTGAAAAAAAGACACCGAGCTTCCGTATACTCGTCTGTTCCGGATTACGGAATAGACTCAACTAGTCCTACCAAAGCATTTACAATATTAGACAGTCTGAATGAACTAATTCCACCGGCACCGTCGCGGAAACGTGACGTCAAAGACGGGAGGTTTAGCCGAGTAGAGCGTACTCTATGGGTTAGAACTACATCTCCCAGAACCCCCTGCTCCGGAAGTGACGTCGCGCGGCAGGTTCTTATACTTGCATTGCCCGGATGTTAATCCTTTTTCCTTTCAGCCAAGGTAGGAATGGCGGATGTCGATTAGCTAGAGCTGGGCCCTGCTGGGTTATCCGTTGTAATCCTGCCCCGGGTGGATCTCCTCACACTGGTGGATTAGTGAGGGTTGTTGGAAATTGCTTTCCCTGTGCTATGGAGGCGATATTGCAGTGACTGCGCCTATTTTCGGGTGATCAGTGGGGGTTTGACATGTCTGGCCCGGCCTGGTGCTCCAGTTGTCATGCCGGCGCCGCGGCTGTTTGTGTCGCTGGTCTGCCGCGGTTTTCCTCGGAGGACTGTGTGTGTCCAGCCCTGGTGACATGTAACATGGAGTGTCCCCCGGCGTGCGGCCTCGTGCCGGGCTCTCCCCCAGTCCTCACCCTGCGTGCTTGTGGATGTATGGTAGAGGTTCCCGGTGATCATATGTAGCAGAGCTAAATCCCTTACGTTACTAGTGCACGACTGATTTGTCAGTGTGAGGTAGCAGTAGTGACCCACCTGGCGCTGCTAAATGTGTACAGATTATTGTTGGGTTCAGGTGTCCATACGATCATTGTGGTGGTGGTGCAGATGTGAGGTTTCTCGGAATCAAAATTTACCCCCATCTGCAAGATCGCGTTGAGCGTATTGGAGCAGCAGCACAAATGCTTGACCAGCGCTTTGTCCATTCTTGGGACCTCAATTCTTGTGGTTGGTGGTATTTGTCTAGTCAATAGGGCTTGGTGTTGATGCTACCTGCACATGTTGCAGATCACTGCTGCAGCCAATCGCTGGCCAGAGCGGTGATCTGCTCCTCTTGTGCTCCTGCAGCAGGTCCTCCCCATGTCAACATGGGTAATGTTACAACTGTAGCCAGCCATTCGCTTCAGCGGTCATGTGACCAGTGTCAAAACGGATGATGCTAGGAAAGCCGGGACCTACAGGGCAGTGAGTTTTATAGTGAGTCTGAATATTTGTGCCCAAAGCTAGTAACAGTGGGAATTTTTCAGGTAGTCATACCAGGGTGGCCATGAGCATTGCCTTGACACGTTCAGTGCGGATCCTCTGTCTATGGCTAATGTTATTCTGCTGCTTATTACAGATGGCAGGAGAGAAGCCTGAGAAGAAGGCGGCAGGAGCGAAGGCTGAAAAGAAGGCTGCCGGAGAGAAGGTGGAGAAGAAGCCAGAGAAGAAGGCAGCAGAGAAGCCTGAGAAGAAGGTGGCCGTAGAGCAGGCGCCAGGAGAGCAGGCTGCGAAGAAGGTCCGAAAGCATCATGCTAGTCGCAACCCAGTGCTGGCACGTGGAATCGGAAGGTATTCCCGGTCTGCAATGTTTGCAAGGAAGGCGATGTACAAGCGCAAGTACACAGCCCCTGTAACCAAGGTAAGTACTCGTGTCGCGGTTTAATACAAGGTGCTGTCGTTTATTTGTCATATAATAATGACCATTTGGCTACTTCAGATTGAGAAGAAGAAGCGGGAGAAGCCCAAAACAACCGTGACGAAGACAGTTGGTGGAGATAAGAATGGCGGCACACGTGTGGTTAAGCTCCGTAAAATGGTAAGTGTTAATGCTGGTCCCGTCCACTTTAATAAGGGCCCTGGCAGGGGGAAGTCCTGTTGACTTGGCTTTTCCTTTTCCAGCCACGTTATTATCCCACCGAAGATGTTCCTCGCAAGCTGCTCAGCCACGGCAAGAAACCCTTCAGCCAGCACAAGCGCAACCTGCGCGCCAGCATCACTCCTGGAACTGTGCTGATCCTTCTTGATGGACGTCACAGGGGAAAGGCAAGTACCTGCGTGGACATGGGCAGACAGAAAACTGGAAGTTGAAAATGATAGTAAATTGCCATGAAGTCGAGTGCGCATAAAAGGTCATGTTAGCGTTTTTGTCACTAATAACCTTGATCTGAAGTTTGGGCATATTCAGTGAGGGTCCTGCTGCGTTTACTTGGTCTGAATGATTCATCACACGGGTTTTTGGTTGTAGCTGCATTTCCTCCCTTGTCAATATACATGGATTGGTATCTGTTTCTTTATGACATGTAAAAGCATCCAAGTGATGTCGAAGGGTTTCAGAATCCAGAATTTTATAGATCGGTATAATGAGTAACTTAGTGGACCGGTCACCACAAAGTGCAGGCAGCACGTTATAGAGCAGATGGGTACATAGCTCTGTGGGAAAAGATTAAGTAAAACTTAGAATTTCTACATTAATAACTCTGCGCTTCCTGATTTAGTTCTTCATGTGAGAGGTTTTCAGTCACTGATGGCATTCGCTGTGTACGGCCTCTTTCAGATGAGTGTCCTGTGCGGGAATCGCACTCCGTGGGATTGTGATTTCCCTTTATGGACACTTCTAGTGTTGAGCAAAGATAAATCCAAATTCGCTTCGTTCAAAACTTCGGATTAATACTGTACAGAGATCGCGAAGTCGCGCATGGCTTCGTTGAATAACTTCAGTAACTGATTTTTAAAGAGGAAAACCACTTAAACTTAAAACCGGACTCTACTTCGGTTCCGAGGTACCAGTACGGATCTCTGTACAGTATTAATCTGACATTTTGAACGAACCGACTTTGGATGTGGCATTCACTCAACACGAGACACTTCTAGTTTTACAGGATTGCACTGCATAATAACCTATCATGTGGCTTCTACAAAACTATACTGACATAATGCTATCGGTATAATTCTGACACAATTGCATCCTAAGCGGTTCAATTACTGCAGCAACAGTACTACAACATTATAGCACATGGGTACCATTAAAGGGGTATTCTCATCTTGTACAATGGGGACATATCGCTAGGATATGCCCCCATTGTCTTATAGGTGTTGGTCCCACCGCTGGGACCCGCACCTATATCCAGAACGGAGCAGGGAGCGCTGCACCTGGAGGACCCCGGTTTCCGGGGGTCCGGCCACCACCAGGCGCATAGAAATGAATGGGAGCACAAGCGCGGCCACCGCTCCCATTCATTTCTGTGGAGCCGACGGAAGTAGCAGAGCCAGCGCTCGGCTATTTTCGGCGGCCCCATAGAAATGAATGGAGGGTGCATGCGCAGTGTGCCTTCATTCAGTTCGGGGGCTCCGTTCTGGATATAGGTGTGGGACCCGCACCTGTAAGACAATGGGGGCATATCCTAGCAATATGCCCCCATTGTCTAAGATGAGAATAACCCTTTAATGACCATTGGACCTGTGTGTTGTATGGCACAGTGGCAACTGTTCATGCAGCATTTTGTTGTATCACCCAGTAGCAGATTGGCAGAGTATGCCTGGATAACCCCTTTGAAGGGGATCTGTCACTACAAAAATGGCTAAAACCTGGCAAAGTTCCCCATATATCCCTGTAGTTAGTGATGTGGAGAGAGAGAGGCACACGTTCCTTGGAGTTGTGACATCTTGCTGTTACTATAGTGAGATGAGACTAAAGTCTGTATTACAATGGAGCGTTTGTATGAATGCTTATTAGTGATGATCTGGCAGTGTAATACTGACCTTTAGCCTCGACCACCAGACGGCTGGGAAACAGCAGGTGCTTGCTGTTCCAGGAGCTCCCATTGTAGTACATGCAAGTGCCAGACCTTGCCACTGTTTTCCAGCTGCATGGTGGTAAGGAACTAAGCTCTGTTCACTTTAGTAACAGCGAGATGAGGCGACTCCATTAACAGTAACAGGGAGTTGTAGTTGGGGGTGTTGAATGTTTCTGGTAACCACATTTTAAAAACTCCTTCATGCTCTGTATCATCTGGTCATGTTAGCATGCTGCAGCACCCGGCACTAAGTAGTTGACTGATATATCGGCTCAAATAATCTGTTTAAAGTGGCACATTTAGGGTTTCTACACTTCTTCAGTCCTGTTTGTTGAGGGGAGGGGCTTAGTGGGAAGTGGGCAGAGCGTCACAGGGAAGACGGTGGAGCCTGAAATGCTCCTGAAATTTTGACACAATTTTTGTGTAAAAATCTGTCTCCAAGTAACCTAATTGGTGTAGACTCAGAAGTGTCTATCCCTGCACCAGATCATCATTCAGCTTCAGCCCCTGTGATACATCTGGTGCAGGTCTAGACAGTCTGAGCTCACACCATGTTAACGATTAGTAAATCTGGGCCAGAGTTCTCTTTTGGTGGATTCAGCAGATTTTAAGAAATTGGAACTCTGCATTTCCAGTGTAGCAATAGGAATATTTTTGTAATGCACAGTATTCATATTTTCTGGAAGCCTCTTTCTAAATTTGAGTCTGTTTTTCATTTGCAGCGCGTTGTCTTCCTGAAGCAACTTCAGTCTGGACTCCTTTTGGTAACAGGTAAGTGTCGACCTGCATGCTTTAAATGTTGTTGTCGTTGTCGCCCCCCCCCCCCCCCCCTCCCCCATTCACTTTGGAGTCTGATGAAATTCATATAGGACTAAATGTAGTAGGAACTCTACAACAGTTATCTATTTTATTGGCCTATTATTTGCATCCCGTATGGTGATTTTATAGTTTATGTTCCATAACCTAAATAAGTCTCTCTCATATATTAGGGCCCTCTGGTCATCAACAGAGTTCCTCTTAGAAGAGCTCACCAGAAATTTGTCATTGCCACATCCACCAAAGTTAATATCTCAAAAGTCAAGATCCCGAAACACCTAACTGACACATACTTCAAGAAGAAGAAGCTGCGTAAACCCAAGCATCAGGAGGGCGAGATCTTTGACACAGAGAAGGAAGTAAGTAGATGCCTCTTGAGGATGTAATCAAAGCTTTCTTTTCAGTCTATCAAGCTGCTGTTGCTTAGAATTTGCCTGAAATGTGTTTGAGGATGTTTTTTCTGTTCTCACAAGGATCATTTCAGATCTCCATCTGAGTAACTTATATGTAACATCTGTCACAGATCAAATTAAGTGTGGCTGGACCATCACTAATTTCCAGAACCAAAGTGCTGCACTTAGGTTTCGTTTACTGCCAATGTAATGCCTCACTTCATGTAAAGTGCTATTGATTTGTAAGCCCATTGCGTGGAATGGTAAAATTTGCAGTAATCAAACTCAAAGGAACAAGCTTTTTGGGAAAAGGCACCCATGTGAGCCCAGAATTCAAGCCCAATACTAGCAGGATCTTACATATGTCCTAAGGGTCAAAGCATTTGAGTGTTCCCTCTATAAAGTGTAGCTGTGACTTGGGCCCCTTTCAGACAAGTGAGTTCCACACATCGGACTCGCAGTGCAAGTATGCGGCAGCTCCAGTCCTGACCTCCCAGCGGGGTCACATAGCATTGTATTGATTTATGATGCTATATGACAATTACAGTTCTGGAATATATTGGATAACGCACCATTTTGTCAGTTTTATGCAATACCTGTGCTGCTCTCAGGATGACTGTACTGTGGATAGGGGGATATCTTGAGACTAGTCCATTCAGACAATACTATTAGTTTTCAGAATAATTTGGTATGAATTTTTTTTTTTTTGTTGTTTCAGACTTTATGGGGCTATGAATAAATTCATAGTTGTTAATTAATCGTTAACAAAGTTGTTTAAGCCTCATTTTAGCATTCAGACTGCAAGAATACTTTCTGACTAGTATGTGACTCTTCATTTGCTCCCTAGAAATACGAAGTCACACAACAACGCAAAGCAGACCAGAAGTTCGTTGACTCACAGCTCCTGCCTGTCATCAAGAAAGAGCCCCAACTTCGTGGATACCTGCGCTCAGCGTTTTCTCTGTCAAACGGAATGTATCCACACAAACTGGTCTTCTAAAAAACTTCACAATACGTTATTAAAAGATAATGTAAAACTTTTACTTGAGTTTTGTGTTTTCTAAAGTTCCCTCTTGCGTCCTGGAGCCTTTCCTTGCTCTGCCATCATATGAGAACAATTATACTAAACAAGGTGGACCTGTTAGGCCCCTCTCACACAAGCGAGTTTTCCGCACGGGTGCGATGTGTGAAGTGAATGCATAGCACCCGTACTGAATCCTGACCTATTCATTTTAATGGGTCTGCACATGAGCATTTTCGACAAATCAGCGCTGCGTGAGAATTGAAGCATGTTCTATATTCTATGTTTTTTCACACAGCCTTGGTCCCATAGAAGTGGATGGGGTTTCAGTGAAAAACGCATTGCACCTGGATGCAGTCCAGATGCAATGTTTTTTACTGATAGTTGCTAGGAAATGTTTGTAAACCTTCAGTTTTTCTTCACACATGTGCAAAACGCATCAAAACGCATTGCACTCGCACAGAAAAAAACCTGAACATGATTGCAGACAAAACTGACTGAACACCTATATGAGAACACCAGACAACCCCTTCAGACATCTGCTGTACATGTACAGCAGATGTCAGGTCTTTAAAGGGAACCTGTCATCTCCGAAACACCCCCTGAACTACAGTAAGAGATGTATAGTGTAAGTGATGCTGAATCCGAATATGAAAGTTGTTTTTTTTTTTTTTTATCTTCATACTCACTTCCATTCTGACGCTGTGCTCCCACAAACCAGCAGTAAAATACATTGAGAGGACTCTTCTTTGAGTCCTCTCCATTATGTGAGTGAGCACCGGAGTCCACTGAGTGCATTTTACTGCTGGTTTGTGGGAGAACAGCGTCGGAATGGAAGTGACTATGAAGATAAAAATTACATATTTGGATTCAGCATCACTTACACTATACAACGCTTACTCTAGTTCAGGGGGTGTTTTGGAGATGACAGGTTCCCTTTAAAGATGGTGTCTGCTGTTTCATACAATATACACCTGCATCTAATGTCCACAATCGTCGGTAATGCCAACCACGGACGTTTAAAAGTATTTAAACCCAGAAGCGCGCACTTTCCCCTAGTGGAGCTCGGGTAAAGCACCCTGTTTGAATAATGAGCCGGAGCCTGTACTAGGCTCATTAGTATATCCCAGTTCAGGCCAGAAGGTGGCAGCACTGAACTGGGATATAGTGATTTCTGTACAGAATAATGGAGCAAATTTCTTTTTTCTAATGATTGCAAGTAGGGATGAGCGAATCGACTTCAGATGAAACCTCTGAAGTCAAATTGCATAAAGCTTCGTTTCAATACTGTACAGAGCGCGCGCTCTAGTACAGTATCAGAATGTACTTCGATGAGCCAGTTATTACTTTGCGAAGTCTCGAAAGATTGTGTAATTTCATAAATTGATTTTTACTGTAAACAATTTTCTGAACTTGGGTTTGGTTTTAAATATAAATTTCAAATATTCCCGCCCCCCCCCCTTCCACTTTTCCAAAATAACAATTGAAAACATAAAATTTCAAACTTCCCATACGCAGTGGTTCTCGACTCCAGTCCTCAGGACCCACCTGCTAGTCATATTTTTAGGATTTCCTTAGTACTGAGCAGCTGATATAATTTAGTGTCCATCCATCAGGACTTGACACAGGTATTCATTCTGTGGGATATTCCCAAATCCTGACTGGCAGGTGCGTCCTGAGGACTGGAGTTGAGAACCACTGCCATACAGTGACTGACGTAAAGGAAGAATTAAAAATGGCTGATTCACTGTTTGTTTTTTGTTTTTTCATCACTTTATCTGGGGGGACAGAATATGTTTTACAGAAGTAAATACCGTATTTTTCGCTTTATAAGACGCATCTAGGTTTTTGTGAAGGAAATTAAGAAAATGAAATATTTTGAACCAAATGGTGTGCATTTGGTGGGTTTTGAACTAATGGGAGGTCTGTGGATGGCGCACTGTTAGGGGGATCTGTGGATGACTGTTATGGGGGGATCTGACCCCCATTACTTTGGGCCCCAGTTATTAGAGCCATCACTTAGGGCTGCTTCATTAAACTACCATAGCTTTAATCACTTTTCAGTACTCGCTACTTCATAAACCGTGTAGGCAGTCTGGCAAAAAAGCATTTCAAAAAAGGTCCCTCAATCAGTCACGCTCTGGCTCCGCCCACTTCATTAATGACATGGGCGGGCCAGAGATGGAGTGTGAGTGCGGGACCTGGACTGCCTGCTGCCTACATGCATAGCGAGTACTGAAAGTGATTAAAGCTATGGTAGTTTACCAAAGCAGCCCTTCATACACTTTATAAGTGATGACTGCTCTGACCAGGGCCCGGCTTAATGAACTTCAGTGACTGCGCCGGGCCCCGCTACTACCCCCATAGCGCCCCTCTTTACATCTCACTGGCACATCGCAGGCTGCTATGCAGCACAGCACGGCCTGCGATGTGCTGACCATCTAATACTGCTCTATTCGCTTTATAAGATGTACAGCCACTTTTCCCCCCACTTTGGGGGGAAAAAAGTGCGTCTTATAAAGCAAAAAATAGGATACATATGTGGTATCTCAGGATTTGTTTTGACCTAAAGAATAAAGTTGGTGTTACTGCATAGTGAATGCTGTAAAAAAAAAAAAAAAAAAAAAACTGGCGGAATTGCGGGTTTTTTTGTTTTTTCGTCTCTTACAATTCCACCACAATTGGAATTTTTTATTTTTCCTGCTTCCCACTACATACTATTAAATGGTGGCAT
Source organism: Rhinella marina (assembly GCA_900303285.1). NCBI lineage: Eukaryota > Metazoa > Chordata > Amphibia > Anura > Bufonidae > Rhinella > Rhinella marina. Next base: position 102,584 of record ONZH01004202.1, read on the forward strand.
TAGAAAGTACAACTTGTCCTGCAAGAAAACAAGCCCTTATACAGCCATGTGAATGCCTTCTCTGTGTTTACCGCAGGCCCGGTGACGTCACAACTAGTTTCACTGGCCTGGGCGGGGCTAAACTCTGTTCACGTGATAGACTTGTATGGGAGCGATTCTTCCCATTGAAATGAATAGGACGGTGAGGTGTAATTACACCTACTCACCACTACCCCCTGTGTCGGCCAACATGTAAGCAATGAAGAGGAGGCAGCGCTGATATGGCGTGCGCCTCCTCTTCAAACAGCTGATCAGCGGGGGTGCCAGGTGTCGGACCCCTGCCGATCTGATATTGATGACCTATGCTGAGGATAGGTCATCAATATATATAACTCGGAGAACCCCTTTAATAGTGAAGTTACTGGATCAAAATGTTGATGGTCCTGAGTACTTGTCTTCTTCGTATCATTATAGTATATCTCAAGAATTGTGGGTGTTGGAGTACAATTTTGAAACAATACAGTACCATGAAGGACAGGAATACTTTGGGAAGTCTAATTTTTCACACTATGTTGGTTAAAAAAGTTGCCTCATCTTCTGGAAGGCACAATTTTTGTGTAGTTTCTTGACTGCTTTCAGAGGTTCAATAGTAAAACTTTATATGGAAGGTAGAACATCATCTGTGATACCAGATCTCTCTATATCAGTGACAACAAAGAAACATCATAGTGGGTCTGACATTATCTGCTATGGTTTTCTTCAGGTTGTGACAACTGAAGAAAAGAAGTAAAAAATGTACTCCAACTGTGGCTGTGAATCTCAGGTGACGTGGGGTCATCAAACCCATTCTGAAGAGATCTCACTATCCTTATCCTAAATTTTCCTTATGTAGACTGCTGAGACAGTAAAATGTTGTTTATCCATGTTTTTCTACCATTTTCTATCAAGCCAGGCGTTTGATTTATCAGATTGAAAAATGTTAGTCTTCAGTCACACGTCTGTGATGACATTCATGAGAAGATGGTCAGTGGTACTAGCAACGATCCATGGACCAAACACAGATGGCATCCATGTTGTGTCCATGGCTTTCATGGGCCCATACACCATAATGTGTGCGTGAGGGATCCGTAATCACACACAAAAATAGGCCATGCTTCTGTGGTGTCATCGCTGACCCACAGTCCATTGAAGATCACTGATGTGTGAATACACACATTAATAGATGTGTGAGCAACGTAAAAATGTTACTCTCCTGTGTAATTTTCAGCTTTTCCTCACATTATGGCCTCATGTGAACAGCTTTATGTATTTGGTAGTCCCCAAACCACAGATCCACAAAACATGGATACCGGCCATGTGCATCCCACACTATACTGTCTTTCACTTGTAACAATGTCTATTCTTGTCCATAAAACGGGCAAGAGTAGGACTTGTTATATGGACAAATGCATATGGACAGCATTTTCAGTAGCCCCATAGAAATGAATGGGTCCAACATCAATCTGCAAAAAATGTGCATGAGGCCTAACTGGAGAACTTCTCTCTTCCCATTATATAGGCAGGCAGCAGCTCATCAAGCACCTGTAACCCCGGAAATGCATTGCAATTAGCTCTTGTTAACCCCTTCCTGCATAGAAAATAGTCCCACACACACACAGCATCAGTGATCTCACTAATTATTAGCACTATGTTATGAAATGCAATTTCCTTCTCTGCTGTCTAGATAGAGATAAAGCTATATACTTCTATGAATTTAGAGCACCACCACAGAATGCAAGACAAGGTAGAACAGAATTTTTACCACATGAGAAACAGCAGGGGGTGCCATTACAGAGGAAAATGTCATACATAAAAACACCTAACAATATTTTTTTGCATGTATTTTACTATAATATTTCATTTAAAAATGCTCCATTCATCGCATATAAATTCTTTTTGTGGAATAACCCATTTAAGCAACTTGTCTTCCCATATCAGCTTAGTCAGGATATATAAATGAATCTCAACTGAGATTAGAAGTAGCATCAGAAGTCAGCCCCAAATCAGGAGATGTTGCTCGCAATTCTATTAGGACTTATGAGCAAAATCAAACAGCGTAAGAAAAAGAGCAAGCAGAACTAATACACAGATATCGACCAGAGTCTGGAACAGGCAAACTAGGAAAACGGTACACTGTACAAAGGTGGGCAAAGGACAGCATTTTTTAGAATCAACACAATCGAACCCTACCCTGTGCACAAGTGGCACATTGCACACTACACTGATTGCACTACATATAGTTAGACAGCATAGATCTCAACCAACCTATAGTCATATAAAAACTGGGTAGATTATTTAATAAACTACTAGGCTTATTATAGATGCATGGGGTGGCTGAGATGACTTCTAGGTATAGAGGCAGGCCAGCCATTACCCTCTATCATGATGGACCTGCCTTCTCAAAGTTGCTGCAGGAAACCCCATAATCAACCATGTGCGAGCAGATAATATTTGCTTATAGCTTGACAGCAGGCTACCAGAATGAATTTTATTGGTGGTCCCTCGGCATCCCGGTTGAGCGCTGGACATATGGAAACTGGAGCTTGGAGACGATTTATTGATTGCATGGGCAGGGGCGGATTGGCGATAGACCATACAGGGAATTTTCCCGGTGGGCCGGTGCCAAGGGGCCACTCAAGCCCTCTTGATGGCCACAGGCAAGGTACATAATGATCTGATGCTCAAAGGCCAAAGGTGCCCTCCTGAACTCAGCTGTATTACTGTCCTTATGATGGTGATACTGTTGAATACTATGGTGAGGGTGGCAGTATTTGTGCTGCACTGTGGTATTTGGTTCTGCTGGGGCAGTATTCTGTGCTGCACTACAGTATTGCAGGCCCTGCCTACTTCGGTTGTCCCCGTCTACTTGTTTTGGTCAGTTTGAACCCATCTACAACATGGGGCCACTTTTAGTTTTTTTTTCCAGGGCCACTTTAAGCTCCCAATCCGCCCCTGTGCATGGGTGAGTGTTGTAGGCATGTTCTGTAACATTAGTGTGCAAAGATGGGGGAAAGGGAGCAGTGGCCATCACCTATTGTAAATAATAGGATGCTGTTTTATCTACAGTGCCTTGCGAAAGTATTCGGCCCCCTGGAACTTTTCAACCTTTTGTCCATATTTCAGGCTTCAAACAAAAAGATATAACATTTTAAATTTTTGGTGAAGAATCAACAAGTGGGTCACAATTGTGAAGTGGAACGAAATTTATTGGATCATTTAAACTTTTTTTGTAATAATAAAACTGAAAAGTTGGGCGTGCAAAATTATTTGGCCCATTTACTTTCAGTTCAGAAAACTCACTCCAGAAGTTCATTGAGGATCTCTGAATGATCCAATGTTGTCCTAAATGACTGATGAAGATAAATAGAATCCACCTGTGTGTAATCAAGTCTCAGTATAAATGCACCTGCTCTGTGATAGTCTCAGGGTTCTGCATCATGAAGACCAAGGAACACACCATGCAGGTCCGTGATACTGTTGTGGAGAAGTTTAAAGCCGGATTTGGATACCAAAAGATTTCCCAAGCTTTAAACATCCCAAGGAGCACTGTGCAAGAGATCATATCGAAATGGAAGGAGTATCAGACCACTGCAAATCTACCAAGACCCGGCCATCCCTCTAAACTTTCATCTCAAACAAGGAGAAGACTGATCAGAGATGCAGCCAAAAGGCCCATGATCACTCTGGATGAACTGCAGAGATCTACAGCTGAGGTGGGAGAGTCTGTCCATAGGACAACACTCAGTCAAACACTTCACAAATCTGGCCTTTATGGAAGAGTGGCAAGAAGAAAGCCATTTCTCAAAGATATCCATAAAAATTCTCCTTTACAGTTTGCCACTAGCCACCTGGGAGACACACCAAACATGTGGAAGAAGGTGCTCTGGTCAGATGAAACCAAAATCCAACTATTTGGAAACAATGCAAAACGATATGTTTGGGGTAAAAGCAACACAACTCATCACCCTGAACACACCATCCCCACTGTCAAACATGGTGGTGGCAGCATCATGGTTTGGGCCTGCTTTTCATCAGCAGGGACAGGGAAGATGGTTAAAATTGATGGGAAGATGGATGGAGCCAAATACAGGACCATTCTGGATGAAAACCTGTTGGAGTCAGCAAAAGACCTGAGACTAGGACGGAGATTTATCTTCCAACAAGACAAAGATCCCAAACATAAAGCAAAATCTACAATGGAATGGTTCAAAAATAAACGTAACCAGGTCTTAGAATGGCCAAGTCAAAGTCCAGACCTGAATCCAATTGAGAATATGTGAAAAGAGCTGAAAACTGCTGTTCACAAACGCTCTCCATCCAACCTCAAAGAGCTTGAGCTGTTTTGCAAGGAAGAATGGGCAAGAATTTCAGTCTCTAGATGTGCAAAACTGATAGAGACATACCCCAAGCGACTTGCAGCTGTAATTGCAGCAAAAGGTGGCGCAACAAAGTATTAATGCAAAGGGGCCGAATAATTTTGCACGCTCCACTTTTCAGTTTTATTATTACAAAATAAGTTTAAATGATCCAATAAATTTCGTTCCACTTCACAATTGTGACCCACTTGTTGATTCTTCACCAAAAATTTAAAATGTTATATCTTTTTGTTTGAAGCCTGAAATGTGGCAAAAGGTTGAAAAGTTTCAGGGGGCCGAATACTTTCGCAAGGCACTGTGTATACAGATGTTACCTTTATTATACTCCTGCCTGTGAGAAGACTGTTAAGAAGTGGAGGTACCTTTACCTGTCATCTGTACTTGTATTGTTGGGAGTTTAGTGCATGGGCAGTGTGTTTGAATAGAGAAGATCGAGTGATGTGTCTGGTCACACGACCCTCCATCAGCGGCCATCTTATGGACAGGACCTCTATGTGGACAACTGAGATTTGCCTAACAAGTAGGGCTGGGCGATTAATCAAATTAATTCGATTAATTCGCCCATTGCAAGCCTCACGATTTTATTTTTTAGGAAAATCGTGAATTCGATTTTCCTAAAAATGGCACCCGACATATAAAATAAAAAAAATCTCTCACCTGTCCTGCGCCGCAGCTCCGCTCCGGTGTCCGGCGCTCCTCCCCCGGGTCTGCGCTGCACTGTCCTGACCGCGTACAGCGTCAGGACGTAGTGCGTGCACTCTGACCTGACGCTGCATGCAGTCAGGTGACAGTGCAGCACCGGGAGAAGAAGAAGAGGGGCGCCGGATGTGGAGCGGAGCCGCAGCAGAGGACAGGTGAGAGATATTTTTTTTTATTATTATTTTGGTGGCTGATCGGAGGTCTGAAGGGGGCACTTTGGGTTGCTCTGAGGCCTGGAGGGGGCATTTTGGGCTGCTCTGAGGCCTGGAGGGGGCACTTTGGGCTGCTCTGAGGCTGAGGGGCACTCTGCTCTGAGGGGGCACTTTGGGCTGCTCTGAGGCCTGGAGGGGGCACTTTGGGCTGCTCTGAGGCCTGGAGGGGCACTTTGGGCTGCTCTGAGGCCTGGAGGGGGCACTTTGGGCTGCTCTGAGGCCTGGAGGGGGCACTTTGGGCTGCTCTGAGGCCTGGAGGGGGCACTTTGGGCTGCTCTGAGGCCTGGAGGGGGCACTTTGGGCTGCTCTGAGGCCTGGAGGGGGCACTTTGGGCTGCTCTGAGAGGGGGGCACTTTGGGCTGCTCTGAGGCCTGGAGGGGGCACTTTGGGCTGAGGTCTGATAAGGGCACAGTGGGCTAATCTGAGGTCTGATAAGGGCACAGTGGGCTAATCTGAGGTCTGATGGGGGCACAGTGGGCTGATGTGGGGTCTGATGGGGGCACAGTGGGCTGATGGGGGCACAGTGGGCTGATCTGAGGTCTGATGGGCACATTGGGCTGATCTGAGGTCTGATGGGGGCACATTGGGCTGATCTGAGGTCTGATGGGGGCACAGTGGGCTGATCTGAGGTCTGATGGGGGCACAGTGGGCTGATCTGAGGTCTGATGGGGGCACAGTGGGCTGATGTGAGGTCTGATGGGGGCACAGTGGGCTGATGTGAGGTCTGATGGGGGCACAGTGGGCTGATGTGAGGTCTGGTGGGGCCACAGTAGGCTTTTTTTATTTTTTTTTTTATATTTTTACTAACATAAGAAAATCGAGATTAAAATCGTGAATCGTCCAAAATTTAAAAAAAAAAAAAAAAAAAAAAAAAATCGAGATTTTTTTTTTTGGGCCATATCGCCCAGCTCTACTAACAAGGGTACATGGCTTATGAAATATAGCAAACAGCACCGAATATCGGCAAAGTCTATATTAGTAAGTGTCATATAGTCATCTTATATACACATTGGTCACAACTGGCCCCTTTTAATCTTTTCTTACTGCATCACAGTGCTTGCTGTTAGCCTATTTTTTTAAATCACAAACAACCCTATTAAATGGCTGAGGCAAAATGAAAAGTATTCTTTTAACTAAAATGTATAATTAAAATGATTAATTGTTATAATGTATGTGTCAATTCTCCGTCATGTTTGTTATCACTGAACTGAAACATTCATTGTTCACATTCAGACCTGTCCTTACCTGGTCCTGCTCTCACATCTACTGGGAAAGATCAGCACATAAGAGAGTCATTTATTTCGCTGCTATGTTTGCTCCCAATAGGCTGCTTAGACTAATATATTCATTAAGATGAATGCACAACTCTCTGGATAGCTTAGTGCTGTAACTGATGCCAATCCCTATATTCATGTAAACAAATATATAAATTCTATATATCATATAATTGTATATATACATGTATATACTTTTTATTATTAAAGGCAGTCATACATGTGAGGATTGTCAAATGCTTAACTTATTGTAAGTGCTCAACAGAAAACACTTGTGATGTTCTGATCATTTATAGCCAGTTTTCAAATATTGGATTGCTGAAGAGTAAAAACAGATAACAGCGCAAGAGGAAATGCAACACTAATCATATCATCAGTATTAATATTTACTCTTTAGAGGTCCAATGGTTTGAGAAGGGTCTAATTGACTTAAACATCACAGGTTGCTTTCTGTGGATGGTCTACAATAAAGCAAAGATTCTTATGTGTGCAGAGAACTTTTTATTATATTAATAGTCTGATACATTGATACAGCTTAGTGCAAACTTAGTGCAATACCAAGCACAGCCGCTATATAGTGCTGTGCCTGCTGAGCTGAGAGAAGACAGGAGTGCTGCTACCTTCTCAAAACAGCCGATCGCAGGGGTCTCCGGGTGTCAGACCTGAGGATAGGTCATCAGTATAAAAGGAGGAGGATTATGGGGAGGGGGGGGGACCTGGGTGTGGAACACCCACCGATCAGATACTGATGACCTATCCAAAAGATAATGCCAAAGAGCGTGCAACATTTGCAACGTTGAGAAAGACTACCATGTAGTCGAAACGTTGCACTATTTTTTTTTTAATCAAATCTGTTTTTATTGAGTTTTACAAACATATATTATTAGTGACATCAAATAGTGAGTTACGCAGAACTCCATTTTTATAAGAGCTTTGTAATAGAAGTCACATGAAATAATCACAGAATTAATAAAGTACGAACTAACATGAACGTCAGCGAACAATAATAATAGAACAAAGCCACATTGCTGATATCTTGAAGTGACTAAGTAGACATCATTTACTGAGTTGTTCCTGTGACTAGCTCACACAAAAAGAGGGGGTGGGGGGGGTAAAACAAAATAAAATAGGAGAAGAAGAGGAAGGCAAAATGCAAATCTAAGAAGTAAGACTCCAATCCAGTGCGAGTGTTTTAAGACATACAACAATGAGCAACATCTGACGACTTTCAGACCCTGAGTGGATGCTATGAAAAGGAGAGGGAAAAGTGAAGGAGCCGGAAGTCCCAACAGTAAGTAAGTAAGTAAGTAAATACGGCAGTACTAGCACCTCAGGCTCCAGTATTAGTATACTGTAGCCAAGACCCCCAAATCGCCAAGAATCGGTCATGTCTATGAAGCTGCCAACTCGTCAACTCCTCCATTCTGCATATTTGGTTTACTTTATCAATCCATTGATGTTCAGATGGCGGGATAGGTTGTAACCACATCAGGGGTATTAAACATTTTGCTGCCGCAATTAGGTGAGTGACCAAGGATGATTTAGAGGGTTTCAGTTTGTCAGTTGGCAGCGCCAGCAGAACTAGACCAGCTTCCAAAGAAAAGTCTGAGCTTGTGATAAGTCGGACGTGCTTCTCTATCATCTGCCAGAAGTTAGTTATTAATAAGCAGGTCCACCATATATGGCTCAGCGTGCCAACATCAGACTGACATCTCCAGCACAAGCTAGTATCACTAAGGCCCTGTTGGTACATTAGGTCAGGCGTTTTGTACCATCTAGTCAACAATTTAAAATGATTCTCTTGCAGTTTAATGCACGAGGAGAAACCATGGGAATGTTTTAAGATAAATGACTGACTGCTAGATGGTAAAGATATATTCAATTCCTTCACCCATGCTTCAACAAAGGATGGGGTATCCTGTCCATCTAAATCCTGCAATTGAGAATAAAGTGTTGATAACTTAATTCTGGCAGTTGAGTGAATGAGAACTAATCTTTCAAACCATGAAAGGTCTCTAACTGCCTTGTGTGTAGCTAAGAAACGTAGACAAGTCCGACGAATCTGTTCAAACTGCAGAAAATTCAAAGAGACGTTAGGGCATAATTGTTGAATTACATCTTGTGTAGGAGGTCTGTTAGAGGGCATACAATCTGCAATGGTACAAGAACGCAATATTTTCCAAACATCTGCCTGGTCTGTCCTATCTTGATCTACAAGTGTGGGTAGCAAAGAACCTGGTGTCAGAGGTGAGCATCCATCATAAAGTTTCCCTGAGCTAGAGAGGTGTTTCCAAACTGTAAGCGTGCCTTGCAACAGAATGGAGTCTATACGTTGAATATCTAATCTGGATGGCTGCCACATGATCTTATGTTTATCAGGGCCTAGTATGCAAATGTCAGAGCTTGATTTGATGTCTAATTCTGAGCCAGTACTAATATCTAATCACCTTTGCAGATGAATGGCATGATAGTACCATCTAACATCTGGCAGACCCATACCCCCTTTAACTTTCTTTTGCGAGAGCAATTTATATGACAGTCTCGGAGTTTTGCTATTCCAAAGGAAGGCAGAAAAGGATTTCCGAAGACTATCGAAAAAGGATCTCGGTAAAAGCATGGGTATCATTTGTAGATGGTATAACAATAAAGGAAGAATATATGTCTGAATCAAGTTCTTGCGCCCCATCCATGACATATATGGAAAATTATAATCCCTTAATAGTTTCTGCACCTTGCACAGGAGAGGTGGGAAATTCAGAGTATATAGATCTGACAAATGGGCAGGTAACTGAATTCCTAAATACTGGATGGATTGCGCAGTCCAGTGGAAGGGCGATAACGACTGGAGAGTGGGAATCTGTGAAGGAGGGAGGGTGATATTCAACATGTCAGATTTTGAGTAGTTAATCTTAAAGTTGGATATCAAGCCATATTCAGAGAATATATTTGGAAGATGAGGCATAGCTCTTATTGGATCCGACAGGGACAACATGAGATCATCAGCAAATGCTGATATAAGATGGGATTTGGATTGCATATTGAAGCCCAATATCTTGGGGTCTTGTCTAAGTTTTTGCAGCAGAGCTTCTATTGTTAAAATAAATAAAGAAGGGCTGCCGCGTACCATTAGTGATGTTAAATGCAGGCGATAGGGTTCCGTTTACTTTTATTCTAGCAGAGGGTTGAGAATATAAGGTAAATATAGCTGTTATAAAAGAGGGAGGAAAGCCAAATTTCTCCAATGTATGATGCATAAAATCCCATGCGACCCTGTCGAATGCCTTCTCGGCATCAATTCCGAGAAGAACCAATGGAACCTTATTAGAATGAGCTATGCCAATAGAATTGAGAAGCTGGATTGCATTAAATCTACCCTCCCTACCCTTCACAAAACCCATTTGATTAGGGTGAATCAACTTGGGCAGTAAGCTAGTCAGGCGTCTGGCAAGTAATTTGGCCCATATTTTAATATCAATGTTCAACAGGGATATTGGCCTGTAGCTCCCACACAATGTTGGATCCTTCCCTTCCTTGGCCAAGATGGTTATATGGGCCTCTAAAGATTGTTTGGGGAGTGATCCTCCAGATAATAAATGATTACATAATCTGGTGAGCCTGGGGAGAAGGATATCCTGAAACTTTTTATAATAAGTTAGGGAAAGACCATCAGGTCCTGGGCTTTTCCCAGCTGGGAACGAAAACAAAGTGTCTCGCACCTCCTGAATGGATATGGGTTCTAATAGTTTCCCAGCCTCTTCAGTTGTCAGTGATGGTAATTCAAGACCTCTAAGAAAGGACTGTATAGAGGTTACCCTGTCAGCTTTATCATCTTGAGCGCTTTCTGGACGTATGTTATAAAGGGAGGAATAAAAGGCACAAAACTCTTTAACTATATCCGAGGTATGCACAAGGGCTATACCAGTAGGGGTATCGATACGCGTTATAAAGGATTTATCTCGCCGCTTCTTTATAAGGGCCGACATTAATTTATCCCCTTTATCTCTATGTGCATATATTCTATGTTTGTAATACATCATATTTTTAGCTAATTTCTTATTCAAGACATTTTTTAAGTTGATTCCGCAAAGATTGCAGCTCAACATAATTATGTGAAGAATGAGTCTGTTTATGTTGGGTTTCTAGGGTGTTGATACGGGATAAAAGGCCCAATATTTCCTGCTCTCTTTTCTTCTTGATTCTATCTCCAAGAGAAATCAACAATCCTCTCATATAGGACTTATGTGCTTCCCAAATAATAGACTCAGACATGCATGTAGAATTAATGTCAAAGAAGGTATGTAGGTGTTGAATAAGACTTTTAATATCATCAGAGCTGTCTAGAAGCGTCTCAGTGAGGCGCCACGTCCACTCCCTCTTTGGTAAATCTTGCAGCCGTATATGCATGAATACCAGAGCATGGTCTGAAAAGGTAGAGGAGCCAATTCGAGCTTGTGAAAGTCCCGGGACTAAACCTTCATATAGAAAGAGATAGTCTAGACGCTGATGCGATCTACGGGAGGGTGAATAAAAGGTGAAATCAGCGTCGGTTGGGTGTAACAATCGCCACGTATCTACCAGATTAAGAGTTCTGAGTTTGATGCATTACCTGCGGAGGCCCGTTTTGCAGTGAACCAAATGCTTAACTGATGTATCTAAAACAGGGTTCAACGCTATATTGAAGTCCCCACCCAATATGATAGGGCCTTCTGCGAAAGCCTGTAGATCCTCTAATGCTGATATCAACCATGTGATTTGCCGCACATTGGGAGCATATAGATTGGCTATTGTATATGTAGTAGCTCCTAATTTACCTTTAAGAAACAGAACTCTCCCATCTAGATCATTATGTTGGGACAGGTAGGTGAAGGGGAGGTCCTTATGTATGGCAATGGAAACCCCTTTTGAAGCTGCTTGAGCATTGGTGCTGTGATATCATGATGAGAAATAATATGTGGGTAATTTGGGCAGTTTAGCAGTTTTAAAATGTGTTTCCTGCAGAAGCAGGATAGACACCCTGTCTTTCTGTAGAAGAGACAATAAATGACTACGCTTAGTGGTAGAGTTAAGTCCCTTTACATTATATGTGGATACTATAAGATCTGCCATTTATGCCAGGGTAGCGGGAAAGGAGGGGGAAGGGAAGGAAAGAAAACAAAGGGAGTAAAAATAACGGTAAAAAGATAAAGTGGGGTGTGTGAGCATAGGGGGCAGATTGTCTTCCTAAAGAAAACGGAGCACTAACACGAGCACCTGTGGAAGGAAGATATGTTAGCAATGTGGCAAACATGAACAAATATCAGTAAGGCTGTCCCCTTTGGCAATCTATACATCCTAACAATAATAGGCATAGGGACATAACTTGAAATAGAAAGAAAAGCACAAGTGACATGTGCAATATGTATAATTGGGGGGGGGGGGGAGTGTTATCCTGAGCCAAGACACAGTGTATCCTCTATAGTGACATGAAATCTATAACCACATAGGCAGTTGTGATGGTAATAACATAAGCCTAAACAGCTTGCCTAAGATTAGGAACTCAAAGATGGCAGCTAACTATAAAAGCTAAATGCAAAGCATTGTAAAAAGAGCAGTTAAAAAAGAGAAACTGACATAAGACAAAGCTAAATTGTGCTGGATTAAATCGAACCAGATTAAACTAAACAGCGTGGTATAAAGTTTATACTCAATCTAGCACAAGGGTGATGATCCGTTGGCATCGGAAAGATACCAAGAACCGGGTCCTCAGAAGAGATGTGGAAGAAGAAGGGAGTCCCAAAAGCGAAAGCGGGTGTCCGCAACTTCTTTCCAAAATGGAGGCAAGGAGAGGCAGATTAACTTAGGAGCTACAGTCAGGTACCAGGAACCGCTGATCTGCCATCTCTGTTTCTTCTGGACCTGGGCGGCTTCCAGCGAGCGACAACCGACCAGGGTTCCATGTGAGGCAGGGCAGGAAGAGTGACGTCTGGTGAAATAGGCATCCACGATTGTAGCTTGATGGGAGGAATGTCCAGTTTGGCCCATGCTTCTGCCAAGTCCTCTGGCATGTGTATCTGGATCCGGCGGCAATCTTTATGTATGGCTAGTCCAAAAGGATACAGCCAGGTATAAGGTATATGAAGATCTCTAAGCTTTTGGAGCAAGGGACAAAGTACTTGTCTTTTTGCTAAAGTGGTGGGAGAAATATCTTGATAAATTTTAATCAAGTGGCCCTCATGCCGAATGTTGGCGTGATCTCTGCTGGCCTTTAGTATTGCTGATGTATCCACGAAGCTCAATAGTCCGCAAATAACATCTCTCGGAGGTTCTCCCGTCTTAGGCAAGGGCCTCAGAGCTCTGTGTATGCGTTCTATAACAATTGTAGAGGCCCGCTCAGGACCAAGCAGGAAGGAGAAAAGTTGCTGCGCCACGTTGTTTAAGTCCCCCGGCCATATTGCTCAGGAAGGCCTTTCAGCCTTATATTCTTCCTCCTGCTCCTATTTTCCATATCTTCAATTAAGGTGACGGCTCTGTTCAGCTGAGTCACCTGTGTCTGTAACATGTGCCCCGCAGTATCACAGAAGTTGAGGGAGTCAGAAACCACTGATTCCATAGCATCCACCCGGTGCCCGATGGCTTTCAAATCAGTCTTGATTTCAGAGAGATCTTGTATGACCGGGCTCAGCGCCTGCAAGATGGTATATTTCAGGAAAGCTTTAGTGATGGGCTCCTGGTCTCTTGTATCCGTAGGCCTCAGACCGCCAGCCTCGGTCTCCGAGTCTTCCTCGCAGTCAGTGGTGGGAAAAGGCTCCATTTTGTGACCCCGGTTCGGGCTGTGCGCCGTTCTTTTAGACAGGAATTTCTCCATATCTACCTGGCTTTTAGGCATGCAAGGAGGGGTAGCGCGATCCCGTGGCTTGTCTCTACCAATCTTCACCATATTAGGCTGAAGGCGTTGACTGATGCCCGCTATAAATGAGGAAATTCACTGTGTCTGTGTGGAGCTGCAGCACTATGCGGCCATCACAGTCTGCGGTCAGGCTCCGCCCCCTGAAACGTTGCACTATTTTTGACGTTTGTACATCTTTTATGGACCCATTATGATTAAAGAACCCTAAAAGGATATGCTGCCATCGACTGTATTTTAAGTATCTATGGAGTGACCATTGTGAATCTGAGGTTGCGGACTGACTGGTGCATTACTGAGGAGTCTATATGGTACGTTGGTGCTGCTTTGAACTTTCTTTTTTCTATCCAAAAGATAAGACATCAGTATGAAAGTCTTGGAAAACCCCCTTAAGGCTCTGAAAAGATGGTGGTTGGAAACATTGCTTTGCAACTGTGTCTTGATGGTGTCAAACTGAACAAGGACTGATTTATTTATATATTTGTTTTCAATACATTCTACTAAAACATCCTGGGCCTTCAGGCAGCTAACAATGCTAAAAACACTGAAAATCCTAGGTATAACTGTAACAGTGGCTGCTATGCGCCGCTGTTCCCCTGCTTACCGCCGCGGTACTATGCGCCGTGTTCAGCGGTGATCTGCTGCCTGTGTTTCCTGTTCGCTGCTACAGTCCGGGCTTTGTCTTTGTAGTGCTGTTGCTCTGTGATCCACTCCAGAGTTTCCATTTAGACCTGGCTACAACATGCTTGCTGCTTGTTCCTTGCATCACTCCCTCTGGGCCGGCGCATGTTGGATCATGTGACCATGTTGGATCGTGTGGGTTGGATCATGTGACCATGTTGGATCATGTGGGTTGGATCATGTGACCTCTTTGACCAACCCTGGCCCTCCTGCTCATATATAAGTGGCTCAGCCCTCTTCCCAGATGCCTCAGTGTCAGTGTCTTGCATCCTGTTTGGTTACCATTGTTCCTGCCTGAATTCCTGTGTTGCTGACTCGTGCTAGTGTTCCCGGATTCCGCTATCTGCTTCATCCCTGCCTACCTGCTTAGGCTACTTTCACACTTGCGTTTTAATATTCCGGTATTGAGCTCCGTCATAGGGGCTCAATACCGGAATAAAATGCTTCAGTTTTGTCCCCATTCATTGTCAATGGGGACAAAACTGAACTGCAGACAACGGAATGCTCCTAGAAGCATTCCGTTCCGTCTCCAGACCAGAGAGCAAACCGCAACATGCTGCAGTTTTCTCTCCGGTCTGGGCATCCTCACCAAGATGGATCCGTCATGACTCTCAATGCAAGTCAATGGGGACGGATCCATTTGGTGTAACACAATGGTAAACGGATCCATCCTCCATTGACTTTCAATGGAGTTCATAACGGATCCGTCTTCCTGCAATTTCCCCTCCCTCCAGCAGGTGGCGCTGTGGGTAAACTTACCCTTGTGCGCGCCGTCCTCCTCGTCGCTGGTCAGGTCCGGAGCTGCTGGAACAGGTAAGTGTCTGTGTATGTTTATGTGTATGTGTGTGTATGTGTATGCGCTTCTCCGGCCCCACATGTGTTCATGCGGCAGCACGCATCCAGCGGCACCCTTCATCCGCCGGATCCGTGCTGGTGCTGGTGTGAAAAAGGCCTTAGACCTTGTTGCAGACCCAGATTGCCTGACCTGTACCTGTGCTGCCTGCCCTGACCCTTGCCTGTCTGACTTCGCCTCTGCCTCATCCTTCGGTCCTGCATTGTTGCTCCTGGTGACGACTCGTCCCTCTGACCACCGCTGTACCACTGGTACCTTCGCATTTACCTCCTGGTCTGCCTGGACCAGCTGCCTCGTGTGCCTATTCTCCTCAAGAGGTAGCGACCTGGTGTTCCCCTCGAAAAGTCTATCCCCACCTTCAGGGGTATTGTGAAGATCGAGGGGTTCACTTATACTATGCCCTTAGAGGAGGTAGGACACAAGGCACAGTGGGTTCACACCCGTTGGTTCGTGACAGTACTGTGACAATAACAGGTTGTCCGTGCCAGCTTCCACACCGTGAGATGTAATTTGCATGGATGAAGATGAAGACAGCCCTTTTGGAAGAGAAGGTCCAAAATGTTTGGCAGGCTTCAGTAACTGACCTTTGAGAGTGATCACAGAAACAGGAACTAAGCCATTTGAGACCGTCATGGGAGAATGGTTATGACTTCTGTCTGCTTTTCCAGACTCTCAGCAGTAATAGAAGCTATTTGAATATATATACACCAGCTTCTCTTTCCAGCTGATAGAAATCGTCTTACGCTAGAACTGGTGAGAGCCATACAGAGAGCATATTTGGATATCTTAGTTTTTCCTCTCTGTCTTTACAGCATCCAGAGCTGTTTTTCATTCCTTCTGCTTACTCCTTTACTGTTTGAGGAAGATTGTAGAGTTGAGGCTCCACTCCTCTGGATAAAGCTCCTTGGCAGCGCATTTATTAAAATGAACCATTTGGTAAATTAGCTTGACTGAACAAGCATTTGGTGGTTGTAAGGGTAAGGTTGGAAGTGAGACAGTCCTGAGATCTTTCAGGTTGAATGATAATTCCTTCTTCTTCTTCTTAAGACACATTTTGTGGACCCATCTAACTTCATGTGTACCTGAGTCGCAGGTGAAGGAATCCGTAGTGAGGGCTTTTCTGAGCTGGGGAAATCAGATATTTGCTTTTCAACAGATGCTTGGGTTTTAGCCAGCTCTTCAGCCCTTGATGAGTTGGATACATCCAAAAGTTTCTTATCTAGGCGGTGGAGACATCTGTTCCAAGGAGTGTATATTGTATTGAATCCTTAGGCAGCTTGTTCAAAACATACGCTCTATGCAACACCTTGAAAGCAGAAGAAACGCGGTAGGGCATACAAGTGAATTGCAGATGGAGAATGCCCAAACTTGTGTGCTCCATGACCATGCGTATTTCCTGTGGCTGGGCTACATTGGAACGTGCAGGTAGACATCTGTGATATGTATTGTGGCCAGAAAAACAATTCCCTCCAAAACACACGACTGATCGAATAGTCCACATTTAGAATTTTCTGTTTCTAAAGATGGCACTTTTTCTAATACTATCATTTCCCAGAATCGCTGAAGGACTGGATTCTTGATTGCATTGGGCAAAAAGGGCATCTAGAAAAGTCTCTGAACCTAGATGCAACAACAGGTTACAGAAAAGGGTCTTGGATGGTACTGTACATTGTCAGTCCATTAATCAGCTGTGTTCACATCCTTGTTTATTCACTAGGTGTTGTATAAAACACATTCACCATGAACAATAGTAAAAGAGAATTTACATCAGTAGAATGATTGAAGACCATATGGATTGTCAAACTGTTCGCTTCGCCGTGCATTCAAAGTCCACTGTGCACCCAGCTTGTCGTATAGGTTGAGCAATTCTTGAGCATTCAGAGCAGCATACCGGCCTCCCTATCCATGACCCATGACATTTCAAGGGACAAGCCCCCTTTGACAAGCGTTATGCCATCATCACATAGATGAGTTAAATACCCTATAGTATGCTGTCCTAATGTAATTATTATTTCTTAATGTTTATAGGAGTGTCACAGAGGACCTCTGATGCGGACTTTAGTAAGAATAGGTTCTGTAGGACACCCCTTTTACACATCTTAACACAAATGGCTCAGCCAGATTCGTATGATCCTTTTCCTAGAAATAGATGTCTGGGCTGCTTTAGAGGCCACAGAAGGTAAGGTGTAAAGCTTCATTCACACGTCAGTGTTTTAGTCAGTGATTTCCATCAGTGATTGTGAGCCAAGTCCAGGATTGGAGCCTCCACTCAGACTTCTCTGAGGAAAACGCTGATTTTCCATCTAATCTCTTGTTTCAGTCATTCATCTAGGACTGGGTGACCAGGAAAACTCTTCCCTTGGTCTGTTATTTTCCCTTTGTACAGCATTTTTAACCGACATTAATAAATCCTGTAGATTGTCTTGCACACGATCACGCATTAGAACTGCAAGACAATTTTTCTTTAATAGGAACAGTACCTGCTGAGTGGAAGCATAAGTTTCCCATCCATACCCAAACCCAGCTTATCTCTAGTTAGTTTCCAACATAAGGCAGAGACCTATCCTAGTATGCAAACAGTGAGTGTATGCACCTTATTATTGAGGTGCGCCACTACACCTAACTCTCAGAGAAGGGAGGCCGTATACAGACAGGGGGCCCAGAAAGGCTTTGAGAGCACTGGAGAAATGTCTGTAAAAGGTGCAATGTAGTAAGACCTTGTCTCTGTGTACACTGGCTTCTTCCCCCTGCTCAGCTTTATAGGGGTCATGGTATTTGTTTAATTGATTGACTGATCTTGGAGGATGGAGATGGAGAATGGAGGTAAGTATTTGATTTTATTATTTTTATTTGGCAGCATGCTATTGGCCCACAATGAGAGGTCATTATTTTGTAACTGGGGGAGGCACTATGGGGACATTGAGGGCTCTAAAAAAGGGCATTTTTGTACTGGCACACATCAGGGGCGTCGCTAGGGCATTTTATCCGGGGCCAGGGCCCCGAATCAAACTGCCACTGCCCCGAACCTCGGGACTGGTGGAGACTGGCTGGCAGCTGCGCAGTGCTGCACTGCGATATTACCTCTATCAAGCATGAGCTGAGCTTACTTTGCATTGATTCTCCTGGGCTGGCTCACCTTAGTTCACTTCACTCGCTGGGGAAGGACCTCCGGATGTCACACTATCATGTGACATATCTAGGTCACATGGGTCGGCAGCCGGCGCGCCTCTGCCAGTAGGAAAGTTATGGATGGCTGCTCAGCAGCCTTTATAGCAGTGAGAAGGGAGAGAGGATCTGTCTGCCTGAGAGGTAGATGTGAATCCTGTGGAGGGGCAGACAATTCTATGAGGTGGGATTGTATGATGGAGGAAGGGGGGGCAGCTGTGTGGGATTGTATGATGAGGGGGCAACTGTGAGGGATTGTTTGCTGGGGGGGACAACTGTAGGGGATTGTATGCTGGGGGGGCGACTGTGGGGGATTGTATGCTTGGGGGCAACTGTGAGGGATTGTATGCTTGGGGGCAACTGTGGGGGATTGTATGCTTGGGGGCAACTGTGGGGGATTGTATGCTTGGGGGCAACTGTGGGGGATTGTATGTTTGGGGGGGGACAACTGTGGGGGATTGTATGCTGGGGGGGCAACTGTGGGGATTGTTTGCTTGGGGGCAACTGTGGGGGATTGTATGCTGGGGGGCAACTGTGGGGGATTGTATGCTGGGGGGGCAACTGTGGGGGATTGTATGATGAGGGGGTGACTGTGTGGGATTGTATGCTGGGGGGGGCGACTGTGTGGGATTGTATGCTGGGGGGGGGTGACTGTGTGGGATTGTATGCTGGGGGGGTGACTGTGTGGGATTGTATGCTGGGGGGTGACTGTGTGGGATTGTATGCTGGGGGGGTGACTGTGTGGGATTGTATGCTGGGGGGGGCAACTGTGGGGGATTGTATGCTTGGGGGCAACTGTGGGGGATTGTATGCTTGGGGGCGACTGTGTGGGATTGTATGCTGGGGGGGTGACTGTGTGGGATTGTATGCTGGGGGGTGACTGTGTGGGATTGTATGCTGGGGGGGCGACTGTGTGGGATTGTATGCTGGGGGGGCGACTGTGTGGGATTGTATGCTGGGGGGGCAACTGTGTGGGATTGTATGCTGGGGGGGCCGACTGTGTGGGATTGTATGCTGGGGGGGCGACTGTGTGGGATTGTATGCTGGGGGGGGCGACTGTGTGGGATTGTATGCTGGGGGGGGCGACTGTGGGGGATTTTATGCTGGGGGGGCGACTGTGGGGGATTTTATGCTGGGGGGACAACTGTGGGGGATTTTATGCTGGGGGGACAACTATGTGGGATTGTATGGGGGAGGGGCAGCATTCTGTTTTGCATTCCATCATAATAGACGTCTATGCACATTTCAACACAGTGGGCTTGTGCCCCGGATGTTTTCAGACCCTAGCAACACCCCTGGCACACATTATAAGGGGGCCACTATGGGACGTTAGTTCTACTGGAGGCACTAAAAGGGGAGATTTTTTTGTACTGGCACAGGTTAAAAGGGGACATTTTTTGTACTGGCACATACAGTATATAAGGGGGAATTTTTGTACTGTCACATTATAAGGGGATATTTTCTCAATGGGGAAGATAAGGAAAGAGAACATCTACATCAGATTATGTTAGAGGTGTGGGGCACTGTGGGGCATAGCAGTAGGGGGTGCAGAGGTAGCAGTCGCTACCGAGCCCAGGAGCCTGAGGGTGCCCAAAGACCCTTGTGCTGCATATGAAAACAACAGTATTATTGAAAGTGTATGCTGAGAGGGCTCTGTCATAGATTTTGCACTGGGGACCAAAATCTTCAAGTTACACCTCTGCCTTGATGGAAGGAGTTAGGTCAAGAATTTAAGAATTTGGCATATGGGGGGGGGGGGCGGTGCCATTTAACTTTTTGCTTTAGGCAGCATGAAGTCTATGTGTTTCCCTGCCCCTTGCCACAAAGCACTGAGAGAAGGGGGCTTAAGTTGAACTCTTGCACCGGGGCCCATGAGCCGTTAGCTACGCCCCTGGGGCACTGTATTACCCTGCATGTTTTGTAGCGTTGTATATAGTGTTTTCCAATTATGCCTCTAGCTGTAGGGCTGGAGGGAAGGAGTTAAGTTGAGAATTTGGCATTGGAGAGGGATGGGGGGGGGGCACTGGTTCAGTTTTCACCACAGGCAGCAAATAGGCTAGGTGCACCCCTTTATTGTGAATGGGAACAGAGCGTAGTTCCGACCGCAGGCGTGCAGTAGCGGCAGCACAGATCCAGCAGGCTGTTCACCTGCCGGACACCCGTGCCGCCAATGTGAAAGTAGCCTAAGGCCAGTATCTGCATGAGCAGGTGAATTTCTTGTCCTCTGGTTCCCCCTGCTGTTCCCTTGTGGTAATTGAAGACTTCTCTGACTTATGGATTTCTGAACTAGTTTAGTGACTGCACTTTGGCTTCTGACTATTTGGCAATGTATTGATCTCCTGGATCTTGACTCTTTGGCATGTTGGTTCTCGTTTTCTTCTGCCATTTTTAGTACTTCTTCGTCCGTCTGGTTTTTTACCCTTTTCTGTATGACTACTCATTGACTGTTTGTTGTTCCCTACAGTATCTGCGTGTTGTTCTTGCATGTATTTCAGCATAGGGACTGCTGACCCAGTTGTGGGGTCTCTGCCTAGGGTGCAAGTAGGTAGGCATAGCGAGTCCTAGAAGTTGTAGGGCTGTACTATCCCTGATTGTGAGTGACGTAGTCGCCTTATCCTTACATATTCACCAGCCAAAACCTTTCACATCATGAATCCTGTCTGTAATTTAGTGGAACACATGCAGAGTCTATCCCTGATGGTCCAGGATTTAGCCCAGTGGGTCCATAAACAGGAGGCTACTTAGGGGTCGCCAGGCTATACCTCGGCGTCCCTGTCTATGAACCTAAAATCAAACGTTCTGAGAAGTTTGCTGGTGACAGAAATTTATTTTTTGCCTTCAACGGTAAGTCATGGTGATTGAGGGAATGTTTGGAGCACCGCTACTGCGGTGAGCTTGCACGATGGGTGCCGGACATATCATACAGCAGGCACACATGGAATGGGCCAAACCCCGTCATCAAAACCCTGCAGATGCCGTAATCAACACCAATCACAACATCTGTGGAGTTAGGCACAGGGATGCCTCTGCCTTCTGATCATCACCCTGCAGTGAAATTGCAGGGGCTCCGATCAGTTACCATGGCAGCCTGGATGCTTCTAAAGCTTTCTATGCCTGCCATGGTTAACTCCCTGCTGAACTGTGCACGAAGCACAGCTCAGCAGGGAGCGAGTCTGAATCCCATTCACTCTAATAGATCTCTTTAGGCTGAATAGGACAAGGGATAAACATATCAAGTATTGTCAAGTCTGCAAATGTCTTATATTTTTTAAAAATTCCTATGCGATGAACACCATAACGCAAAAAAATTAAAACCACATCATTTGCCATTTTTAGTCACCCTTTCTCCCCCAAAAAATTGAATAACAGTGATCAAAAAGTCGTACACACCACAAAAATGATACCAATAAAAATTGAGGTTCGCCCCACAAAAAAATAGGCCCTCGTACAGCTCTGTGGATGGAAATGTTATGGCTGTCAGAAAATGACAATGCAAAAAATGTTTTCTAAGGTTTTTATTTTTTTTTTAAGTAGTAACACAGGCTGGGTCCTTTCTGATACTTTAAAGGATTTACTCGTCAGATGTCCTACCCCTGACTCGTTAGACGAAACTATAGCACGTGATACGTTTGGATCGTCGGGTTAGGGAACAAAATAGAGAACATGTAGTTTCTCAAGGTTGGTCCCACATACTTTCCAGATCCAGATTCAACTCCTACTGTACCGATTACTGACCTGGAGGAACCCATGTAGTTTGGTGCCACCTCGCTCTCTCTCTCTGGTGCAAAGAACACTCAGAAGATGTTAGGGACTTTGTTTGTATTGCGGTGCTACCAATCACAAGGTACAGAGATGGAGATGAGGGAGGCTGGGAAAAAGGTATTTATTGATGTCTCTAAGAGAATTACTGTATGTTACCTATCTGTATTCAGTTTAGGAATAAACAATAGGGAGGTTTTAGTAGACTGTGGGGCCACAGTGAATTTCATTACTGAAAAATTTGAGTTGTCCATAAACAGTGGCATACATAGAGAAGTAAGGGCCCCATAGCAAGGATCAAACCAGGCCCTCCACACAGGACAGAAGGGTTTCTGCCTAAACCCCTTTCAATGACCCTTGGGCCATTTTTCCACTGCTTCATTTGCTAAAAGTTGTTCCTTTACAGGGTAGAGTCCTGACCAGACTTTCACCTCCTGTAGAAGAGGAGATAATCCTAACTAAGAATGGGCCCCCTCTTGCCCTGGGCCTCATAGCAGTCCCATGGTCTGCTACTATAATAGTTATGCCCCTGTCCCTAAATCTTCTTTAATCTCCTTTGCTTTCACCTGTTCAGGTAATGGCAGTTGATTCTACCATCCTGGGGAGGGGTAGTATTTAATTCTGTACTCCTGAGATCACCATGACTGTGGGCATTCTTCATTCTGAAGTCTGTACATTTCTTGTTATGAGTGAATCACCGGTTGATGTCCTGTTAGGAATACCATGGTTACAGATTCAACTGCGCAATTGAGTTGATTCCAGACTTCAAATTTCCTAAAGGGCAGGGGCGGTCTTGGGCACCACGCATCCTATTCATTTGCGTGGGGCCCCCGACATCTAAGGGGGCCCCCACGCTCCGCTGTTGTGCCCAAGACCGCCCGCCCTCCTATCAACATGGACTCCGCCGCTGCCGCAGTGCCGCCCGCTGGCTAAGTGCGCAGTGCGCACAGTTCTTTAATACTTACCCTGGCCCGGCCGTCCCGTCCCCATGACTGCTGCGCTTCCTCCTGGGCTGGCTGTGTGATCCCGCGAGATCCAGCGCTGGGTCACAGGTCTCGCGGGATCACACACTGCAGGAGAAGAAGGCGCGCAGGAGAAGAAGACAGCGTCCGGACCGGAGCAGTTTGTAAGTATTTTTTGTGTCTGTTTGTGGCTGGGGGGGACACCTGGCTGGCTGGCTGGGGGGGGGGGGCTGACCTGAGGTCTGATGGGGGCAGAAATGGCTGACCTGAGGTCTGATGGGGGCAGAAATGGCTGACCTGAGGTCTGATGGGGGCAGAAATGGCTGACCTGAGGTCTGATGGGGGCAGAAATGGCTGACCTGAGGTCTGATGGGGCACATTAAGCTGACCTGAGGTCTGATGGGGCACATTAAGCTGACCTGAGGTCTGATGGGGGCACAAAACGCTGACCTGAAGTCTGATGGGGGCACAAGACGCTGATCTGAGGTCTGATGGGGGCTCAAGACGCTGACCTGAAGTCTGATGGGGGCACAAGACGCTGACCTGAGGTCTGATGGGGGCACAAGACGCTGATCTGAGGTCTGATGGGGGCTCAAGACGCTGACCTGAAGTCTGATGGGGGCACAAGACGCTGATCTGAGGTCTGATGGGGGCTCAAGACGCTGACCTGAAGTTTGATGGGGGCACAAGACACTGACCTGAGGTCTGATGGGGACACAAGACGCTGATCTGAGGTCTGATGGGGGCTCAAGACGCTGACCTGAAGTCTGATGGGGGCACAAGACGCTGATCTGAGGTCTGATGGGGGCTCAAGACGCTGACCTGAAGTCTGATGGGGGCACAAGACGCTGACCTGAGGTCTGATGGGGGCACAAGACACTGATCTGAGGTCTGATGGGGGCTCAAGACGCTGACCTGAAGTCTGATGGGGGCACAAGACGCTGACCTGAGGTCTGATGGGGGCACAAGACGCTGATCTGAGGTCTGATGGGGGCTCAAGACGCTGACCTGAAGTCTGATGGGGCCACGAGACGCCGATCCCTGTACTGTGACATCACTGTGTTTATTATCTATTTACGGTGACATCACTGTGTTTATTATCCCTGTACTGTGACATCACTGTGTTTATTTTCCCTGTACAGTGACATCGCTGTGTGTATTATCCCAGTGCAGGAAGAGGTAAGTGGTCTGTGTTTGTGTGTTTGTTTTCTATTTTTCAGGGTCGTGAATGCAGAGGACTACGTCGGATTCGGTGGACTACGTCGGACCAGCTTTTTTTTTTTTTTTTTTTAAATAAAATGGTCAAACAGGGGTCTGGGGGAGTGTTTATTTCAATAAAATGTTTTATACTTGTGTGTGTGTATTTTTTTTACAATACTACAGTTTTAGTAATTACGGCTATCTACAGACGGCCCTGATTACTAATACTGGGCTTAGTGCTTGCCGGTATGGCAGGCCAGCACTAACCCCAACATCTATTACCTCGGCACCCACCGCCACCAGGGGTGCCGGGAAGAGCCGGGTACCCGCAGGACCGGACCTTCAAAATTGAGGGTCTGGCTCTGGGGCGGCTGCAGGCTGGTACCATTAGGCTGGGAAGGGCCAATAACCGTGTCCCTTCCCACCCTGGTAGTGCCAGGCTGCCGCTGCTGGTTGTATCTGGCTGGAGAAGGAAAAAAGGGGGGGACCCCACGCCATTTTTTTTTTATAATTTAATTATTTTTGTAAAAAAATGGCGTGGGGTCCCCCCCTTTTTTCCTTCGCCAGCCAGATACAACCAGCAGCGGCAGCCTGACACTACCAGGGTGGGAAGGGACACGGTTATTGGCCCTTCCCAGCCTAATGGTACCAGCCTGCAGCCGCCCCAGAGCCAGACCCTCAATTTTGAAGGTCCGGTCCTGCGGGTACCCGGCTCTTCCCGGCACCCCTGGTGGCGGTGGGTGCCGAGGTAATAGATGTTGGGGTTAGTGGCTGGCCTGCCCATACCGGCAAGCACTAAGCCCAGTATTAGTAATCAGGGCCGTCTGTAGATAGCCGTAATTACTAAAACTGTAGTATTGTAAAAAAAATACACACTCACAAGTATAAAACATTTTATTGAAATAAACACTCCCCCAGACCCCTGTTTGACCATTTTATTAAAAAAAAAAAAGCTGGTCCGACGTAGTCCACCGAATCCGACGTAGTCCTCTGCATTCACGACCCTGAAAAATAGAAAACAAACACACAAACACAGACCAATTACCTCTTCCTGCAGTGGGATAATACACACAGCGATGTCACTGTACAGGGATAATAAACACAGTGATGTCACCGTACAGGGATAATAAACACACTGATGTCACAGTACAGGGATAATAATCCTCAGATCAACACATTGTGCCCCCATCAGACCTCAGATCAGCGTCTTGTACCCCCATCAGACCTCAGATCAGCGTCTTGTGCCCCCATCAGACCTCAGATCAACACATTGTGCCCCCATCAGACCTCAGATCAGCGTCTTGTACCCCCATCAGACCTCAGATCAGCGTCTTGTGCCCCCATCAGACCTCAGATCAACACAATGTGCCCCCATCAGACCTCAGATCAACACAATGTGCCCCCATGTGCCCCCATCAGACCTCAGATCAACACAATGTGCCCCATGTGCCCCCCTCAGACCTCAGGTCAACGTCTTGTGCCCCCCTCAGACCAGGGTTGTGCCCCCCTCAGACCAGCGTCTTTTGGCTCCCCTCAGACCTCAGATCAGCCCACCCAGCCACTTAAAAAAAAAGCATACTTACCTGTTCTGGCTGCCGCTGTCCTCAGGCTCCCCGCTCCACTGCCTTGCCTGCCGGCGCACACTATGACCAAACGTCAGGTCATAGTGCGCGCCGGCAGGGAAGACAGTGATAAAGAAGGGACAGAGAAAAATAAAACAGGAGACACAGAGGCAAACAGAAGAATCATATATGACAAGTGTGTGTGTGAATAACAGATAGGAGAGTGATATATGATAAGTGTGGAAAAAACACATTCTTTCATTGTTTAACAGTGAGTTAATTGTTAATCGTTTGACAGTATTTTATTGTTAAAAAAGTCTTTGATGTGTGTGTGTGGGGGGGTGTCATTGGGGAGGGGGCGTGTCATCAGAGGGCATGTCATCAGAGGGCGTGTCATCAGGGGCGTGACGCGTCATTGGGGGGGGGGGCCCCCGGACATAACTTCGCTTAGGGCCCCAGAAATGCCAAGACCGCCCCTGCTAAAGGGTGCATTTTTAATTTGTCAGTTCCAGAACATCAGGCTAGGAGTGAAACTACTACATTAAAGAAAGTCCGGTAAAGGGTCATATTCGACCATCTGTTTCTCCTATGGGGGGGTTTATGTTAAAAAGAAGGATAGCGGTCTCAGACCTTGTACTGACTACAGAGAACGCAATAAGATCACAATTAAAAACCGCTATCCTTTGCCACTTATACCTGACCTCTTTAATCACATCCAGGTTGCTAATGATTCACCAAGTTATTATATATAACCTCATTTGCATCAAGGAGGCTGACAATTGGAAAACAACTTTTAATACCCCAGAGGGACACTTGGAATATTGGGGGATGCCATTTGGTTTAAGCAATGCCCCTACAGTCTTTCAAAATTTGGTGAATGATTTGTCTTGGGAATTTATGGGTACATTTTTGGTTGTCTATTTGGGTGATATTTTAGTTTATTCTTCTTACACGTGCAGGAATGCCGGCAGGGGCGGATTGGCCATAGACCTTACAGGGAAATTTCCTGGTGGGCCGATGCCCAGGGGGCCGCCTTAACCCTCCTCACGGCCGGCCAGTGGAAGTTTTTGGGGATATATTTTGTGTTCCTAGCAGTATTTTGTAATGGGCTGCGGTATTTGGCTCTGCTGGGTTGGTATAATGTGCCACAAATTGGTATTGCTGGCACTGCTTTCCATCAATTTGGACCCGACTACAAAATGGGGCCACTTTTATTATTTTTTCAGTGCCACTTTAAGTTCTCAGTCCGCCCCTGAATGCCGGCTTGAAGCTGTTGCCGGCACACTGTATAAGGTCGGCACCTCCATGTGCAGGTGAATTTCTCGTCCTCTGGTTCGCCCAGCTGTTCCCTCGTGGTAACTCAAGACTCCTCTGGCTTGTGGATTTCTGGACAGGTTTTGTGACTACGCAATTTGGTATTGATCTCCTGGTTGACTTGGCTTGACTCTATAGCATGTTGATTTTCTCATTTGCTTCTGCTGTTTTTGAAACTTCTTTGTCCGTCTGCTTTTTGACTCTTTTCTGTATGACTATGCTTTGACTGTTTATTGTTCCCTATTTGCGTATTGTCCTTGCACGAATTTCAGCATAGGGACTGCCACCCAGTTGTGGGATCACTGCCTAGGGTGACCATGCAAGTAGGTAGGGATAGCAGGTCCAGGAAGTTGCAGGGCTGCACTATCCCTGTTTGTGTGTGTGTGTGCGGTAGTTGCCTTAGGCTTCATTCACACGTTCCTGACACGTGTATTTTGGTGCCTCCTATACGGCACCCATAGCATACAGAACTCATACAGAACACAGTCAACATTTTTACAGTACCCAAACAGCAACTGCACAGTACCAATTTTTATGCGACAGTCCATGCCCATTATTGCTGCACTCCTTCTTGTGGACAAATCTGCTGCTCTGTTCATCCTCTCCCTCGCACCTCTGCCCTGGCGGCATGGACACGCCAGTATTCTCCTCCTTCTACTACCCATCAGGCCAGACTGCCGAAGTAATGCTTCTGGCATTCCTCTTCTGCTTACAGGCTGAGGGCTGTCTCTGCTGTGGCCCTTAAAGGGCCAGTTTATAAGCATCCTAATCTTTCCCAGTCAATGGCTGGCCAGGTGGCCAGGGGTATTTAAGGCACCTTCTCATGTGGGAGGGATTGTACATACTGTGCCTGCCCTGACTACGGTTTTGCCTAATTCCTCGCTGTTCACCACCGTTTCTTGAACAGAAGCGACTCAGAGAGTTAGCAAACAACAACCTTCGAAACGTGCGTCGGGGCTGGCGCCATCGCGGAGGTGACACATCATGGGTAAATTGGTTGTCCTTATATATCGGTGTCTTACATATAGATGTGTCTTCTAGTTGGATGCACAAACCTACAAAAAGAGAAGCCATCATAAAGTTTCATTGCAAGTCACATCATGGCCAGCTATTGCTGGTCCCTGTACTCTCTTCTTGCAGGTCAATTGTTTCCAATCTTCTGACCTCATTTAAGAAATTCCACAGAAAATGTCAAACACTATTGTGGAATTCCAGCACCGAAGACAAGAAATTAGCCATTATGAAAAAGTTCAGGGGCTTCTTCAGGTCAGCATTTATAAATCATGGTATATGCAAGGACACAGGAGTGAAAATATCTACAAAGTCTAAAAAGTAGATGAACATGGATGCTGCATCCATGGCTGTGGACAGTGAGGATGTTACGCTGATCAGAGATATGCATGTCAGGAAGGTCTTTTCAAACCACCATTCCCATTCTAGGGAGAAAAAAAGCCACTAACAAGACCCAAGGACAATTCTGACATTAAAAGATAGATGAGGACGATACCAGCATAAAACAGTTGCCAAGTAAATTAGGCTTTGCTGTCCAGAATTCACCACTTGCTAAAGGAAGGCTTAAGACAAAAAAACGGGAGAACCATCATTAAACTTCTTCTAGTCCAAAAATCTGCAGCAGTGAAGGGTGGTGTTTTGTTTTTCTATTTTAAGACAATGCTATAAAAACCTTTAAAGTGTTTGATTCGAAAATGGCTGAGCATAATGAAAACTGGTGAAACTCCCATAAAATAAGCTCAACCTCCATGAAGACCCAGTTCTTGTCACGCTCAACAGTTAAAAAAGCTGCATTAGAAGACAACTGTGTCTTCATAACACCTGTCCTAGGGAATCCGTAGCTGAGGATATGACCAGGTAAGTAATGACATCTAATACTCAGACACAGCAAAATATGAACAATGTTGGCCCAATTTATCAGAACTGTCAGAACAACTAAGTTGCCTATAGTAACGAATCAGAGCTCATCTTGTATTTTTCCGAACACTTTAAGAAATGAAGGGGGAGCTCTGATTGGTTGCTATGGGCAACTAAGACTGTTTTAATAAATGAGGCCCCTTATTTCCAGAGCACATGTCCATCCAGAGCAACAGGCAGAAAGATGTACACAGACATCATCAAGTCAAAAGAACTCCTACAGATTCAGTTTCAAGACTCTGATGGCCTGAAGACCACCACAGCCGACCACTAAGGAAGACTGTACAAATCCACTATGATGACAGCAGGGTGCGCTGGATCATAACATGCTTTAATAATGATCGAATTATGGGGACTGAGAGCATCAACACCAACAATCTTTCAAAATCTATCCTTGAGAAGATCAAGAGTAGCTATGGTCAAGTGGTCTGAGACCCTCTGAAACAGGGTTTCTCAAAGTAGGTCAAAAAAGAAACACCCATTGTGTTTGCCTATGAATTTCTGACAGATGACAGAAAGCAATTTACCAAAACAACATGATGGGAGATCATCTTATTTCCCACCTGCAAAATGACAGGATTGGATTTCCAAGAAAAGTCAATTAGTGATTCAGTTTCTTCTGAGGAAGACATGTAGATAGAGTCTTAGGTGGGCCAAGCTATTGCCTCTAACTACTGTATTGTGACTCAACTGGAAAAAAACAGATTCTGCCTTATCATCAGAAGTATACCTAACTCTGATTACTACCACTGATTCAGTATATGGATGGGTGGTTCCTTGGCACACAGTCCTGTAGGCCGATAAGTAACCATTGACTTTCCTATTGGTTCTTGTCAGTTCAGTAACCCTAATATCCTGTTAATAAAATCTGCAGAGAGGGAAAGGAAGTTATTACAGAGATATGTCTAATCTTAATTCTTTTTTTCCAGAGACAGAATGAAGTGATGATGTCGCTAACTATACATGGAACCAAGTACAATACAGTGCAGTGTCTTGAAGTTTGGACAATTAGCAGCTGGAGATAAAGATGCTACCAAAAGTCAATGACATGGCCAACAGTTTCATGTCAGGATCATACATTTTCAAGAAGAGGTAGTTTTATATACCCTATATTTTGAACACACCACATGATCATGGAATTCAGGTGTGTTATTTAGTCCTATTGGCACAGGTGTATAAAATCTAGCACATAGCCATGCAGTCTGCCTTTACAAACATATATGGTGTTCTAAATAGCTTCCTAAATACCAGCGTGGTACTGTAATAGGATGCCACCATCGCATCCAGTCAATTTGTGAAATCTCTTCTATATATTCAATGATCAACTGTGAGTGGTATTATTGGAAAGTTAAAGTGCTTAGGAACCACAGCAATTCACCCTTGAAGTGTCAGAGCACGTAAAGTTACAGAGTTGGGTCCCCAAGTGCATAAAAGTCGCCAAATCTTTGCTGATTTAATAACTACAGGATTCCAAACCTCTTCTGGCATTAACATCTGCACAAAAACTGGGCTTTGGGAGTTTCATGGAATAGGTTTCCAAGGTCGAGCAACTCTATGCAAGCCTTACATCATCAAGCACAATGCCAAGCGTTGGATGGGGTGGTGTAAGGCACGCCGCCACTGGACTGTGAAGCAATCTTAGGGCTCATGCACACAAGCGTATTTTTTTCCGTGTCCGTATACGGAATCATTCATTTCAATGTGTCCGGAAAAAAAAAAAGGAAGGTACTCTGTGTGATTGTGTGATTTCCGTTCCGCAAAAAAATAAAACATGTTCTATTATTGTCCGCATTACGTGTACTTTTTTATTAGGGGTCAGCTGTTCCAAAAAACACAGATGTCATCCGGCATTTTTTGCAGATGTTTTTTGCGGACTGCAAAATACATACGGACCCGGTCGTGTGCATGAGGCCTTAGAGTACGTGTAATTGGTGCTGATTACACACATTTTTTCCACATGGATTTTTTTCGTATAAAATCTACAGTTAATTGTGCCAATTTGTGGCTGATATATAAACGTCAATTAGGTTGTTGAAATACACAGAAAATCCACACCACAAACTGCATGAAAACCGCACAAAATCCAGAATAAAGAGTGTGGATTTATGTGCCATTTTTATAGCATTTTTGCATACTAATCCGCACTGTGTTCAGGGAGTGTACCAAGACATTTTGGACCATTGTATGCTTCTAAGTTTTGCGGGAACAGTTTAGGCCTCTTTCACACGGGTGTCACGGATTCAGTCCAGACGCGTTCCGGAAAATCCGCACGCATCCACACCAGTCCACACGCAATCGCAGTCAGTTTTGACTGCGATTGCGTACGTTCGTTCAGTTTTTTCCACACAGGTGCGAAGCGTTTTAATGCGTTTTTCACGCGCGTGATAAAAAACTGAATGTTTACAAACATCTCTGAGCAACCATCAGTGAATCACGCATTGCATCCGCACTTGCATGCGGATGCAATGCGTTATTCACGCAGCCCCATTCACTTCAATGGGGCTGCATGAAAAACGCAGAATATAGAATTTCACGCAAAGGCGAACTGATGCGTGAAAAACATCGCTCATTGAAATGAATAGGTCAGGATTCAGTGCGGTTGCAATGCGTTCGCATCACGCATTGCACCCGCGCGGAAATCTCGCCCGTGTGAAAGGGGCCTTAGGGAAAGCCCTTTTTTGTTCCAGCATGACTGTGCCCCTTGCAATAAGAGCAAGGTTTTGTGAGTTTGGTATGGAAGAACAATTTGTAGAAATGATCAGTTGGCACTTGGAAAAGTGGTGATGCTCGTATCCTGGGTTGCAGGCCCATACATCCAAGGAGAAGAAGTGGATCAGCACTCACTTTAATACCATTAACAGAATACAGGCAGATGTGACGCGATTCGGCTAAAGAGTTGTTTTCAAACAAAAAGCAGCATTTTTAGTCCAGTCAATTCTTGGCATATTTGCCAGGTTGGGCCAGCGGGCATTCAGGCAGCTTCTGGCAATACTGGATCCAGCTTTTAACTCTAGTAAAAAACTAGCCTTAGGGGTTGTTCACACATCAGTTGATCACATGATCAGTTATTGCCATCAGTTATTGTGAGCCAAAACCAGGTGCGGGTCATAAACCCAGATCTTTTCATTATACCTGATCTCTGTTTACTGTCCACTCCTGGTTTTGGCTGACAATAACTGATGGAAATAACTGATCAAATAACTGATGTGTGAACAACCCCTTAGCTGCAAAGTTTGTGTGTGTGTGAGTGTGAGGTGGGGGGAGGGGTTGGGCACCAACTCCATATTTATGCCTATGAATTTAGAATGTGATGTCATAAGAGCTCCTGTAGGTGCCCCCATTGTCTATGATGGGATAAACCATTGTCCGCTTTTTACTATTGATGACCTATCGTCAGGATAGGTCAACAATATCAGATCGGCGGGGGTCTGCCTTCTCTGCTTTGTTTACCTGGTGGACGCAGCAATTACAGGGGTGAGCAGTGTAATTACAAGCATGGTGTCCCCATTCACTTCTATAGGATGGCTCTGTAGTATTCACTTGAACAGACAGAACCGTCCTATAGAAGTGAATGGGGACGCCATACTTGTAATTACACTGCTCACCACTGCAATTGCTGCTATATGGGCACAGAGTACACAACTCGTATGCATGAGACATTGCAAATATCACCTGACCACTGCAAAAATAAGAATGAATATAGTGCACATGAGGCATTAGTATACGTTTTGATCAAAAAGCATAGGCCCACTCACCGCGCCAAGGTTGCCTCAAAAATTGCGCTGAGAAGCGGTTTAAATTTTGCTGAGAAGCACTTATAGATCAAAAGCATATTATGGGGATGTGCGATCCAGTTCTGTTTTCTCCTGTGACGCATTTACGTATTAATCTTTCGTCTTCATTTCTGGTATCAGCACTCCTCCCATTCGGTTCAGGTGTTTTTAATTAATGAATAGGAGTCTGCATATAAGAGCTAATGGACCTGCCAGCTTTCAGTTGGAGTTCTTGATAGCATGGGACATGTTGGTTTAGACAACTGTTCAGATGGTTGTAGTACTGTGTGGTGGCATTTGGTTTTGTAGCTCTGAACTAGTGAGTTGGTGGGACCCAGTGCCATGGGTGGCTTTGTCAGATGGCAAGGTGCTGTTTGACCCCTGGGTCCCACCGCTTGCTGGGGCAGTGCCACGCTGCCGCTGCATAGTACTGAGCCAAAGTTTAGAGTAGGTCCCACTCCTGGAGGCAACCTTGACGCAGTGAGTGGGCTTATTGCCTTTTGATCAGAACGCACACCAATGCCTCTTGTATAGCATGCAGTGCAGGGGGTAGTGCATTAAAAATTGCACTGAGAAGCGTTTTAAATTTTGCTAAGAAGCACTTATAGATCAAAAGCATATTATGGGGATGTGCGATCCAGTTCTGTTTTCTCCTGTGATGCATCACCTGACCACACTCTGGAGGTATTTAGCGATTTCATTCTCCAAACACCTGATCGGGGTGTCTAATACACCCTTAAATGTGAAAATTGCAGAATTATATACATTTTTTTTAATATAGGATAGTGACATGGAAAAATAAAAAAATGCCAAAAAGTCTAAAAAATATATATGTTTAACATAAAAGTGTGAATTAAACAATAGGTCATTTTCCGTTTTTTGAATTGTTGTTCTTCTTTACAAAATAAAAATGTATTTTAAAAATAAACAATAGCTCGTTCCCTTTAAGTATGTGGAGAAAGTGTCCCAGACATGGCATCTGTGGCTTATTCTTTAAAGGGTGAGATAAGACAGTGGCCACCGTGTGGTCAAAAACTGCATCTGCAAGACGGTTTACCAAAAACCCTGTGGGTTTCAGATTGACTGTAAATGGCTGTTTGGTTTTGTAGGTAAACAGCCATTAACATTCAATTTAAAAACCATGATGATTTGATAAAACCACGTTGACTCAGTTTTTGGACTCATTGCGGCTGCTATGTGTGACCTCACCAGTAATAAAGCTTCTTGTGGAATGAAATCTGTAGAGAAAACTACAACTCCCAGCAGGCGGAGTCCAGGGTGTGAGGATACCCAGTCTATTATATGGATGCATAGGCTGGCTGAGATGCTGTATGTTGTACAGTAGTCTGCCACTCAAGTGGGCGTGCTTGGGGCCAAGGGTCCTCCAGGGGATTTACCTTTCTCCTGTGGGTCAGTCCAAGCCTAGAAACAGCCAAGGAAGCAATCTACCCCCACAGAAACATAAAGGAGTATTCTAGTTACAAAAAGTTATTCCTTATCCACAGGATGGGGTATAATGATTAGATTGGTGGAGATCCTATCGTTGGGACCACCACTGATCATGAGAACGAGGGACCCGTACGCCTTGGAGCCCCATGAAATGGATGGAGTAGCTGGTCGGAAGTGTGCACTGCTGCTCCATTCATTCCTATGGGAGTTCTGAAGACAGCCGAGTAAAGCACTCATCTATTTATGGAATTCAGATGGAGATGAATGGAGCGGCAGCATGCATTTCCGACCGGCCGCTCTCCGCTGGACTGGGGAGCTCCACAGCGTATGGGGCCCCCTGTTCTCGTGATTAGTGGGGGTCCCTTCAGTAGGACCCCCACCGATCTATTAGAAATCCCCTATCCTATGGATGGGGTACAACTTTCTGTAACTGGAATACCCCTTTAATAGAGAGATCTCTTTAAAAGGGTGATCCTTTTAATACAGGGGAGTCTACTGGAGACCCACCTCAGACCTCTCACATTTCAATGAATCTTGGATATTCTCCATGGAGAGCACGCAGATCTATTGGCTTTACTGTGTCTGTTCACATGAGTGGTTTTCCATTCACTGCGGGACAGTGGAAAAGCAATATAGACATGTAGTACTTTGGTCCATGACCAAACACGCCTATTGAAGTCTATGGTTCTGTGAAAAACCACTGGCACGAATGGAACACATGGCATCCATGTTCTGTCAGTGGCTTTTCAGTGACCATTGCTAGGAGATGCTCTGAAAACCAATTTGCAGCCTATTAGTGCACGCGGAATACACATGACACATGGACCAAACAGTTAGGTTTTGGGCGGAGTTAGAGGCAAGACCTAGTGTAGAAAAAAAAACGCGCCACACAATGTGTCCCTCTTTGGTGGTTTACAAAGTTAGGAGGTATGGATGAGGTGGTTTTTTGTTTTGTTTTTTTTTGCACAGATAATGGGGCATTAATATTATGGGGGGGCACTAATGGGGGCATTACTATTACTAAGGGGCACTAATGGGGGCATTACTATTACTGGGAGTCACTAATTGGGACATTACTATTACTGGGGGCATTAATATTATTGGAGGGCACTAACCGTGCATTATTAATTCTGGGGGCACTAATCAGGGCATTACTATTACTGGGGGGGCACTACTATTACTGGGGGACACTAATTGGGGCATTACTACAACTGGGAGACACTAATTGGGACATTACTATTACTGGGGGGCATTACTATTACTGGGGGACACTAATTGGGGAATTACTATTACTGGGGGACACTAATTGGGGAATTACTATTACTGGGGGACACTACTGGGAGCATTAATATTATTGGGGGCACTATTGGGGGGTATTACAATTACTGGAGGCACTATTAATTCTGGGGTGTGCAAATGGGGATATTATTAATTCTGGGGGACACTAATGGAGGCAATACTATTACCAGGGGCACGAATGGAGGCATTATCCATTATGGGGGCACTAATGGAGGCATTAATATTACTGGGGGGCACTATTAATACTAGGAGCCACATTATGACATAGCGACCTAACAACCTGTGTTAAGCCACACCTCCACGGCTTAACTTGGCCGCTGTTATTTTTTTTTGGGGGGGAAGGGAGAAACCCTACTTAGGCCACATGACCATATTTTTAGTCAGCATCCGATTTGCAATTTTTACGGATTGCACACAGGCCCATATATTTTTATGGGTCTGCAAAAAAACAGCACACAGATGTCATCCGTGTACTGTCCAAATCTCATACCTCCCAAGTGTCCCTCTTTGTGAGGGACAGTCCCTCTTTTTGACCCAAGTCCCCCTGTCCCTCTTTACTCCTTAAATGTCCCTCTTTTTGACCTGGAGAATTAATGCATAAATGTGCATTAATAAATTTACTAAATTGCTCCTTACTAAGCTATCTGTTTGGTTTTTACCTGTATATTAGACAATAACTCCATTATTTGGTGCAATTTGGACCTTAAAATATCTATAATCTGATGATTTATGTGTTAATATGTATATGGACATTGAAGAGCAAAAAAAAAAAAGGCCGCAGGGGCTCCAGTAATTATGATTTGGGCGGAGTTAGAGGCGTGGCCTAGTAGAAAAAAACTGCCGTGATGCGCGCCACACACATTGTCCCTCTTTGCAATTTTCAAAAGTTGGGAGGTATGAAATCTGTATGTCCGTCCCGCAAATTATAGAACACGTCCTATTCTTGGCTGTTTTGTGGACGATACTGAGAAAAACAAGTGGTGTCCATTTTTTGCTGCACAGGGGATACCATCAGGGCCACCTAGTAGGTTCCCTGGTGACAACTACTGATCATAGGACTCCAGCAGAAGTTGAAAATTCTTGATTATAAAGTGAAGAAGACAATTGGTGACAACCCCCCATGACCTGCTCTAGTGCCTCAGTGTCATGCAGGGGCCCGGCCAGGACTTGAGTCACGTGACACAGCATGCCTATGGTTTCCTAAGCACACAGCCATTGCTGCACACTTTCAGTGTCTGGTTATACATGGCATGAAGTGCCCGTGCCCAGCCCAGCGCCCTCACACTGAATAACTGCAGCCTGCCCCCGGGCTGCTCTGCTCTCAGGTACGGGCGGCGCGGTGCACGCTGGGATCGCTTCTCCAGCCAATATGGCGTCTCCGTGACAGCTGTGCCGCCGCTGCTGCTGCGCTGCCGGTGTGTGGAGTACCGGGGGATAACCGGGGCACCGTCCTTACTGCCGACCGCTTGGAGGTCTTTATTTAACCCTTGCCTAGTACAGGTGGGCCGGGCAGAGGAGCCAAGCGGTGGCTGCCCCACCCTGTGCTGTGTGTGATGCTGCGGGTCACCGGGTGTCAGTGACAGACGGGGGATGAGGGAGCGGCCCGCAGGCTGACTACCAGAAGACATGGGCTCGGCGGCGGCCGGGGACTCGGCTCAGTGGCTGTCCGTGAAGGAGGAGACCATCTTTTTACATGACGGGCTCATTCGGGTAACTGATTTGGCCGAACTCCCCAGCGAGATCGGGGTGACGGAGGCCGGGGACACCGACCTGGAGGTAAGTCACCCGCTCTGTGGGCTCCATAGGCTTCAATAGGCCGTGTATTATGTCATACGTCATGTATAGGTTTGTATTTATCACAATAGACGTGGGTATAAATAATATCGCGATATAGATCTGCAGAGCAGGCTTCCCACAGTCAGTGTCTGGAGCCTGACCTTATGGGGACCTTCTGAGGCCCATGAGATCCCATGGTCCGTGACCAGGAGATCCATCACTGATCTGCACCTCATTTCCAGTCCATCCTCCTGATGCCTTGTCTCTATGGAGGCCCACCACAGTCATGAACTCAGAGGTGACATAGAGCCTGTCATGGAGGTGATGACATAGAGCCTGCCATGAGCTCAGAGGTGACATAGAACCTGTCATGCAGGTGACATAAGGCCTGTCATGGACATGATGATATAGAGACTGTCATGGAGGTGACGACAGAGCTCATCATGGAGGTGGTGACACAGAGCCTGTCATGGAGGTGATGACACAGAGCCTGTCACGGAGGTGATGACAGAGTCTGTCATAGAGGTGACATAGAGCCTGTCACGAGGATGACACAGAGCCTGTCACGGGGGATGTGGCGTTCTATGGTTCATTGTATGACGATGGCTGACTAGCTTCCCTAGGGTGACGCTGTGTGGTCCTGATGTGATCCCCTGGCATATTGCCTTCCACACCCTGCCCCAGTTCACACTGCGCTGTAGGTCAGAGATGCTTCCCGATGAGCCTTTGTCCAGGGATGGCTGCACATGGATTCTCTCAGCGGTCGGGCCCTTTGTACTTGCGCTCTCTGGGAGAGCAGGTGCTGTTCTCTCTCTGCTTCCTAATGATGAGCGCTCTCAATAATCGCTCTCCCTCTCCTGAAATGCGAGGCATCTGTTCGAGGCTGTGTCTCCCTGTCAGGATGAGCTCATTTGGATTTCAGCTCTGGGATATAATGTAACGCTTCTGCCTGGGGAAAAGAAATGACACCCGTGACATACTACAGCGTATATCCCAATATGCGTCACAGATTAGGCCCTGATGTCCATGTGTGCATGAGAACAGCTTTAAAAAGTCACTCGTTAGTTGGTAAAAAAGAGGCCTAGACGCGTCATTATAGCCGCATGAAAAGCAAAATCAGCACGCAGATCTTTCTAAATTTGGCGCAGAGCGCTGTGGAAGTTTATACGGATGAATATCATCATATGTATTGATTTACCTCCATAGTGATATCTAGTCAATAATAAATCCGCTGTCGGCTCCATCTTCCGCTGGCTCGTTGTAAAAGAATTGGAAGAGAATGGGAGTAAAACCAATGGGTGAATTCACACACAGCAGATTTAAGGCAGAAGTTTCCACGACTGAAAGTCAGATCCATTCACATCAGTGCGGTGATATTATCTGCACGCGCAAGGATTTCTACAAGTTCTGATCATAAGAACTGGACAGTCAGAGAAATGTAGGCAACAAATCTGCCATATGTGAATTCACCCATTAAAATGAATGGTTCTGCATACGATCTGCCAAAAAAACGGAACGAGCACGGAAAGAAAATGTGTTGTGTGAATGAGCCCTTGCAATGCGTTTTTCACTGAATCCCCATTCACTTCCATGGAGCCAGGAATGCGTGAAAAATGCAGAATATAGAACATGCTGCGATTCTCACGAAACACAGAACTGATTAGTGAAAAAAACGCTTATGTACACAGACCTATTGAAATGAATGGGTCAGGATTCAGTGCAGGTGCTATGCGTTCACGTCACGTATCGCACCCACGCGGAAAAATCGCTTGTGTGAAAGGGGCCTTAGGGTATGTTCACACTCGGTTTCTGCACGGATTTCAGTGCATATTCCACATTGAAATTGCGCAGAATTTGCACCCTATTATTTGTAAGTCCACACTGCTGTGCATTAACTGGGCTAAGCCACAATCAGATCCGCTGTATTGAAACTAAAATTATGCACCAGAAATCCAAGTTTCAGTCTCGGAGGTCCACTGTGGGTCCTGTACCGAATACATGTCAGATTTTCCCGATGTGTATTTATACTGAATCACGTGTCGCAGTCACAGCAAACGTGTGAATCCCCATGCATTCCTATGGCAGCTCTGCTATACAGTCATGGCCAAATGTTTTGAGAATGATACAAATATTAATTTTTACAAAGTCTACTGCTTCAGTTTTTATAATGGCAATTTGCATATACTCCAGAATGTTATAAAGAGTGATCAGCTTAACAGCAATTACTTGCAAAGTCAATATTTGCCTAGAAAATGAACTTTATCCCCCAAAACACATTTCAACATCATTGCAGCCCTGCCTTAAAAGGACCAGCTAACATCGTTTCAGTGATTGCTCCATTAACACAGGTGTGGGTGTTGATGAGGACAGGGCTGGAGATCAATCTGTCATGATTAAGTAAGAATGACACCACTGGACACTTTAAAAGGAGGCTGGTGCTTGGCATCATTGTTTCTCTTCTGTTAACCATGGTTATCTCTAAAGAAACATGTGCAGTCATCATTGCACTGCACAAAAATGGCCTAACAGGGAAGAGTATCGCAGCTAGAAAGATTGCACCTCAGTCAACAATCTATCGCATCATCAAGAACTTCAAGGAGAGAGGTTCCATTGTTCCCAAAAAGGCTCCAGGGCGCCCAAGAGAGACCAGCAAGCGCCAGGACCGTCTCTTAAAAGTGTTTCAGCTGCGAGATGGGGCTACCAGCAGTGCAGAGCTTGCTCAGGAATGGCAGCAGGCAGGTGTGAGTGCATCAGCACGCACTGTGAGGTGGAGACTCTTGGAGCAAGGCCTGGTCTCAAGGAGGGCAGCAAAGAAGCCACTTCTCTCCAGAAAAAACATCAGGGACAGACTGATATTCTGCAAAAGGTACAGGGAGTGGACTGCTAAGGACTGGGGTAAAGTCATTTTCTCTGATGAATCCCCTTTTCGATTGTTTGGGACATCTGGAAAACAGCTTATTCGGAGAAGACGAGGTGAGCGCTACCACCAGTCTTGTCTCATGCCAACTGTAAAGCATCCTGAAACCATTCATGTGTGGGGTTGCTTCTCAGCCAAGGGAATCGGCTCTCTCACAGTCTTGCCTAAAAACACAGCCATGAATAAAGAATGGTACCAGAATGTCCTCCGAGAGCAACTTCTCCCAACCGCCCAAGAGCAGTTTGACGATCAACAATGCCTTTTCCAGCATGATGGAGCACCTTGCCATAAAGCAAAGGTGATAACTAAATGGCTCAGGGAACAAAACATAGAGATTTTGGGTCCATGGCCTGGAAACTCCCCAGATCTTAATCCCATTGAGAACTTGTGGTCAATCATCAAGAGACGGGGACAAACAAAAACCTACAAATTCTGACAAAATGCAAGCATTGATTGTGCAAGAATGGACTGCTATCAGTCAGGATTTGGTCCAGAAGTTGATTGAGAGCATGCCAGGGAGAATTGCAGAGGTCCTGAAGAAGAAGGGTCAACACTGCAAATATTGACTTGCTGCATTAACTCATTCTAACTGTCAATAGAAGCTTTTGTTACTCATAATATGATTGCAATTATATTTCTGTATGTGATAAAAACATCTGACAAACACACATAAAAACCAGAGGACAGCAGATCATGTGAAAATATAATATTTGTGTCATTCTCAAAACTTTTGGCCATGACTATACTGTGATACTTTGGTGTCAGTCACGCCCAAAATCACTATTTAGCATAAATATATATTTGGAATATTTATTTTTCTTAATGTGCTTTATTTTTCAGGCCTTGTTTTTCCCCTGTACAGGAAGGTATAGAAAAACAACAGGGAACAAATGCTGCAATTTAAAAAAAAAAATGGCATGGACATAAGAAATGCAGAAAAATACGGCACTATGAAAGAGAACATGACTAATACCTTTCAGAATTCCCTTAGGCCCCTTTCACACGAGCGTCACGGATTCAGTCCGGATGCGTTCAGGGTGCGTTCCGGAAAATCCGCACGCAATCGCAGTCAGTTTTGACTGTGATTGCGTACGTTCATTCAGTTTTTTCCGTGCAGGTGCGAAGCGTTTTGATGCGTTTTTCACGCGCGTGATAAAAAAACTGAATGTTTACAAACAACATCTCTTAGCAACCATCAGTGAATCACGGATTGCATCCGCACTTGCACGCAGACCCATCCACTTCTATGGGGCCAGGGCTGCGTGAAAAACGCAGAATATAGAACATGCTTCAATTTTCACGCAACGGCGAACTGATGTGTGAAAAACATCGCTCATGTG
This sequence comes from Rhinella marina, assembly GCA_900303285.1. Taxonomy (NCBI): domain Eukaryota; kingdom Metazoa; phylum Chordata; class Amphibia; order Anura; family Bufonidae; genus Rhinella; species Rhinella marina. The sequence goes on from ONZH01004202.1 coordinate 144,025, forward strand.
AAAAGCCCCATTGAAATGAATGAGTCAGGATTCAGTGCGGGTGCAATGCGTTCGCATCACGCATTGCACCCGCGCGGAAATCTCACCCGTGTGAAAGGGGCCTTAGACTTTCAGATAACATCTGCGAGTTGGCAGAAAAACAAAAAACCCAAAAAGTGTAAAAACGCCATAATAAACTGTGTGTGAACCCAGCCTTAAAGGGGTTGTAAAAGGCCGAGATGGGAATAACCGCAGTAAGTTCTGGCGAGGGGAGGCGGAGTTACGGAGAAAGTCTGAGCGTTTGGCGCGCTTCTGGTTCCATAACTTCTATTGCAGTGAATGTGAGTTACGGAAACGTTTTGTATTACTGAATCGTTCTATCTGTACAGTAGGGAATACGTGTGCGGTCCCAGCGATCACACAGATCCCGTATTAGGAGCACAATCCCTTTAAAACAATAGCTTTGTGCAATCCATTGTAACTTAAAGTACTCAAAATTCTTCACAGAAGTATATTCCCTCTCTGACTAGAACTAACATTTGTCATATCGTTAGGCCTGATATATACGACCGTACGGGTTTTGTGGTCCGCAAAACTAGGATGCTGCTTGTGTGCATGCGCTATTTTCTTTTTCCCTTCAATAGAAATGTCTTTTTCTTGTCCACAAAAAGGACACGTATGGGAAATGTTGTGGTGTTTTTTTTTTTTGTAGCACTACAGCATGGACATATGGATGCACACAGAAACATTTTTTATGGCCCCATTGAAATGAACGGGTGCGCAACCGATTCACAAAAAATGCAGATCGGCCCAAAAATCCAGTCTTGTACATGAGACCTTACTGTAAACAGGGTTTGAATAGTTTAATCCAGAGGGTTTCTCCTGGAGTTTTACAATGATGGCCCATCCGCTCTCCACGTCCCGTTCATTGTTATGGCAGGGAAACTCGGCCTTTGGCCCTCCAGCTGTTGCAAAACTACAATTCCCAGCATGCCCAGACTGCCTATAGCTATCATCCTACAGCAGGGCATTGTGGGAGTTGTAGTTTTACAACAGCTGAAGAGCAGCAGGTTGGGTGTCCCTTAGTTTAGGGAGTAATCCTACTGCATGGTCAGATTGCAGTTTATTGCTGTGGTTATCACAATTTCACAAAAAAAGTGCAGCATTTGTGATTTCCTGGCAATAAACCGCAATTTGACCTCTGTGTGTGATTAAACGGGTTATTCAGGATAGGTCATCATTATCACATCGGCGGGGGTCCAATGTTTCAGCACCCCCGCCGTTCAGGGAGCTACAGCAGTCACTGGAGGTCTGGTGAGGCCGCAGGCAAGGACAGCGCCATTCAGTGTATAGTGGCAGTGATTGGTATTGCAGCAAGCCTCCATTGACTTGAATGGGACTGAACTGCAGCTAGGCCATGTGACCAATGTACAGTGACGTCACTGGCCTAGGAAGAGGCTGCTGCGCTCAAAGCCTCTTCTAACAGCCGGGACCCCTGACGATCTGATATTGTCCTATCCAGAGGATAGGTCATCATTATAAATTCCTGGATAACGCTTTAAGCCCATTAAAATCTATGGGTCCGTGAAAATCACAGACGGCATCCGTGTTTGGTCTGTTTTTCACTGACCACTGAGAGGTTGGAAAATTTAATTTCAGATGACCAGTGTCCGTGGAATACGGACGACACACTGAGGGCAAAAAACGGACACACAGACCAAACACGGACCCTTCACGGACGTCAAATGGACACAAATGTGAATGAGGCCTTATCGTGCTGATAAGTTATTAATTGGGGGGGGGGGGGGTTACCCTTGTGACTGAGGATTGGTTGAACAGACATGGCATGAGGAAGGACGCCATGTCCAAAACATGGGATCTATACTGGTTTCTGCAGCCTCAATAAAGGATTCATAACTTATGGAATAGTCTTGCCATATCTAATACATCTTTGCCTTTTTATCTGGGAGGTTTGTCTTCACCCATCTCCTTCTTTAATAGATGAACCCCGCAGCATTTGTAGGGTGCAGACAGGGATAGGTTCAGTTCTGTGCTGGTTTCCCCCTCGCTGGGTGCCTCACATAGATTGGGTTCAAGTACCCTGACCCTATCCTACCTGTACACCTACTTTCGATTGATTTTTACCCCACCATGGGGGTGTCATGGTGGTTGGACTTTTGCAGGGCTGCCTTTTTTACAGTTCCAATCTAATATTTGTTTTTTTTATTTAGTCATTAAAAGTTGTGGTCGTTTATTATTGGCATATTTAGATAGCAGATTTTGTCGCAAAGGTGTTTTGTGACAAAATCTGTGACTTCACCCTGCTCATGCTGGTTTTGCGAAGGCCTTAAACTACGCCAGCAAGGGAGCTGTCATAGATTAAAGCAGGTCACAGAGCCAGCAGCAAGCGCCAAAGATGTACAGGCCTGCACCTCTACATAACTGCGCATCCATCTGCAGCGCAGAGAGATTAAGGCCCCATTCACACGACCGTATGTTCATTTCCGTATCTTATCCGCATTTTTGCGGATAAGATGCGGAACCATATGGACCCATTCATTTTTCCATAGGAGAAAAAAAATGTGGAATGCACACCGTGTGCATTCCGCATCCGTATATTACAGAAGTTCTCCCTCAAAAAAAAGGAAACGTCCTATACTTGGCCGCAAAACACGTCCATAGCCCCATTAAAAGTCAATGGGTCCGCAAAATTACGGAACACTACGGAAGACTTTCCGTATGTCTTCAGTTCCGTTTTTATACGGATCACGGAATACATACGGTCGTGTGAATGGAGCCTTAGACTGGCATCTAAATCACCGGTCTTAATAAATATACTGTGTACTCCATGTCTTCTAGTAACCTCATCAAGTACCTGCTCACATAATGGACAACATGAGGTTAATGCGTGAAGTACATGATGGAGTCACTTACGATTTATGTGAGGCACGTGGTTTTATCAATTTGAACCTTTTTGTGCCGTACGTTAATGATGCATTCACACAACCGTATGTATATTTGCAAAAAATCTGGATGGCGTCCGTGCATCGTTTTGGGTTTTTTTTGCGGACCCGTGTAACAATGCCTATTCTTGTCCGCAAAATGGATAAGAATAGGACGTTCTCTTTTTGGCGGGGCTGTGGAATGTCACGGTGTGAAATGAATGGATTTGCATCCGGTCTTCAAAAAATGAAAAAATGCGGTTGTATGAATGGGGCCTTATAATAAGTAACCTCCTCATTTACCTCACACGTTAACCCCATTTTGCCCATTATATGAGGAGGTACTTGATGTCGTCACTTACTATTGATGTGAGGTATTACAGTAATAACGCCATGTGCCTCACATTAATAGTAAGCGACCCCATCACTTGTCTCTCATAATGGCAACATTGGGGTTAATGAGTCGCTTTCGTTCCTGTATGGTGCTTATTATGTGTGCACTGTCCGCTCTCATTGTCATTGGTGGCCGCAGCTCCACAGTCCCGCCCTGACACCCCCCTCAGCGTCTCCATTAGTGGCAGTGGCCGGCCGCACCACAGTGGATATGGAGAGATGCCCTCCCTGCTTCTCCACTGTGCAGCCGCTGATGAGAACATGGCGAGCGCCATGCTGTGCACGCATCATGTTTTCTGATAGGAACTGATACTAAGCTGCGCTACTTAGTATTGAAAAATGGGTAATCCTGGTATGGAACCGAACCAGGTATCACACTATCGAAAAAGTATCAAGACTTCGATATCCGGTGCAACCCGACATGTGTGATGCTGTGAGTTTGGGTCGGATGAGCTGCGGTCGGTCTGGGTCCACCTTATGCCACCTTTTCATTGCAGTCACCCAGCATCTGTTACCTCTGAAAGCGCTGACTGGAATAGAGGACAGCAATGCTTTTTCTGTTTTCCCATGAATAGCAACAATTATTTTTTTATTTCATTTTTATGTTGTTTTTGCCTTTACATTTTGTGCATGGAGAAACAAAACCCTTCTTACCCGCATTGTTGTCTTCCATGGTTTCGAGGTGCTAATTGCTTGCTTTTTAATTCTGACTCCCACTGTCTGTTTTTCGGAGCTATGAGCAGCCGGTGGCGGTATTATAGCAGCTGAATACATCAAGAACAATGACTTTTATTTTTTTACAGAACTACTGCAATTTCTCTACACATTTGGTGGGTGGTTTTGTGTATGTTTAACAATCCAAGTAAAAACTACTTGTTTAGGCACGTTTGCCTCTCCTCCAAAGATAATCCAGTAGTCTGTTCCCTCAGGGGGCACAGTGGATCCCCATTGACTATATTGGGATCCGGCTTTAGGTCAGACATATAACGCTGCATGCGGCGGTATTTATCCAGCCAAACGCCAGCATTTGTGCCCGAAAGCTGCTGGATCCAGTTATAGTCGATGGGGATCCGGGGGGTGCTGTGGTATCCGGCTGTGACAGGTGCGGCAACTCTAGTAGTCTGCTTTTATTTTTCACTGATACCATTCTGGGGTGTGTGATTATTTTTTTTTTTTTTTTTATCACTTTTTATTCAATTTTGTGCAGGAGGTGAAGCAACCAAAAAAAATGGCGAATTGACCAATTTGGCTTTTTTCTGTTTTTATATTTTAATAGTACGGCATTTTCGAATGCAGCGATGGACATGATTTTAATTTTTAAAATTTTATGTATTTTAATTTTGGGAAAAGGGGAGTGGGGGTGATATGAATTTTTATAATTTTTTTTATTTTTTAAATATTTTTATATATTTTTTATTTTAAAAAAAACTTTTATACTTTTATTTCTACACTTTTTAATAGTTCCCCTAGGATACTATAGCAAGCACTCATTAGATTGTTTCTCTCATAGACTCCATGCATTAGCATTGGAGTCTGTTAGAATTACACTCATGCAGTCATTTATCAATAATATTCCACCTTTCATTTTCCAAAGGCGGTGTCCAAAATGAAAGGAGGCATCTGATTGGTTGCTATGGGCAACTAAGCCAGTTCTACTTTATACCACTTTGATAAATGACCCGATTAGTCCCTATGGAGCCCTGCCACAGGCAGGGTTTGCATAGGAACTAGCGTGCGGCAGCCCTGTACCACTCCTGAGTACAGGGGCTGCCGCACACTCACCGAGAGGAGACAGTACCCGTTCCTGGTCCGATGTTATTGCCTATAGCGTACATTAGTCCCGGGTGCCTGCTGTTTAAAACAGCAGGTACCTCCACACACGAGTGGGTGCCATTTTTAAAATGCCCGACCGCCAGTGTAAATTTACGTTGGGCGGTCAGGATAGGGTTGACCAATGGTTATTCACTTCAATACAAAGCTGAATTTTCAGCTTGAGGTTTTTGTAGCAGATCTGCGCCAGAAAATGCACTGAAAATGCTTGGACTTACAGTACATGGAGCTGTTTTCTTTTCTACTTCAGTGGGAAATTCAGCATCATTTTTCCCACGTGTAAAAAATAAAAAGCAAGTGCTGCTTCCCATTGAGATGAATGGGAGGCTGTTTTGAGGAGTTTCTTGGATATGATTTTGAGGCAGAAACGCTCTAAAATCAGCGGCAAAAACAGTGTGAACTGGCCCTAAGGCTAAGGTTTACGAACAGGATCTCTCCACGGATTTTCACGTGAACTTCTCTGCGATTTTGCACCAACTCTGCATGTGTTACTTGCGGCCTTTTATTCAGGTTTTGCCCTGATCTCACACTCTGCATTTCAAACGATGAAATCCACACAAAAAACCCACAAAAACAATTGAAACGCTGCAGATTTCAAAATCCACATGGCAGGTCAGTTTTGGCATGCAAATCCACACGTTAAAAAAAACTCAATGTGTGCATTTACCCTAGAAGTAGATACACAAGGCAGGGTACTTTATGTGGATTTTCACACTGGTCACACCCGATTTCCACACCAAAATCTGCATGATGCGGATTTGCCCCAAATCTCACAGTTTGCATTGCACTGAAGATCTACACAAGCAGTGGATTTCAAAATCTGCATCACAGGTCAATTTCCGCTTTGAAAATTTTGGCATTGTGTACATGAAATTTGAAAAATCTCAAGTACTTAGCTGGTGCCGTATTACGCTGCAGATCTTCCACGTGCACCATGCTGTCTGATATAGGAACAGCGAGCGTGCAGTGACACCCCTTTTCCATATCTCACAAGTTACGAAACCAGAGAAGCTTGCCGTGCTGCGCCATTTCCATATCTTCTATTCACTTGTATTGAATAACTCACTTAACACCCATCTCTCTCAACCTGGATGCAGCATCCAACGCTGTGGGTTTGGGAGTCCTTATTCTAGATATGGGGGCAGGTTTCAGAGGTGGCACCCACATCTGTCAGACATTTATGGCATAACATGTGGAGTTGAGTTGAGAATGCCTCTTTCAAGAGGTTGTACCATCTCAGTCCCTGTACTGAGGTGGGTACCTTTCTTCAGAATGAGAGTACAGACAAGTGGTGACTTGATGACATCATTGTGCCGCTTGCTTATGCAAAACACAGATCCCGGCAGTGAGCATGCCACTTTCCCTCAGCCCCATGTCTAGAGAAAAGTCCTATTGTCTACAAAGAATAGGACTTGTTCTGTATTTTTGCGAGGCCGTGGAACGGACTTAGGCTAGGGCTACACAACCACATGTGTCGTGCTACTTCTTGTCGCAGAAAAGTTGAGCAACATTTTTTCTAACGATAGTGAGTGGTGTTGCACTGCGACATCCTGCAACTGTGCCCCTACAGTCGCAAAAATCCATCCATTCAGGGTCCGCATCCGTTCTGCAATGTTGCGGGACGGGTGTGGACCCATTCATTTCAATGGGACCGCAAAAGATCCGCATCCATAGTTCCGTTCTGCGTACTGTCCTATTCTTCCCCACAATCGCGGACAAGAATAGACATTTCTATCACAGGGATGGCCATGTCCGTTCCACAAAATGCAGAACGCACGCGGCCGGTATCCATGTTTTGTGGATCCGCAATTTGTGGACCGCAAAACACTTGCAGGCGTCTCAATGGACCCTAACTTGGATTTTTGTACGAATGTCACCGTTGCAGCATGTCGCAGTGCGACACCATTGGCAAACATTCTGAAAAATGTCACGCAACTTATTGTCATGTGACACGTTGCAGTGTAGCCCTAGCCTTTCACATGCGGAAAACAGACGGGTCCGCATCGGATCCACAAAAAACGCAATTCGGAGGCGGACCATAACTACGGCCCCGTGTAATGAGGCCTTATGAAATCTTTTCATTAGCGGCATCAGCGCTAGCTCAGCTGAACAGCTCCAGTGCTGCTGGGCATCCCCTAGTGCTGTACTACTGACACCTGAAAAGCTGGAGTGAGGTGGGCGGGACGGGGGAAGGGTTAGCGGCACTGCGAGATGCCGTCACTGCTGCTAGATTGCATCGGTGGGTTTATCCCCTGACAATGAGCATCGCACAGGGAGGCCAATCTCACAAAGGAGGCACTTCCACAAGACTAATGTATTTGGAAAGTGCCTTCTGTTGCATTGGACTACAGTATGGGACCACATCAATGAGGCTGAAATACCCCTTTAAGGGCTCATGCACACCAACGTATTTTCTTTCCGTGTCCGTTCCGTTCTTTTTGCGGACCATATGCGGAACCATTCATTTCAATGGGTCCGCAAAAAAAAAAAAAAAGGAAGTTGCTCCATGTGCATTCTGTTTCCGTATGTAGAACATGTCCTATATTGTCCGCATTACGGACAAGGATACTACTGTTCTGGCTGTTCCGTTCCACGAAATGCATACGCTCGTGTGCATGAGCCCTAATTCTAAAACCTAGAGAACCCCTACGTTAGATAAGACTGCAGAGCCCAATCCAGAACTGCATATGAATGTTTCATACGTTACTAAAGTCAACATTTTTTTATTTCTTCCCATCGGCTGTGTACCCAGTAAAGCACAAGGTAAGCGTAAGTGACATTTTACTGCCGTCCTATGTATCTGGAGCCAGATCAATGAATATTGATGAAACAAATGGTCTGCTGTGCAGTTCGATGCGTCCCCACATTCCCGCTCGTAAACATGTTTACTTTGCAGGTAGTGCAAGATCTGGTTATTGTTTTTTTGCTTTTTGTGGGGAGGTGACGTTTTTTCTTTCAGAATAAGACATCAGCAGTAGTGTGCACAGGCCAGATAGCAGGGTGCACGCCTCTCCTTCTGGGCGCGCGACCCACCCACAAGCTAAGACGAGCCTGCTTCCAGTAATAGGTGCTGGCTTATTTTTAGAGACTGAACTGCTTTTTGTGGAATGCTAATGCATTTCAGGGCTATCGCGCCATGAAATTAGAACGATTATCATACTACTGTGATCACATTAGATTGCGGTACAATATTCCGTGCAGTGGGTTTTTATGTGATAATGGAAAATGGCAGGTGTACACGCCGTGAGATACTACTGCAATATCATTTTTTATAGAAAAATGGCACAAAGAGTTGTTTGTTTGTTTTTTTTTTGTGATTATCATGATTTTCAGGTTTTCACATCATAGAATTATATCAGAATTACAGGCAGTAGGCGACTGAGGTGTTGTGCAATGCCATAACGTGATATCGTTTTTTTTTGTGTTTTTTTCCCACAATTTACCATCCATGAATTTTAGAAAATCGCATATAAAACCACAATCTCACGTGAAAAATTGCCATGGACATAGATTTCGATAGCCTCCCTCCCCCCCTTTCCTTTATGGTTGACTTCACACTACCGGTTTTTGAAAACATTTTTGTGACTTTGGCTACATTCACACAACCGTGGTGTTTTGCACACAGAAAGTGGCCCATGTGCGTTCCACAATTCGCGGACCGCACAGGCCGGTGCTATCATAGAAAATGCCTATTCTTATTCGCCAAAACAATAGGACATGTTCTATTTTTTGCAGGGCCGTGGAACGGAGCAACGAATGCAGGCAGCACACGGTGTGCTGTCCTCATCTTTTGCGGCCCCGTTGAAATGAATGGATCCGCGTCGGACGCAGACTCATTCATGCGGTTGTGTGAATGTAGCACAATTTTGCAGAACGGGTGCAGACCCATTCATTTTCAATGGTGCCACAAAAGATGCGGAGAGCACACTGTGTGCTGTCCGCACTTCCATTCCGCGGCCCCGCAAAAAAAATTGAACATGTCCTATTCTTGTCCACAGCCACGGACAAGAATAGGACCCGCAAATATACGGTGGCCTCCCGGTGTGTTCCGCAGCGCTCGGAACACACGCCGTGCGGCCCCATTGAAAATGCCTATACTTGTCCATGCGCACGGACAAGTATAGGACATGCTTCAAAAGAGCTCCGTGCCGCGGCTCCCGGCCCCATAGAGGTGAATGGGGCCGCATCTATTCCCGCATTTTTGCGGATAGATACAGCCCCATTCATACGGTCGTGTGAATGGGGCCTTAGAGTCAGTTTCATTCATCTTAAGCCTCATTCACACATCCGTGTCTGTGCTCAAATCCGTGAGCAGGTGGTCAGTGAGGCATCCGTGAAGCTGTCCATGAAGGATCCGTGTTGGGTCCGTGTTTTGCCGTCCATGTTGCATCCATGTTTTACTGACACTGAACAGCTAAAAAATAATTTTCAAAGCATCTCTTCTTAATGATCAGTGCAACACCCATAGACTATAATGGGCGTGAGGGATCCGGGAACACGGATCAAGATAGGACATGCATCTGTGCTAAAAAAAAGGAACCATGGACTGTGCTGAAACACTGATGTCTGAACACACATCTAAATGAATGGGGATGTGTGCTGTCTGTGGAGAACACGTACAGCACACGTCCGTGAAACACTGACGTGTGAATGAGGCATTCATCCACGGGGTCACTGATGCGGCGTACCGCCCGGCGTACTCTGGGTGAACGTGACCTCTGGCTGCCTACGTGCATTCCTGAGCAGGCGAGCCCGCGGTCACGTTCACCCTGGTCTCCATCCTTGTCATTACAGGTATATAAGTATAAGTATACGCCGCATCAGTGACCCCGTGGACGGCGGGCGCGCTCTCCCAAGCGCGCTCGCATAGTAAGGCGGCGCATGCGCAATGACTACTAAAGCGCCGGCAACATGAAGAGCCGGGTGCCGGGATCGCGCAGTACTCACTCGCGCAACGCGCATGCGCGAGATTTCTGCGATCCCCGGCACCCCGGCTAACTGTCAGTCAAGAGCAAGTGGGGAGTGGCTTTCTTGACTTGAAGCAAGGAGGCCGCTGCCCCCTTGACTTCAAGCCCACACCGGAAAGACAGCGCAGCAAGATTAAAAGTTCTGTTTCCAGCCTTTTCATCCGGCAGTTCTCTGTTTCAACTACAGCATTAGGATCACACTGGGGTCTACTCTAAGGTACTGTTAACAGCTCATTTTGTAAAAAGGAGGTGACAGGTTCCCTTTAATGGGGTTATTTTGGGGGGAAGCACATGGGTTTCTGCAAGAACCCTTCACATCGATGGAACTGATTTTCAAGTCTCCTTTGTGTGATCCACCCCAGATGCATTCAGTTCATGAGTGATTCTCTGCACACATTCATTTGTCTGAAAAAATGCCAGAAACACTGGTCTCCTTTTTTTTTATATATATATATATAATTTGTTTTTGTATGGCTGTATTTCAGTGTTTGAATGGTGATGATTTTATCCCATTTTTCCTCTCTATAAGAGATGGAGAAATGCCAAGAGCTTCTGCATTCTTCGTTTTTTTGGGGGAAAAAACCCCACAAAACGCCAGAGACAAAAATCACCACAAATTAGAAAAAATGGCGGTAGTTTGAATTTCATATTTCCCATAAACTTTCAGCTAACATCTGCAGTTGGCATCAAGGACTTTGTGTTTGTGCACCAAAAACTTAAACTGACACTAAAACCGCAAAAACTCCACAGAATACTTTTGCATGTTTTCAGCTGTAAAGGTCATGGATGAGGTGAAGCGACTGAACAACTAGCGATAAAACATCTATTGATCGTGTGAATAAGGCCGAGTTCACATCACCGGTATTTTTCCGTTCCTCTGATCTGTCAGAAGAACAGAAAATCATCAGTCATTATGAGATTATAGTATGGAGACATGAATCGTTCAGTCACGTTATTAAACAGTTAACGATATTACGTATAAATGTACATCTAGAATCTCTATTATGTCACTTACTGACGCTATGAATATCTAGGTCTTTAGTGATTGACGCAGAGTGTCCGGTTATACCACTACTACCTATGTGATGTCTTGTGAAACCCTCTTGTGCTAAAATGTGCAGTTCTGTACATCAGTATAAGGGCTCATGAACACAACCGTATTTCGTGCAATGTACGGGCAACATCTGAGCGGATTCCGTAGATGGATCCAGACCCTTTCAACTTGAATGGGTCTGTGATCTATCTGCACTGCAACAAAACATGTTCTATTTTTTGCGGTGCGGAGGCACAGATAGCAACCCCACGAAAGCACTCCGTAGTACTTCTGTGGGGTTCCATGCCAGCGTTCTAGATTGCGGAACCATTTAAGTGAATGGGTTTGCATCCGCAATGCGGGGGGGAACATGGCCAATGCCCACATATTGCAGACCTGCTGTTTGCGGCCCGCAATACGGGAATGGCCGGGCAGCGGCCGTGTGCATGAGCCCTAAGGTGTTAGGTGTACACCATGGTGGCTGTATGGCTCTATAGTATAGAGTGCTGCCATATAAGCTCCTTATGTGTTGCATATACAAAGCAGTACTTCTAGGGCCCCTACACACAAATTTGCTATGGTGTCAGCAAAAAAAAAAAAAGCCCTAAAATACACTACAAACGTAAAAATGCACAAAAACATAAATAAAAGTCTATGGGGGGAATTTATCATAGCAAGTTATATGCCTCGTCATAAATGAAACGCTGCCTCCGACAGTCCGTGCACCTTGACTGAAATCTACACTAGCCCCTCGCTGGAATAGATTTCAATCTTCTTTTATGTCTAAGAGAAGATAAATGTGCCAAACCCACGGGCACCACCCCCATCCCAGGCAGTGGCGAGGGCAGAGGAGAAACGCCACGTGTGCACAAATTCTTTTACGTCCCCTAGTGACCAGTCCACACAGTGCCGCTAATATGTGGGGCCCTCAGATCTCCAGAACACAGGGACCATTGAGCTCAGGGAAGTGTTGCAGCACCTTAGGCTGTCACCAGACACAGCAGCACATTCATCCCAGCGCCGTATCTGAGAGCTCAGCTTCATTCTCTTAATTTACATTAGGAAAGCTCTTTAAATCCTCTTCGCTGCTGGAAATAACCCCAAAACATCATTTCGAGTAGCCATTATTATTTCCTGTAAATGTGTGCACTTCTCCTGGAGTTGGGTTACTGATAAGGATACACGAGCGCAGACCAGACATTGTGAATGAGGTGTATTGTATCATGTAATATACAGCTCAGGGATGATTTTCTATATGAGATTCTTTTGGGGGAAAGGGTTCCTTACTTTGCCATATCATATATCAATGCCCAATAATATACTTCTAACTAACAGTTACCCAACTTCTTAAAGGGGCTATCCCACGAATAATGTAAAAAATAAAAATCAGACATCATATAGTACATGACAACCTCTTTTTAACAAAGCTAGAACCAGCCCTGTACCTCACGTGGATCCAGAGATCTCCCCATTAATTGCTCTGCTAGATTTATATCAAGCTGACAACTCAAGGGGAGTGTCTTTTCTGCTGCAGCTAAGGGGGCGTGTCTCAGCTCTCCCTATGACAGCTCCGGAGGCAGCTGAAAGATGAAACTGAGCATGTGCGACCAGGACAAACAGCAGGTGACCCTATACAGATACATTTTATTGAATAACTCAGTAACTATACAAAATGTTTAATTACATGTAATTACTAAAGTATTCAGGCCCAGGTGCTGGTTTGAAAACTGTAGAATATTTTTCGTGGGACAACCCCTTTAAGCCTGTATTACACTGCTCGAGTTTTTGGCAGACTATCTCTAACGATCATTAGCGATCATCTTGCAGAGTAAAACTGCCGCTGATTGCCCGATGAACAAGCAAACTCTTTATCCTCGGGCAATCCAAATCTTATGACTTATTATCGTCTTTAGGCAGCAGATTGTGGTGTCTAATAACAATCTGCCGTCGGCAAACCACTATACAGTATGGAGACGAGCCATGGCATAGGGATTGCTTCTCCCCATGCTGCAGAGGCGATCACTATATGTAATAGCAATGATCTTCTCCGCTAGCGAGCAGGTGATTGCCTCGAGGGACCGCTTCCTTCACGACAATCGTGTGCCACATTGGGCTGTGTAATACTCCGTGAGCTGATATCAGAACAGGTTGACTACTAGACCTAATTTCTAATAGGTGTCAGCAGCCTGTCTCTCTACTGAAGGGATCATAACTGCCTGTATCCCGCCAGTCTGGTCCTCTGCGCTGGCTCCCGCGTCTTCATCTTCCAGTCCAGGGTTTGTTTTCTTCCACCCTGGCATGGGCATGGTCACCAGGTCCTCTTCAGGTAAGCCAGTGGTGATGTGTCCACAAGAGAGATTGTACGCAGGTAGAGCTGATCAGGATTCCATCTGGTAGCTTCAGAGGTCATAATGGTGCTTGTAAATGCGTCATAGATGCCTGTAAAAGAAATTTTACTCTTTTGTAAAAAGTCTGATGCGTATTTCTATGCATGAGACTTTTCCTGCACTGGGGAGCACCACAGCTGACTCAGCGATGCTACTGGTGCCCGACACGGCCAATAGTAAAGCTGCTTACTCACAGTCAAGGGTAGGTGGCAGCAGTTAAGGAGGTGATCGTTACTAACCCTTTAACACCATTTGCCTGTGAGGAACGTATGGAGCAGGCTCACAAGCTGAACACAATCCATGCTAACACCCGGCCTCGATGACTGTGGATGGAGAAATACGACCCTTGTCATTTAAATTTTCAGATGATGCAGTTAGTAGTGACTGCAGCATGTGAGAGGTTAGACAGAGGAAGGAGGCTTCTCTGTCCTCTGATCAGACCCCCAGTGGGGAAATCACACGCTTTATGATCAGTTGCTGTAACCTCCTGGGGCCTTGGGCTCCCAGACTTGCTGTAGCAAACTGCTTGCAAAAGGCAGACGTCAGTAGTATACTATGATATAAGACAGGCATTGCCAACCTACGGCTCTCCAGCTGTTGTAAAACTACAACTCCCACCATGCCTTGCTGTAGGCCGATAGCTGTAGGCAGTCTGGGCATGCTGGGAGTTGTAGTTTTGCAACATCTGGAGAGCCTCAGGTAGGCCGTCCCTGGTATAAGAGATCAAAGGATCATTTTTTCAGGTGTAAGGCTACTTTCACATTAGCGTTGTTTTATTCCGGTATAGAGTTCCGTCATAGGGGCTCAATACCGGAATAAAACGCTTCAGTTTTGTCCCCATTCATTGTCAATGGGGACAAAACCGAACTGAAGACAACGGAATGCTCCTGAAAGCATTCCATTCCGTCTTCGGACCGGAGAGCAAACCGCAACATGCTGCGGTTTGCTCTCCGTACTGGGTATCCGCACCAAGACGGATCCGGAATGACCCCCAATTAAAGTCAATGGGGACGGATCCGTTTGGTGTGACACACTAGTAAACGGATCAGTCCTCCATTGACTTTCAATGGAGTTAATTCCGGATCTGTTTAAAAGATGTTAAAGATAATACAACCGGATCCATTCATTACGGATCCACAAGGTTGTATTATCACTACGGATCCGGCGGGACCCTTCACCCTCCGGATCCGTAGTGATAATACAACCTTGTGGATCCGTGCTAACGCTAGTGTGAAAGTAGCCTTAGAGTACTAAAAAAGGGCAATACAATCAGAGATATCAGCTCCACTCAGAAGGTCAAAGACTGAGCCTGATTTGTAATAATTGATTTACGAAGCTTCTCCTACAGTTTCACTTCAGTTGATTATACTACATTTAAGAGAAGCATAGACTACCTCTATTTTTTACCTTATTTCACCTGGGTTTTTGTACTCCAGTTATAAGGTAGAAAATAGACCGTCAAATGATTTTTTTTCTTGCTTCTACTACAACCCCCTGTCTGCATGCTATAGATAAATGACTCTGTCAGGGTTGAAGCATGTTCTACACTATTATGTCTCCTTGACGGGCTCTGACTACTTATCATCCATATCCAAATTTCATACAATGGCAAGTGGCTAAAAACATAGCAGACTCATGAGACTGCCCATAGCCTGCACAGGAGGACACTCTTAGGGCTCATTCACACGCCCATGTTTGCCCCGTACCCATATTGCGGCCTGCAAACAGGCGGGAGTCCCGTCTCTGAGAGCCCCGCTAATCTCTATAACAAGGAGTCTGAAGCGATCAGCTGAGTGCTGCTTCTCCTCCCTGCAGAGCGCGGTACTGAAGACGACCTCAATAGAAAGTGTATGGGACCGTCTTCAGTACCATGCTCTGCAGCGAGTGCTTCAGACTCCTCGTTATAGAGTTCAGCAGGGCCGTAAAAAAGTGGTTACTTTTTAATGTTAGACAGGGGGCCTGCTTGGAGTTTCGCAGCCCCTGAATGGGTGTGGGAGCATGCTGTGGGCTGTTGCCCAGCCGTGCCAATATTGCGGCCCACAAACAGCCGGTCCGCTTGAATGGGTCTGCAATCCGAAAGGTCTGGTGCATAACGGAGGCACAGAACCCCATGGAGTGCTTCTGTGGGATTTCTTTCCGTGCCTCCGCTCTGAATGGGTCTGGATCCGTCTGCAGAATCCGCATGGATGTTGCCCGTGCATTGGGGACTGCAAATTGCGGTCCCCAATGTACGGAACAGCCGTGTGCATGAGGCCTAAATCTTACAGAATCCAAAAGAAGAAATCCCTGCACATATGCAGACAACAGAGCGGCCAAAAAAGAAAAAAAAAAAAAAAAAAAAAAAAAAATATATATATATATATATATATATATATATAGCTTATTACCGCTCCATGCAACCGCTGGGTTGTACAGAGTGGTGTTAGGGCACCCACAGACTTCTAATAAGGCGGCCGGCCTGGAGTGAATGCACAGCAGCCTATTATAGCGAAGTGATAAAGTACAGGGAAGATCCACTGTATCACTTGGCTATGATAACCTGCTGTGCATTCACTCCAGATCCCCCAGGGGCTTATTAACCCTATCCTGGAAGGGTATGTTGGAGGTGATGGGAGGACATGTTCACACCGCCACTCTTTATTTCTGTTGTTCTGCTCTGTTAGATGATCAGAACAACGAAAATAACTGAAGTGCTGGATCGGGCACCTAACTGACAGGAACCGAGCTGAACAGACTCCACTGACTATAATGAAGTCTGTTCATTTTCTGTTCAGGATCTCGTCTTTTTATCAAAGTCCTACATACAAGGCTTTTTTGTCTGGGCTTTTTGACACAATCTGCGACAGAGGTCCTGAATGGAGCCTCCAATGCAGATGTGAACAAGTGCAGGCCTACGTATTATGTATTTGAATTGCTGCAAATTTTGTACTCCTCAAAAATGGTAAGAGGAGTATTTTTACTCTTCTGGGAAAAATGTAGTGCGACCTCTGATCAGGAACCTTGATTTTCCCTATACAGACATGTGATTGTACAGCGCTGGGTACCTAAGTCACATGCACTTACAATGACAGTGCCCCACCAATTGTATGTGTAAAGCTTTTTGCCTGCGTGCTTTTTCTAGGGGGGTTCTCATTTATAAGTCACCAGTTTATTATTATGGCTGACACCAGCTAGAATACAGAAGTCTTTTCTTTTTCCGGTACACAGAATTCACACAATATCCGGCTGCAGTAATTGTGAGCTATGGCAGCGCTTGTTCATCCCGAATAACCTGTACTTGGTTAAAGGGGTTGTCCAGGTTCAGAGCTGAACCCTGACATACCCTTATATTCACCCAGGCAGCCCGCCTGAACAGGGCATCGGAGCATCTCGTGCTCCGATGCCCTCCCTTGCCCTGTTCTGGATCGCTCAGGGCAAGGGCTCTTTTATTTACATAACACACTGCCGGGTGGAGGCTTCCGCCCAGCAGTGTGTTCGGTGACGTCACCGGCTGTAATGGGTTGGCTTTAGCGCTGCCCTAGCCGTTTTACTGGCCCATCAGCGCCTCCGCCTGGCAGAGCCCGGTACGTCACCGGAACCGGGCTAAATGCCTTTGCCCTGAGCTAATTAGCGCAGGGCAAAGGAGGGCATCGGAGCATAGGATGCTCCGATGCCCTGTTCAGGCAGGCTGCCTGGGTGAATTTAAAAGTATGTCCGGGTTCAACTCTGAACCATGCATAGGTTAATATCCAATAAACTGGACCACTAAACATACATTTTGACAGCAACTAACCCTAGTACGTGACTGCTTTAGCCACATGACCTAGCCTAAGGGTCCAATTACTTGTGTTTTTGGCAGATACCTTCTTCACATGTATGGCCTGCAGTGGATGAGTTGTCACAAATCTTGTCACAACTTCTTTTTGAGATGGTGATCATCTCCCTCCCATCATGCTTCTTCTCTGTTTCATTTGTCTTGTTTTGATATTGTGTGTGAAAAGGTTTATGACAGACGTGTATACTAATATGAACAGTCTGTACGTGAGGGTTCCACATCTCTGCCAGTGATCAGTGCCTGCGATGGGTCTCTCATGTCTTTCATACAGATCTGCTCCCTGGTATCATGAAGAAAGTCTGTGAGACTTGCTTCTCATGTCCCCATACTGCAGATTGACAGTTCTGCCTGTTTACAGACTCTGCAGGCAGGGGCAGCAGTCCCGACTGCATTTGAATGGCTGTTTACTTGAAAATCCTGAATCATATAATAAAAAAAAAAGAATACTACAAGATATATAAAAAAAAAACCTGTGAAATAAAGTACATTCTAAATCCCCCAACCACTTGCACCTTTAGGGACTGTTTTCCTCTTAAAGTGTCCATATCCCAGAACATATTTTATTTTAAATCCACACACATTATTCCCTGTTACTAGTTTTCATCTCTAGCCTTGTCATTATTAGCTGTTAAACATACAAACAGTTTTTGCACGTTGGTACTTCGCCTAAAGGCAGGAAGCACACTAGAAAAAACGGAGAGTTTTGTTCTCAGACATTAAAGGGGTTATGTGACAATTTGATATTGATGACCCATCTTCAGGATAGATACAAGATAAGCGGGAGTCCGACTCCTTGGACCCCCTCCAGTCAACTATTCAAAGAGCCCTCGGAGCTCCCCGAGTGCTTAGGTCTCTTCCTAGGCCAGTGATGTCACCATACGTCAGTCACATGGCCTAGGCTCAGCTGAGTTCTATTCAGGTGAATGGATCTGAGCTGCAATACCAGGCACGGCCTCTATAGAGTGTACGGCGCTGTGCTTTGTAAGCAGCACTCACAGGAGCTCAGGTGAGTGCACCAACCTCTTCAAAGTCCCAGTACCCCTGCCAATGTGATATTGATGACCTATACCGAAGACAGATAAGATAAACTTGTTGCACTCTAGGAGATTTTGAATCGGAGTAGGGTTCCCACCCCGTACAATAGAATAACAATAAACTCCGATGCGTTTTGAATTAATTTATTCACAAAGATGGCGGCAGTGGTGATACAGACTCTGTATCACCACTGCCGCCATCTTTGTGAATAAATTAATTCAAAACGCATCGGAGTTTATTGTTATTCTATACCGAAGACAGGCCATCAGTATCAAATTCGTGGATAACCCTTTAAATGCCATCATGTAGGTGGGACAATGTGCATATATTTGTTATCATTATATGTGGGGATTATTTTCCGATATAGATCTGGCTGGTTAAACCGAGAGAAAAAAAAGATTATGTGCATAATATAAAAAAAAACAATTGTATGATAGAGAAAAAGCATATAAGGAAAAAAGAAAGAAAAAAACATTCAAGCATTGGAAGCCTTTGTATTGAAAGGGTTAAGCCGCAGCGTCTCGTGTTATAGTCCTCTTCTCCACCCCATAGCAGGTTTCCCATCTAGTGGATCGATTGAAATAAACCCTAACAGCAATCCTCCAGGCATCGATCTGTACTGTGCTCGCTTCACGCTCATTTGGTGGAATGATCTCTTCTCATCAGTGCATTTGTATTTCTTGTAAGATAAAACGGTTCAATTCTCTTTTTTTTCTCTGTTTTGTAGATTTTAACATTTGAGACCAAGAACCCAACCGAACTAGCGGAACGCTTGAGAGCCGTGTGTGGGAACCAGAGCAATGCTTATGCTCGATTACTCGAGTATCGCCTCAATGCTTTGCGCGGTTTATGGAACGCACAACGCCAGCTGGCTCTGGAAGAGCAACATGAACGAGACGGCTCCGATGAGGAAACCCTGGCATTGCTCAAGAGGCAAGGCCTGTTACAGCAGCCAGAACAGGCGCCGTTCACTTCGCGGATGGGACTCTTGTTGGTTTTTCCTCTTATTCAGTCTCAGAGTAAAACAGACCCCTCTCTTTGTAACATAACCGCTGAGGTGCTACTGAATTGCCTTCGGGACTGTCAGCCATTGAGTTTGACTAAAGAACCAGCAGACTGCTTGAATGGAATAGAGTCGCTGCTTTGCTCCTGGTTGGAGGACACCTCTGCTTTGGACCAACAAGTCTCCTACAAGCAGAAGGAAAACTCCGCTGCCGCTCTAGTAGCTTTGGCATGTGCTAGGTAAGTGTAGCTTGGACTAAAGTGCATGCCCGTAGCTGTCATATTGTAAGTATTGTAATGCACGTGTTTGAATTTCTTACATAGTAACATAGTAAATGCAGAAAAAGCAACTATCCAGTCATCTACTCCGTCCCTTTGGTCCTGTTTTTATCTCATTACAATTAAACGGAGAAATACATAAAGAAATCTCCTCTCTGTGTCCCAGGAGCTCGACCATGTCCCTCTCCTCCACGCTGTCCTGTGTCTAGTTATTATATAGCTGGCTGCAGCAGCAGCCTCCCCCCTCTATTTTATATGAAAGTCCCATTCCTCAGCTGATCTCCAGATGGAGCCGGGATACGACCACATGGTGAGGCTGCATGGCAGTGGTGACATGGCCAGTTTGTGGCAGCAGGCTCCAATTATCTATGTATTATTAAATCGTTATTCTTAAAGGGAGTGTGTCATCAGAAAATGATCTATTGTTTAAATCACATTTTTAATTTTAACATATTTTTAAAGAATTTTAGATGGTGTAATTTTTAATTTTCCATGGCACTATCAGTATTTAAACAAAAAACATACATTCTGCAGTTTTTGAACTGAGCATAATAATAGGCGCCACTTCTCGGTCTGTACAGATCACTTTACTGCAGTTATATATTATTCTAGTCCTGCCTGTAATAAGGAAATATCAGCTATATATATGTATAGATAACACATGATCCATCATTCACAATAGGCGATTGTCAAAGCTTATCTATTCTTTCCTTGTACAATGACCTCTACACAGGTCACAAAGCCCAGAAAACTCTCCTATAGAAGTCACTGAGGTCCCCTCCTCCATTGTGTCTGTGGACCATGGGGCTGACGTAAAGCAATTTTTTAATGCTGTTAAGAATAACTCAAGCAAGATGGCAGCCCCCATAATCATGTTCAGGAAACAGAATATAAAAAAACTGCTATTAGAAAATAAAATCAGATTAGAAAAAGATATGTTATTATATATTATATTTATTATAAAAATATATGGTAAATATATTATCTGGTATTAAATGGCAGATAACATTTCCTTTAAGAGAACCTAAATAATAATGACCTATCGTCTGGATAGGTCATCAGTATCTGATCACCCGTGACTCCCGCCGATCAGCTGTTTCGGAAAGCAGCAGTGCTCACAGTAGCACCGCGACCTTCTCTCAGCTTTCCCTAGGCCGAGTGACGACACATTGATCGGTCACATGACCTAGGCATGGCTTATCCCTGTAGAAGTGAACGGAACTGAGCTGTGATATCAAGTACAGCCGCTATACAATGTACAGAGCTGTGTTGGACCCCAACCGATCAGATACTGATGACCTATCCTGAGGATAGGTCATCAATATTAAAAGGTGGATTTACATGCTCCGATTTTCAGGCAGATTATCAGGAATGACTGTTCCTGCAAACGCTCGTTCCCGACATTCTGCCCATCTTAACGTGTTGCTGATCACCCAATGAATGAGCAAAGCGCTCGTTCATCGGGTGATCCTGATGTTTATGCAGGCACCATCAATCATCGTCTCTGGGCAGCAGATTGTGTGGTCTAAACAACGGTCTGCTCCCCAGATACAATGATTCTGTATGGGGAGGAACGATTGCAGTAGCGATGCCCTATCCTTATACAGTGGAGGAGATCGTTGCATGTAAATACATCAGTCTCCTTCACTGAGGGAGCAGCTTCCTTCCTGACAATCAGCTGTAACACCGGGATGTGTAAACCTGCCTAAAGTCCTGGAAAACCCTTTTAATGGCCATTAACAATGAAAACCTACAAAACCGTGCTGTCCTAATTATAAAATATAATTTATATGGAGCCTGCTGTGGCTCGTATGACTGCATCGCCACCTGGGCACTGCCACGCCACCTGGTCATACCCTAACCCCTATGTCCTCTGCAGGATTTCTACAAGATTGTTTATTTCAGGAACATGCAGCAAATTCTGCAGATCGATAAACTGAAGGCAAATTTGTCTCCCGTTTCTCAGTAATTTCTAGGTTTAGTGTTCCTTTAAGGAAAAAGCTGAAGTACCCTTTAAATGTTAAGCACTTACAAAGCGCATCAGCAAGTATTGATGCAATAAAGTATAAAAGCCCAATGACGAGAAGCAATTATCATTACGACATGAACAGTTATACCTGCTCATTATAAATGAGGCGTCCATCAATGAGTAACATACATGTTAGGCATCAGAAGTGAATAAGAGGTCAAAGTTTTGCAAAAGGAAAAAAACAGCAGCTGTCTTGTAAAGCGATGGCAGGAGACACGGAGCAGGCTAGGTTATATCATACCGAAAGCCAGTGGTGCAAAGCTACTGTACAGAGGGGCCTCCGGCAGCCTGAGTGCGTCCCGGAAGCATCTCCCATCATTTTTAAACTTATCATTGGAGGCCACAAGTATAAAAATTAGATGCACCCATTCCTACCAGATATTTGTGGCATATCCTGTGGATAGGCTATAAGTGTCTGTAATGGGAATAACCCTTTAATAAGTGGTGCCTAACTTTAGCATGGACTCGGGGCAAACATACACTGTCGAGTCACATTATTATGACCACCAGCTTATATCCAGAGTGACCGCTGTGTGCAGCACTGACGAGCTTGTAGTGACTCAATAAGGTCCTGGTAGGTTGTCACGGGTATGTGGAGCCATACTGACTGCTGGAGGGTGTGTGGGAGAGGATCCGTAGTGCTATGATTGAGGTGGTCCGACAGATGCTCAATTGGATTCAAGTCTTGGGAATTAGGGGGCCAGGAAAGTACTTGGAAGTCTCAATGATGCTCTTCCAACCAGTGTTGGACATTTCTAGCTGTGTGACATGTCCCATTGTCATGCTGGAAGGTCCCTACGCCCCAGGGAAGACAATCATCATGTATAGGTATATGTGATCAGCATGGATGGATTCATACTCAAATTGATTGAGATTGTCTTCCACATAGATGAGTGGGTCCAAAAAATGCCACAAAAATATTCCTCAGACCACAATGCTGCCACCACCTTTTGTTCTTCCAGCAATGGTTGCAGAGTGTTTGTTCTGACATCCATCCATTCGATGAAGCATTAAACGTGACTCATTGGAGAAGGCGACCAATTGCCAATCAGTGGAGGTCCCAATCCAATAACATAGAAACATAACATAGTAACATGGTAACATAGTTTATAAGGCCGAAAAAAGACATCTGTCCGTCCAGTTCGGCCTGTTTTCCTACAAGTTGATCCAGAGGAAGGCAAAAAAAACCCTGTGAGGTAGAAGCCAATTTTCCCCACTTTAGGGAAAAAAAATTCCTTCCCGACTCCAGTCAGGCAACCGGAATAACTCCCTGGATCAACGACCCATCTCTAGTAACTATAACTTGTAATATTATTACCTTCCAGAAATACATCCAGGCCCCTCTTGAACTCTTTTAGTGAACTTACCATCACCACCTCCTCAGGCAGAGAGTTCCATAGTCTCACTGCTCTTACCGTAAAGAATCCTCTTCTATGTTTGTGTACAAACCTTCTTTCCTCCAGACGCAGAGGATATCCCCTCGTCATGGTCACAGTCCTGGGGATAAATAGATCATGGGAGAGATCTCTGTACTGACCCCTGATATATTTATACATAGTTATTAGATCTCCCCTCAGTCGTCTTTTTTCTAAAGTGAATAACCCCAATATTGATAATCTTTCTGGGTACTGTAGTCCACCCATTCCAGTTATTACTTTAGTTGCCCACCTCTGAACCCTCTCCAGCTCTGCTATGTCTGCCTTGTTCACAGGAGCCCAGAACTGTACACAGTACTCCATGTGTGGTCTGACTAGTGATCTGTAAAGTGGCAGGACTATGTTCTCATCACAGGCATCTATGCCTCTTTTGATGCAACCCATTATCTTATTGGCCTTGGCAGCAGCTGTCTGACACTGGTTTCTACAGCTTAGTTTGCTGTTCACTAAAATTCCTAGGTCCTTTTCCATGTCAGAGTTACCCAATATTTTACCATTTAGTATGTACTGGTGACTTGCATTATTCCTTCCCATATGCATAACCTTACATTTGTCAGTGTTAAACCTCATCTGCCACTTCTCTGCCCAAGCCTCCAGACTATCCAGATCCATCTGTAGCAGTGTACTGTCCTCTTCTGTGTTAATTACTTTACACAGTTTAGTGTCATCTGCAAAAATTGATATTTTACTGTGCAAGCCTTCTACAAGATCATTAATAAATATATTGAAGAGAATTGGGCCCAATACTGACCCCTGTGGTACCCCACTAGTGACAGTGACCCAATCTGAGTATGTGCCGTTAATAACCACCCTCTGTTTTCTATCACTGAGCCAGTTACTTACCCACATACAGACATTTTCTCCCAGGCCAAGCATTCTCATTTATATACTAATCTTTTATGTGGTACCGTGTCAAATGCTTTGGAGAAGTCCAAATATACGACATCCATTGATTCGCCGCGGTCCAGTCTAGAATTTACCTCCTCATTGAAACTGATTAAATTGGTTTGACATGACCGATCCTTCATGAAGCCATGCTGATATGGAGTTATTTGCTTATTTTCATTGAGGTACTCCAAGATAGCATCTCTTAGAAAACCCTCAAACAGTTTACCCATGACAGATGTTAAACTTACTGGCCTATAGTTCCCGGGCTCTGTTTTTGGACCCTTTTTTAATATTAAATATCAGAAATAAGGGTCTGGCAATGACGTTACTTAATTCTCTTAGGATACGGGGTGTATGCCATCTGGTCCTGGCGATTTGTCTATTTTAATCTTTTTAAGACGCAGCTCTACTTCTCCTCTCACAATTAGATATTAGGATGCTTTTAAAAATATCCCATTTTGTGGCTGTATTTTTATTTTTGAGGACTTTGTCCCAGTTAGTTAGGCCTATGGCCTCTCTTAGTTTTTTGAAGTTTGGTATTTTTGTTCCTCCCTGAAGAAACGCTCTTTTGAATGACAATTTGAAGGTTATTATATTATGGTCACTATTTCCCAGGTGTCCCCCGACCTGCACATCTGTTGTTCTGTCAGGTCCATTGGTTAATTAGTGCTCCAGACTAAAAAAAATACCTAGGAGCCATTGGCTCCTGAACTGAAAAATTTAGGAGCCAAATAAAATTTTTAGGCGCCAAATTTAAATACATATAATTATAATTTTAAAAAAAGACTTGGAGGAGATGGAACGTCCGGCCATTAATAGAATTGTTGTATCCTATTTTTTTGGCGGGACAAGGTGACTAAAAAATGGCAAATTGTTATTTTTCTTTTTTTCTTTTACGTGTTCACCATGTAGGAGATTTTTTTTTATATTTTAATAGTTTGGACTTTTCGGATATTTATTAATATATTTTATAGTATATTGGGAAAGGGGGTGATTAAGGGGCCATTCAGACGGCCTTAGTATTGTGGATCCGCAAAAGTACAGATCTGCAATACCACAGATGCCGCCCGGCGTGTGTTCAGGATGAATAGGACTTTATACTCTCCCTGCTGCCCTGGGCTTTGTGCACAGGGCAGCAGGGAGCTTACCATGGCAGCCAGGACTTCAGTAGCGCCCTGGTTGCCATAGTAACCGATCGGAGCTCCGCGATTACATTACTGGGCTCCGATCGGAACTGCCACTGAACCACAAATGAAGAGGGTGAGGGGGGGAGGGGACCCTGTGGCCACTGCCACCAATGATTATTATAGTTGGGGGGGGGGGGGGTTTGGGCACTGCGCCACCAATGAATAATACTGGGGGGGGGGGTGCACTGAGCCACTAATGATTATTATACTGGTTGAGGTTTTTATTACTGGGGAGGGTGCACTGCGCCACCAATGATGATAACTACGTTTAATACAACTACAGGAGGCGGGTGCCGGCGCACGATCACATAGCCGGCACCTGACCTGTATTATAGGGAGCTGCAATCAGTGGTAGTTAACCCCTCATGTGCGGCACCCGCCTTCTGTAGTTGTATTAAACGTAGTTATCATCACCCTCCCCAGTAATAAAAAACCTCAACCAGTATAATGTGTGTGCCCCCATCAGACCTCAGATCAGCTCATTGTGGCCCCATCAGACCTTAGATCAGCCCACTGTGCCCCCATCAGACCTCAGATCAGCCTACTGTGCCCCCATCAGACCTCAGATCAGCCCATTGTGGCCCCATCGGACCTCAGATCAGCCCATTGTGGCCCCATCGGACCTCAGATCAGCCCATTGTGGCCCCATCGGACCTCAGATCAGCCCATTGTGGCCCCATCGGACCTCAGATCAGCCCATTGTGGCCCATCGGACCTCAGATCAGCCCATTGTGGCCCCATCGGACCTCAAATCAGCCCATTGTGGCCCCATCGGACCTCAGATCAGCCCATTGTGGCCCCATCGGACCTCAGATCAGCCCATTGTGGCCCCATCGGACCTCAGATCAGCCCATTGTGCCCCCATCAGACCTCAGATCAGCCCACTGTGCCCCCATCAGACCTCAGATCAGCCCACTGTGCTCCCATCAGACCTTAGATCAGCCCATTGTGGCCCCATCAGACCTTAGATCAGCCCACTGTGGCCCCATCAGACCTCAGATCAGCCCACTGTGCCCCCATCAGACCTTAGTTCAGCCCACTGTGCCCCCATCAGACCTTAGATCAGCCCATTGTGGCCCCATCAGACCTCAGATCAGCCCACTGTGCCCCCATCAGACCTTAGTTCAGCCCACTGTGGCCCCATCAGACCTCAGATCAGCCCATTGTGGCCCCATCAGACCTCAGATCAGCCCATTGTGCCCCCATCAGACTTCAGATCAGCCCACTGTGCCCCCATCAGACTTCAGACCAGCCCACTGTGCCCCCATCAGACCTCAGATCAGCCCACTGTGCCCTCATCAGACCTCAGATCAGCCCATTGTGGCCCCATCAGACCTCAGATCAGCCCACTGTGCCCCCATCGGACCTCAGATCAGTCCATTGTGGCCCCATCGGACCTCAGATCAGTCCATTGTGGCCCCATCGGACCTCAGATCAGTCCATTGTGACCCCATCGGACCTCAGATCAGCCCATTGTGGCCCCATCGGACCTCAGATCAGCCCATTGTGGCCCCATCGGACCTCAGATCAGCCCACTGTGGCCCCATCGGACCTCAGATCAGCCCACTGTGCCCCCATCAGACCTTAGATCAGCCCACTGTGGCCCCATCAGACCTCAGATCAGCCCACTGTGCCCCCATCAGACCTTAGATCAGCCCACTGTGGCCCCATCAGACCTTAGATCAGCCCACTGTGGCCCCATCAGACTTTAGATCAGCCCACTGTGGCCCCATCAGACCTCAGATCAGCCCATTGTGGCCCCATCAGACTTCAGATCAGCCACTGTGCCCCCATCAGACTTCAGACCAGCCCACTGTGCCCCCATCAGACCTCAGATCAGCCCATTGTGGCCCCATCAGACCTCAGATCAGCCCACTGTGCCCCCATCAGACTTCAGACCAGCCCACTGTGCCCCCCATCAGACTTTAGATCAGCCCACTGTGGCCCCATCAGACCTCAGATCAGCCCATTGTGGCCCCATCAGACCTCAGATCAGCCCACTGTGCCCCCATCAGACTTCAGACCAGCCCACTGTGCCCCCATCAGACCTCCGATCAGCCCACTGTGCCCCATCAGACCTCCGATCAGCCCACTGTGCCCTCATCAGACCTCAGATCAGCCCACTGTGGCCCCATCAGACCTCAGATCAGCCCACTGTGGCCCCATCAGACCTCAGATCAGCCCACTGTGCCCCCATCAGACCTCAGATCAGCCCACTGTGCCCCCATCAGACCTCAGATCAGCCCACTGTGCCCCCATCAGACCTCAGATCAGCCCACTCTGCGCCCATCAGAATAAAATAAAAAAATCTCTTACCTGTCCTGCGCTGCGGCTCCGCTTCGGGTCCAGCGCTCTTCTGTCGTCCTCTGCTGCACGATCACCTGACTGCGTGCAGCGTCAGATCAGAGTGCGCGCACTACGTCCTGACGCTGTACGCCGTCAGGACAGTGCAGAGCCGCCCGGAAAGACAGAGGAGCGCTGGAGCGGAGCCGCGGCGCAGGACAGGTAAGATATTTTTTCATTTTATCTGCTCCATGTTCTCTGATACTAGGCTGCGCAATAGCGCAGCCTAGCATCAGTAAATGCGGTCGGGTCCAGGCGCAAATGGCGACAAGACTAAAAAGTCTTGTCGCCATTTGTAAAATCTAAGTCGCATTTGCGACCATTTTGGTCGCCATCTGGAGCCCTGTTAATACTAAGTCCAGTATGGCCGTCCCTCTAGTCGGGTCCTGAACCAGCTGGGAAAGGTAATTGTCTTTGGTTATTTCCAAGAATACTGCTGTGAAAATGGAAGCTTATTCTGCCGATACAACTTTGTTAGTTCAGGTGTAGTGACCATCTGCTTCAGAGCCCCATACTCATTAGGGTTCGCTAAACTGTTGTTTTAGACACATGTATGGTAGCCCCCTGGTTCATCTTGGCGGTGAGCTGCTCCACTGTAGCTCGTCGGTCCTCCCTTGCGCACCTTCCTAGCCAACATTAACCTCATCACATCAATGGCTTGTGGTGCTTCACAGTTCCCACGTAGTTTATTTGCAATGTTGCCATTTGTCAACCCACCATACAGCCTAAGACCTCATGCACACAACCGTATGTATTTTGCGGTCCGTAAAAACGAATCCGCAAAAAATACGGATGACATCCGTGTTCATTCCGTATTTTGCGATACAGAACAGTTGGCCCCTAACAGAAGAGTTCTATCCTTGTCTGTAATGCGGACAATAATAGGACATGTTCTATGTTTTTTGCTGAATGGAAATACGGAAACGGAATGCATACAGAGTAACTTCCGTTTTTTTTTGCGGACCCATTGAAATTAATGGTTCTGCTTACGGTCTACAAATAAAAACAGAACCGACACGGAAAGAAAATGTGTTCGTGTGCATGAGCCCTAAAGGGAGCTAAACCTTTCCTGAAACCGTGAAGGTGCTGCAGCACTAATCGGAGTTCTCTGCACCTTCAGGTATTATCGACTCTGCTTGACTTTCATATGGTTTCTGTGGGTCTGTACTCCGCATCCCGTCAAAGGACGAGCAGAGCTGATGAAATGCAAAGGTGAGGAGAGATCTTAGAAGCGTCGCTGGATCTTCATGGTTTCAGTAAAGGTTTAGGCCCCCATTAACGTAAACCTTCATTTATAAAAGGCGATCAAAATCACCAACTTTAGGCTAATATGAATACCTTACATATGCTTGTTACATTTGCCCTGTTTTAGTTTTAGTGTGTAAATCTGAATAGCATTTGTAATGTTACATGACTCGGGTTTTGTGACTATTTTACAACAAATGCTCTTTCAAACCTTTCCTGCTTATTGCTGTACATGTGCGTCAGAAATGGGAAGAAATGTACATGTACGTTAATGGCGCTGTGGCGAGCAGAAACTGTGTCCACGTGGGAGTGATACATGGGGGACATGTCTCTGCTGTGGCCAGTCATTGGCTGCAGTGACTACTGTCAAACTGGATGTTCACAGTCTAAAACTGTAGCATGGCAGCAGCGGCTAGGGACCAAAGGGGATTGGGTAAGTAAGCATGTGTGGTATACTTCTGTTATAACCATGGGAATAAAACATGAGTGTTGGCTTCACCTTAGATGCACTATGGCTGTTGAAAGTTATGCTTAAAGGGGTTATCCCATAAAAAATGTAAAAAATGAAAATCAGACATCATATAGGACATGACAATCTCTTTCTAACAAAGCTAGAACCAGCCCTGTACCTCACATGGATCCAGAGATCTCCCCATTCATTTTTCTGCTAGATTAATATCAAGCTGGCAGCTCAAGGGGAGTGTCTTTTCTGCTGCAACCCAGGAGGCGTGTCCAAGCTCTGCCTATCACAGCTCAGGAGGCAGCTGAAGGATAAAACTGAGCATGTGCAGCCATCTCAGTGAGCAGGTCAAAGAAATAAGAAGAAATTAAGTGGCACTTAGGGTTGCAGCGGTAACCGGTTCCACGATATACCACGATATTGGAATGCATGGTTATCAAACCGTGGGCATTTGCTTATTACTGGTAAAAGGTGACCCTGCTGGGAAACTCATCCGCGCATGCGCAATTCCGCTCCGTTTCAGCTAATTAAGCACACAGCGGTCAAAATGGCAGAGCGTGCAGATTTAACAAGTCTCTGTCCTCCTAAAAAAAAGACTAAACTAAAGTCAGCAGTGTGGGACTACTTTGGATACCCACCAAATGCACGTGAGGATGGAAATCCAATTTGTAAGCAATGTGGTCGTAAAGTGGCAGCTAAAGGAGGGAATACCTCAAACCTGTTCTCCCATCTCCGAGAACACCACCCCACTGTGCAGCTTAAAGGGGTTGTCCGGGTTCAGAGAAGAACCCGGACATACCTGCAATTTCACCCAGGCAGCCTGCCTGAAGAGGACATCGGAGCATCTCATGCTCCGATGCCCCCCCTTGCCCTGCGCTAGATCGCGCAGGGCAAGGTCTCTTGTTTTGTAAATACTCGCTGCCGGGCGGGTACTTCCGCCCGGCAGTGAGTTCGGTGACGTCACCGGCCTTAATGGGCCGGCTTTAGCGCTGCCCTAGCCGTTTTACTGGCTAGGGCAGCGCTGAAGCCTGTCCATCAGCGCCGATGACATCACCGACTCACTGCCGGGCGGAAGCCTCTGCCCGGCAGGGACCGGTACGTCACCGGAACCCGGCGAAATTCCTTTGCCCTGCGCTAATTAGCGCAGGGCAAAGGAGGGCATCGGAGCATAGGATGCTCCGATGCCCTCTTCAGGCGGGCTGCCTGGGTGAAATTGCAGGTATGTCCGGGTTCTTCTCTGAACCCGGACAACCCCTTTAAAGTAGGTGGCCTTTATCATTTTAACCCCTTGGCGACATGATAGGAGTGGAGTGGACGTACCGGTACATCCTCGGCGCGAGGTAGTTCGCGCTACAGGGCGTACCGGTACGTCCTGCATGTAAACGCCCGCTCCGCAGTGCAGCGGGGTTTACATGCTGCGCTGGCGGCTGTTAAACACAGCCAGCCATCCACAGTAAAGGCCTCGGGGGGAGCCGTGCTCCCCCCATAATGGCGATCGCTGTGATTGGCTAGTCTGTTCAGACTAGCCAATCACAGGATACGGGGGCTGGCTGTAAGGATCTGATCCCCCGCAGTCCGAGACTGCGGGGGATCAGATCCTGTAAAGGTAATCCAAAAGTGCCCCGGCCCGGGTGCCCCCGATCCCCCCCCCCTCTCCTTCCCCTAACTGTATTTTTCGTTTAACCCCCCCCACACACACACACACAATTTCCAGGATGGCCAAGCGGTTGAAGCAGAGTCAGCGATGTCGGCCGTTTAACTCTTCCATGCCACGGTCCATAAGGACCACGGCATAGAAGGGTTAACAGGGAGGGCGCTCCCTCCCTCTCCCATCGGGCGCTGCAGCAGCGCTCCGATGGTGGGGCCAGTGAGAGGTAGAGAGCTCCTTCCCTCCCATCGGGACGCTGCTCTGCTGTGGCAGCGTCCCGATGGTTACCATGGCAACCGGACGCTTTCGTCCAGCTTGCCATGGTAGAGGTAAGCCTGTTCAAGCTCCTGCTAAAGGCAGGAGCTTGATCAGTCTTACAATCAGAAAATACACTGCAGTACAGTAGTAATAGTTAATTGAACAAAAAAAACTTTGCTTGTATTCTTCTTTAAGGATTAGTGTATCTTTTAATAATATATGTAACAAACTGTAATACCATGATAACGGTAATACCGCGGTATTTACTGAGACGGTTATCATACCGTGAAAATTTCATACCGTTGCAACCCTAGTGGCACTATATGAATACATTTTATTGAATAACTCAGTAGCTATACAAAATTTTTAATTACATGTAATTACAAAAGTATTCAGACCCAGGTGCTGGTTTAAAAACTGTAGAATATTTTTCGTGGGACAACCCTTTAATGGAACATAACTAATAGAAATATAAGTGATATATGCTGTATGTTACCATGCTATGACTGAGGCTGATCATTCATGGTGTTCTGTAGGGGTTTGATCAATGTAAAATGCAATGGCTTTTTTTTTTTCCTTAAAGGGGTTGTCCAAATGTTAGAAAACCGTTGCTGCTTTGTTATACAAACAGTGCCACGTCTTCCCCAGGTTGTGTATGGTATTGCACCTGAACTCCATTCAGTGGAGCTGTGCTTCAGTGCCGGATACAACCCACAGAGAGATGCGGTGCTCTTTCTGGAGGAGAGCAGCCATGTTTTTCTAATCCTGGACTTCCCTTGAATACATGGGTAATGTGTATTGTATTCTTCACAGTTTTGATTATTTGTGTTGTATTTTAGAGGATCGTTGAAGACATTCATTCACACTGTACACTTGCTACAGAAGCAGACTGATCTAGGATCCCTGCCAGTGGCAGATGTATTGTATAGGTGAGTACAACTCCTTTCTGTGTTGTAAAAGATAGTTCAACAGTTCAGAAAGGTTTGGAATATAGTGTATCGGTGAAGGCGTATCTGCTGTAGACTTATGTACCGTTATTAACAATGGATATATCGACCATTGCCAATCTTTTGTCATATTTTCTTGTCTCAATGAATTATCGACTCGGGGTACAAGGACCATGAAAATATTCCATAGTATTGCATGCTCATTTCTGACTGATAGTGGGCATGCTCTGCCACTGGTTCCCATTCAGTTTTATCTGGGCTTTGTGGAGAATCATGGATTGCACTTCTTATAAAGCAGCAGCCAGTTTCATTCTGGGTCTGTTATTGATGTGTTTATCTCATTGTTGTTTTTTTTATTTTTATTTTTATTTTACTGCACTAAAGATGGAATTACACGTCCCAAATATTGGGCAGAATATCAGGAAAAAACCTTCCTGTGAACTCTTGTTTCCGGCAGTCTGCCCACGTAAAAGTACTGCCGATCACCCGATGAACGAGCAAAACACTCATTCTTTGGGTGATCCTGTTGTTTGTGCAAGCACATCAATCATTATTTCTGGGCAGCAGATTGTGCGGTCTAAACAGCGATCTGCTGCCCTGAAACAATGAGAAGCAATAGCTCATCCCATATTGTGAAGAAGATCCCAGCATGTAAATACAGCAGTCTCCTTCACCGAACAAGCAGCCGACTGTCTGTAAGGACACTTCTTTCCTGACAATCTGCTGTACATTGCAGTGTGTAAACCTGCCTTTAGTGAATGGAAAAATTCTTGTTTATTTCCAGAAGTGACCTAGGAAACAATCCTCCGTGAGCTGATCGCAGCGGCACACATCTCTCTCGTCCTGCACTTCACACTGATGGCTTTCGAGTTTAAGGCCACACATTTAAGGAGTTATCCCTGAAATAGCATTTATCGCCTTGTTATCACAAGATACATGAGAGCGGTAGCGAGCATGTTGGTCCACTGCTCTATTCGCTTCTATGGGACTGATGGACTTCTGTCTGCGTCAATCCTATAGAAGTGAATGGAGCACTGGACTGGCATGCACACTGCTGCTCTGTAGAGACAGGGGATTCGGGGCACCCCTGATCACTGGATCACCCTTGTCGGACCCCCATCAATCCAACATTTATAATTATCCTATGGACGGGTGATAAATGCTGTTTGTGAGAAAATCCCTTTTAGGCCATAGGTAGCATTCAACCGATAAAGATCTTCCCCAACCTCCCGGTAAACATGCACACTCAGCTTGGCCAAGCATGCATGTTTATTACAATTTAGAGAGGGAAAGAAGCTGCTGCACCGCACCTCTGGTGGTTGATTTTTCTCTTTTCAGAACAATCAGGACTGGTCCGCATTTACCCCCACATCTGGAGTCAAGATGCCCCCATACACATTAGCTTCTTGGCAGATAATAATCTTTATTTATATAGCACCAACATATTCCACAGCGCCTTACATTTACAAACAGTCATAAATAACATAGCAACAGACAAGTCAGCAATTAAAACAAGAGGAACGAGGGCCCTGCTCACAAAAGCTTACAATCTATGAGGAGATAGGGGGTGACATAAAAAGGTAACAAGTGCTTGTTTTGTACAGTGGTCCGGCCATCTTAACACAATAGGGGACTAGCTATAAGGCTGCATGAGACGGTCACCAGCCGATATCTGTAGTGTTTCTAAGTGCATGAGGTGTGGTGGATACTGATGGATCATGGGTGGGGGGATGAAGGACATGTGTAATGTCTATGAGCATCTTGGCCTGTGTAGATACTTAACAGCTGTGTGAAAGTAGCACGAGCCTCTAAATGTGAACAAGCCTGTTTAAATCGCTGACAGCTAGCAGAGATCTTAAAGATAGTGAATAACTAAAAAACAAAGAGTGAAAGGTGTTGTCCAAACCCCATGAAAAATGTCTGTGTGAAAAAGAAAAAATACACACTCCTAAAAGCAACTCCAGCGCTGAGAGTCCCGTATCACTAGACAAAACGTCACCACTGAGGCCAGTGAATGGCTGCAGCGGTCCATTTCACCAGGGACAGGACATCATCACTTCTAGTCTGCCTGGAACCCTGGGCACTGGAAAGGGGCAGCTTTCAGGGGGTGAAGGTGTACCCACAGGTAACTCCTTGTAAGGCCCATCACTGGGTCTTCGAATCCATGCATTTTACACAAATCTCACTGGCCCAAGACAAAGATTGCCTCCCCCCCCCCCCCCTGCCAGTCTCTTCTCTGGCTCCCCATTGTCCAGTGAATTCAGTTTAAATACTTAAAGCCACATATAAGGCCGTCCACAACCTGTCCCCTTCTTATATCTCTGACCTGCTTTCCTGATACATCCTCACACGTAATCTCCGATCCTGACACAACCTCTTCTTCTCATCTGTTCTTCACACAATTGGCTCACGTGCCTCTCCCCCTACTCTGGAACTCACTATCCCAGCACATCAGACTCTTTCCCCCAACTTCCAAACCTTCAAAAGTAACCTGACCACCCACCTCTTCAGGAAACCTACCACCCGCAATAAGCATGCTGCCACCACACAGCCTTTACCCTCACCTACTGTGTTCTTCCCCCTTCCCTTGTAGATTGTAAGCTCTTGTGGGCAGGGTCCTCTCCCCCTCTGTACCAGTCTGTTAATGGTTTCTTGTTTATTGTATTTTTATATTATGTATGTGCACCCCCTCGATGTACAGTGCCATGGAATCAATGGTGCTTTCAAATAATAATAATACTTATTGTGTTTCTTTAAAGGGGTTGTCACTTAGACGAGATGAGATATAGTCTGACCACCAGCTGGCCAGGAAACAGTGGACTGTGTTGGCGCAGTTTCAGTATCTCCTATTGCAGTGCATGGGGGCTACGAAAGCATTCTCTAATTTGGAAATAACATAGCTTGAGCTACTGAAACTGCGAGCACCAGCGTAGTCCGCTTTTTTTAGTGATCGGGACTCATCTCACCTTAGTAACGACAAGATAAGACAACCCCTTGCATCCTAGTACACTTGGGCGATAAAATCATTATTATGGAGTACATGCCTGGCCCGGCCATAGCACCGCATGTGTTCTGCTTGTATGAATTATGAATGCATGATCATTTCGTACGGCTCACCTTCTCTTTAGTGTTCTGCTTCTTGATTTATTCATTTTCAACTTCAGCGTGTACATCAGATGGATCGCCCTAGTAACTTGTTACGCGTCTCGTTTTCCTTAGGCTGCTGCTTCTGGAAGGAGGACCGGGATCTCCCTCTTGTTTACTGGGGAGCAAGCACATTGTAT
Source organism: Rhinella marina (assembly GCA_900303285.1). Classification (NCBI taxonomy): domain Eukaryota; kingdom Metazoa; phylum Chordata; class Amphibia; order Anura; family Bufonidae; genus Rhinella; species Rhinella marina. Next base: position 179,411 of record ONZH01004202.1, read on the forward strand.
CCTGGGGTTTTGAGGATATGCTTCCAGCTCCTGATGGGACCAGCGGCTCCAACAATGAAAACAAAGGTCACTTGATTTTCCACTGTTTTGCTGAGGTTTAGAATAAGATGAATAATCCCCTTTTGACAGTATTTTTTGTTACCTGGGAGCTCTACAGAAATTAGGCATCTTAAACCATCGGACATGGGTGACAATGGTGTAATAACGCCTGTTACTAGCTGCATTTATGTGGTGCTCCCATCACATGCACAGCTTGATATAGAGATATATATATATATATATATATATATATATATATATATATATATATATAGATATAGTGGTCAACCCTGTGATTAGAAATGAGTTGCGTTAGAAGCCATGGGTAGAAGTGGCACGGTCTCAGAAAGAAAGCAGCCAAGTTTTCTTTCCCTGATAGCCCTCTGCTACATAACCCATCACGTAACTTTACTTAAAATTAGCCTAATTGCTTGTGCGCTAATGCAAAGCAAAAACATTTTGGCTGGGCTGCAGCTGAAACCTGATTTGCAGTGTGTTAATGGCCGCATGGGTTTTCCATTTAAACTGCTGTTTACCTCATACCTGCATGTCGGTATAGTTTCAGCCACAGCATGGCCTGGCCTTAGAAAGAAGGATCTGCTCGGACTGCTGTAGGCTTTGATCTACTGGTATAAACGGTTAGGAAATGCATCTGATCCGTTCCTGTGTGTCTCCCTCTTCTCTCTCTGGGGTCCCTTCCTTTTACCTGTTACACGACCTCTTTCCTTCTAACTCCTTCTTGTCTTACAGATGCAGACTTGGGTCGCTGCCTGGCATCTGATGGACTATACCTATATACAACTAACTCAGTGGGGAGAGGCTTGAGTAAACTTGGCTCTGGACTTCATGGCACTTTACGGTAAGGTCATTTACAGTGTTTAATTCGAAGCAGACCGTTCATTAAAGAAGAACTCCCGCAAAAAAATGTTATTCTCTGACCTGTTAGAAAGTCGCATGATATAATCTGTAGTGAATGCAATCTTCTCATCAGAGACTGTAATTCTGAGTTATCCACTCTCTTCTTATTGTAGCTGGGTCATGTGACCAACTCCCTGACCTCCAACTGACCCAGGACAGCAAGCCAGTCACTTCTCTATTCATTCCTATTAGACTGAAAGTGAGGCTCCCATAGGAATGGATGGAAAATTAGACTTCCTGTCCACACATAAGGTGCTGTGTGAGTTGGTGGGTCTAATTCCTAGTCACATGACACAGATAAGAAACTTCAGGATGATATAACTCAAAAATTCAGCTACTGGTAAGAAAATGACATTCACTACAGATTATATCATGTACATTTCTAGCAGGACATGGAATAAAAATTTTTGCAGGAGTTCTTCTTTAAATTCAAACAAAGACACCAATTTCTGCCATTATCAGTGGCCTGGTCTAGGTTTCCATTGATGGGATGCAGAGTGATCATTCAGTATGAACAAATTTTCAGAAGATCAGGTTTTCAACAGAGATCTGCCATCATTTGTCACAAAAAGGTGGCATTTGTTAGCAGAAAATGGCCTTATTAGACTTTTCAGCTGTCCAAAATCTCTAGCATATGGCTAGTGTAGGAAAAGATTCAGTAAACCCTGTATTTAATTTATTCATTTATATTCCTGCTCCTTTTGGGCTTTGATGTCGATTCAGTGATTGACAGCCTTCCCTCTATGACTGTGTATACAGATAGCTATCAATCACTGATAGGACCGCCTCTTGATGTCAACCCCAGAATGTGCAGGAATTTAAATGAATGAAATACAGGGTTTACTTATTCTTTTCCCACAAAACTATATATCAATCAGCTCATCTCCTCCTGCTCTATAGCATGCTGCCTGTAGATTATTCTGCATTTTCATGGTGACAGGTTCCCTTTACCAGCCCCAGCAGTGGTCGGACAGCAGATGGGGGGGGGGGGCGCGCTTTTTTAGGTGCTCATATCTCCGGATTGGTAGCAGCTAGAGATATGGGTATGGGATATGGACATTCCAAGCTTTCAAACAAACCACTAATCCATTAATTACATCATTATCTCTAGTTGTAGCTGTATATGAAAAAAATATATACAAATATGGCATTATTATATTTGCACTGACCCACAGATTATACCACACAGTGAACGCAGTAAATAAATTCTACAAATAATGTTAAAATTGCAGTTTTTTTATATTTCCTCCTATAAATAAAATAATAAGTTATTTAATACAGTATATATATACCGGTACCTCAAAATGGTTCATTAAAACCTACAACTAATCCTACAAAATAAAAAAAAGAATAAAATAAAAAAGTTATGACTGCTGGAACACGGGGGAAAATGCTACTGGGTCGTAAGGTGAAAACTAGTTATGGCACTAAGTGTCTAAAAACACAATAGTGTCCATAGGGTTGTGCACCAACAATATTAATTATTAAGAAATCTACAATGAAAAAGTGACATTTTCAGGAAGGTTATTCCAATTTAAATATTGACAGCTAAGAGGTTAAGGCATCTAGTCTAAGATGGCTTGTGGCCGCTCATGTGAAGCCCCAGTCACTAATGCTGTTAAATTCATTTTCAGGGGTTTTGTCTACTGTCGAAATGAGGAGCTGGAAGCTGGCTGGGTTGCTTATGGAAGTGGAAAGCTTCTTCATCGACCAGCATCTTTTGACAACAAGCCTCACTTTCTTTTCCAAATAATTGATCAGTACACACTACAGGTAACTGACTTGAGGAATTTGTGCTTTCTGGACTTCAGTTTTAAAGGGGTCTTCTGGGATTTTAATACTAGGTCATCAATATCAGATTGGTGGGGGTCTGACACCCAGCACTCCCGCTGATCAGCTGGTTGAAGAGAAGGCGCTGCCTTTCCGTCATTGATTACCTGCTCGCCGTTGACATCGCAATGGTGAGCAGGTGTAATTACAAGCCGTCCCATTCATTTCTATGGGACAGCTCTGTAGTATACACTTGAGTAGGAAGGAGCTGCCCCATAGAAGTGAATGGCACAGCTTGTAATTACACCTGCTCACCACTGCGCTGTCAGGTAACAGGTAAACAATGAGGGGAAGGTAGCGCTCCCACAGCCTTCTCTTTACCAAGCTGATTGGCAGAAGTGTCAGTATAACGTCAGGGGTTTTCAGAAATGACAGCTCCTCTATCAGCTGTTTCTGGCTATGATGACCCTGGTCCCCAGACCTGAATCCACATATGGTGATCTGTAATTTCTGAAGTTCAGTCTACGGGGGTTGAAATTCCCATTTCCTCAGGGTTTTTTTTATAATTTTATAATAATTTTTTGTATTGTGCCCACTAACAGAAAAAAAAGCTTTGGGAATGTATCTTTCTAGGGGAAGTTCATGTGTGGTAAAAAGAAATGATCCACATAGCATATCCACATCACATTTTTTCAGATCCACTTACATTTTGTTGTGTATTTCTCCCTTGGAATTGCAGACTTATTGGCTGATTTGAAAAACCCATTTACATTTGTTACACTGTACAGTACTTTGTGGCAAATTGTCAGGTCAAAATCTGCAACAAATCCACCATGTCTGAACATAGTCACATGGTCATGGTCTACTAGCAGCTCTCAGAGTGGTACACTATAAAAAACAGTTTTTACCTCTTCCATACATTAAGGCCCCATTCAGACGACCGTGTTTCACTGTACGGCGGTGGCCTCAGGAAGCGCACCGGCGTCATAGCAACCAATGTCTCCGTGTGCTCCCGTCCTCTGGGGCAGCACAGGCCGGGCTTTCACGGCCCGTATACGGCCGTGAATCACGGTCGTCTGAATGGGGCCTTACTCTCTCTTTTCTCAGACGTCCTGAGATGTTCTGTGATTGCTCTTCTGAGCCCGGTAAAATCTGCATTGCGCTATGCCTTTAAGCCCAAAAGTGCTGAGTCTTGGTTCAGCAGTGCAAAATTAAAATAACTTTTTGCTGAACCATGAAGCAATTTGATATGCCAGCTAAAGATCTACCCGGGTAGTGACATAAGAAAGCACAGTATAATAATAGCCACCCTGACAAAGGGCAGTAACAATACACTATTGTAGGAGAATGCTGGCACAGCGGTGCTGTATTGGGGGTTTTACTAGGAGTGTGAGAATACAGCGGTGATAACTAATATGTTTTCCAGCCGGTATTGACTCACACATTATTGATCAGGCCTAGTGACCGATTTCTTCTTCTTTCCCTCAGATCTCTCAGATAATCACAATGCCAGCCAATCATTTTCCTGTTGGGAGTAACATGACGACTGTACACCTATGTTCTGATGGCTCTTACTTTTACTGGATTTGGTCTCCGGCGAGTCTAAACGAAAAGACCCCAAAGGGCCACTCTGTGTTCATGGACATCTTCGAACTAAATGTGAGATACTTGATGAGGTTTAGCGCGTTTTGTGTGTGCTAGATATGACAGTGTCACCAGTGTGTGTCCTTATTGTGTTGAAATGTATATTTGTCCCGCCATTTAATATTGGCATTTAAACTCTTAAATAGAATTTTTTTTCTTCTGCATTTTTTCCTCTTTTTTAAATCAGTTAAAGTGGATTTCCCACATAAGACTTTTATCACCTATCCACATCATGATTGAAGTGGACCCCACCAATACAACACCCTTCAGTCACTAGAATGCGGGTTCCAAATCCCCCATTCTTTTCACTGCACCATCGTGGTGAAGTTTGAGCATGCACACTTCTGTTTCATTCAGTGTCTAGCTTAAACAGGCAAAGCACCCCCTTCTGTCGACTGGAGGGAAGGTGGGGTCACCAGCACTCAGACATTTACCACCTATCCTTTGGTTAAGTGATGATTTTGACACCTGCTGCGCCAGGGTGGTCACTTCTTGCGTTACTGTAAAGTGCTTACAGTACTAGGTGGGGGGCTTCACAGTTTACCCTTGTCCAATCAGTGCAGCAGGATACAAAAAGATGCTTCAAAATTGTTATTTCATGGGAAATGCAAATAGTTCCTAAAACGGACATGACAGGAGAGATGACAGCTCTCCTTTAACTCCATGGCTAAGCAAGGGTTGTAGAGCTCTGTATCTAATTGAGCTGTAATCATTGTAAGACGTATTAAGAAAGTTAATCATCCTAGTATTTTGGACTTACAAAGGACCTTTCACCACGTCTGACAGGCCTGTTTTAATAGCTCCATGCATTCCCCGTGTAATAACAATTCTGGAACATCTATTCTTATGTCTGTATGTTGTGCCATTCCTTTATTATTTGCACTAGAAGTTATGAATGAATTGCTATTTGCCTTCAGTAAAGGAACAGAGGGGAGGTGACCAGTTGGGGGTGTGTACCTGCACAGTCTGAACTTGGCAGCGCTGATTGGCTAGAGTCAGTCTGTGCAGGTACACACCCCCAACTGGTAACCTCCCCTCTGTTCCTTTACTGAAGACAAATAGCAATTCATTCATAACTTCTAGTGCAAATAATAAAGGAATGGCACAACATACAGACATAAGAATAGATGTTCCAGAATTGTTATTACATGGGGAATGCATGGAGCTATTAAAACAGGCATGTCAGGAGCGGTGAAAGGTCCTCTTTAATCAGAAAAAAGCAAAACTGTGCTGAAGGGTGAACTTTCACTTGAACAGCTATGGACAGCCCTGCTGTGGTACCTGAATGCTTAAAGGGGTTGTCCGAACCATGGTGAAGGGAAGGGATTTTTTTTTAAATGACACTTTGCACTCCAACTCTGCTGTTCTGATGTTCACCACCAATGCAGCTATAATGTCCTCTTCTTGGCTGCAGTGATAATGTGCTTTTATGCCTAACATGACCGCTGCAGCACAACGTTGGCCTCCGTAAAATGCAGCATGAGTCCGCTGGTGTTGGCGATTGGCTGCAGTGGCCACATGTCATGCATCTCGCCTCTGCAGCCATGATCGTTCCGGAAAACTGGAGCAGGGATTTGTGCCAGTGAGTATAACCTTCCCTGCCTTTCACCAGTTTTTATTAACCCCTTTAATTCAGGCTTCAATCCCTTGTGTATCATTATTGTCTGATAGATCCGCGTCCACCTCAGCACTTCATAGGATATATAAGGCGAGTTCTTGCATATCATTTATTGTAAGGTGATCTAAAGTAAATCACTCAGTTTGTTTAATTTTAAAGAAATGTATAAAGCATGAATGTTGTTATGTATACCAGATTTTTACAGTTCCAAGTTTTGGCCTTTATAGGCCAATGAGACCATGTTATTTGTTCGTGCTGTTAATCAAAGTATCTGTATTCTTCTTAGGTTGAAAATGGAGTCTACACAGCAAGACCCCTTCATGAGCGCATCATACTAATGAGAAAAGAGGGGGAGTCTGCAAAAAGTATCAACGAAATGCTGCTCAGTAGATTGTCCAGATATAGGGCCTCACCTTCAGCAACCCTGGCTGCCCTCACCGGCTCGACAATCTCAAACACACTAAAAGAGGACCAGACTGGTGAGTCTCTCCCGGATGTCATACAATGGCATGTAAATATAATGTCCATCTGTTATCGCTGATTTTACATCACATTATGTGAACACATTCAGTATATGCACCCGGACACCTCCTGGCACATACGCTGAACACCACTATAGGCCCCCATTCCCTTGAAGGGATGGCAAAAGAATGCTCCTTCGGCCTTCTGGCTAGTATATAGAACATACATACACACTCTTTGCTATGCTTTTATATGCAGAGGCATCCTAGAAATTAAATTATACTGCGCATTATACTTCACTTCATGCAGTGGCATTTGTTAAAGTTGTACACTCATTGACAAAAAAAATACCGCACCAAGAGGGAGCTGTTGGAATCAAATGAAACTTTCTATGTGTGAATGTGATAATAGTATATTTAAGTGATTACAATATTAGTGTGAAAGGAAAAGTTTATTGGGGAAACTTTACAATTGAAAGGAGGCTCTAATACGATGTTGGGCCTCCTCTAGCCTGGATACAGGATGAGATACGGTTGGGCATGGAAGCATGCAGGTTCTTTACGGTATCCTGCTGCACATTTGCCCACAGATGTTACAGCTGGGCCTGTAGACCCTGCTCACTCTGCTGGTGCCATAAATGCTCGATTGGCGATAATTCTGGTGACTAGGCAGACCAAGAAATTGTTGTAATCTGGTTGAGACATTCCTGGGAAACCCTTGCTGTGTGTGAACGAGCATCATCCTACTGAAAATTTGTGGGACGAAACAGGCCGCCCATAACAGAGATGCCTATTCTTGTTCGCAAAAAGGAAGGGTTCTATAGTTTTATTTTTTTGCAGTGCCATTATGCGGAGCAACAGATGCAGGCAGCAAACAGAGTGCTGCCCACATCTTTTGCGGTCCCATTGAAGTGAATGGGTCAGAGCCGCAAAAAATGCGGACCCAATCAACGGTCGTGTGCATTAGGCTGTAACCGACCGTGAGTTAAGACTCCTGGAACACTGATTCAATCGTTGTCAGACTGAGCTGTGAATATCCAGGTTTGACATTATGGAAATATCTACAATTCTGTGAAGGGTGATGCTTTGTAGTGAAATAATTGCAGTCACTCATGAAATCCTTGACTTTATAGGTTAGGCTCTGTTCACATTTATGTTGATGCTTCCATTGCAAATTCTGTCAGATTTCAAAATGATGGACATTAAGACAGATGATGCGACCTCAGCGGACTCCATCGTAAATCATTTGGGTCAGTCAGGTTCTGTTGGTACTGGTATGTATGATGGACTCATCAGAGAGCCTTCTGGTATAAACAGAAGCCCTGAGGCAGATGTGAACAAGGCCTTAGGGCCCGTTCCCACAACCACGTGAACGGGTCCGCATCTATTCTGCAATTTTGCGGAATAGATGCGGCCCCGCTTACTTCAATGGCCGGCATGGGATCCTGCCGTGCTGCGGCTCCGCAAGAAAAAGTAGAACGTGTCCTATTCTTGTCTGCAATAGCGGACAAGAATAGGCATTTTGAACGGGGTACCCGGCCATGTATTCCGCAAATTGCGGAACACACGCCGGTCGGTATCCGTGGTATTGCGGATCCGCATTTTTGCAGATCCGCAATGCCATGGCCGTCTGAATAGCCCCTAATAGGAAGACATCCCGTTGGTAACTGTTACCCTACTAGCGATAAGCTTGTCCTGTTAATGAAACTGTAAACCTGTCTTGTAGCTGCGAATACAAGCTGTGGCCTTCCTCTGAAAATGTTAAGAAAGACTCCAATGTATACATGTGGAACATACCTGGTACTTATTGTACCACCTCCTGGAGGCTCAGGAAGCTCCGCAACAAGGTCTCTGTTTGGTGGAACCAGTGGCTTGTCATCCCTAAAAAGTAGGTTATCAGTTTACTCCTGGTTATGTCCTTGCTGCACTCATTCGTTTTTCTTTGTATGGTGATACTAGGCAATGCTCCGTTTCATGTAACTGTGCGGCTATCACACTTAGATTTCTCATATTGCAAAACATTTGTAATAAGGATCCGCAATCTGGACGTATTACAGATGAAGATGCATCAGTGTATAATCAGTATTAATGATCAGTAGGACTGATGGGCTGTCTTCTAGGCAGCAAAACGAAAACGGATCCAATATAGAGGAAATACAGATAACTTACTGGTGCATCCATATTATATTCACTCTCCATAGACTTTAAAGGGAATCTGTCACCAGAAAATTCACTGGTAAACCAGTCACAATGCTAGGGCTAGCTTAGCTGAATGTAAAAAGGATACTTTTCATTTAACGGTTGTTTGCTTCATCTTGGAGAAAATACACTTTTAATCCATATGCAAATGAGCAGTTAAATGCACTGAGGGCGGGTCAAAGTCACTCTGTGCTCCCTTGCTCCTCCTGCCTCCTCTGCCAGTCCCTCCCTCTCCATCTTAATTGACCAGACCAGGTTCCTGCATAGTCAACTCACGTGGTCCTGTCTAGTGTTGAGCTTCACTCAAAGCTTTGTTTGAATGCTGTATGGAGACCCATCTCCATACAACATTCAAATGAATGGGCTGCGCCAAGGTGAAATTCGTTAAGTCCAAAGTTTAGCGAGAGTTCAGTGAAGAACTTCGGGCTTCAATTATACAACTTTAAAACCAATCGGCTTCGGATTGCTGTTTTACAGTTGTATAATCAAAGCCCAAAGTTCTTAACGAATTTCACCTCTGTGCAGCCCATACATTTGAATGCTGTATGGCGACTGGTCTCCATACAGCATTCAAACAAAGTTCTGAACAAAACAACTTCGGATCTTGGATCCGAAGCGCACGTCACTCAACACTAGTCCTGTCAATCAAGAAGGAGTTAAAGAAACAGGAGTGCACAGTCTTAGAGTGACTTGGGACAGTCCTTGGTGCACTACTCATTTGCATACCCTCCCTCTCTGCGCCTGCGCTGTGTTTGACTGTGCCGTATTCGGCGCAGGCGCAGTGAGGAAGCCGGGAACCGGCGAGCTCCCTTCACTCACTGCGCCTGTGCAGAGTGCTGAAGAGGACGGAGCGGGCACGCGATGTACACGGAGGACAGGGCCGGCAGGAGGAGACCAACGTTGCCTGGCCCTGTCACGCCAGACAAAGTGGGCTACTAAAGGTGGGCAACTGAGCCTCTAGGAGCAGGGGTAATGCCCCCCCTGCTCCTAGAGGGTAATTAGCATAAAATAAAAGTCATAATTTTACAAAAACGGGGCCACTAAGTTAGAGATAAATATCACTGTTAAAATCAGGTGACATTGTGCATATGTGCAATGTCAGCCTGTTTAATAGCGACATATCTGGTGACAGAAACCCTTTAAGCGGTTTAAAAATCATTTCTTGTCGGCAACAGATCGCAGATCGGCATGGGGACAAGAGATGGCATTAGCGATCACTGCTCCTCATACTGTGGAGGAGATCGCTACATGTAATAGCAGTGTTCTTCTCCACTAACGAGCAGGTGATTGCCGAGAAAGAACACTTCCTTCCCGGCAATCGCCTGCAAAATCTGCAGGTCTAATACAGCCTTAATAATGTGGTCTCATCATATATTCCCCAACAGGGCAGCGCGGATCATTGACGATAGATGACAAAATGAACTGTAAAATGTTTCCTAGCTGACATTATAATATCCTGTCGTAAACCTTCTTTACAGCTTTCTGTCCACAAAGGGCTTCTTTCTTCAGGGATAAATGCCTTGTAAAAATCCAGTGGATATTGCAGGGCAGGGTATAACATTGGAAGCACAATGGCAGTGCTGACAGTGGAGAAATTAGAATTAGTTTTAATAGAATTTCTATTAAAGCATTTACTTCTGTGTATACAGTCTGTTCTGCTGATTACCGTAGTTATCATTCAGATTCATTATACCTCGAGCTTTTATTTCAGTCCTGGCTTCCAGTCTGGTGTTTAACATTTCTGATGGACAATTCACCAACCGGGCTGATCTCATTGACGCTGCAGGCAGCTCGCTGGGCCGCGGGGCTCTGGTGACCGGACTTGGTAAGAGTTACAACATACACTGTCTCTGTTGGCGATTTCAGCCAAAGCTTGCTAGGAAATGTGGTGCACGTTACAAACGATGAATTACGGCATACATGTAGGGCTGGCTTCTGTTTAGTGGAGGAAATATAAACTTACCGCCTGCCACTTTTGTGTTTTTGTAGGTGCTTGTTATGATGCCATGAATAACATGATCTGGACCTGCTCCAATGATTACTTTGACCAGTGGTGTAATCCGGGAAACCAGGCTTTCCATGTCGTGTGTCAGAGACTTGGAGTTACCCACATCATTGCTGATCCTAAAGGTAAATTTGTCTTTTTCTGATGAGGTGTGAAATTTCATAACACACGTGACAAAATAGCGTAAATTATCTGTCCAGGATATTTTCTTCTTTTCACAAAGCTTATTTTACTGACGTTTTCCCACCTAAATACAAATACCCGTTTGTGGCGGTGATGTCACCGGGCTCACTGCTAGGTAGAAGCATGCACTTAGCATAGTGATGTGAAGCCCGGTACGTCACCGGCAGTCAACAAACAAACCTTGCAATGCAGCGCCAGGCAAGGGGGAGCATTGGAACAAGGAAATACTCCGATGCTCCACTAATATATTATAAAAGAATAATGAAGAGCTATAATATCCTAGTTCAGCCCTGAACCCCGAGAACCCCCTTAAAGTGGTTGTCTCATTATAAACAATGTGGGCATATAGTTAGGATATGCCCCCATTGTCTTATAGGTGCGGGTTCCCCCAAGGTGGTGGCTGGAGGACTCCGGTCCGACCATCGCCAAGCACGCTCCCCATAGAAGTGAATGGGAGCGCACCGCGCATGACCGGCCACTGCTCTCATTGACTTCTATGGGCCCAACAGAAATAGCTGGCTCGGCTATTTTCGGCGGTCCCATAGAAAATGAATGGAGGGCGGCTGCGCATGTGCAACGCGCCCTCCTTCATTTTCAGGGCTCCGTTCTCAATATAGGTGGTGGGACCCGCACCTATAAGAGAATGGGAGCATATCCCCCATTGTCTGTCATGAGACAACCCCTTTAAGCCATCAGCAATATTATTTGTAGCCACTATTTTAATGCTATATGATATTTTCTGCAGGAGAAGCCGTAACCACAAATGAGGTTATAAACCAATTACTTCATCACGTGGGGGCCATGTGCATTCATCAGCTCAACCTCTTGGCCAACAGCAACAGTTTACCAGTCACAACCTTCCTAGGAAAACAGCATCCCATCGAATCACATCATCTGAGCAGTATATGTGATATCATGGAGAAAGCCATGGTTAATGGAGATAAATGTATCATCCGCTGCATCCTTGTGGTCTTTCAGGTACTTTATTTTTTTTCTCTTCGAGTATTAGAATGAAATTTGCAAATAGAGCCATGCTGAAAAATAATAATAACCGAATAAAAGATAATTGATAAGTACACATATCTATTAATGGCATGTGTGCAATCTATGTAAATTGGTTTAGAAACACTTAAAGAGCATCTGTCAGCATGATCAACCCTATTAAACCAGACTCCCTCCATGGTAGGGTTGATCACGCTGATTAAAATATGTTGTTTATGTCTGTTTGTTGCACTGTTCCAGAGAACAATTAGCTACTTAGAGCACCAAGGGGCCGGCCAGAGCACTTTGAGCACTAGTTTGTCATTCCTCCGCAGTCTTAGCCACTTAGCCTACTTCTCCCTTTCCTTGATATGTCCAGGCCAACTAAGACTGCAGGGGTGTTGAAAACTGGTGCTCAACGGGCTCTGGCCGGCCCCTCAGTGCACCAACTAGCTAATTAGCATGTTAATAAAAAACTGTTTTCTCTGAAACAATTCAATATACAGACATATGCAAGGTTTCATTTTAATCAGCATGATCATCCCTACCATGCAGTGTGTCTGGTTTAATAGGGTTGATCACGCTTACAGGACGCTCTGAATTATTTTAACGTTTACTCCAATACTCCCTGTTTCTCCCTTGCTGTTCTCACCTCCAGTCCTCCACCCGGTGTTTGTATACAAGGCTGCAGCAGTGATATAGAATTAAATGGCATGTGACTGCTGAAGCCAATCACAGGCCTCAGCAGTCTAGTGCTAAACAGGACAATTTCAGTAATACAGTAAACGCATACAGTGAGAAGGGAGACGTAGCTGCAGCCTCTTGACCTCCACCTTTGGGAGAACAGCTAGGGTAAATGATCAGACTACACAGTACATATCCTCATATACACTCCCAAAAGAGCATGCTCACTTCAAATTGCTGATAATAATTACACAGAATAATTTCTATGGTGCCTGTGTATTAAAATAGTACAATTCTTTGCTTGCAGGTAGTGTTTAAATTTTTCCTTAACCCTCAAACTGAGAGGAACAGAGATACTATCCGAAGGGCCGGCTTGTTGTTGTGGCAGCTGCTTATGGCACCAAAGGACCAAATCTGCCCTGAAATCCAGAAGGAGGTCTGTCTGGCTATTAGGTAGGTCATCCTGTGCTCCAGTATATACCAGCACCTTTTGATGTCCAGTTCTTCTTCCTTCCAAGTCCTATCTGGATCCACTATCCTTGTGTGTCATGTTTGACCTCTGCCCCAAAAATGCTAAAATGACAATATTTATATAAAATAGAAATGTTATTTACTGTAAAATGTTCCAGTCATTTGGTTACCTAAAAAATACAGTGTACTAAAAAAACAAAAATATATAAAAGTAACAGCACACATTTCTCCTGTCGTAGGCACAACCTTACATGGCCATTCTTATGAAATCTAGAAAAAAAAGTCCATCCAGTTTCCAGTCCTGCGCCCTTACAACTCCCATGCAAAACAATTACTAATAATGATCTAGAGATGTTATAAGATTTTATTTTTTTTTTTGCATAAGACTTCAAGCACATTAAAGGGGAAACAAAATAGTTAAAATCAATGGTAGCTGAGCTGCAGTACGCCAGCGTCTGGCTCTGTCCACTCTTTTCTTTCCCGCTCAGGCAGTCGGAAATAGCTGATCAATGAGGGTGCCAGGTGTCAAACCCCCACCAATCTGATATTGATGTCCCATCTGGAGCCATAGGTCATCAATATTTGATGAGTGGAAAACTCCATAGTTTGGAGTGATGTTCCTTGTCCGATTGTACTTCAGATACGTCTATAATATAACACGCCCTTTTATATACCATAGACGCGCTCCAGCATCATACTCATGTGGAAAGGGTCCCTAGCAGATATTCCAGACTTCCAGTGGAAGGAGCTCCTGGGTCTACATTACAGGGCTATTTACTGACACATTAGATTTCAGCGGGCAGTCCTCTGACATCCATGGAAGTCTACCAACTCTCCCATGATGGAAGACCTTTTTTTTGTTGTCAGAGGTGTCTGACAGTAGCTTATTCCCTTCACCCTATTGGGTGACTGAACAAACGTTCGGCTGATAACTTTCTAAGGTATATGGCCAGCTTTACTTTTTATTTACAGTAAAGAAGTGGAATTTAGTAGTGTATCTGTGCAAATCAGAATCCTCCATGATGGCGGAACACAAATATCAAAATGATGCCTGACATGACGAGAATGGCCACTTTTGAAGGCTAGTAGTCCTCTCCAACCAAGTGAAAATCCGACCATTTATAGGGCAAGGACCCTGCATGTCTGAGCATCAGGAACATTCATCACCACATAGAGCAATGTACACAGGCCTTTTATTATCTGCTGAGCCTGTTTAACCTTCACAAGCTGCATATACATCCACAGCATTAACAATGACTAATGACAGATTTACTGGTCTCATTTTTGCCCGTGCTGTACACGGAGATGCAGCATCTGTTATGGTAAATTATACGACTGCAGTGTATCTCTCAATTAATGGATGTCCTTTGATGTTACTTTATCTTGACCTTGATTTTTTTTTTTTTTTTTTTTTTTTTTTTTACTGCAGCTTTGGCTTAAACATTTTAAACCCAGGAGAGATGGAAATCAATAACTTACTCAAGCTGATTTTAACAGAAGGTACGAATGCTTTTAAATAGCACAATCAATCTCACGGCATTTATCTAGATTGTAATATTTTATTGGTTGCGAAAGAGAACTGATTTCTCTTGATAGATGTGGAGATGTGTCCACTTACAGTGGGATCTTCTCCTTCATTAAACAAAGGACTGCTATTATCTGTCTCGTATGTACTGTGGCTAAATCGTTGGGTTTTTTTTTAACGTGATGCTTCTATGTAAGGGATTTTACACTTCTGTATTTACTAAATCTGTACCAACAGTTTTCTAAAACCTTTAAAGAAGTTTCTGAGACTGAGGACCCATCAATTTAGCCAAATCAAATGGGCCCAGGGGCACTCTTATCAAGCTCCTTACACGAGTTTTCGCTGTATATTAGGTCATGACATATGACTAGGATGTGCCTTAAAGAGGACCTTTCACCACTCCTGACATGCCTGTTTTAATAGCTTCATGCATTCCCCATGTAATAACAATTCTGGAACATCTATTCTTATGTCTGTATGTTGTGCCATTCCTTTATTATTTGCACTAGAAGTTATGAATGAATTGCTATTTGTCTTCAGTAAGGGAACAGAGGGGAGGTGACCAGTTGGGGGTGTGTACCTGCACAGACTCTCTAGCCAATCAGTGCTGTCATGTTCAGACTGTGCAGGTACACACCCCCAACTGGTCACCTCCCCTCTGTTCCTGGGGAATGCATGGAGCTATTAAAACAGGCATGTCAGGAGTGGTGAAAGGTCCTCTTTAACTTACTCATTATTGTGGGCCATAAAGGTTATATAGCGGTCCTATGCATTTTTTTTTCCTCTGGAGACTGTCACTCCTAACTATGTGCAGGTACTTCAGCTCGGCCACATGAACCTGTATGGGCCTGTAGCAGTTCTCTGCACAATAACTGGTTAGGAGAAATGGAGATAAAATGCTGTACTAGTGAACCGTAATGGTCTCAGCTGCCAAACCCCTCCACGAAGTGATTTATCCAAAGCATATACCATTAATTTATAAACCCTCTAAAGTAAACTGGCTCTGGCATTTCAACAACTGTTGCATAAATTAATACTACAAGCAAAGATAAGAAACCTTGTAAAGAACCACTTCTTCTACCTCAGCTCCCACAGTAATCATCCCTCTCAGTTCACTGCTAAAATTCATATTTAGAGAGGCAGATTCTCGGCTCCGTAAGGTAGCAAGTTGCAACCGCTGCGCAAAGAAGTCATTGGAGCTGCTTGAGAGAGACAGAGCAACAGACACACTCATGCTGGCTCTAGTATGTTTTGTGTCTTACATCAGTGCTGCATTCACTGCTACACTGCTCAGCACTGCAGTATAATGTATTCCATACTGCTGCTTTTTAAGGTGTGTAACAGAGCGGTAGGGGAGCAGGATCTCCTTTTCTCTGTATGTTCCTCGTAAGGGAGACCTTGTAGCAGCGAGTGTCTCCACCCACCAGAAATAGTGTTATTTCTTATATATTCTGATAAGTCATCTGAAAGGACATTTACACATTAGGAAAATATTGGTTGTTAACTGTTCCGGGTTTTTTTTCCAGAAAATGCCCAATAGATCTAGATAGCAAAAATGTGTTAAGTAATAAAAAGTAAACTCCAGACATAAAAATTAATATTAGAATATATGGTAAAATAGCACAGCTTAATATCACTTGATTTTACAGGTGACCGGAATTGTGGGCTTTCCCAACTCCGAGATGTCATTTTGACAAATCTGACTGAACAGCTGCAGAATAACAGATTTGGGAGTGAAGAAGATGAACATTACAGGTGTGTTTTGTAGCTATTACCATTATTCAGTTACATTTCCAAATAAAATGACTAGAAAGAATTCTCCGCAGACAACTGAGATTTTAAATGTTATCTCTTAATCGTTTTTGTTAAGAATTAGAAGGAAATTAGAACTTTAGAATGGTTAAAATGTAAATGTTAAAGTTGTACTAAAGGGGTATTCCGGTTGTTTCAAGTTATCCCCTTTCCACAGGATAGGGGATAACTATTAGATTGGTGGGAGTCCTACAACTGGGACCCCTACTGTTCACGGGAAATAGCCGAATACAGCTCTCCGCTATCACCGCAATTCCTATGGAAATAAATGGAGCGGCCGCACGCATATGTCACCGGCCGCTCTGTTGATTTCAAGATGGGTTGGGGGTACAGGATCCATGTTCTCATGATTGGTGGGGGTCCCAGCGGTAGCACCCCCACCGATCGAATAGTTATCCCCTATCCTGTGGTTAGGGGATAACGTGAAACAACCAGAATACCCCTTTAATGTACTTGTTGGTTATAGTTGCTCATTTTAGTTGGTGGACAGTGTCCTGCATGTTAACAATCATTTATGGTCTATGCCTACCTTCACAAAAAAATGTTCTTTTTCTGCCTCGATGCATGCAAATTTCACCAAATGAGGGTATATGAAATAACTAAAACATAACTTTTAATATGTCCGTAATAAAAAAGCTCACAAATGAAAGTTACCAAAACCTGCTTAAAGGGGAACCTGTCAGCTCCGAAACACCCCCTGAACTAGAGTAAGAGATGTATAGTGTAAGTGATGCTGAATCTGAATATGTAAGTTTTATCTTCATACTCACTTCCATTCCGACTCTGTGCTCCCACAAACCTGCAGTAAAATGCACTCGGTGGACTCTTCTTTGAGTCCTTTCCATTATGTGAGTGAGAACTGGAGTCCAGTGAGTGCATTTTACTGCTGGTTTGTGGGAGCACAGCGTCAGAATGGAAGTGAGTATAAAGATAAAACTTACATATTTGGATTCAGCATCACTTACACTATACAACACTTACTCTAGTTCAGGGGGTGTTTCGGAGATGACAGGTTCCCTTTAAATAAATCAATAAATAAATCCGTTCTTACCAGTCAAATGTATAGCGTAATTTTTGTCTTCAATTCATCTTTAAAGGGCTGGTAAGAAAGCCAATTTCCGTTTTCTTTTTCATTATCCTACTAGGAGGATGTACCCTACCTACGGATAGGTACAGGGGCTAGTAAACCCTGCCTACAGCATACAGAGCACCCGCCCCGATAGGGGCGACCCTGTCAGGAACCTTTCCCTGCAGTGGCCTTATCCCTAAAGTGACCCTGAGTCTCTAATCCCTACATGCCATGTTTCAACTCAAATAATGATCTTCAGGGGATACAAGAGCAAAGGACAGGTCAACAAAGTAAATAGAAAAAGAAAGGTAGATAAGTAAAACAAATAGCAATTATTTCTCCAATAGTGCTATGAAGTGCACTTAGTACATGAGGGGTTAATCCTCCATAAATGCTAGCAGTGGCTAGTAATATGGAGAAAAATGGTAGGGGAAGTGTCCCACATCCCACCCAAATTAATAGAGTGGCGGCACTGAGCCATGTGCCCTCACTCTTATATTACCTGCCTTCATTTCCCCATGTGCGCCGGACCGCCAGTGCCCAGGAGCGAGTGGAACGCACGCCCAGCACGCTTCCGGGTCACATGTGCCTGGATCCCCCGGTCACGTGAACAGAAGAACGGGCAGGAGTGGAGCGCAGAGAGGTCAGTGGTGTCCTCTGTTGCCTAGCGACCTCTCTGCTCCATTGTTGGTAATTTTAGTTAGATAATTACCTGTTTACCAGAAAAATAAATAAGATCATTGGATTTACCAAGGCTAAAGATCATTTTAACCGGCATATTGTTTACCCTGATGCGATGCAAATGAAGCAACTTTGCAACTGTTTGGTTTTTGCAGACAACAAAGTGTAGGTTGGTCATTATTCCCATTCTTTTGGCTAACCTACCAATTGCATGTTAGCACAGAGTAGGGGACAAATAGCAGCATCAAGACTGCAAGATGTTTGCACAGTTGCTTCATTTCACTAGATGTAAAGGAGGGCTTTTCCGTTAATAATTTATGTACTTGTATATAGCCGCTACATTTTTCAAATCAAAATCCTATAGAGTGTAGAGTACTTTACTGCATAAAGTTCTTCTGGTTTCTTCTAGGCTAAATGATGAACTATTGCACTATATTTTGAAGATTGTTGTTCGTGAATCTTGTGTTCTGATCACCAAGTGCCAAACTGTGTCTAAAGAAGAATTCCAAAGACTCTTATCAACTGTGCCTGTAAGACCAGTGCCCACTACAACTTCATACTCTTCTTTATGTTAATATTTCCTTATGTCTCTGCTGCTTCTCATCATCTAGCCCCTGCCTTAGGCTGTCCATACATATTAGATAACTTTCTGCCGAACACTCAGCTGTTACTTCGGTCCTTCCTTCCCTAATACACATGCTTACTCGGCTCGGCCAAACGTGCATTTGTTATCAATGGGGAGAAGGGAGTAAGTTGCCACCAGACAGCTCTGGCCGTTGCTTATCTCCCACAATAGAATAGGGAATTCTGAAATCCGAACCCCTTCTTGACCCTTCTTTTTACCAACATTAGAGGGTTGGCAATTGCTGCAGAAGTCTGTGGATTTTGCTGGCTTTCCTCTTATAAATGTGTATGACCACCTTAAAATGGTTGACCAGCCTTTTAATTTTTTTGAAAACCACTGATCATACGTTCACATTTTTAAAATGTTTTTGTGTGTTTTAAGGTTGCCTCACCATGCCTGCGCTATCTGATGGCTGTACAAAATCACCTACTTAGTAATACTGTCTTAATCAAACCTGATGAGAGTGATGACAGTGACAGCTCCCTGCAAGGGGAGACATTGAAGGTACAGGTAAACACCATATTTTATTCTAATAATGCTCTTTTTCTGTGTGTCCATGTCCCTTGTAGAACACTCCATTGACACCCACCCAGATGTGCTGTATGCTATCACAGTATGAAGTGGTGCACATTACATGGCGGGAAGGTTCCGCTAGAGTTTATTAATTAGAATAAGGAGCACATAAAGTCATAGGGGAGATTCATCAAGACCAGAGTTTTCTGCTCCTGTCTTGATATCCCCTGCCCGATGATACAACCTTGTCTTAAATAGCGATCAGCGAACTTGTGTTTTTCAGGTTCGGGTATTTGTGCAAATCTGTTATCACTGAATTCTATGACGGCATGCACCATGGAAGCCTTTAAGAGACATTCTGTCATAATAGAAGTCAATGGGCAGCATAACGGATCTTTCTGGTTTCTGTTATGCATTAAAACTTAACAAAAACTATGTAAATTTGGCATCACTGTAAACGTACTGACCTACAGAATAAAGGTAACCTGTAGTTTTCACTGCCCAGTAACTGCAAAAACAAAACCTGTAAAACATAAATTTTTACAGATTCCTAATACATTGCAGAACTAATAAATCGTTTAATTAGAAATTACAACTTTTCCTGCAAGACCAAACTCTCATAGGGCTGTGTGAACAGAAAACTAACAAAGTTATGGCTCCTGGATGGCAGGAAGGCAAAAACAAAAATGAAAAAATGACAATTGGTTTGGGCCTTAAAAAGACCTTACCCTAAAATACCCTTAGTCATCCCGTAAAAAACACTAAGACTTCACCCAGCTCCTTTGAAGAAAAAATAAAAATGTAATGGACAAAAAAACAAGTTCTTTTCGAAAATGTATTGCAAAAGTAGAAAAACTTAAAAAAAAGACTTTGGTAGAAATAACTTTTGTATTGTTAAAACTCTAACATCTCCCAGAATAACGTTTTTTTTTATTATTTATACTGCAGGATGAGTGCCGTAAAATCAAAAAACAACGGCAGGATTACTGTGATTTTTCAATTCATTGCCCTCAAAAAATAGTTCTCCCAAAGTGGTGCCATTTAAAACTACAAACCATCCTGCCATCCCAAGTCCTCATATGGTTATATTAATAGAAAAATAAAACATGGTATTTGAAATGCAGAGATGAAAAAAAACCCCAGAAAGGTCGCTATCATTAAGTAGAAACTAGGCTTAGGGCTCATGCACACGATGTGATCGGCCCAGGATACACGGGCTGTGTGTCAGCCAAATCTCCCTGGCTGACCTGGGCTCCTGTGACCCAAACTGTATCATACTGATTTATAATACAGTTAGTTTGTATGTGATCGTGGGGCTTGCAATCACCGAGAGTAGGACAATGTCAAACATTGTTTCATATCTGAAACCAAATGTTTTTTTCCACCGTATTTGTTATAAAGGAAAAAGATTTTGTCCTTGCAATAACTCTACCGCATATTTAATTGTGCCGCTAACAATGGCCCAAAAGGTGTATGAACGTGTTTGTATGCAAGGACTGTTTTACCATCTCGTCAATTTCCAATTTTCCATGGACTAACACTGTTTTCTGGGTCAGGCCACTTTCACACAGTCAGTGTTTGATCAGTGATTTCCATCCATGATTGTGAGCCAAAACCAGAAATGAAGCCTCCAAAGAGATCAGGTATAATGGAAAGATTTGCACATGTTCTGTGTTTTGGACCTGCACCTGGTTTTGGCTCTCAATCACTGATAAAAATCACTGATCAAACACGGACTGTGTGACTGTTTGAAAGCAACTTTGAGATACATGTTGGTTTTTATAATCCAAATATTATGGCATGATCATGGCAGCATTCTTCCTTAGAAGCAATGCTTTTAGAGGTAGATGACAGCACACAGATTACCACACTTCCAGTTGCCTCCAGGTACTAAGAATTTCCCTGTAGATAAGAACTCCCTTTTTCCTAACATCCTGTCTGTGTGCACTGTGCATATGTTGTAGTATTTTTTGAAACTTTTTAATAGCATTTTTTTAATTTTTTTTTAATGCACCACACTTAGACGCATGCTTAGCTTCGTTTGTATTTCAGATGTATAATAACTAATCTGGGATTTGTTTGGTTTTTGTTTTATTCCCCATCCCCCTCCTTTTATTTAGGAACTTCAGACTAGCATTTTGGGCTTGGCAACACAGATATTAACAGGATGTGATGAAGTCCTCGAAATGCTCCAGCGTGTCACAACTGCTCTAATCAACAGTGATATTTCAGACCGGGATGTTAGGTTTGTGAATATCTTACATCTTTACCAACAGGCCCATTATTGTATTATTTTTTTTTTTTTTTGTCGGCACAAGTCCGGCATATTCATGAGTTGCTCAGACCACCACTCTTTGACCACCCCCTATTGTTTCCTATGGCTAACTTTAGAAACATGTGAATCAGGAAATCACATTCCTCTGCCCATGCATCCGAGAACAAAATGATCCCTTCCTGATGATCCCATTCCTTCCTGTATATCCATAATTAACATGATTTAACTACATTTTGTTTCAGGTTAAAGAGTTTAGAGCAAATTACAAAATCCACCATGCTTGGCCATCTCCTTCCTGTTCTTCTAACATCCCTCATGCACCCGAATCTACAGACTTTAACAATGGCAGATGCTCTAATGCCCCAGCTTGTCCAGCTTGTCCTGTATACCAGTCAGGTAAGGAATGGAAGTTTGTCTAATCATTTACAAAATACTATTTTAAGGCTAGTTTAATGCTAACGCTTAGAGGCTTAGGGTACACCTTTGGAGTAAATTTTTTTGCATTTAACTTATTTTTGGCTAAAAATCATATTTTCAATTGGTCTTTATTAAAAATATTGAGCTGTTCAGTCACAAAGGGTTAACTGTTTGTCTAGTTGGGTGACTGGTACTTTCACTTTGTGCCAGTCATCTAATAAACCTTATCTCTAATTTACTAAGAGGTCATAAACACTTATTTAAGCCACATTCTTATCAGTAAGGTAAGGATTGAGCTTTAATGAGTGTTTATAAGGTCAGAGAGAACAGATAAGCTGTCCGTCTGCTCCTCAGATGACCGAATTGGGAAAAAATCCACAGGCAGCTAGTACAGCTTCTCAGCTCTGTACACAAAAAAAGATTCCATATTGTTAAAGGGAACCAGTCATCTCCGAAACACCCCCTGAACGAGAGTAAGTGTTGTATAGTGTAAATGATGCTGAATCTGAATATGTAAGTTTTATCTTCATACTGACTTCCATTCTGACGCTGTGCTCCCACAAACCTGCAGTAAAATGCATTCAGTGGACTCCGGTGCTCACTCACATAATGGAGAGGACTCAAAGAAGAGTCCTCTGAGTGCATTTTACTGCTGGTTTGTGGGAGCACAGCATCAGAATGGAAGTGAGTATGAAGATAAAACTTACATATTCGGATTCAGCATCACTTACACTATACACCGATTACTCTAGTTCAGGGGGTGTTTCAGAGATGACATGTTCCCTTTAATAAAGTAATTTTTAGGTCAAAATAAGTATAATGCAATAATAGAAAAATTGCCCCCAAAGGTGTACATAGCCTTTAAATGTTCTGGCAGACATTAAAGAGCCACCAAATTTATCAACATACTTGTGACATTTGACAAAATAAGGCAAATTACACCGACACAAACAAGAAAAACTGACTTCAGTTTGTGATGAATTTCTTCCCCTGTGTTTTCTTAGTTTTCAATAAATAGTCCTATTTCTGTTTTTCATGTTTCCCTGATGTGTCTTCAGACTGCTTTACTTCTTAAAACCCAATGCACGGCTCTGGCAGATATTGGGAACTCTCTAAGCGGAATTTCAGAACAGAAGAGCAAATTACCAGACGATAGGTAATTTTTATTCTATTGATAATTTAGTTTGAATCATTTTCGTATCTCTTCAGTTTGTGACACATGACCCAATGCTAGCCAAAAATTGGACATACACAGGTTTTCTGTCATATGAAGTACAGTTTGTAGCACTCATCCTCATAGATGGTCTGAAGACCTTAAGGCAGGCATCCCCAAACTGCGGCCCTCTGGATGTTGCAAAACTACAACTCCCAGCATGCCCGGACGGCCTACAGCTATCAGCCTACAGCAGGGCATGGTGAGAGTTGTAGTTTTACAACAGCTGGAGGACCGCAGTTTGGGGATGCCTGCCTTAAGGGCTCATGCACACGACCGTATGTATTTTGCAGTCCGCAAAAAACGGATCTGCAAAAATACAAATGACCTCCGTGTGTATTCCGTATTTTGTCGAACAGAACAGCCAGCCCCTGTAATGCAGACAATAATAGGACTTGTTCAATTTTTTTGTGGAACAGAAATACGTACGTGTGGAAACGGAATGCAAACGGAGTAACTTCCTTTTTTTTTTTGTTGTTGTTGTTTTTTTTTTTTTGCGGCCCCATTGAAATGAATGGTTCCACATACAGTCCGCAAGAAACACAGAACGGACACAGAAAAAAATTAGTTTGTGTGCATGAGCCCTAAGACTGTATTACACTGGCCGATAATCGCGGAAGAAATTGCTGCATAATAGCAGCGGTCTCCTCCACTAGTTAGCAAGAAGTTGCCAGTAGGGAACGCTTCCCTCCCAACCATTGCTTGCTGATCTGTCTGTATTATACAGGCTTTAGGCTACTTTCACACTAGCGTTTTTAAATTCCGGTATTGAGTTCCGTCAAAGGGGCTCAATACCGGAAAAAAACGCTTCAGTTTTGTCCCCATTCATTGTCAATGGGACAAAACTGAACTGAAGACAACGGAATGCTCCTGAAAGCATTCCGTTCCGTCTTCAGACCGGAGAACAAACCGCAGCATGCTGCGGTTTGCTCTCCGGTCCAGGCATCCGCACCAAGACGGATCCGGAATGACCCCCAATGGAAGTCAATGGGGACGGATCCGTTTGGTGTGGACACACCAGTAATCCGGATCTGTCCTCCATTGATTTCCAATGGGGGGTCATTCCGGATCCGGCATACATACACACAGACATACATACAAACATACAGACATACATACATACTCACATACTCCCGGGACGCCGCAGCAGGTCTTCACGCGCCTCCTGCACGCTGCGATGACGTTTCCCCACTGCCGCCCAGCAGAGGGCGCTGTGGGGAATCGTCATCACTGCGCGCAGGAGGCGCGTGAAGACGTTCTGCCGGCGTCCCGGGAGTATGTGAGTATGTATGTATGTCTGTATGTTTGTCTGTATGTTTGTTTGTATGTAGTCTGTTTGTTGTTTTAATGTGTGTCATGTGTGGGGCCGGAGCGCTGCTCCGGCTCCACACATGTATAGCGTTAGCACGGATCCGTCGGCACCCTTTAGGTGCCGGATCCGTGCTAACGCTAGTGTGAAAGTAGCCTTAGTCTCGCCGACACCATGAGACTTTTGTCTGTTTAGGCTCAGATAAAGGTTTCTTAACATCTCATCAGTGGAGATAATGGTTGCATTTACATGCAGCAATCGCCCCCTCTGTATGGTGACAAGAGATCGATATAGCTATCACTTGTCCCCATAGAAAATTATTATTCCTGCGCAGCAGATCGTTGTTTTGACAGAACAATCTGCTGAACAGGAATGGTGATGTTCAGTGTCTGGAGAATGACACGATCCCCCGGTGAACAAGATTTACCCAATTTATAATTGCCAGTACCTTTTACACAGGCAGATGATCGGGAACGAGCGTTTATACAAATGCTCATCCCCGATAATTTGTCTAATAATTGGCTTGTGTAAAAGGACCTTTAGAATATGTTCACAAGACATCTTTTGACACTGGAAATTTGGTGTGAATTCAGCACCAAAAAACACTGGTGGCCTCATGGAATCCATGTCAAATTTACACTGCCGAAATACACCATTTGAGCATACCCTAAGGGGCCGTTCAGATGGGCGTGGTATTGCGGATCCGCAAAAATGCAAATCCGCAATACCACGGATGCCGACCGGCGTGTGTTCCGCAATTTGCAGAACACTCGGCCGGGCACCCCGTTGAAAATGCCTATTCTTGTCCTCTATTGCGGACAAGAATAGGACATGTTCTATAGTTCCTATTAGGACCAGATTTATCTATGGTAGGCCTATAAGTAGAAAAAGTTGGGAAAGAAGCATGAATCAGCTTGCTGCCGAGAAATTATCCAGGAAACATGTCTTTGGGTAATTGGTAAAACCAATGCACGGAGGAAGAGACACCAGGCTGGATGCTGGGTACCAGTAAGATACCTATAGAAGTGAGTGGGGCAAATGTGGTCTATATGGACCAAGCCCACTAAATATGTCAACCAAAAGAAAGAAAAAAATCCCTGATATACTCAAATCATATAAAATACATAATTTTATTTGTAAATAATTAAAAAACAATTACATATAGTAAAAAACCCATAAACATCGTCAAGTAGTGGTGGTGAAACTTTACAATTGGTGAAAAAGCAGAGTAGCCACTGGGGTATGAATATATCAAATCACCTCAAGCTTAAAGCTTCATCAGGAGATACCACGAGATTGTTATCTCCTGATGAAGCTTTAAGCGAAATGTGCGTCGGGACAGCAGTTTACCACGGTCGGGTAACATATTAACCTTATATTTTCCCTCTTGTATGTTATTTGCTATGCTGCAGAAGGATATTTTATATGTAGTGAACTATTTTGCACTTGATTGATATACCTTTATATTGAATATATGCATAGGAGATGTATGCACCTGGTGCGGCATACACGATATTGAGGTGATTTGATATATTCATACCCCAGTGGCTACTCTGCTTTTTCACCAATTGTAAAGTTTCACCACCACTACTTGACGATGTTTATGGGTTTTTACTATATGTAATTGTTTTTTAATTATTTACAAATAAAATTATGTATTTTATATGATTTGAGTATATTGGGGATTTTTTTCTTTCTTTTGGTGGGTACCAGTAAGAGGAAGATAATCTGCAAAAGCTCATGATGTGGCATGTTTTCTTATCTACATCTACATACATTTTGGGTTTCTGTAGGATGTTGGAAGAGAAGGAGGAGCCAGGCTTTCTGACAGGACTGAAGATTCCTGCACCGTGGGCTGCTGGAAAGACTGTAGAAACAGCGCACCCCGTTAGAGACAACTACAAGTTTAAGGAGAGTGTTCACATACCAGGTGCCCGATGTCTGTATCTCCGCTTTGACAGCAGATGTTCCTCACAATACGATTATGATAAGGTTAGTGAAAGGTTTCCTCACAGTTGTACACACCTGTTCAGATGTTTGTTTCAGATTTACTGCATCGTATACTAATTTCCGTTCATTGTGGTTCACCCTGTGCCTCTTGGGTGCTTAGGAATAAGTTGTGTTTTATGCAATTTTAAAAGATATTTTGCTTCTTTTTCATTCTGAATAGCTGGTGATCTATGCTGGTCCCAATACGAACAGTCGGAAAGTTGCAGAGTATGGTGGAAATACTTTAGGGTATGGAAGTAGAAGTGTCCTGGGAACTGGCTGGCCTAAAGATTTGGTGAAGGTAAGCTTTTAATATCTGTTATTTGTGTTACTAATAATTTCATGCTGCCTTATCCAAGAGCAGGATATGATTGAAGAAGAGAAACATGTCATGTATAATACTGCTAGGAGATAATGCTAATGATGTGCAAAAGGAGAGCACATCATAGACAGGACGGCAAAGACTCAGTGGGCTACTACGGTTAAGTGTCACACACCTTAGTTGGTTGTGCTGAGGGCACACCAGTCTATAAGCATGAGGGTTACAAAGTCCTTAGGTGCTGTAGGAGGCCCTCACAGATCCAAACTGTAGGCCAAAATATGCAGTAGTGGAATCAAAAGAAAGGGGAGGACTCTTTTGGTGGCGCAACCTCAGAGAATGATTCAATATGGAACAAATCTTGTGGGGTTTTTTTTTATTTTTTTTAAAACGTTTTTGTTATGTGATTTTGGACTGTGGAACGTTGTCCATTCCGTTTTGGATCGTTCTCTGCTTTGTCTGCACCTCTTCTTTCTTTCACCTCCAGTACAGTCAGCCTGTGTGGGGAGATAACCTGCTTTCACAGGGTTTTTTTTTTTCTAGGAGCCTTGTAAGGAATTCCTGTCATGGAAAGAAAATTCACTAATCAATTAAGAAAATAATAATAACTTTGCCTAATTTCCTTTTATTCTTTACATCTGCATGCTAATCTGTGCCTGGTGTTAAATTGACAAGTGATGTTTGTTCTGTGTTGTCAGGTAGAGGGCGATACTGTTACCTTCTCTTTTGAGATGAGAAGCGGCCGTGAGCACAATACCCCTGATAAAGCCATGTGGGGATTCTCCTGCACTGTCAGAGCTCAGGTCAGTTTATCAGGATAATGATAAGATCAAGTATAAAAGATAATTTTACTGTGATCTGTAGTCAGTTGTGTCACTTACCCGTGGTGTATAGTTTGAAGTGTTAATAAAGGATACCAAGGGTTGTCTCACCAGCAAATGGCATTTATTATGTAGACAAAGACACTTATTAATGTATAGTGGTTATCCGTATTGCTTCCCTTGCTGGTTTCAGTCATTTTTCCACCGCATTATACACTGCTTATTACCACCAACCTGCAATCCAGGGGGAATGCTGCCTGTGCAATGCAACCTCATTGGGGAACGCTGCCTGTGCAGTACAACTCCATTGGGGAACGCTGCCTGTGCTGTACAACCTCATTGGGGAATGCTGCCTGTGCTGTACAACCTCATTGGGGAGCGCTGCCTGTGCTGTACAACCTCATTGGGGAGCGCTGCCTGTGCTGTACAACCTTATTGGGGAACGCTGTCTGTGCTGTACAACTTCATTGAGGAACGCTGCCTGTGCAGTACAACCTCATTGGTGAAGGCTACCTGTGCAGTACAACCTCATTGGTGAAGGCTACCTGTGCAGTACAACCTCATTGGGGAACGATACCTGTGCAGTACAACCTCATTGGGGAACGCTGTCTATGCTGTACAACCTCATTGGTGAAGGCTACCTGTGCAGTACAACCTCATTGGGGAATGATACCTGTGCAGTACAACCTCATTGGGGAATGCTGTCTATGCTGTACAACCTCATTGGTGAAGGCTACCTGTGCAGTACAACCTCATTGGGGAACGCTGCCTGTGCTAGTACAACCTCATTGGGGAACGATACCTGTGCAGTACAACCTCATTGGGAACGCTGCCTGTGCAGTACAACCTCATTGGGGAACGATACCTGTGCAGTACAACCTCATTGGGGAACGCTGCCTGTGCAGTACAACCTCATTGGGGAACGTTGCCTGTACAGTACAACCTAATTGGGGACGCTGCCTGTGCTGTACAACCTCATTAGTGAACGCTGCCTGTGCAGTACATCCTCATTAGCGAACGCTGCCTGTGTATTACAACCTCATTAGTGAACGCTGCCTGTGCAGTACAACCTCATTGGGGAACGCTGCCTGTGCAGTACAACCTCATTGGCCGTGGCACTTCAGACAATAGGGGAACTATCTTCAGATGCAGAATATGAGTTGCCACTCCACTGTACTAACGCAGGCTTTTAGACTGTGCATGCACGCTCGCTTCTCTTGCTAGCTGTGCACATAGGATGTGTCACTGGAGGCAGAGAATTGTTTCTACTGCGCAGATGCCAAAGGCTTGTTGTGGAGTCTGCACAGTAGAAGACAATATGGGAACATGCAATACCACCTGGACGGGGAAAGCAATGCAGCCATTTTCAGTGTTGTCATATGTAGGGGCCACAGATGAAAAAACACTCCATAGGAACTGTTTATTGGAGCACCAGAAGAAGCAGAATATAGCTGGAGCTTAATCAACAGAACAGGAGCAGTGATTGTAATATAGTGAGTAACATAAAAACATTGCAAAGCGGCCATCCCCTTTAATGAAGGGCCACGTCTGTCTTCTGGAATTGAGTTCCTCATGCCTTTAGAGTTGCTATCACCATTTGTATCATTTAAACAGTTCTTTAGTACTCTGCTCTTTATAGCTACACATCGTACGTCCCCACAGTCACTCATCTTGTCCAGTTATGTGCCTCTGACTTATCTTTCACCTCCTGGTTCATCTGAACAGGGCCATCCACACATGCATCTTGTGATCTCAATGCTTCCAATATGCCCTCGGTTTCACAATCCACCTTCCCTTATTTCATCACCTTCTCATTCCAGGAGTCTTCAGAAGATGTTTCAGGAGGACTACCATTTCTAGTTGATCTTGCGTTAGGATTGTCTGTTCTGGCTTGTTCCATGCTCCGAATATTATACAATGGCCCAGAGATCACAAAAGAAGAATTGACTTGCCATGATCTGTTAAGGTCAAAGCTTTTACAGAGGCAAGTATCTTACCTCTAATGCACTCAAGTTGTTCTGCTCTTGACACCCAGTTGTTATGCTGCCTACTTTTGCAAGACTTAGGCCTCATGTATACAACCGTTGTTTGGATTTGCGTCCAATATTTATTTTTTCTGAATGTCACGTGGCATGCTCATTTCTATGGGTTTGTAAAAAAAAAAAAACATGCACAGCCACGGATGTCATCCATGTATTGTCTGTGTCCATTCTGCAATATATGCATCATGTCCTATTCTTATCCGTTTGGTGGACAAGACCAGGCAGTTCTATAGGAAAATGTGGCATGCACACAACCAGTATCCGTATTTGGTGGATACGCGACTTGCATACCACAAAATTCATATGGTTGTGTGCAAGTAGCCTCATAAAGCAAATCTACATCCTCTGTGTACGATATTTCACCATAATCTTCTACTCCATGTTGTATAGTGCTTGCGGTTATGCTGTTTTCTTTTTTTCGGTCTTTGTTTCCCATCCCTCTTTTCCTTTTTTTTTTAACATATTGGTGGTGTAGAGCCCACTAAAATATAGATCTTAACAAAAGTTAACTAGCCTTTTCAAGCATACTCACTTTTCAGGCTGTCATACTATTGCAGGTCGTGTCATTGAGGTAATTTATCATTCAGGTAATATTTGAAGTCAGTTTTACTTGAGTCTACATTGGAGTAGTTTGCACCAAATTTATCATGTTGCAAATTGTTAAATTTGCCGCATTCTTAAACCTAAAAATTTGTCTAAAATTACCATTCCAAATTTTCTAAGCTGGGCTGCCCAACCTGCGGCCCTCTCTCTGTTGCAAAACTACAACTCCCAGTATGCCTGGGCAGCCTACAGCTATTAGGGCATGCTGGGAGTTGTAGTTTTGCAGCTGGGGGCCACAGGTTGAGCATCCCTGTTCTAAGCCATCCCCTGCTGGATTGAGTTTGTGAATTTAAAAAAAAAAAAAAGTCTCAGTGATAAATGAGAAGCGAAACAAATTAACATAAATAACCACACACACATTCATACTCACTTTTCAAAACTTTTCAAAGAGTGGTGCAAAAATTTGCACATTTTTGTCCAAATAAGGCCCCATTCAGACGACCGTGTTTCACGGGCATATACGGGCCGTGAAAGCCCGGCCTGTGCTGCCCCAGAGGACGTGAGCGCACGGCGTCATTGGTTGCTATGACGCCGTGCGCTTCCTGAGGCCGCCGCCGTACAGTGTTTCTCTGAATGAGGCCTAAGCCTATTTTGACATTGCGCTCTAGTAGAATAGGCACCCCATTGTCAGTGTGCTTTTCTTCAGACTTGGTTTCACAGTGTGATATCCTACTCTTTGTCTTCACTGGCCTATCCTATTTATTATTAAATCTATCTACTCATTAGTCATGAATGTGTGATTTTATATGTTGATTACGTTTTATATGGTTTAACATCTGGGCTTCTCTTCAAAGGTGTCAATGGCAAGTGGAAGCAAATGGGGCATTATCCCCGGCACTGACTCCAAGTCCGTCTCCTCTGCCCCTTACCATAGAGGAAGATCGAGAGTTTACTTATCCCTCTGACATTCTGTTGCCACCATCAGGAAATTACTTTGAGCTGCCTAGAATCAGACTTCCTCCTGGAATAATGATCAAATTGCGGGAAATAGCTGGTCGTGCTCGGCCTCAGTTTAGACCAAGTATAAAGTAAGATCTGGGGATTTGACAGCATTTTTTTTTTTTTTTTACTATTTCTATAGTAGGGTTGTGGTAATAAAAAGGGTTATATGTATTTTTAGCCATGTTTGAAAGGGTTTCCATGAGACTTTAACATTTTTAGCTCCACATGGTAGGCCCACAGAACCCCCTTTAGGTTCCTTCAAACACAGATTTGCTTTGGCATTTATTATTGCTAAAAAAAACCACCATGGAGGCATCATGAGTTTTTCTTTATACTATTCATTTGGATCAGTTTATTGTTAATTGAGGAAGAGACAGACATGGGGAATGCTAAGACCTTCTGCCAGTCCTCACGTGGCAGATTGCGAATCTGTGTCTTCCAGTAGAGTTCTGCAGGGATGGGAGAGCTCAAAATCTTGGCCTGGATCGTGTTAGTATATATGACAGAAATGAGACCTCTAGGACTATCAATGGATAACTAGGCTAAAACAATTCACAGGAGCATGCCTCCGCAGTCTCATAGGATGTTGTAATCCTCTTGTAGTTGGGTAAAGAATTTAAAGGGGGTATTATCTAGAAAAGGTCTCCTTATCGAGTAATACTATGTGCTGTCCAAAATAGAGGGTCCAGTGCTGAAGTAAGATTCGAAAGATCCATAAGGGAATGTAGAGAAGTAATCTTTCAAAAGTTGTGATGGACTTAGCGGCCCTCCAAACCTGTAGAGCTAGTTTATGGATAGGCAGGAGGCATCTTGGGGCATTAAATTGACCTTCCACAAAGACCACGGGGAGGACTCTTTTAAAGGGAGTCTGTCACCTCACAGGCCCCTATAAAGTACAAAAACAGTTGAACTTAGTGCACATGTGCCTGTCCAAGTTCAGCGATGCCGTGCCCAAAATGGGCATCACAGTGCGCATGCCCCGTCCCGGCGAGAGACTGCGCAGGTGCAGGATCTTGCTGGCTAAGAAGGAGGACCCCAATGACGTGCAGGGCGGGAGCGCAGGCAGTTGCTGGGGCAGGGAATATATTTAAAAAAGGACAGGAGCCCGGGCTCAAAGCCAGTGAACCCCGCCTCCGGGCACTTCCGAGACTTCATTTGCATATCAATTAAAGTAAGTTTTTGGCAGTTCTGCAGCTCCCTAGAAAGCGCCAAAGGTAACATTGCTTTTATTATAACATGTGCTATGGGGCTGTTTTTGTACTTTATAGGGGCCTGTGAGGTGACAGACTCCCTTTAAGTAGTAACTTTCTCCAGCTTCTATTGTCTCCCATAGCCTAAAGTCACAAGTTGCCCCTTGGACTTACTGTGTGCTAAGCCAAACAGCCAGTTTACAGATCAGCAGGGAAACCGAGAAAATTATCTTAAAGGGTTATTCATTAGGAAATGCCATCACTTTGATTGTGGAGGTCCAACCTTCATGAGCCCGACCAATCTAGACTACAATGTTGTGGTTGCAGCACTAGAGCACCTTCACTGGTTTCCATGTACAGAGTCACAGCCACCTGGCAGTACAGAAAACTGGACTCGGCCCTTTCACTTTAACGGAGCTGTACGGCAAGTCCCCTACATACAGGTGGGTAGGTGCCGTGAAGGGGCCACATCACTGAAGTGATGGCATATAACTTTGATATACAGTTGGAAATACCCCTTTTAGACTTTTCTTGTATTTCCTTTTTACTCGCCTCTTTTTATTTTCATATCTAATGGATTATAAATTGTTTTCTTCATCTAAACATATAAAGCTATTATACACTTCTGCCCATTCAGGGAGATAATCCAGCCAGATGTAATGGAAGAAATGGTAGTCTCCTGTGTCATTAAGCACTTAAATTTGGTTGATGCCCTCCAATCCTTGATAAACTATCAGTATCGAGAGGAGCACCTCGAGGAGTATGACTTGCTGTGTAAAATAATGGGAGAAACGTTCAAGAAACTGAATGCAATGGAAAGACAATTGCAGGTAAATCCAGTTGTATTGTGAATGTTAATTTAAAAAAGAACTTATTACAACACTTAGGTGGAAAGTGCAATGGTAGTACGAGGGGCATGTAAAAGTCTGGTCGGATGGTTTACAAAGCATAACAAGAAAAGTCTTGTCAGTGGAGATGTCAGGGAGCGCATATCGTATTTTTCGCCCTATAAGACGCACCGGCCCACAAGACGCACCTAGGTTTTACAGGAGGACAATATGAAAAAAAATATTTTTCATTAAACCTCTGGTCAGACCAACAATCAGACTTAAGCTGACAGCCCAAATAAGACCCCCAATGTTAATAAGACCTCAGATCAGACCCCAATGTGAATGACCCCCAATCAGACCTCAGATAAGAGCCCCATATGTCTCTCACCAGCCCCCATATGTCTCTCACCAGCCCCCATATGTCTCTCACCAGCCCCCATAGCCTCTCATCAGCCCCCATCATCCTTAAATGAGCCCCCAGAAGCCTCTCACCAGCCCCCAGCCATGTTATCTCAGCTCCTCTTCCTTCTGCCTCTGGCTGTGCTGTGAACAGACGCACACAGCGTGAGGTCACAGAGCGCCCTCACGCTGTGCGCATCCTTCACAGCCGACAGCTGAGTGGAGGATCTGTACTCACCGCTTCCTGGTCCTCCGGTGCTAATGAGTGCTTCCATAATGGACGCGCTCATTAGCCTTCGCCCCATAAGACGCAGGGGCATTTCCCCCCCCTTTTGGGGGAAAAAATGCGTCTTATGGGGCGAAAAATACGGCTGAACTGAAGGCACAGAAGGGGCAAGGATGCTTT
Organism: Rhinella marina; assembly: GCA_900303285.1. Taxonomy (NCBI): domain Eukaryota; kingdom Metazoa; phylum Chordata; class Amphibia; order Anura; family Bufonidae; genus Rhinella; species Rhinella marina. The sequence goes on from ONZH01004202.1 coordinate 213,364, forward strand.
GCCTTTTTGTGTCCCTTATGGAATGACTTGTGGTACATTTTATAGGTTTCATTGGGGTTGTGTTAGCAGCATGGACGTGGATTTGTGGACATTTTCACACTTTACTATTTTAGTTTTTTCCCATTACACTCTGTTTGCAGTTTATTCTCTTTTGACAGATATGTATACTTTATGTACTGAACACCAATTTAACCAAATTCAGTACAAAGTAGGATCACTGCAAAGTGAAAATGCGTATTTTGGCATGTACTTGTGAAACATGCCATAGGTATGTGCAGGGATATACTGTACTACTGTGCAGAAGTTTTAACCAGTGTGGAAAAAATGCTGTAAGAACGCTTTTAAAAACAGAAGTGTTAAAGAGGCTCTGTCACTAGGTTTTAACCTATGTATTTAAATACATAGGTTAAAACCCCTTGACTTCTACAGTTAGAACATACCTGTATTGCAGAGTACAGCGCAGCGGTTGTGCTGAAAAAAGACCTTTAATCTTTATGTTAATGAGCCTTCGGAGCACCGGGGGGCGGGCTCTTTCTTCCTGAGCACCGCTTCTTCACCGCCCCCCGGGTCCCGAGGCTCTCTCCGATGCCGACGTCCACGCCCCTCTGAAAATTGATTGACAGGCGCTAGGCCGTTTGGCCTAGCGCTGAAACCCCGCCGGCGCATGCGCAGAAGCGCTTGCAAGTGCCGAACACCGCAAGCGCCTTCCATCCTTGTGCGGCACGCGCCGTCACTTCGCTGAACCCGGAAGTGACGGCGCGTGCGCACAAGGATGGAAGCGCTTGCGGTGTTCGGCACTGCAAGCGCTTCTGCGCATGCGCCGGCGGGATTTCAGCTGTCAATCAATTTTCAGAGGGGCGTGGACGTCGGCATCGGGGAGAGCCTCGGGACCCGGGGGCGGTGAAGAAGCGGTGCTCAGGAAGAAAGAGCCCGCCCCCGGTGCTCCGAAGGCTCATTAACATAAAGATTAAAGGTCTTTTTTCAGCACAACCGCTGCGCTGTACTCTGCAATAAAGGTATGTTCTAACTGTAGAATCAAGGGGTTTTAACCTATGTATTTAAATACATAGGTTAAAACCTAGTGACAGAGTCCTTGGTAAACTTGCACACAGTTTTTGAAGGAACTTGGCAGGGAGGATGTTCCAAACATCTTGGAGAACTAAGCACAGATCCTCTGTGGATGTAGGATTGCTTAAATCCTTCTGTCTCTTAATGTACAGTGATCCCTTAAGATACAGTGGCCTCAGGATACAATATTTTCAACATACAATGGTCTTTTCTGGCCCATCGTAAGTTGAGACCAGACTCAACATACAATGTCTCAGACTGAGATCCAACCAATCATGGCCTCTTCTCTGGTAAAATAGCTGGATTAGTTGCTAGTTATCAGCTATTACTGACTGTTATATGTAAGGACTTGTATTATGTGTCTTATTTATCTGCTTATTTTTCTTAATCTTCATTTTCTCTTAGGCTACTTTCACACTTGCGTTTCGTTTTTCCGGCATTGAGTTCCGTCATAGGGGCTCAATACCGTAAAAAAGCTTCAGTTTTGTCCCCATTCATTGTCAATGGGGACAAAACTGAACTGAAGAGAACGGAGTGCTCCTAAATGCATTCCGTTCAGTTCACTTGCGTCTACAGACCGGACAACATGCTGCGGTTTTCTCTCCGTCCTGGGGATCCGCACCAAGACGGATCTGTCATGACCCCCAATGCAAGTCAATGGGGACGGATCCGTTTACTACTGTGTCACACCGAACGGATCCGTCCTTTCAATGGAGTTCATGACGGATCCGTCACACCGATGTTAAAGATAATACAACCGGATCCATTCATTACGGATCCATATGGTTGTATTATCAGTAACAGAAGCGTTATTGCTGAACCCTGCCGGATCCAGCAATAACGCCAGTGTGAAAGCAGCCTTACAGTGGTCCCTCAAGTTACAATATCAGTTGGTTACAGGACGACCATTGTAAGTTGAGTAATCGGTTCCAAAGCCCCAAAATGTCATCCAAGATAAGGCTACTTTCACACTTGCGTTTGCAGGATCCGTTTGTGAGATCCGTCACAGGCTCTCCGCCCAAGTTACGAAGAGGTGTTGGTCTGTCCATAACTTTGGCACCAATTCTAAATGTAAGACAGCTTCCAAGCTGTCTTACATTTAGACTATCTTCTATGCCTAAACCAGGTGTAGAAACTGATAAATGAGACCAGCCTGCTGGCCCGCCCACAATTTTAGACCTGGTTGCTCCGCCATCTGCGCCTGAAATAAGCTTAATTTAGGCGTATTTCATATTAGTAAATGACCCCCATAGTTTTGTGGGAAAAGATTCAGGAAAACTTGTAATTTTATACATGTATGCAGCTATGTGAACAAAAAACAATACAAAATGAGGTAATTGGAAGGAAAAATGAAATAGAAAAAATAAAATTAGGCTGTGTCTCAAAAGGGAAATAAATCTTTGATCTTTGGAAATATACATTTTTTGACAGAGCGTTGCCGAACTGGAGCAGAAATGGCACAGTGAAGTGGAAGATGCTTCCAATGGAAAACTAGAGAACAATGCTCCGTTCTTTTATGACTACCATTTTAATGAGGTAAACAAACCCTTATAACCCCTCCTTTAGGGCTTGTTCACACGGCACTGACCGCAGGGCTTCCACTTGCGGATCGCAGAGCCATTCACTTGAATGGGGTCCGCGATCCGCATCCAACTGTCCGCAACGCTAAAAAATAGAACACCGCACCGCATCTCCGTGATTGCGGACCCAAGTGAATGGGTCCGTGATACGGGGTGCACACGGCCAGTGCCCGTGTATTGCGGACCTGCCGTATGCGGGCTGCAATACGACCACGGACGCACAACGGCCATGTGAACAAGCACTTATACTGATCATAATTTCATGTCGATTTCTCTGACATCAGAACAATCACTTCTTAATTCCTGTTTTATCCTATGTCCTTAGAGCAAAGTAAAAGAATTAGAGCTATTGTGCTCAATGAAAGAAATTATTTTTGATGGAAGTGATCCTGAGAATATGGTTTTATCTCTCAGGTAGGTAGATGAAGCCAAGAACCACGGCGGCAGTTCATGATGTTCACTTTTTTTGAATAATAATAAATTCTCTGTATTATTGCTTATGTATGGGTGATATACACAGGGAGGTTGTGTGCACATGACTTGTGTCAGTGTTGTCCTATCCACGTCATGTAAATGACTTGGAGCAGGGGCATAAACAGATCTCATCAGATCCCCATAGCAAAACTTCACATGGACACCCAGTTTCCAAGTAGGCATACTACATGTAGCCAAGTAGGCATGCCCTCTGCGTATCACTATGCCTCTGCCCACAGTGGACAATGTACTGCACATGCCCAGGCCCAGCTGTGAAGCGGACAGGTGCTGGATTACAAATGGAGATGAGAATGATGACACAGGATACAGGGTTGGCTGGATGAAACCAAGGGCAGGAGTAAGGCGGGGAGCACTGGGGACTTGCAGCACATTCGCCACCCCTGGGCACTTGCGATAGTTAATTTACATACCTTTAAAACTTGGTTTTTGGTGCTTTGGAAACTCAGAAAAAGTAAACCCGGGTACCATCAGTGTTGTGTATATTAATAGTTTAAATCATGTCATGTAGGTGACAGACTCCCTTTAAAAAAAAAAAAAGTCGCCCATCCACCCCCACTTATATGTTGGAAAAAGTGGAATAGGTGCTTCCTAAATATGGTGCACTTTCTTAACATTTTTCTCAATGTATTTACACCAGACAACTGACATAAATACATTGACAAATCTTCTGCTTCCCATCTATTACAAAGCTGTCTGCCTGAAGGCACCACTAGGGGGAGCTCCGTGCATAGGAATTTATACACTTACCATTTACTGGATTGGAAGCTGAAATGATGCCTTTGCATTCAGCTCCCCCTAGTGGTGGCTGCATGAAAATGCAGTGTTTACTTGTTGGGAAAAGGAGTTCAGCGCCGGGCCCCATAGCAGGTAGAAGGTACACCACTGACCTAGTGGATCATTACTTGCAGTAATATGCTGCCTCTGCACAGTTCTGGTCTGTTACGAATATACATTTTGAAAACTGTGCAATTTACATATCCAATATAATTTTTTCCCCAGAGAGAGATTTTTCCAAGAGGTGAATTCTAGCACGCAGAGATCCTCACATGCTATGGCAAAAACAAAAATTTTGGTGAGAAGTTTGATGAATCGAGCAGAGTTACTGCTGCATGTTACCATAGCCGCACAGTCTGGCATCACTAGAAGTATATCTGGCACACCTACCGAGCCTCCAGGTATGTAAAACTATATGTATATATCCCACACACATCGAATTTGGAATGTGTTGTACCATTTCCTTGTAATTGTATGCTGTTGGCACATTTCAGCCTGTAAATCTGTATCTGAGGCCAAGGCGATATCCCATGCAATGCGCCAGCCAGTCTTCCTGCGAAGCATGTCTGCACCCTCTGATCTGGAAATGATCGGCAGTAATGACCTGGAGTTTAATAGATCAAATTCAAGGTAAGCATCAAATGGAAGGTGTTTTTCTTATAATGTCCTAACATCATGGTTTTTACAGCTAACACATGGTTACTATTTCAACCAACATGATGTTGTTGAATGTGATATAATTGATCTGAGAAATGTTGAAATTGATGGACCTGTGTCTTTTTTCAACATAAGTATGTTAAAGGGTTTGTGCAGTGGAATCAAACCGATGACTTATCCTCAAGATAGTTCATCGATATCAGATCAGCAGGAGTCTGACTCCCAGTGTCTTTTTTGCAGCAGCAGTGTATTGTACAGATGTAGCAGGACTAAAAGGAACTGTTAGTGAGTTAAATGGGTTCTCCTTGAATTAAGAAAATGGAAATACTGGAATATTACTTTATTATAAATATATTCCCAAATAACTTTCATTATTATAGTGGCTCGTTTTGTCTATAAAGCAATCATTGGGAGAAATAAAATGGCTGCTGTCCTATTAGTACACACAAAACCTGTCCTGATCACAAAGGAGGACAAGTTACTTCACAACACTGAGGTAAAGAGCTGCCTCATCCTCCTCTCTGCTCTACCTGTCAGGGACTATGATTCTTAATGTAGCTGATAAGATCTACACATGAATCTCTGTAAGAATGGAGTTCATGAGGACAGACAGGATGGACAGGTGACAGCTTTTTAGTTCAGTGTTCTGAAGTAATTTGTCCTGCTGTGTGATTAGGACAGGTTTTGTATGTACTAATAAGACAGGGGCCATTTTATTTCTCTTAATGATTGCTCCCCAGACAAAACAAACCATTATAACTAATGAAAGGTATTTGGGAATATATTTATCATAAAGTAATATCAGTGGGGGTACTCGGAGTCACATCAGATATGACATCAGATTCATATTGAAGATCTTCATCAGTATTACACCACTACACAACCCCTTGAAAATGGTTTTCTGGGAATTAAATATTGGTGACCTATTCTCTGGATAGGTCAATCATTAGCAGATGGGTGTGGGTCTGACTTTCCGCACCCCTGCCGATCAGCTGTCTGAAGGTTCAAGTGAGCGCTGCAACCTCTTCATACTGTACCCGGCACATTGTTGTATATTGTATAGTGACTGTGCCCAGTATTGCAGCTCATTCCTATTCACTTGAATGGGATGGAATAGCACAAAGACCATATGACTAATGGATGTGGCGTTACAGACCTAAGAAGCCCCAGTGGTCATCCAGTCCTGAAGCCTCTTTAAACAGCTGATCAGTGGGGTCCCGTGACCCTCACTGGTCAGATATTGAGGACCTATGCTGAAGATTATTTAAATCCTGTAAACCCCTTTTAGAAAAGAATTAAAGTAAAATAAGTCTTTGATGGGTAAGTTTTTTGTTTGTTTTTTTCCTGAATTCTGTTCCATTAATGAAGATTTACAGCTTTACAATGTGTTGCTGTTTCCCAGGAGAAGAAATGCAGCGAGTCACAGAAGCAGCTCTTTTACACTTCTGCAGTCTCTGGCTATTGAAGATAACAGAGATAAGCCCACCTACAGCGTCTTGTTAGGTCAACTGTTCGCATTCATCGGGACTAATCCAGATCAAGCTGTAAGTCATACTGTACACTTAAGGCCCTTTTAGACGGGCCGATAAGTCTCCCTGAACGAGCGCCGATCAGCGACATCGGCGCTCGTTCAGGGAGCCTTTACACGGCCCGATGAATCGAGCGCCGGGCCGCACGAGTGATCGCTGTATCGCTCGTGCGGCCTGGAAGCTCCATGCTGTCAGGCGCACATCGCCTGTTTACACAGGGCGATGTGCGCCCGACAGATCGGATCTTTTGGTTTTTACAAAAGATCCAATCAGCCGACGAACGAGCGTTTTGCTCGTTCGTCGGCTGATTAGGGCCACTTTTACACGGGCCGATTATCGGCACTAGCGTTCCTAGGAACGAATTTTCGGCCGATAATCGGCCCGTGTAAAAGGACCTTTACTTATGTTCTGTAGTGCATGATACGTGATCCATATTGTGTTTATTTAGTCACATGGAAATTTGGTACCGCCAATGATAGTATGAATTCTTTGCATTCCCACATATAAAGGTATCCAGCAGTAGCTTTTTACTTGCTGCTCAGACAAGATGGCGCCGTGGGAATACACGTAAACAAGCCCTAGTGCACATGAGAGAGTTGCTAACTGCTGCGGTTCGTGTCGGAGGAGTAACGCATCTGGTTGGACCCGTTACAATGGTGCTGCAAGGAGGACCAAGGCAAGACCATGTTTTTCTGCTTTATTATACTTGGATTATATTTGGTATGGAGAGTAAGGCCCCATTCACACGACTGTATATTTGCGGGCCCACATTACTGTGGACCCGCAAATATACGGGGGCCGTCCGTCGCGTGTTCCGCAGCGCTCGCAACACACTCCGTGTGGCCCCATTGAAAATGCCTATACTTGTCCGTGCGCACGGACAAGTATAGGACATGCTTCAAAAGAGGAGCTAGCTCCGTGCCGCGGCTCCCGGCCCCATGGAGGTGAATAGGACCGCATCTATTCCCGCATTTTTACGGATAGACACGGCCCCATTCATACGGTCGTGTGAATGGGGCCTTAGTAAATGCATTTCTGCAGTAGTTGAGTTTCACAATTGCTTAAAGGGGTATTTATGGCATATCTACAGTAGATGGAGCCCCGCTCTCAAAATGTCCTTTGAATATGGCATAAATGTCCAGGCAGAAATATCCCTTTAAAATAGACACTTAAAGGGGTGTCTTTAAGCTCCACTGAATATTAAAGGGTATTCCCATCTGAGACAATGGGGCATATCGCTAGGATTTGCCCCCATTGTCTGATAGGTGTGGGTCCCACCTCTGGCACCTACACCGAGAACGGAGCGGGGAAGGTGATGGCCAGAGGACCCATAGTAGTGAATGGGAGCACACCGCGCCTGTGCAGCCACCTCTCCCATTCATTTCTATGGGGCTGATGGATATAGCTGAGCCAGTGTTCGGCTATTTTCGGCGGCCCCATAGAAATGAAAGGAGAGGTGGCTGCACATGCACAGTTCGTCCTTTACAACTTTAGGGGCTCCGTTCTCTGTGTAGGTGCAGGTCCCAGAGAGATATGCCCCCATTGTCTGAGATGAGAAAACCCCTTTAATGAAATAAGGAACAGCTGGCTGGAGAGAAGTTGAGAAGAAAACCTTTCTTTCTGTTGTATTTCTCTTGCTTGTAGGGTGGTCCTTGATTCTCTCTAGAAATGACATTTGGGCAGTGAATAAGTGGGATAGTCTAAATAGTGGTTCCTAGAAACAGAGCCACCATGCCCTATGCTCACTAGTAATACTTAGTTTTGCTCTCAGTGTTTGTTAACCTGTATGCACCCAGGCGTATTCATAGCTGTTTGGTAATGGATGTTTTCTTCACAGAATTGAAGAGCTTACATGTGGAGGAATGGTGGAACAAGTTCAAGAAGCCTTTGGGGAGACCATGACTTCAGTGGTTTCACTGTGTGCCCGTTATCCTATTGCCTGTGCAAACAGCATAGGTCTGTTATGCACCATACCCTACACACGGTAAGCTTGTACACAGATGTCTCAGGCCTACACAGTGGGACTTTTTTCCGCCATGTTTACTGTGCAGATTGAAGGGTTGAGCAGATAAATTAACTGTGTGAAATAGCCCTTGCTTTTATAAATATCACACATTCTGGTGTGCATGGTAAAAATTAATAACTTTAAAGGGAACCTGTCAGCTCCGAAACACCCCCTGAACTAGAGTAAGAAATGTATAGTGTAAGTGATGCTGAATCCGAATATGTAAGTTTTATCTTCATACTCACTTCCATTCTGACGCTGTGCTCCCACAAACCTGCAGTAAAATGCACTCACTGGACTCTTCTTTGAGTCCTCTCCATTATGTGAGTGAGCACTGGAGTCCAGTGAGTGCATTTTACTGCAGGTTTGTGGGAGCACAGCGTCAGAATGGAAGTGAGTATGAAGATAAAACTTACATATTCGGATTCAGCATCACTTACACTATACACCGCTTACTCTAGTTCAGAGGGTGTTTCGGAGATGACAGGTTCCCTTTAAGGGTTGTAGAAAATTTGTTAAAAGTTCCTTAACATATGCAAGACTCGATAAAATAGAAAAAATAGCCATCTTTCAGTTGCCATGCCACACCAGCAATGCTGCAGTGGTGGTCGCTACGTTGATGATGTACCAAGCGACCACTTGAAGTCACAGAGATGCCTGTATGAACGGCATTAACTGCCATTAATTGGCTGCAGCAGTCACATGCATGTCCAACATATCATCACTGGATGGTAGAAAATAAAAAAACATTCCCTTCATGGATCCCATGCCGGAGTCCTCACAATTGTGAGCTGCTAGCAACGCCCTTCCCCCATTGATTGACTGCTTTCTGCCATAGATGACAGTGCTACAGAGTCACATTACAGAGACTGTGCTTTAGGCAGAAAGGGCGTCATAAAGGTTATGGTAGATTCCCTTTCTACTTTACTGTTGTTGTACTAATTCTAAATCAGAGACTATGGGGTACATTTATTAAGACCGGCATTTTAGACGCCGGTCTTAATAAACCACTAAGCTGGTGGTGGATCTGCCGGAGTTATGAAGCGACACTGGCCTCTTCATAACTTCAGTGGATCCTCTGCCGCTTCTAAATGTAAGTCAGCTTCCGAACTGTCTTACATTTAGACCTTTTTCTACGCCTTCCCCGCTCGCGACACACCCACTTTTTTAGACCTGGCGTGAGCAGGGAGAAGTCACAGATTGCAGTGCAACTAGCCCTTGCGCCGCAATCTGCGACTGAATTACGCCTAATATAGGCATATTTCAGCTTCATAAATGACCCCCTATATATTATGTGATATAGTCAAAAGCTGTACTATTTGAATGCTAAAATCATATAAAAACATTTAACTGTATTTGAGTTAAAGGGGATGTCCTAGCTACAGATATGTATGACCTATCCATGGGGCAGGTGATCAATATCACATTGGCATGGGTCAGGCTTGCAGCACCCCTGCAGATTGGCTGTTTGGAGGGGCCGTGGCACTCCTAAGGGTGGAGGTTAATTACAGCTATTTGCTTGAATGGGACTAACAGCTGTAATTACCGTTCACACCTCTACAATGTAGACAGCGTGTAGGTAAACATTGAAAACGATCAGCGATTCCATGACCGCTGCGGCCCCTTCAAACCACTGCCCATTGGGGATGCCTGCCGGTCTGATATTGATCACCTGTCCTGGGGTTAGATCTGTGTGGTAACATTTGTTAGAATCATTTTTTATGTATTTTAGTCTAGATTAGCAATTCATGTAGAATGTGTATATATTTATTTCCATGTTCTATACTATAGTTTACCACCAGTTTAGGAACAAGCTTTGTTGGAAAGATACTAGAGACTACTTTGGATAAATTGATAGTACTTGTATTCAGCGCTAACGAGAAACATTGCATCTGATAAAAATGACTTCTCAATGTTCTCAGAACACTAAATTGTCTTCTGTGTATTCATCATGAAGGAGTGAAGAAAAGTGCTTGGTCCGCAGTGGATTGGTGCAGCTCATGGACAGATTATGCAGTTTAAGTAACCAAACTGAGTCAAGCTCCAGTGAAAAACAGACCAAGAAGCAGAAGGTGGCAACCATGGCATGGGCAGCATTCCAGGTCCTAGCCAACAGATGTGTGGAGTGGGAGAAGGAGGAAGGTTAGCGCTGTTTTCTAGCTATAACATGTATAGATGTGTATGTATGTACAGACGGTGCAGCTGTCCACTTTGTGTTGTAATATATGCTCTTGCTTGTCTACTGTAGCTCGCTCCTTGGATTTGCTTGTGCTTATGCTTACTTGATTGAAGATGAAAACACATTAACATCAGGGGAAGTTTACATGATGGATTTTACAGTAGAATGTTGGCGCTGACAGAGAATAGCTGCATGGGAAGCAGAAAGGACACGGCCCCACTGAAAACCCTCTAGGGGCCCTGTCCTGTCTGCCTCCCATGCATCTCAAAGGGGGCGGCAATGACAATCGCGGAGCAGTGGCTTGTGGTGACATGTCCCTACTCGATGCAAAGGGCTCATTCCCATGACTGTGTGAATAGGTCCACCATCCGGTCCACAGTTTTGCGGAACAGGTGCAGACCCATTCATTTCAATGGGGCTGCAAAAGATGTCCGCATTCATTGCTCTATTCCGTGGCCCCGCAAAAAAGATAGACCATGTCCTATTCTTGTCCATTTGTGGACAAAAATAGACATTTCTATAATGGGCTGTCCATTTCGTTCCACAAATTTCTGAACACACACGGGCAGCATCCGTGTTTTGTGAACTGCAAAAAATGGCGCAGTCGTCTAAATGAGCCCTAAGCCACAGCACCACCATCCTCAGTTCTGCCTTCCATTGAAATGAGTGGGATCGGGAAGGAGGCGGCCACCAGCTCCTTATGGACAGAATTTCGGCGTGCCAAATTCTTCTGTAAAATCTGTCATGTGAATTTCCACTTAGTGTGTTTTTGTATATATGTATATAATGTACTTGTCTGATCATATAATATTTGTGATTTACATTTCATACTTAATAAACGTGGATGTTTTTTTTATCTATATGTAAAATCTTTGCTGCTGGCACCATTTGAAGGAGGATCTACAGAAGCTGTACATTCGGGTTTGGCTCGACAGGTGTCCACTCTTCTCACCAACCATCTGGCACGAGCCACTGAGTGCTGTGGTAACCAGGCTGCTGGGAATGATGCACTTCAGGATGTTCTCAGCCTTCTTAATGATCTGTCTAGGTAATCGATAGGAACCTCTAAAGATTGATCTTTACTTTGACATTACATTTAAATCCTCTAATTGTTGAGGAAGTGTCAGTTTGCCATCAACTGAGCCCTTCCCAAAGTGAGCAAAGTTCTGAACCAAGATTACGGGCATCATAACAGGATATGCATGTCCATACAGAAAACCGGCCATTGTATACATTAATCTGTGTACACAAGGCATCCATAGGATTGCTGTGTGGAAGAGGATTATAGCTTGTCCGGTCTCAATGTTGACGCGACATACATCCCGTTTTTTTAAAATAAATTGAAGCATTGAAAGTAAATTGATCTATAGACACACATGATGCTGCTTTTAATGACATACAATAGAAACTGGATTAGTACATATAACAGAACTACAGTCATCATTTTGTTTTTATTTATTTGATCGGTTAAAGAAGATCAGTCCGCACCCTCTGGTTTAGTAAAATATAATCTTTACTTGGAGATCGGCATTGTGCCTTTCCGCTGTTATTCCTTCTAGAAATTTATGAATAAATGGACAACTGGGTGTGACCGTGCCCTGTCTGACACTATCCCGTCAGTGCAGACAACGGCAGAATGTGTAGGGACACGCCCTTTTGACAAAGGGAATGATAACGCCCAGTTCTTATTTTATACATTTCTAGGAGGATTAAGACAGGAACAGTAACAGGTTCCAGAATTTTAAACTTATTGGAAGTACAATTATTTACTTAGACTTAGGGCTCATGAACACGAATGCATTTTCTTTCTGTGTCCGTTCTGTTTTCTTTTGCGGACCATATTCGGAACCATTCATTTCAATGGGTCCGCAAAAAAAAAAAAAAAAACAAAACAGAAGTTACTCCGTGTGCATTCAGTTTCCGTATGACCGTATTTCCGTTACGCAAAAAAAAATAGAACATATTATTGTTAGCATTACGGAGAAGGATAGGACTGTTCTATTAGGGGCCAGCTGTTCCGTTCTGCAAAATACGGAATGCACACGGACGTCATCTGTATTTTTTGTGGATCCGTTATTTGCGGACTGCAAAACACATATGGTCGTGTGCATGAGCCCTTATCAAGAGAGCTGCCAGGTCCTCTTTGAGGTACAGACACTAATGTCAAGTTCATTCTGTTGGTCCCCAAATCACCAGGTTACATACAGGCGACTTGCTGTTATGATGTCACTTTATCTGGTAATGTTAGATCCTATTACTATACGTGCTCATGCTTCTCTGATTAAAAGTCCACCAGAATGCCATCAGTTGAATTGAGACACTAAGTGAAGCAGCAGGATGTGTGTTTGCTCCATTGATTATTTATTACATGCACTAATTGTAACTACTTAATTACACAGGAGTCAAATAGGAAAAGCAATATTGAGCCAGCCCGCTTGTGTCTCCAAGCTTCTCTCTCTACTGCTGGATCAGCGCCCATCCCCAAAACTAGTCCTCATAATACTCCAGCTATGCCGCGCAGCTCTGCCCCTCATGAGCGTGGAAGATTGTGGCAATGTGGAGCTTCCACCGTGGAGCTACTCTGTACCATCTCTTAACAGCGAGCAGGAAGATCCAAGTGACCCAGCCTCAAAGATTGCATCACTGTTATTGGCAAAACTGGCTGATTATGTGGTACCAGGTACATGCAGAACGTATGGAGGGAGTGAAGTCCTCGGGGTTATGTGTTAAAACAAAGGAGGAGCCCATGATAACCAAATAGTTGTTTGCGGTCATATTGTAACATTCACCTACTGTACAAAATGGTGGCACCAGCAGAGATCAATGTAAATGACTTACTTAAAGGGTTATCCAGTAATTAACACTGATAACCTATCCTCAGGATAGGTCATCAATATCAGATCTGCGGGGGTCCGACACCCAGGACCCCTGCCAATCAGCTGTTTGAAGAGGCTGCACTCCGTGAACTCTGCGGCCTCTTCCTAGACCATGTGACATCATCGTACATTGGTCACTTGGCTTTCTTGTGACTCAGCACCATTGAAGTGAATATGGCTTAGGTGCAGTACCAAGCACAGCCACTGTACAGTTTACAGCGCTATGCTTGGAGGGCAACCTGGAGCCGGCTGTGCCCACCACAGCTTAGGGGAGCTTGGCGTCTCCCTGAAACAGCTGATTGGCCGGGGTGATGTGATATTGATGACCTATCCTGAGGATAGGTCATCATTATCCACTCCTGGATAACCCTTTAAAGAAGAACTCCCACAAAAATTTTTATTCTCTTACCTGTTAGAAAGGTGCATGATATAATCTGTAGTGAATGTCATTTTCTTATCAGAGGCTGAAATTGAGAGTTTCCACTCTCTTCTTATTGTAGCTGGGTCATGTGACCAACTCCCAGACCTCCAACTGACCCAGGACAGAAAGCCAGTTACTTCTCTATTCATTCCTATGAGACTGAAAGTGAGGCTCCCATAGGAATGCATAGAAAATTAGACTTCCTGTCCACACATAAGGTGCTGTGTACTATGTAACTATGTAACATAAGGTACTGTGTGAGATAAGAAACTTCAGGATGATATAACTCAAAAATTCAGCTACTGGTAAGAAAATGACATTCACTACAGATTATATCATGTACATCTCTAGCAGGACATGGAATAAAAAATTTTGCGGGAGTTCTTCTTTAATGGTGAGCTATTACTGCTACCACTTCTGACATCCTCCTCTCTTGCAGGTTGTCAGACCGTTCTCTCCCCGACTGCCTCAGAACCAGACAGCAGTTTATCTAAAAGCAGCCCTAAAGGCTCTCAGAAGGGTGATAAAGATACTGGGGAGGAGAGTGAAGCCGTGGACGGCAAACTATCAATTTTTATTCACAAACGAGAAGATCAGTCTTCCCATGAAGTCCTACAACCTTTGCTAAGGTAATAAGCAGAGTACGAAGAGTAGTAAGAAGAGAATACTTTGCAGTTATATTTTTTCCTTCCAGTATAGCTGTGGTGTAAGAGCGGATAATGACTACTTTTGTAATAGCTGAAAGATGTTATCTTCTGTACAATGAATTGTGCTGCAGTGTGTTAGGAAAAAGGAGGAGGTGAGGTTAACCAAACATGTTGTATATTCCTAGAGCGTCACGGCCATTCAGAATCCATATCTTATGCGATATTACGGTTCAGTATAGTTCACAGAAATTACTATTTTCTATGACGTCACGCTTAAAATTGTTGCCTTGTTTCCTCTCTATTTATCACTCCTTACATCTATACCATTTTTATCATTTGTATCCTAAATATGACTTTCAAGAAGCACTACCACGAAAATTTTTATTCTCTGACTGGTTAGAAAGGTACAGGATGTAAACTGTAGTGAAGGTCATTTTCTTACCAGAGACTGTATTTGTGAGTTATAACCTCTTGTCTGATTCTCAGCTGTGTCATGAGACCAACACTCTGACTTTCCAAATAACACAGCATCTTATGTGTGGACAGGAAGTCCGTTTCTCTATGTATTCCTATGGGAGCCTCAATGTCAGTCTCATAGGAATGAATAGAGAAGTAACTGACTTCCTGTCCTGTGTCTGTTGGTCACATGACACAGCTGAGGATCAGAGGGGAGGTTATAACTCGCAAATACAGTCATCGGTAAGAGGATTACCTTCACTACAGTTCACATCATGTACCTTTCTAATGGACCGGAGAATAAACATTTTTGTAGGAGTTCTTCTTTAAAGGCAATGTGCTGGACCTGTACAGTACAAGATTTTAGTAAAACAGCCTGAAAATTAAAGAAAGTGACCCAGTGATTTGCTTAGGAGGGTCTGTCACAAGTTTACGCTGCCCTTAGTCAGAGCACCATAAATCTGGCGACAGATTCTTTAAGGGTACGGCCACATTGGGTGGATTTTCCAAATGGAATTGCAGTTTTGCAGCAGGATTTTTGCTTCTAGTTTGCAGTATATGGGTGTAGCCCATCAAACAACTATATATCCGAATTAAAATGATTTCAGGTGTTGCACTAGTACCTGTATCACACTCCACATATGGGAGCAGTACCACATGCAAATAGGTGGAGCCCCAAAGATCAGGGGGCCTCTTGCTGGGATAAAACATCCAGTACCCCATCATGTGCTGCAATAGACTGAATTGGCATCCTCAGGACATCGATAGAATTGAATACTGTGGCAGGGCGCAAGACCTGATCATTCTCATAGGCCACTAGGCCTGAAGTCTATGAGCTGACATGTAAATGATGCAGGTGGCACGATGACCTCATAGCATCTATCTGCTCTTGAACACAGGCACCTCAGGCTGCAGCCCAGAGACCCCTACCACATTGCAGAAGGCAGCATGGAAAGCTCAGGAATTTGATTGTTTTTCTTTGCTGTTTTGTGGGAGCATACTATAAGGGAGGCCTTATTACTACTTTAGGCACTGTAAGGTGCATTATTATTAATGGAAGAAAAAAATCGGTATGCACTCTATCAACTGGAAAAGTGTGGAGTTTTAATAGAAAAAACACAATCAGCAAAAGACATAATAAAAATAACTATAAAAATCTAAAAACTAAGAATATACGCCGCTGCAATTCTTAAAGAAGGTACAATACAGTTGGTTAATCAATATACATTGTTGTATAATAATCTCAATATATATATATAGCATTAAGAGTATAGATAGATATATATACATGCTATATATCGAGATTATTATACAACAACTATTTCCATCCATTTGTGAGTACTGTATATATTTGTGTGCACTCGAATATTGCAGTTGCATATAATTATATATACTTCCGTGTGTACTCATTCAATTTCTCTCAGGTAATTATATGCATATGCTGGATAGAGTATATATGTACAGTACAGACCAAAAGTTTGGACACACCTTGCTTTGATTACTGCTTTGCACACTCTTGGTATTCTCTTGATGAGCTTCAAGAGGTAGTCACCTAAAATGGTATTCCAACAGTCTTGAAGGAGTTCCCAGAGATGCTTAGCACTTGTTGGCCCTTTTGCCTTCACTCTGCGGTCCAGCTCACCCCAAACCATCTTGATTGGGTTCAGGTCTGGTGACTGTAGAGGCCAGGTCATCTGGCGTAGCACCCCATCACTCTCCTACTTGGTCAAATAGCCCTTACACAGCCTGGAGGTGTGTTTGGGGTCATTGTCCTGTTGATAAATAAATGATGGTCCAACTAAACTCAAACCGGATGGAATAGCATGCCGCTGCAAGATGCTGTGGTAGCCATGCTGGTTCAGTATGCCTTCAATTTTGAATAAATCCCCAACAGTGTCACCAGCAAAGCACCCCCACACCATCACACCTCCTCCTCCATGCTTCACGGTGGGAATCAGGCATGTAGAGTCCATCCGTTCACCTTTTCTGCGTCGCACAAAGACACGGTGGTTGGAACCAAAGATCTCAAATTTGGACTCATCAGACCAAAGCACAGATTTCCACTGGTCTAATGTCCATTCCTTGTGTTCTTAAGCCCAAACAAGTCTCTTCTGCTTGTTGCCTGTCCTTAGCAGTGGTTTCCTAGCAGCTATTTTACCATGAAGGCCTGCTGCACACAGTCTCCTCTTAACAGTTGTTGTAGAGATGTGTCTGCTGCTAGAACTCTGTGTGGCATTGACCTGGTCTCTAATCTGAGCTGCTGTTAACCTGCGATTTCTGAGGCTGGTGACTCGGATGAACTTATCCTCCGCAGCAGAGGTGACTCTTGGTCTTCCTTTCCTGGGGCGGTCATCATGTGAGCCAGTTTCTTTGTAGCGTTTGATGGTTTTTGCGACTGCACTTGGGGACACTTTCAAAGTTTTCCCAATTTTTCAGACTGGCTGACCTTCATTTCTTAAAGTAATGATGGCCACTCGTTTCTCTTTACTTAGCTGCTTTTTTCTTGCCATAATACAAATTCTAACAGTCTATTCAGTAGGACTATCAGCTGCGTATCCACCCGACTTCTGCCCAACACAACTCATGGTCCCAACCCCATTTATAAGGCAAGAAATCCCACTTATTAAACCTGACAGGGCACACCTGTGAAGTGAAAACCATTTCAGGTGACTACCTCTTTAAGCTCATCAAGAGAATGCCAAGAGTGTGCAAAGCAGTAATCAAAGCAAAAGGTGGCTACTTTGAAGAACCTAGAATATAAGACATATTTTCAGTTGTTTTACACTTTTTTGTTAAGTATATAATTCCACATGTGTTAATTCATAATTTTGATGCCTTCAGTGTGAATCTACAATTTTCATAGTCCTGAAAATACAGAAAACTCTTTGAATGAGAAGGTGTGTCCAAACTTTTGGTCTGTACTGTATATTGATTATCCAACTGTATTGTACCTACTTTGAGAATTTCAGAGAAATTCTTATTGTTTTTAGATTTTTATAGTTATTTTTATTATGTCTTTTGCTGATACAACTCCACACTTTTCCAGTTGATAGAGATTTTTTTCTTCCTTTTTTACACTTTTATTTCCTGGTATTGGGTGTTCCAGGACGGTTCTTGCACCAATCTATATCCATAAGCCCAGTGTGAGCCCCTCGTTTTATTTCTTTTAGCATTATTATTAATACTGGGCCACTATAGAGGGGCTTATTTCTACTGAGAGTACTATAGAGACTTATTACCAATGGGGGAACTATAGGGGGGATTAATTATTACTGGGTGCACTATAGGGGGGGGGCTTTATTACTACTGGGTGCACTAAAGGGTGCCTTATTACTAATGGTTTGTACTACATATGCCGTGTAGGCAATAACCACTAATTTTCCCAGATACAATAGTGATACAACTAAAACGTAACTTTTATTCCATTTAGGTTGATAAAATTGTGAGCTCACAATTTTATCAACCTAAATGGAATAAAAGTTACGTTTTAGTTGTATCACTATTGTATCTGGGAAAATTAGTGGTTATTGCCTACACGGCATATGTAGTACAAATTAATTGTTATATACCAATTCCCAGATAGGGTCCCAGTATATATATTTTATTACTAATGGGGGCACCATAGTGGTATTATTATTACCATGGGACATATAGAGTGCTTTATTACTACTTGTGGCCAAATAAGGGGGGGGCTTATTACTATTGAGGGCAAAATGGGGACTTTATTACTACTGGGGGCACCATAAGGGAATCATAATAGAGGTGGAGCCTAGCAGCCTAATGGGGTGGGGCTTAGCGGTGTGTCAGGAGCCACAGACATAACTTTGGAGCACAAAAAATAACAAATCCAAGCCTAAATTGGAGTGTCAAATAATTTTTCATTTGTCAGCGTTATGGTATAGTATGTATGTAGTACTTTCTGCTCTTACGTGATGAAGAGGAGCCATTGGACTATAAAGGACCCCTGAACCCAATGCAGTGGCAATCACTGTTATGCTTCTGATGATCTTTTTTTCTTGTTTTATAGTAGTTCAGAGGGCCGTCCATTTAGACTTGGCACTGGTGCAAATATGGAAAAAGTGGTGAAAATGGATCGAGATATGACAAAAGTTAGTATTTCTTGATTCAGTTTGTACATTTTAACTCCTTATATTTCTGTTAGTACAAGTAGAAAATTGTTTTGATGGGATGAGTCAAGTGTCCAAGTGAATATCATAAGACCTCAAGAGTTTATGTATATTTTCTTAATTGTAGTATCTAGGCTGGTAATGATAAAGGGGACTAAATGTGTCAGACTCTTCCAGTATGAAGTATATTACATATACTGAAAATATTTTTGTGCCATATATATTATTACCATGGATCCTTTTCTGTGATTTCACTGTGCAGAGCGGCTGCTGTGAAGTGATCACTGAAGAATCAGCTGCTGCGCTGCGCAAAGCCACTAAATGGGCCCAGTCTGGTTTAATAGTGAGCGTCGGGCCACCAGTGGAGACTGTTAGTCCAGAAACTGCAAGCGGCCTTTCTACTGGAGACAAGAAGAAAACTGCCCAGACATCTGTCTGTAGAGAGAGAAATTCTGATCTTGCCAGGTACAGCTACATATAAACTTCATCAAATTAATATTGAATGATAGCATGATGTCACAATCACTGCCAATCCGCAGAAAATGCTCTAAATTGGCCTTTTCTAACATCAAGTATTTCTAGTATATTGAGAATTTTAGATACTACCTGCTCCTACCCCTCAACACAATACCTTCCATTTAACCACTTGATTTATAGATCATATTTTTTAGTATTCTAAATTTCTTATTCATTTGCAATCTTACTGTTACTTCATTTTTGCTCTTAGAACGGATCCTGTGCGCCCTTTCATCAGTGGACACGTAGCTAACAGCATGGCTGCTGAAGTCATTGCCTTACTTCATAGTTTGCTCATGGCTCCAGAGTCTAATGCAGCTCAGATATGGACCACAACAGCAGAAAAGGTGAAGTCTTCTGTGCTATGTGTGAATAGCCACACCGAGCGTACGAGGGAAGGGAAAAGACCAAAACCAGGGAAACGGTCACTTCCTGCAGGGAACCCTGAAACTAGGCCCTGACTGACTACCAGTATGAACAAGCCTTAGTTGTAGGAGAGTTCATACACAGAAACCTAATAATAAATTCAGCCTAAAGAACCCTGCAGCTAGTGACACAGGAAAGAGTCACTCCGTTCCTCCAAGAGTAAGGACGAACAGGAGACTCCAGAAGGAAAACCACAAAAGGGAAAATGTCACTTATCTTAAAGCAGATTTCGCAGCAACCGGATCTCAGCCGAGATCCACACCACACACTACTAAGTAGGCAGAAAGTATAAACCGCAAGGAATACTGGGAAAGGAAGGGGTAAATAGGAGAAAGATAATTACCACAGCCGCAACAGCTGAGGGGAAGAGGTGTGGTAAACAGCAACCAAACCAAGGGAAAAGCATGTCAAATTATGTCACTTTAGAAAGCCGAGCAGAACGTCTGATACCAGACGCAAGCCCACTTGTGACAATCTCACTGTTGTGTCTGGGTTTCCACAGAATTTATGGCATCTTCTTGACTTGTTGACCATTGATAATTTTAGATTTTGCAATTACCCATTAAACGTAAAAAATGAAAATACGATATCATAGTACGTGACTCTACCAAACGTACATGTCTACTAACAGCGTAGAACCAGCCCAGTACTTCACATGGATCCAGCAATCTTTCTATTCATTTCTCCAATTGCTCTGTTAGATTTCAGCTTAGGGGGTGTATCCTTTCTGCTGCAGCTGGTGGCAGTTAAAGGATGGAACTGAGCATGTGCTTCTGTCTTGGTGAGCAATTAGAAAAAGATCAAACAGCAGGTGGCGCCATACAGATTTCCGTGAAAAACTCGCAATTAACGTGCACTCACAAAAGTATTCAGCCCCAGGTTCTGATTAGAAAAATGCTGAATATTTTTCATGGGACAACCCCATTAAGCTTTATGAGTACACTATTTTTTATATTTGAAATTATGGACTGATCTTTTTTTCCTTTCTTTTATGTAGGTTCTATCCCGTGCTCTTATGCATATTCCACAGCTGGGCAAATATGCTGAGAGTATATTGGAGAATGGGAGTGGTAGTGGCAGGAAACTGGCCAAACTGCAAAGCATAGCAAGACAAGCTGTTGCTGCACTCTGTGCCCTAGGAGGGTTCAAGGAGACTATTAAAATAGGTTCTGAGGTCCAGGTAAGGCCACGTGTTATATATATTCTATTCAAAAATATATTTAATACATTATGAATGCCATGTACAAAAAAAGGAAATGTATTGGAACAGCTTCTTGTTAAAGGGGTTTTCTGGCACAGGAGCAGACAAAAAACTCACCTGTCTCTGGTCCCACTGTTCCGCACTGCTGCCCAAATTAGCCTGGTCCCATAACTTGTGGCCAATTACTAGCTTGAGCAGTCATGTGCTAGAATGGCACATCACTGCTTGTTATGTCTATTGAGATTATCAGCTTCTAGGCCATACAGCCCCCTTTAGATATTTCTTAGACCATATGTATTTTTTTCAATTTTTTATTTTAACGGCACTTGCTTCATTCATCCATAGATCCACCTGGAACTTAAAGGGGTATTCCAATCTCACAAATGTAGTTTGTATAGTTAGATATAGCCATACCAATATTATTACTAATAGAATGTATTTATATAAAATGTACAGTTTAGAAGATTTTCCTATTTGTATATCCATTGTCCCACACACATCAGTCAGGCCGTTGCCCTTGGTTACAACCACCGCAGCCATGTAGTAGTGGTGGCCGGCTTGCTCTTGTTCAGACCCGCTCTGAGGTAACTGCTGTATTGTGAACGCACATTGCAGGAGCATGCGGAGACACATCTTAGGGTACTTTCACATCTGCGGTTTGGACGCTACACGTCCAAAACGCAATGGTCAGGATCAGTCCAAAACGCAGACTTTATAAACGGATTCTGCTCCGTAGAGATTAATTGATCTTGGAATAGGATCCGTTTCTCTGCGTTTTGGAAGCGTAGACAAAAATGCTACAAGCTGCGAAAGTACCCTAAGATGTGTCTCCGCATGCTCATGCAATGTGCGTTCACAATACAGCAGTTACCTCAGAGCGGGTTTGAACAAGAGCAAGCCGGCCATTTCTACTACATGGCCACGGTGGTCGTAACTAGGGGCAACGGCCTGACTGATGTGTGTGGAACAATGGAAATACAAAAAGGGAAATCTTCTAAACGGTACATCTAATATATAAATACATTCTATTAGTAATAATATTGATATGGCTATATCTAATTATACAAATCACATTTATGAGATGGGAATACCCCTTTAAGCAAAGTCTATTTCAGCAGGACAGGCCAACCATGTAGTGTTCATGGGGGCATTCAGATTCTCCCTTAACAGCAGATTTTGGGGGAAAGAAGTGTCAGACCTGTCACATTTCATCATTCCCGTTTCCTTTGTTCCCAGCAGAGATAAGTGGCCACCATATGTGTCTGGCAGGAACTTCTTCCCCTGTCTCTGTTGAGATCACATGCATGTGCAAAAGGAGTAGCTGTCGGCTGAGCAAACTTAAGGCTACTTTCACACTAGCGTTATTGCTGGATCCGGCAGGGTTCAGCAAAAAACACTTCTGTTACTGGTAATACAACCATCTGCATCCGTTATGAACAGATCCGATTGTATTATCTTTAACATACCCAAAACGGAATGAACTTCTTCCGTCCTCATTGACTTGCATTGTGGGTCATAACGGATCAGTCTTGCTCTGCATCCCATGATGCTCTCCGGTCCGGGAACGCAACTAAACGGAACGGAATGTATTTTGGTGCACTCTGTTCTGTTGAGTTTTGTCCCCATTGACAATGAATGGGGACATAACTGAAGGATTTTTTTTCCAGTATTGAGCCCCTATGACAGAACTCAATACCGGAAAAGAGAACCGCTAGTGTGAAAGTAGCCTAATATCTAATGTGTTTGGCCACTCTTAGACAACCGTTTGTGGCCAGTGGTGGCAGTCAAAATCATATTTCATCTCATTAAATACCGGTATAATTTCTCAGGTTCTAGATTCTGAAAATTTCAAATAGGAATTTAACCTTTAAAATTTTTTTAATGTGACCACCTGCTTAGAGAATGTGTTCAAGCAATAGATCATAAAAGGTTTAAAAGCCTTTTAAAAGCAACTATCCATTATCATTTCCTTAAAGTAACTTGAATGTATTTCCTGAATCAATGAATGTGATGCAGTCATGTCCTTGTGACATATATATATATATATATGTTGCTATAGCCATGTATATGTAGACGATATTGCTACATTTAGGGTTAATGTCAGTTGTTTCATCCCTTTGCTCTTACAGGTACTTGGTAAAGGTATATCTGGGAGTGTTGGAGTGGTTGTGTCTATAAATGAACAAGAAGGTATAGCTACTGTGAAATTTCCCCTAGATTTTAGAAAATCTTCCAAAGCATCTGATACCCTGACTATCCCATTGTTTAGACTCTCTGTCCCGCGCTCAGAGGTAAGAGTTTCTATTAACAATTAAATGCAGTATAAAGCTAATGTCTACATTTGTAGAAGACTGTACTGTCCTCATCTTTACTTTAGCTTCTTGTAGGCTGAGGTTACACGGCGATTCCTGACGGATTTTTTTGCAATTCTAGTGTTGCATCAAACTTGTGAGTCGTGTCTATTAATTTCTCTGGCTACACTTGCAAACAGGGACGTAGCTAAAGGCTCATGGGCCCTGGTGTAAGAGTTCAGCCTGGGCCCCCTTCCCTCAGTGCTTTGTGGCCAGAGGCAGGGAGGCGCATAACCGTCATGCTTCCTGAGGCCAAAAATTGAAACGGCACACCCCCACACCCCCCCATGTCAAATTCTTGATCTAACCCCTTCCCCCCAGCCAGAGGTGTAACTTGACCAGCATGCACTTTATATAATACCAGTGTTTTCTTAGAGTCTTTGGGCCCCCTCAGGCTCCTGGGCCCAGTAGCGACTGCTACCTCTGCACTCCCTATAGCTACGCCCCTGCTTGCAAAGATTGCCGTGTTCCCATAGCCTTAGGCCCCATTCAGACGACCGTGTTTCACGGCCGTATACGGGCCGTGAAAGCCCGGCTTGTGCTGCCCCAGAGGACGGGAGCACACGGCGTCATTGGTTGCTATGACGCCGTGCGCTTCCTGAGGCCACCGCCGTACAGTGAAACACGGTCGTCTGAATGGGGCCTTAAACTCATAAGCAGAAGTCATTCAGCGTGTGTGAACAGCTCACATGACATGTCTAGGAAGTTATCGGACTGTTTTTGTGGAAACCCAAGTTGTGTGTGTGTGTGTATATATGTGTTTGTTTGTGTGTATGTGTGTGTGTGTATATATATATATATATATATATATATATATATATATATATATATATATATATATATATATAAAAAACAGAAAAACAGCAGCACTCTGTTACTGAGACTGTGGGTGCAAAATCCTCCAGGGCAACCAGACCTTCGGCCCATGTTCATCCACAAATAGCGCAAAATGAGGCAGCACTCCAAAGATGTGGTATACGGTGTTTTATTCACCCAGATGCAACGTTTCGGCCTGCTCACTGCGGCCTTTCTCAAGCATGCTTGAGAAAGGCCGCAGTGAGCAGGCCGAAACGTTGCATCTGGGTGAATAAAACACCGTATACCACATCTTTGGAGTGCTGCCTCATTTTGCGCTATTTTGGTATATATATGTATATATATATATATTCTTGTGACTGCTATTTGTGTCATGATGTATTTATTAATTGTTAGTATAATGTAGTAAATCATAATCTGCATGGATTGCTGTACAACCTCTAAAACCCTAGCCCTATAACAGTGGCACAAACTGTATTTAAGATACTGTATCTAACATTATATAGGTTGAAGGAGATGTCCAAGTTAAATAAAAAACCCTCATCAGTGGTAAATGTGATAAAATGACTAAAGATGTCATACTTACCCTTCTTCTACCGTGCCGCTTCCAGCATTGCTCTCCAGTCCTGCGGTGCTGATTTTCCCAGTTGCAGCAGTGATGTCTTGTACACACCACATCACAATGAAGCTAATAACTGGCCTCAGTGGTATACTAGTGTGACTGCTGAACCAGTGATTGGCTGCAGGGGTCATGTGGCATGTGACATCACCGCTTCAGCCAGAAAAACGAGCATTGTCGGAGAGGACTAGGACATGATGCTGGGAGTGACTGGTTTTTAATTAGCTAGGACAACCCTTTTGTCTTTGTCTCTTGGAAGCCACATGCAGCTTATTGGACACATTTTTGTGACTCCTGTCTCCCCAACTCCCCCCCCCCTCCTTTTTCCACCATAAAAGTTTCAAGGATTCTTGTATGCACTTCTGAAATGCCAGACATCTGCTATGATGGTAGAGGTCATGTGGACACACATGCTCATTCTTGCTTCTTCCCTTGTTCCTTCAGGCGTATGGAGGGATCCTTGGTGTGGTAAGCCAGCAGCTTCTGAAGCTATAACGTCTTCTGTACTTCTTGATGCTGAGCAAGTGCAATTACAGTACATGCAGCCTCCCTTATCACTTGCTTAGCATCTCCTCTGGAAGCAGCTGGCTCACATAAGGAATCCCTCACACAGCTGAAGGAACAGAGACCTACGACTGTTCATGTGTGTCCAACCTCGAACATTTAGGGCAATCAAGCAGGAACACACAGCATTATAAATCATTGTAATGCTCTGAGTTTGTGTCACAGGACCAGTGTTCAGTCCAGGGAATACTTTTATCACCCGGTGCCTATCTCACAGACTGAATCCACTTGTGTGAAATTGTCCTTTCGGAGGTGGACACAAAAAGGCTATTCAATAGAAACAGTGGGCGGTGCTGTACTAACATTATTCCTGGAATATTAGGGAATATAAGCATTTTTTAATTTGTGTAAATACAAAAAAAGTTTAGAATAATGGGCTTGAATTATTTATATATAGTTTTCTTTATGGGACAACCCCTTTAAGAGTCAAGGTGTGTTACATACCGTATGTCGTTGGCAGTGAAAATGTTACAAGGCAGCTGGCCACTGCTGGACCATAGTGTACCGCTATATACTGTAAATGTTCATCTGCTCCTTTACACCTTTCTACAGTAATGTATTTTGTTGTTGTACCAAGTTGAGCGGGTTTCTTAATATTGTAAAGAATCTATGACTTTAGCAAAAATAAGATGTGTCTCAAGTTTGCCTGAATATATGTAGAGTGCCTGCTTCTCTGTACGGCAGTAAGGGCCCAAGATCCCGGAGTAATCACTAACGTTCAGCAGAGGCAGAGCACAACCACAGTTTATTCAGGCAAGAGCGATACAACTCATTTTTCCATAAAATGGTGATGAACTATCATGTCTGCTTTCTCTGCATGCTGATGGATGCCTCTTACAGCCCAGCACATGACAGTCCACCCTTTTATTGATATCTACTTGTAAGTTTCCGATATTTATAGTGAAGATTAAACAGAAATGAAAACTCCATTTAATGACGTCCCTCATTTCTTAGAAACTAACTGCTTGAATTTAACTTTTTACCGCACCAATATCCCCCCCATCAGGCATTGCCTCTTCATAAACTGTCCATAACTGAGAAGGTAGTGCAGGCAGTCCAGTCCATGTTACTCCCCCAGGAAGGATG
Source organism: Rhinella marina (assembly GCA_900303285.1). Taxonomy (NCBI): domain Eukaryota; kingdom Metazoa; phylum Chordata; class Amphibia; order Anura; family Bufonidae; genus Rhinella; species Rhinella marina. Next base: position 239,757 of record ONZH01004202.1, read on the forward strand.
CCTGTCTATTCACACCTCACTTCCTGCAACAGGAGACGCCTCAACTCCCGTTATGGCAGTGGTTCGGCTTCTTGCAGAGATCAGGACAAGGTAAGAATCTTAATCGATGCTGAGCAGTCATACAGTATTAGTATTCTATGTACTGTTTAGCCCTGAAAGGGGTTGTTCAAGAATTGGGGGTGGGTTAGCAGTACACCCACTTGGTCAGACCTGTAGAGGGAAGCTAAGCTTACTTGCTTCCTGGCATTGGCTCCCTGCTCCTTCTCCCCCGGCCTGCGATGCTCCTCTGTGCTCCCTCATCCGGATTGATGTCACCTGCAGCCAATCACTGGCTGCAGCGGTGACCAGCTCCGTTTACATAATGACAAATGATCACGTGACACAAGGGGATCCGGTCACTGCCGCAGTCTGCAGGTGATGTCAAATAAATGTTCACAACGAGGGAGCCCAGTGGACCATTCCCCCAATTTCTTGAACAGCCCCTGTAAGTATGTTATATTTGATTTTTTTTCTTGTATTAGGGCCCGTGTGAATTTAGTGGAATAGATGCGACTCCATTCATTTCAATTGCCGGCATGTGATCTTGCGGGGCCGCGGCTCCGCAAAACAAGTTGAACATGTCCTATTTTTGTCCGTAATAGCAATAGCGGACAAGAATAGTCATTTTGAATGGGGTGCGGGGGCGTGTGTTGCGCAAATTGCGGAACACATACTGGTCGGCATCCGTGGTATCGCGGATCCGCAATACCACGGCCCTCTGAACGGACTCTTATGTATTGCTCTTTCACTTGATGAAAAATTATTACTGTTAGAGGATCTGTCATCTCTCCAGACATATCTGTTTTAGTTCATTCTTTATAAAATAACAATTCCGGAGCATCTTGTTTTAGATCTCTGTGTTGAGCCGTTCCTCTGTTATTCCTTATAGAATTATCATGAATAAATGGATAACTGGGTGTTACTAGGTGGGGTTCACATCTCTTTGACAAGAGGAATAGCAACACCCAGTTGTCAGTTAATTCATAACTATTCAGGAGGAATAGTAGAGGTACAGCACAATACAGAGGCTGCAAAATTGTTCTTTCATAGAGGTATACAAGTGTTTACTAAGGCAGGCATGTCCGGAGTGGTGAGTTCTTGTTAAATCCAGACGTTCACTAGCTAAACGTGATGTGCTGTGTGGTGGTGTCACAGCTTCCATGTGATCATTCTTTCTTGTATTCCTTTAGAGCTTGTCTGGTCATGGCTCAGCTGTTAGAGGACAGTTCATTTTGTGAAGAGTTCATACAGCAGTGTCCTGCCGCTGTGGAAGTTCTCAATTTAGTAGCCCAGGAATGTAGTCCCGGTAAGTTTGCAGCCTTGAGCAAGCTAACATTGTGAGAATAGAATATTTTTGTATTGGCTGTTTAGACTTAGACATACTGTATTGTCCTATTTGGACATCCCGCTCTGACAGGTATCATGCCAGACTCATGTCAGACAGCCATCTCTCACTTGTTTTGGCAGAGCATGCATGTGTTCTGAATTATTATTATTATACTCACTTATATAGCACTGACATATTCCGCAGCGCTTTACAGACATTAGCATCACACTGACTTCAGTGGAGCTCACAATCTAAGGTAACGGAATTGGTGATTTTATGTTGCACCCACTTCCTCCACCAAAAATAATAAATCTAATCAATATTTTATATCCATCTCAAAATTATTGCTTTGGAAAATATAACACATCTGGCAAAAAGCAAGCCCTCGTGTAGCCATATGGTCAGAAAAATTACAAAGGCTCTTGGAATAAGTTATGGAATAAAATAATAAATCTTTGTTGTCCCTAAGGGCCAAAACATTCTGGTCCTTAAAGAAGAACTCCCGCAAAAATTTTTATTCTCTGACCTGTTAGAAAGGTGCATGATATAATCTGTAGTGAATGCAATCTTCTTATCAGGGACTCTAATTGAGAATTATCCACTTTCTTCTTATTGTAGCTGGGTCATGTGACCAACTCCCTGACCTCCAACTGACCCAGGGCAGGAAGCCAGTCACTGCTCTATTCATTCCTATGAGACTGAAAGTGAGGCTCCCATAGGAATGCATAGAAAATTAGACTTCCTGTCCACACATAAGGTGTTGTGTGAGTTGGTGAGTCTAATTCCTGGTCACATGACACAGATGAGAGACTTCAGGATTATTTAAGTCAAAAATACAGACACTGGTAAGAAAATGACATTCACTACAGATTACATTATGTACATTTCTAGTAGGACATGGAATAAAAATTTTTGCGGGAGTTCTTCTTTAAAGTGTTTGTCCACTCCCACAGTATTGATGGCTCATCCTCAGGATAGGTCACTAGTATCTGATTGCACCCCCACCAATCAGCTCTGCACTAGTTGTGGTGCCAGAACTACAACAGCTCCGTTCATTGCACAGTGGACCAGTCTGGTAACTGCATTGCTGCTGCCATTGAAATGAATGGAAGAAGCACCGCAGTTACAAGCTGCATCCAGTGCACAATGGACGGAGCTGTGTAGTTCTGGCGCTGTCTTCCAGCAGCGAACCTACTCTGAAACTGCTGATTGGTGGAGGTGCACAGTGTCGGGTTGGCAATTAATAGCAAAGGAGTGAACATCCCCTTTTAGGGGTTAATTCAAAATCCATTAAAGGGCTTCTGTCAGCAGATTTATACCTATAAAACTGGATGACCTGTTACACATACGCTTGGCATCCGTGTTGGTCCCATGTTCACATGTGTCCACACTACTGAGAAAAATGATGTTTTCATAAATGCAAATGAGCCTCTAAGAGCAATGGGGGCGTTACCGTTACACCTAGAGGCACTGCTCTCTCTACAACTGCTGCACTCTCTGTACTTTGATTGACAGACCCGGGCAGTGTAAACATCATCATCCCTGACCCTGTCAGTCAAAGTGCAGAGGGTGCGCAGTTGCAGAGAGAGCAGAGCCTCTAGGTGTAACTGCAACGCCCCCGTTGTTCTTAGAGGCTCATATTAAAACATATATATGCTGACAGATGCACTTTAAAGACAACATACAGTACACTGTGAATTTTCCAATGTCAGGTGAACGATTATCTGTGGTGGAAGTACAGTGTGAAAGGCTGAGGATGTTGTATCGGGATTGTGCTCGACCTCCCCCACCACCTCTTCAGACTGAGCGTAGACTGGTAAGGATTTTACATTCTTGTTTTTCAGTGCCTGTGTAATGTACATACTGCTTGGTAATGCCATGTTTTCTGTAATAGCCTAAAGAGATCACATGGTGCCCATCCCGTGTGTTCCCACCAGTGCGGGCCTGCATGTTTTCCTCACATCTGACAGCTGTGACTTTTTTGGCCGACCCGAGTGCAGGAGGAGGTTTACCTCGAGGTACCTTCATCTATGCAACTTCACCTGTACCAGTACAAGTAAGGATTTTGTAATGTGTTTTCTCTGGTCAACCAAACTTCCAGTAATAATCACTATGAGCTAATTGATTGTTACCATTGAAACCATAGTATTGGTAATTTTTTTATAATTTTAATATGGAATTGTTTCCATCCTTCTTAATTAAAAAAAAAAAAAAACAAAATGCTATTTTCTTACATTTGAAAGTTGCATACATTTCTTTTACCAGGCTCCATCTTTTTATTGGGAGATTGAAATTGTATCTTACGGAGACATAGACGATGACACTGGTCCGATTGTCTCATTTGGATTTGCAACAGAAGCAGAGAAGCGAGATGGGGCATGGACTAACCCTGTGGGTACATGTCTATTTCACAAGTAAGTGTTTTAAGAAAATTTGCCTGGCACTGTTCCTTAGTTTGTATTCTGCAGCTTTTTTCTAATTTTTTTTTAATACTGATCAGTGGGGGTCCAACACTTGGGACCCCCACGTCCAGCTGTTTAAGAAGGTGGTGTTCATTAGCCACATGGCCTAATTGCCTTCAGTCCCATTCAAGTGAATGGGGCTGAGCTGCGATACCAAGAACAGCCGCTGTACAATATACGGTACTCTGCTTGGTAAGCTGCGAGAAGGCAGGACACACAACAGAGGGCTGTGGTCTCCTCATAAAACTGATCAGCGGGGGTCTGCAGTGTTAGATCGCCACCAATCAGATACTGTTGACCTCATCAGTATTAGGCCCCATTCACACAACCGTATGTATTCCGTGATCCCTATAAAAACGGAACTGAAGACATACAGAAAGTCTTCCGTAGTGTTCCGCAATTTTGCGGACCCATTGACTTTAATGGGGCTACGGACGTGATTTTGCGGCCAAGTATAGGACATATTTTATTTTTTTTTGCGGGGGAACTTCCGTGAGATACGGGATGCGGAATGCACACGGTGTGGATTCCGCATTTTTTTTCTCCTATGGAAAAAAGAATGGGTCCGTATGGTTCCGCATCTTATCCGCAAAAATGCGGATAAGATGCAGAAATGTACATACGGTCGTGTGAATGGGGCCTTAAGAAAGTTGGGAAACCCCTTCAGTTTGTGTGATAATACTGCGCTAGCGTTTGTATAATTGTAGTTTAAAAAATATGACCTTACCAGTTTTCCATCCATCTTTATAGCAATGGGCGAGCTGTGCACTACAATGGTTCAAGTCTTTTGCAGTGGAAGAGCGTGCGGTTAGATGTAGCCCTGTCCCCTGGTATGGATTTTATTTCTATGATTGATACCTAGTTGTTATATCTGTTCAAGCTTATTCTGTCCCAAGATCCTTGTCAGTTGGCATCTCATACTAAGGAAAAGATGCGTCAGTTTGTAATTGTCCTCCTTGCCGGAGAATCAGCACTATGATAATGAGTGTGCTTAGATTATGTGTATCAAGTTGTTGTCTTTTTTGTGTTTTTAGGGGACGTTGCTGGCATTGGTTGGGAGAGAACAGAAGGCACACCACCACCCCCAGGACAGCCTGCAAAGGGCAGAGTTTACTTTACCTACTGTGGCCAAAGGCTCGGACCCTACTTGGAGGATGTTTCTGGAGGAATGTGGCCAGTTGTCCACATTCAGAAAAAGGTAAATCATTTTGTCTAGAACTCTGGAAGGAGTTAATTAGTAGATCTTATGTTGCCATTTGGATACAAACAATGAATTCTTAAAATTAAAGTTTCTTTTTGTGGGAACACAGAACAAAAATAAATGCAATTTTCTCAATCTTCTATTTTTTTCACAGAATACAAAGATTCGGGCAAATTTTGGCTCACGGCAGTTTGCATTTGCTGAGGGACAGGCTCATCGCAATGCTGCTGATCTATGCATTGACTTGGCTGAAGAAATCAGTGCAAATTTTGAAGCATTACCGTTTGCTATGGCATCTGACAGTGACAATGATGCTGGAACCAGCATAGCATCTGACCCAGGAAATCACGGCCCACCTTGCCGCATTGCTGCAGTAGCCACTGTTTTGCAGCGTAAGTACTATTTCTACTATCTACAGGATTCACTCTTTCCTGGTATATCTTATGTTAATCTATTCTGTCTCTGTATATACATCTGTCTTCTTTCAGAATATGACAGCGATGCTTCCTGCAGATATAAGGTGGAATTGAGCTTTGAGAACTTTATTACATCTGGTCCTGATCCACATCCTCCTCCTATTGCAGATGATGAAAGTGATGACGACGATGATGATGACATACCACGGGTCAGATATTTTAAAAAATAATTTTAATAATAAAAATTACATTAACAGGAACCTACTTTCATAGGGGAGATTTATTGAAATGAGTTCTGGTGCCGTCCGTGCCAAAAAAAATGGTTATGCATTACATCTCACTTTTACAAATCAGGTTTTATAAGGGCATTTGCTGAATCAGTGCCATTTGCTGGTGATCTGCTATTTCTGACACTTACCGACATTGCTGCATGGAGGGACATAATGTTCATGGAGACTAGATGTCACCTGACTGTAGCAGCTAATAATTGCACCCTGACGATTTCTTGTATCGAGGCAGTATCTAGTGCCAGGCAGCGGATGGCCACGGCAGTTTCACACGCTGTCACTATGGATTACAAGTCATGACGTAGGAATAACACTTCTTGATAAAGCTATCTTAACCATTTATGTCATGTCAACACATGCAATTTACCCCTCTGTGGCTCCAATCAGAAGAATGGGTAGCGTACCCCTGTCCACTAATTCACAGTGGCAGCTCTCCCTTATAATTCAATGAAGAGGTGGCAGCATGCATTCTTTCTGTAAACCCTAAAGTAAAGGATTTTGCAGTGTGCACTTAAAGAAGAACTCCCACAAAAATTTTTATTCTCTGACCTGTTAGAAATGTGCATGATATAATCTGTAGTGAATGTCGTTTTCTTATCAGTGACTGTTTCTGTGAGTAAAAACCTCTTCTTATTGTAGCTGGGTCATGTGACCAACTCCCTGACCTCCAACTGACCCAGGACAGAAAGCCAGTAACTGCTCTATTCATTCCTATGTGAGCCTCACTTTCAGTCTCATAGGAATACATAGAGAATTAGACTTCCTGTCCACACATAAGTCTATGTGTAAGTTGTAATTCCTAGTCACATGACACAGATAAGAAACTTCAGGATGATAGAAGTCAAAAATTCAGACACTGGTAAGAAAATGACATTCACTACAGATTACTTCATGTACATTTCTAGCAGGACATGAAATAAAATTTTTGTCGGGAGTTCTTCTTTAAGGCTACTTTCACACTAGCGTTTCTCTTTTCCGGTATTGAGATCCGTCATAGGATCTCAATACCAGAGAATAACGCATCAGTTTTGTCCCCATTCATTGTCAATGGGGACAAAACGTAACTGAACAGAACGGAGAGCTCCAAAATGCATTCCATACCAAAGAACAAACTGCAGAAAGCTGCAGTTTTCTTTCCTTCGTGTGATGCGGCGCAAAACAGATCTGGCATGACCCCCAATGCAAGTCAATGGGGACGGATCCGTTTTCTCTGACACAAAAGAAAATGCATCGGTCCTCCATTGACTTTCAATGGAGTTCATGACAGATCTGTCTTGGCGATGTTAAAGATAATACAACCGGATCTGTTCATAACCGATGCAGATGGTTATTTGTAATGGAAGCATTTTTGCTGAACCCTGCCGGATCCAGCAAACACTAGTGTGAAAGTAGTCTAAAATGGAGCAGAATGGTGACACGAAAGGAAAAAAATTTCTAACTAGAAAAGGTATTCAATAAGTATGGAATTGTAGTCCAGTGTCATAACAATTCTGAATAGTTTTATTTTTTTCCCCCAACTCATTGTGATTCTTCTCTGTATTTTAAAGGAGGATCACTACGCCTTACTGGTGAAAGCCTGGGAGACCAAGGTATTTCCAACCATTCGTAGACGTTTTCGTAATGAGGCTGAGAGAAAATCAGGCCTGGACCAGATTAAGGGAGCTTTGCAGCTTGGTATGAAATTTGATATTTGTCTTTTTTTGCATCCTAATTTTGTGGTGATATTTATTTGTTCAAAAACAGTTCCCTATGTTTGCTAATTGTTTATATCACTGCTGTAAAGCAAACTATATATTGTATGTTACGTATCACAGAAAAAGGCCAGACAAATAAAGATACCAGTTCCAAGCACAGTACAGACAAGCCACAATGCTATATGACATTCATGAATAGAGTCGCTGTTTCCTTCAATTTAGTGATCTTTTTATGTTCCCATCCCCCAGCGCCCCTGCCATCCCCCCCAACACCACCACCAATGCAATCCCAAAAGTGTGACATATTTTATTGCTTGTTTTTTTCTAAATCATGTTTTTTTTTTTATTTAAGGAATGGTGGATATAGCGAGGCAAACAGTGGAGTTTTTGTATGAGGAGAATGGTGGAATCCCTAGAGATTTATATCTTCCTACCATTGAAGACATCAAGGACGAAGCAAACAAATTCACTATTGACAAAGTTCGTAAAGGTATAAATGAAAGAATGTAAAATAAATCAAATTAAAATGCCGAAAAAGTTACATGCATCATTTTAGCTGTACATTTTCCAATTACCTTCCTAACCCTCCCCCATCAATGTACGGATTGAAGTGGTATGTAACTATGCAGTTGGAATATGGGGTAATGCCATCTCACAAAGTGATTTTTCTAGGATATCAAATTTAATTTCTGATCTTTGAGGTCCGACCACTGAGACCCACACTGATGTGGTGAATGAAGGGGCTGCAGCATTACAGTCTCTTCACTTTTTTTTGCTTGCATAGCTGCTTTTCCAGCCAGCCAGCTGTTCGGCCCTTCACCTGAACATTGTGAGGGAGAATCAGCGCTGGGACCTTTCATTCTCAGCATTGTGGTGGCATAAAGTGACAGCATATTATAACGATGTGCCATCTTTTTCTGAGAGGGTATTGCGCCTTTAAGAAGCTGGATTGGGGTGGTGGGGTTGGCTAGCTAATGGCAAAGTAAAAAGCTATGTTCTGGAGCTCCCGCACTCCCCAGCTTATTAATTAAGGCAACCCATACTCAGTGACCAGGGCGATGGTTCGCAGGAGGAAGACCACTAGAGCTGGAGCGGACTCTGAGCGTTAATCCGGGAAGATAGTTTTTCTCTGCCTCTCAGTCAGTCAGCGACTTGCTGTCCCACATGGTGCCGAACCCAGCTTTCCCGCATGTCATCTGTAGGATCCATTTTTTCAAAGAGAAGGACATTATCCTGACCAAAGTGAGAGGGTCTGATCCTTTTAACATACCAAGGAGCTCCTCTACTAATCTACAGTTCTGGCTAGATGGACTCTTCTTCAGTAAAACTCTAAAACCACTACTGTTCTTCAGGATAAAAACATACTCTACAGATGGGTTTTCCTTTTCAACTACGGCACACAAGGATGGGGAATTGGTGGTCATCAAATCTCTGGGGGACTTCTCTAAATTCCTAGGAACACCAATGAGCCTTCTAGATTGGCCCATTAACCATCCACCCATACCTACACCTAACCAGGACCTGTAGGACTCAAGCCTCAGCTGACCTCCAGGGAGAAGAGACCTTCTCTCCTTGATCCCTGTTAGTTCGTCTAGAAGACATTTTTGCTTCTTTAGTTTACTATTCAATTACAGTACCTTGTTCAGTGTACATAATGTTTTATAGTAGACCTTTAGTTCACTTAACTTGCCTTGGTTCTTTTTTCCTTTTTTTTCCATAGTTTGACAGTTTCCTTGTATATTACTGTTGGACCTCTTCAGCTATTTCGATTTACTTTAATGTCATGGTTCTGAATAAAGCTGAAAAGCAGAGTCAGATTTTATATCATCTTCACAAACAGAGAGTGTTGGTGGCCATGTTATAGGAGACTCATATTATGTTTGCCCAGTATATAGTATGTGATATGCAGTACTTTAATACAATAAGGCTAGGGCTACACGGTGACATGGCGCTGTACATATGAATAGGGGAGTACATACATAATAAGAAAGCTTTAACAAAGTACAAATTGGTACAGAAGGAGATCCTTGTGTCTCAAGTATCCCTTTTATCTGTGTATTGTTCCGTAATCATGGTCATTGTGTCTTTAGGCCTCACCGTGGTCATCAGATCACCTGACAGCAACAACGTTGCCAGCACCGCTGTGGGAACTGCGCTACCAAAATTTGCCATCAGGGGTATGCTGAAGACCTTCTCCCTGCATGGTGTGGTTCTGGATGTGGATTCGGTGAGGAAGTTTTATTCTGTTGTCGAGTTAATATGTTTGTGCTTGAAGTGGGCAGTGTTTTTTTCATTTTTTTATTGTAACAGAGGAAAACTAATCCAGCATGCGTCAAGCCAAATGATATTTTACAGGAACACTTATGTCATCAAGATTAGTAATATCAGGATAGCTCATCAGTATCAGATCAGGGCCTGCCTTCCAGAAACTGCTGTTTGAAGGTGGTGGGTGACAACCTGATACTGAGGACCTATCCTGAGTATAGGTCATCACTATTTATAGCCTGGAAAACCCCTTTAATGCAGCTTTTGTATGTATTAAAGCCAGTTATTTCAGAGTGATATATTTTGAACTCTGATCCTTTTTCATTATGTAGCAGCTCCTTCCCCATGCTGAAAACCCATTGGCGAGTCATACAGTACTGTATATCCTCCTTCATGCTTCTGAGAACTAATTAGGCCAAGTTCACACTTCAGTGTTTTGGTCAGTTATTTCCATCAGTGATTGTGAGCCAAAACCAGGTGCGGGTCAAAAACACAGAACAGGAGCTGATCTTTCCATTATACCTGATCTCTGAGGCGGCTTCACTACTGGTTTTAGCTCACAATACTGATGGAAATAAGTGTAAACTCAGCCTTAAAAAACTCCAAAGTCAACAAGCTCCAACTAAGACCACCAAGACTCTTTGCACATGAAGATTTTCTGATGGTTTGCACAATGGGACACTTTAAATTTCAGAGACATTATAGTGTACTATTCCTAAAAGGATTATATATTATTACCTAAAACCATGCCAGATGCTCAATAATATGTTTTACAAAGCTTATATATGTGTATAATTCGCTTACTCCTGGTAGCTATGGTTTCCACTTTGTGTTCTAGCAGGATCTGTTATGTTTGTATGCCTTTAGGTAAATGAATTGGTGCAAGTAGAGACTTATCTCCGGAGTGAAGGGGTCTTAGTCAGATACTGGTATCCTATAGACATGCTGGAGCGTCCTCCTGTGGGGTACAGAAGAATGGCCACCAATGGTTTAGTCACTTTAGATAGCACAAACATCCAAATTCACAGGTAAGGAATCCGTTTATCACAAAAGTAGAGGCTTAATGGAGTGACTGATGGGAGTATGATTGTTACAGAGGATGGCTTCTTTGAAGAAAATACATTTGCATATTGCGCATGTTCAAAAACAACTCAACAGTACTGATTTGTGTGACTATAAAATAAAAATGTTATTTCTTGACCAGGGAGTTACTAAGATGTGAATCTGCACTTGCCAGACTTTACTGCCGCATTGCGTTACTCAATATTTTTGCACCAAAGTCTCCACACACCTTTACACGCTTGTTCCATATTCCTGCCATTCGGGACATCACACTGGAGCATCTGCAGCTGCTATCAAATCAACTTCTGACTCCTCCTCTTCCTGGTAATTATATACCATTATTTCTTTAATTCAGTAATTTAGGTTTTTTTAGGTCATCACATTTAAAACATGTTACTGTTCATTTGACAGATGGCACCATAAGCTCCTGCTCTATCCTTATAGCACAGTCCTTGCAACATTGCATCCATTCTCAGAACTGCACAACCACAGACCTCTTCTACCAGGGCAATGCTCAAGCCATTAGAGAATGGCTCGGGGTGGCCATCACTAGAGCGCTACATCAAGGCGAAGAAAGTCTTCTGGACCTTACCAAGCAGATCTGTTCATTCCTGCAGGTCAGTGCGCCCATGATATTATAACCTTTTATTATTTCAGATAATACCCTCTTTAGTGTGGTAGCGTTTGGTATTGCAGCACTTTAGAAGCATGTGCGGGCTGTGTTTTTTAGCTTTATTATTGTTTTTTTTCTTTTCAGAATGCTCCAGAGCAGTTTCCATCAGAAGAATTCCCAGTCACTGAATCCAAAGTCAGTATGGATGTTAATTTTCCCGGAGCAGCATTCGTTGTAGTATCTTGTATGGAAAGCCAGTCTGGCTTCCGTAAAGAGTAAGTGATCCAAGCAACCAGTGTCCATCTTAGGAAAATCACATATTTATTTTTAACATTTTTAAAGAATTTTTGATCTTTTTAATTTTACATGTTAATATCTACATTTAAACAAAACCCATAAAATCCTACAAAGAAAAGGAGGAGGCGCCCGAACGGGCTCCTGGCCAAGGTGGCAAAACTGAGGAGCCAGACGAGGAACAGTGTCCTGTTCTGGTTTGTTTGAGCATCTGCCCCTGGGTTGGTCACCTGCCGATGGGGTTAGTTGCGCAGGTGGTGTTTGATCAACCAGCTGACCTATTGGGGTGAGGGTGGACTGAGACACCTTAGGTCGGCCAAAGACAAGACATGAGCCCATTCCGGTTCCATTCGGCCAGAATAGTTGGACAAATTCTCAGGTGGTGGAAGAGCTGAGGACGGTCTCGGCACACAGAGCACCAGAGGTCCGGTTGACTGTGGGAGAACTTGAGATCACACTTGGTACAGGCGTAATGGGTGGAGGCAGATGCCGGAAGTGGGTCACTTGATATTCCCCATTCAGAACATAGACAACCTCAGCCAAGTGTGCATATGGATGGGGGGGGCGATTCAGCGAAATAGGTTGCTTGTCTGATATTTCTCCAAAATCTAGAATCAGCTTAAGGGCCCATTCACACGACTGTATGAACGGGTCCGTACCTATTCTGCAAAATTGCGGAATAGGTGCAGCTCCGTTCACTTCAATGATCGCGGGCAGCCGTGGCTCGAGCGGAGAAAAATAGGCATTTAGAACAGGGTGCCGGGCCGTGTGTTCTGCAAATTGCGGATCCGCAATACCACGGCCCCTTAGTGTCTTGTTGACATATTCTTGAGATGTTCGTGCGGAGCATGTGCGAGATCTCTTCTAGACAAATGACTAGAATTCTGTTCACAAGCCCCACTAATGACATACTGTAAGTTGATTTTGGGTTGATGTGACTGCTGATGTGTTGCCTAAATATATCTTCTCATTTCGTTCTAGCTCTTCTTTGTATAAAGCTCCGTGGGCTCGCGTTCTGCTCTATGGGCTTGGTCATAAAGTGAAGAGAAATGGACAACTTAATTTAATTGAATCCGTGTGTTACCCACGAGATGCCTCTCCCAGCAATACAGGCCTCACACCACCGCCAACCACTAACCAATACCCAACAGCAATCATTCCTACTGACAAGGTCCACGTCAAGCTAGGTATATTGTACCTCTTAAATATTCCTTATGTTCACCTCAGATTCGTTTTGTGAGTCGAAACCTTCTGTTAAATCCCAAACCATATTTCTGTAATATATTTACTTACAGTATCTCACTGAAGTTTTCTCTCAGGGCAGAGCTGATGAGGTTTATGTGTATAAGTTACCAAAATGCTTTCATTGAATCTATTATTATATTGTATTGTATAGGTGTATCTCCAGCGCCAGGGGCTGTGCTGTTAATTCATTCCCTTCCCCTGGAATTTCCACTTGCCATGGCTTTTACCGAGCAGCTCTTATCCTGGAAGCTTGAAGATGTGGATGAGAAGTCAGAAGATGAACTTGATACAATCCCATCGTCTGTCCTCCTGCAAGTAGTGGAATTTTTAAGTAAGGAAAAAAACACTCCATGATGTTTCCATGAGTTCTGTTCCTTTGTGTAATAACTAACTGTGATTACTGCATACTAGATTTTATAAGCTTTGTGAGCATAGCTTAGAGGAACACTTTCTTCAGAAAGGGTTTTTTTTTGTTTGTTTTTTTACAGAATACTCATAGATTGTTTACAGAATTTTTGCCTTTTCATTCCAGCAGTACTGTAGAACTGAAATTTAAATATAAATACAAAGTATTGCCCTTCTGTAGCAGTCAGCATGATAAATGATAAAACTCCCTATATAGATAGGGATCCCAAAGATGTCACAGAAGAGCACTGCTGTAATCACTGTAATGTGTGATGTCTAATTGAGTCTTTCATCCCCTTTCCCTCTGTGGTCAAGGTGAATGGTCTGACTGAGAAAGTCAGATGAGATTGTTTGCTGTGCTAAATATCAAAAATATCAAAACAAAGGAGGGTTTTCTGGGATTTTACTACTGATGACATAACCTCAGGATAGATCATCAGTATCTGATTGGTGGGGTCCGACACCTGGGACCCCGCCTATCAGCTGTTTGAGAAGGCACCGGCGCTCCCGTGAGCTCTGCGGCCTTCTCTTAGCTTTTCCTAGGCCAGTGACGTCACGTTCAGCGGTCACGTGGCCTAGGAGTGGCTCAGCCCCATTCAAGTGAGCACGATACCAAGCACAGCCGCTGTACAATGTACGGCGCAGTACTTGGTGAGCACGAGGACGGCCACGAAGCTCACAGGAGCACCGCTGCCTTCTCAAACAGCTGATCAGCAGGGTCCCGGGTGTCAGACCCCCACCGATCAGATACTGATGACCTATCCTGAGGATAGGTCGTCAGTAGCAAAATCCTGGAAAACCCCTTTAAAGAGCCAGGACAGGAAGGAGAATACATGGACTGACTTCAAAAAATTATTTCCAGAAAACCATCCACCTGTTTTTTTGTAAAAAAAAAAAAATAATTTAAATAAATACATCTTGTATTCACATATAGGTTGTTAAGGGTTTGCTCCATCTGGGACATCGATGTCATATTGCAATTTTCAGAAGTCCCATAGCCGTGAATGGAGAGTGCACCACACAAGCACAGCCACCTCTCCATTTACCGCTATGGGTTTGCCAGAAATAGATGAACCAGAGTGCAGATATTTTCAGAACTAACATAGCGGTGAACAGAGGGTGGCCACTCATGTGTGGTTGCTCTCTGTTCAATTCAAGCATCTCATTCTGGATATAGGTTCGGGTCCCACACAGGGGTCGATTACAGGGATGTTTCCCGGTGGGCCGATGCCCAGGTGGCCACCTGAGCCCTCCTCACGGCAGCTATGGGGCTGTGGTTTTTGGCTCTGTTGGGGTGGTATAATGTGCCACAATATGGTATTTCTGACCCTGCCTTCCATCAATTTGGACCAAACTACAAAACAGGGCCACTTTTAGTATTTTTTCCAGGGCCACTTTAAGTTCCCAGTCCGCCCCTGGTCCCACATCTAGCATCTGCACCTGTCTGACATTAATGGTATATCCTAGCAATATGCCATCAATGTCCCAGATGGGAATACCCCTTTAATATGTGATTTAAAAATACATTGATAGTTAATATTCTGTCTGACTATATATTTAGGAAATAAAAATGAGTTAATAATACATGAGGCATGGTAACCTCACTTTTGGCAATATTTAGGTACATGTACCTATTCCACATGGAAATGATAAAAAAAAAATTATTTTTATTTTAGATAATTTGATGTGGACAACAGACCTGGCTCCGATTGTAAAAGAGTTACTGTTCCACTTGCTGGCTGAACTGCTTCGTAAAATTCACCACCTAGAGCAAAAGAAGAATCCTGCAGGCTTGTCATCCTCAATAGCTCTTCAGCTGAATCCATGTCTAGCAATGCTTATGGCTCTACAAACAGAGTTACGCAAGTTGTATGATGAGGAGACCCAAAACTGGACTTCCGGGAATGCATGTGGAGGCTCTGTGTCCGGGGTTACTGAGCATGGACGTTTCTCCACCTATTTTCATGCTTTAATGGAGGCTTGCCTGGCTGTGGCCGAAGTTACCCTTCCTATTAATATGAGTGCTGCAGTAAGTGTGATGACTACAACAACTGCAACAAACCTTAGTGACTCGTCTTCATCATCATCATCTTCTCCTGGGCAAACTCCACAAAGTCCAAGCCTGCTTTCGAAGCGGAAGAAAGTTAAGATCAAACGTGATAAAACAGCATCCGCAAAGCGCACATCTTCACGAGGTGCTGAGAATGACCCTGCCTTGCTTAGTATGGGTGGTGGTAAGCCAGAAGACATGTTGTGGTTTCACAGGGCCCTAACTCTGCTAATGATCCTCAGACATCTAACTAATAAAGATCCACAAGGCTTGGGGGTTACAAACGATGCCATAGCAGATGCCAGCCAGGCACTAGTTGGACCCACAGCACATAGCCGCTTGCTTGTCATTTCGGGAATTCCAACTCACCTCGAAGAATCTGTTGTCAGAGGTGCCATCCGAAAAGCATGCAATGCCCATGGTGGGGTTTTTAAAGATGAGATCTATATCCCCCTTCAAGATGCAGAAACAACAAAAACCAAAGAGGGGACTGAAGGAGCGGAATGCAAAACTGAGGCCGACAAAACTCCTGGAGTTCCAGTAACGGACAACATGGACATTAGTAGTTCCAGCAGTGTGACACCTGCGGTTAGTGTCAGCGCTTCTGCTTCCACAAGTCAGGCTTCCTTGTGTAGCTCTCAGGGAGTTTCACAAGCTACCAGTGAAGCCTCAATGGAGCAGTTTGTGCCGGAACTTGCCGTACCTCAAGGCCTTTTGGAGCCAAATGTAGTGTCCAGCCAGGAGAGTCTGGACCTATCCATCTGCAGCACAGGAAGTATGGGCAGCTTGGGAAGTCTTATCGAACAACTTGATAACGTAGAAACCACCTCTTTACCAGATGTTACAAGTTCACTGGACAATCAGCCTCCAGTGTCCAAGCCCATCAAAGGTTTTGCAGTTGTGGAGGTAATTTTCTGTCTTTGTATCCAGTGTTTATATAGAGAATAACTTTTCATCTAGTGTTGCCTGTTACACCTGTTTCAGGCCTACGCCTATTTCATTCACCCTACACATTACTACCCCCTGCTTTTCCAGAATTCCTAGAACATGATGAAAACATGGGGCAGCTCTTAAAACATAGTTTCAGACACAATTGCATATGATGCTTTTTCTAAACCCTATTTTACTTGGTTTATATTTTAATGAACAGTACAGTAGAATTTTCTTCAGATTTTTTTTTCAAATTCTCTTTAACAGGTGCGCTCTCGGGCAAAAATTGAAAAAATTAGAGCAAGTCTGTTTAACAGCAGTGACCTTATTGGTTTATCCAGCCTGGATGGTGAAGATGAGCTCATGGAGATGTCAACTGAAGAAATCCTTACAGTCTCTACTGTAAATCAGAGTTTATTTGATACCCAAGGAATTCCAGGTTTAGGAGATTATTTCACTGATAAGTCCTTGAAAGGTGAGCTGAACTCGATCCAGGTCTCTTCTGTAGCGTTTTACTACTTTATCTTACAAATACTACAGTAATATTTTTTTAACGAGGACAGAATGGGTTAAATATAAAAAAAAATAAGCATTACTTACCTCTCGGGTCCCTTGCTGCTGCAGTGCCGATGCTGCTCCAGTCTCCACTTCTCTATACGTCTTGGCTTTACACACAGAAAATGGCTAGAAATGACTGCTCAGCCATTCAACAGCAGTGGTAAGCCACCTCAGCCAGTGGTTGGCTGACCGGGCATTTACAGCCATTTCCGGGCCCGTGAAGTAAAGAGCGGGGACGACCGAAACAGGATCAAAATGGCAGGGGGATAACTCAGGGTCATCATTTTAGGCAGTTCTCAAGCTTTCAGCAACTAGGATTATCGCATAGTAAATTTTAGTATTAGTAGCATACCACGAGGGAACCAGAGGGATAATTTTGCATTATAAATACCTTTTAGAGGAATTTCTTTTCCTCTCTCTCTCAAAAGGCCTCATGCACATGACCATATTTACAGTGAATGGGGTCTGCACGAGATCTTTAAAAATTGTGGATTGGACCCATTCGTTTCTAGAGGGCTGCAAAAAATGCGGACTGCCATGCAGCGGCATGTCGATCTGAAAAAAAAAATAGAACATGTCCAATTCTTGTCCGTTTTGTGGACAAGAATAGGCATTTTTACAAAAGGTTGGTCGACAAAGTTGGGATGCACAAGGCCAGCATTTTTGTGTTGCTGCTTTTTTATGGCCCGCAAAACAGTGGCCATGTGCATGAGGCCAAATGGATATGGAAAAAGGATCTCGGACCAATAGAGGCAGATAAATGGCAGGAAATTTTATAATCGATACAGAAGGTATCTGCGAGGTTATCGTGAGTGTACCCCCATCTTAGGCCTCTTTCACACGAGCATGACGGATTGGCTCAGGGTGCGTTCAGCGTGCGTTGAGGAAAACTTGCACCATTTTGCAAGCAAGTTCAGTCAGTTTTGTCTGCGATTGCGTTCAGTTGTTCAGTTTTTTTCTGCGCGAGTGCAATGCGTTTTGATGCATTTTTCACATTCGTGATAAAAAACTGAAGGTTTACAAACAACATCTCTTAGCAACCATCAGTGATAAACGCATTGCTTCCACACTTCCTTCAGGATGCTATGCGTTTTTCACTGAAGCTCCATTTACTTCTATGGGGCCAGGGCTGCGTGAGAAACGCAGCATGTTCTATATTCTGCGTTTCACTGATGCCTGAAAAAATCCGCTCATGTACACAGACCGATTGAAATGAATGGGTCAGGATTCAGTGCGGGTGCTATGCGTTCACGTCACGCATTGCACCCACGCAGAAAGTGTGAAAGGGGCCTTAGAGTTTTCTTCTAAAGTTAATCTGGTTAAAAGACTAGAGAAATATGTTTATCAGAACCGAGGAGCCTTACAAAAATTTGAGAAGCTGTGGTCTCCATGGTGGAATAACTCTGGCCGTGACATACTCACTCTTCTTATAGTGAGCACTTAATCTGGTGATTTGAGGCTTGGAATATGCGTAGTTGGTGGCCCTCCCTCCCTACAGTCCAGTGCTATGTCTATGTGTACTGTCATTTACTGATGTTTGTATGATGTCTGGTTAAAAAATATAGAATGGCGATTGGTGAGGTAAATAATGATTTAAAAAAAAATAATTTTGCCCCTTTTTAAAGGAGTTGTCTCATCTCCTATCGCTAGGATATACGATAGGAGACCCACACCTGTCTCTAGAACGGAGCCACCAAAGTGAACAAGAGTGCTCCTCGTGTGCAGGGCAGCCCTCCATTCTGACATTGGTGGCATATCTAAGCCATATGCCACCAATTTATGAGGTGAAACAATCCATTTGAGGGAAATTTATCCCACCGGAAGGCGCCTTTAACATGATCTTGTCTTCATAAGTACAGTCCCATAAATTTAACAACAGAAAAATCAACTTAAAAGTTTTTTGCAATTAACATATTTTTTACTTTGGAATTCAAAAACTCAGATTTTAGAAAGAGAAGTTGTATAAAGGCCTGTCTTTTCTATGTGTGTATTGCATTTGCAGTGTTGTGTTCATTTTTATTTTTAAGGGGATAAGTTGGTCCCAGAGGCCAGAGATGTTCTCACAGAGATATTCAAGAGCTGCATTCACGCTGAGCAGATGTTAAGCCTGACTCCTACGAAGTACATCAAAGTGTCAGATATTTATCTCAGCAAAGAGCAAATCAACTCACAGACTCCAGGAAATCTGCTCCATACCTTCTTCACAAATGTTCGCCCACCAAAGAAAGTTTTGGAAGATCAGCTGACACAGGTAATCTTTCCTTATCTAAAAATGACACCATAGACCAGTACAGAAGTGCCTACTGTCTATTTTGCTATATGAATGCTGGAGTATATGACCAAAAATGCAGATGCAGCCAATTATTATATTTTTAGACTAGAAAAGGTTGCGATTAAAAAGGAAATGGCCCACTGTTTGTCTTGCATCTTACTGAATCCACAGTTTTTTCTTATAGTGATTAAAATGACATTTTAAAATGAAAGTTCTGAAAATTCTTTCTATGATGCCATGGGATCCAGTCAAATTCATTATTTTGATAGTAAAATGCACAAAAAATTTCTTTGGTTGCTTAGCAGATGTTTTATACTTCTCATGGTAATTGCTTTCCACGTTTTGTTACAGATTCTACGTAAATATGGTGTTCCAAAACCAAAGTTTGACAAAAGCAAATATAGTAAAACTGGAAAGGAGCAGCACCCGGTAAAAGTTGTGAGCACAAAGAGGCCAGTGGGAAAGCCTTCTACTAAAGACAAAGCTGTCCTAAATAGTGTTCGGTGAGTATTCTCTAATGGTTCCATCCCGACCAGAGACTCGGGTGTGCTTCTCAAAGAAAAATATATATTGCTTGTGCCAACTTGTCTTGCATCAATTGATTAACAGATTAGATAGGTAATTTGATCCACAGGGTAGGTCATCAGTATCTGATCGGAGGGGGGTCTGACACCCTGACCCCCATCGATCAGTTGTTTGAGAAGGCACTGGCGCTCCTCTGATCACCACAGCCTTTTCACAGCTTTTCCTAGGCCAGTGACGACACGTTCATCGGTCACATGGCCTAATTGCAGCTCAGTGCACAAAGCTACTGTACAACGTACGGCACTATGCTTGGTGACCACAGAGAAGGCCGTGGTGCTCACATAAATTTGAAGGGGGCAATTTAAGTAGTAATTATATATTAGCAAATGAATGCAATGTTCTAATAAGTGACCTAAAGTGACCTCATGCTAGAGCTTCATATTTTGTTATTGGCGCCAAATTTAAATAATATATTCCTTTACAGAACTGCCCTAAGTGAAAAGAAACCAACTGTGAAACCCAGATCTCCTGAGAAGAGTCGGCCTGATGAAAAGGACCCCGATAAATCTCCAACTAAGAAGCAAGAAAGTATGTTGCATTTGTATGGCTGTGTCTGTGTAGGTTCTGCATGATGTTAGTCATATAATCCATGTGTCTTTGTGCTGTTCAGTTGCAGAGGAGAAGTTTTTAACACTAGATGGATTCCAGAAATTTGTGGTTGACAAAGCAAAGCAAGACATTAGAAGCATCTGGAGAGCCATTTTGTCCTGTGGGTATGACCTTCACTATGAAAGGTATTATTCACCATTAACCTTATTTCTGATGACATTTTAAATACCTTTTTTGTATTAGGATCTCACTAGAATTCACTGGTGAAGCCGCTTCATCATCTCTGTAGAGAGTAATTTGTCTTTTTATTTAGGTGTGCTTGCATCGATACACGACATGCTCAGAAATCCAGTAGAAAATGGACCCTGGAAATGGATGTGGCTCTGGTTCAGTATATCAATCGGCTTTGCCGTCACCTTGCAATAACACCAGCCCGGCTACACCCACATGAGGTCTATTTGGATATGTCTGATACAGCTGACCCCAGAGTGTCTTGTCTGCTGAGTAGGTGGCTTCTTATTCATATATATATATTAAATTATGAAGGATTTTTCCTCATCATGTAAGAGCTCCTTGCATATTTATAGAGAGGTCCTGTTTCAGGGTTTTCTCATCTTAAACATGGCATATCCACAGTCTCTGTTGAATTTAAAAGGGTTGTCCAGGCCTTTTTTATTGATGACCTATCCTCAGGATAGGTCATTAATATCAGATCGGTGGGGGTCCGACACCCGGGACCACTGACGATCAGCTGTTTGAGGAGACGGCAGGTGCAGTGCGCACATGCCTTCTCTCTTCCTGTCTGCTGCTGCTGTCCCATAGACAGACAGCGGAGAGCAGGAAGAGAGAAAGGAGACGACACATGCGCACTACGAGTGCCATCTCCTCAAACAGCTGATCTGATATTGATGACCTATGCTGAGGATAGGTCATCAATATTAAAATCCCGGACAACCCCTTTTAACACTGAAATTTTATCTATAGTCCTCAGTAGAGTGGACTATGCAGCCACCTCTCTGTTGAATTTTATTGAGGCCTCCATTCTACCAATAGGTGAAGGTTCCCAGAGGTGTACATATTCCGTATTAATGTTTTAAATGAGAAAACCCCTTTAACAGTACACAGTTAATAAATAAAAACCCAATACGTTTTATGGAAAGTGCATGTCTTTTAAATTTGTTTGCAAATGTTTTGTACTACTCAGATGTCCCCATTGAGAGTCTACGGCTTCGGTTTGCTCTTCTTCAGTCACTGAACACCACTTTAGAAACCTTCTTCCTGCCTCTTGTGGAGTTACGGCATACAGACATGTACATGCACAGTATTGCGGCTTTACTGCAACAAGCAAAAGGTGAGAAAATGTTTAATACTGAATATAAAGTATTTGGGGGGACTATTGTTCTAAGGTCTGTACTTCTAAAGGAAGCTGCCTCTTAGTTTTAAAGCAGTTGCGCTCCTCTTGGTCACCTGAAGTTAAAAGTATCTGATATCTTTTGCCAAGTGATTACTTTATGGTTATTTTCTGTGAGAAAAGAAAATAATAGACACATAGGTATTTCCGATGGCTGATTTAATAAGACTGTTCACTAACTAGATTAAAAGAAATTAAATTGGGATTATGTCATTGTCATTTTAATCTCTCTACACTACTTTGATTACTGAGCAAGCAATGAAGTTCATTGTGTGTGTCACTAACGGTCTGCCAGGGACAGTGTGTGCTAATGACTTTGTATTTTCTAGGACTGATCTTCTATGATACGAAAGTAACTGTGATGAATCGTGTGCTAAATGCAACTGTGCAGAGAACCGCTGACCATGCGGCACCTGAGATCAGCCTTGATCCCCTGGAAATTGTAGGAGGTAAAGAAATATCCTGTTGAGCTTTATGTTGTGTAAGGCCCACTGAAGATGTAGTAACTCTAGGACTTGTCAAGTACATATACTGAAAATCTCTAGTCCCAAAGAAAATGGAAGCCTTCTATAATTGATACATTTTCTATAGTTTTTTTTTTAAAATAAATATCCAAAAAGGGTTTGGTAATATTAATCCCAGTGCATTTTGGTGTAATTCATAAGCTTCTGTTTGAGTTCTTTACGTTAAAAGTAACATGTAATGAGTAATGGGCTACTATTGAAATAATTACACACCTCCCATTATTTTAGAAGACAAAACTGAAACACCCATAAAATGTATACTTATAAGGTTGACCTACACCCCTCAATTAGAACATTGTCTTGGGATCCAAAAATTGGACTGTTCTACTAAATGCTGAACATTGGGGATGTATGTAATATGAACGCACACTGCATTGTTGTAGCAGTTGAATGAAGTGCTGCTTATGTACTTTTGCCACAGCCTCAAAAACGTAATTGCTTCTCTTGTGTAGGTGAAATTCGGGGCTCCGAGAACTCTTATTTCTGTCAAGCAGCTCGACAGTTGGCATGTATACCTTCCTCCCAGCTCTGTGTCAAACTAGCTAGCGGAGGAGATCCAACCTATGCCTTCAATATTCGCTTCACTGGGGAAGAGGTGCACGGAACAAGTGAGTGATAGAGAGGGGTCATTCTGGTTTTCACAAGGAGAGAAATCTCCAGCATCAAATCCGAATTCTTTATAAAATATGCAGAAATTTACACAAATCTTCATAAAATCCATAATACACAAACTGGAAGCCCACAGTCAGGTCTATGCATTTCAGATTCTGAATCCTAGAGGTCATATATATTCTGGATCATCAGTTGATGAATAAGGATTCAGAATCTGAAACGCGTAGACCTGACTGTGGGGTTGGATTGCTTTCCCAAGAGTCCGAGCACAGTTTGGAGACAGGTGGTGAGCTGATCATTGTATTGTTTTTTGGGGGTTTTTTTACTGCCTTTCTGGTTGTGTTCAGATGAACATGATCTTTATAAATCTATTCAAAAATGGTAATATTAATGTGATTTAAAACAAACATTATGATAGCACTGTAATAACGTTATATTGTGTTGTTAAAATAATCGTTCCTGTAGAGTACACTGGCCACCGTTTGGTTCTCCAGGGTTTTTCTAGAACTTTTGTTGATTCCTTTTCTATAAATGTGCAAATGAAATAATCCAATTAACAATTCCCTCATATAGAAGTTTTTTCAGTCCAAAGAAATCACTGCACTCTCAAATACATTCTGATTTTTAAAAAAAAATCTGTATTACGCATACAATAAACCAGATGAAATCTGTTTTGTGTAATGCTGGCCGTTGTTTATTAGGTGGATCCTTCCGGCATTTCCTCTGGCAAGTGTGTAAAGAACTGCAGAGCTCCTCCTTGTCCCTTCTGCTGCTGTGTCCCAGCTCTGCTGTTAATAAGAATAAGGTAAGACCTCAGTGAGATGGCTTTGTGACCATTACCACCTGTAGTTAGATGGAAAAAGGAGCGTAAAAGGTATATTAGGTCTGACTGCCTGCTTTCTGCTGGTACTATGAACTATTGTTAGTTTTCTAAGACTTGTGTATTAAATGTAGGAACCAAGGAAGGGCATTAACCTTTAGTGTCATATAATGCTGCTCCGACTAGTGCCACGCAAGACTCAAGATAAAACGGAAGTTCTGCATTTATAAGGGAGGTGAGAGCAGGCCTGCACACCCAGGCTAAAGTTAAAGGGATTATCCAAGACTATATACCCCCCTTCATGTGCTGGGCCCCTCACGGTGATTATACTTATCGGTGATTATCGCCTCCCTGGAATACTAGGGAGGCTCCCCGTCCCCCCTGCTATTGGCTGCTCCCCCCCATCACCGGATCATTCCATCCCTGCACAGGGAGAAGCAGCATTGACAGTATGGGGACAAGGAGCGGCGCAGGGAGCGGGATAAGTATAATCACCGTGTGGGGCCTAGCACATGAAGGTTGGGTTATATAGTCTTGGATAACCCCTTTAATAGAAGAGTTGCACAGGCTATGCCTGGCAGAGAGTCCTTTACACAGCTAATTTGTCGGAGTCTTTGATTCTTAGGCTGCTCGGCTTCCCTTGGCACAGGGGAAAACCATTAACTAATTTGAATCTCACAGACAGGCAATGTGTAGACCCCTAGTTTGGGACTTGTCCTAAATTGCAGCAATACTATAGAGTCCTACCTACAAGAAAACAGGTACACATACTGGAGAAGATTTACTAATCAAAATGGACGTAATTTGCACAAAATAATCGGTTTACATTCTTTGCAACGCTTTTATTAAGTGTTTCAGGCACTTTTTCCAACTCGTTCAACAAGGTATGTGGCTTAATGATTTAAAAATTAAAAATTTTGTGGACATAATTTCAGGTTTAAAGTAAGCCAACTTAATATGTGGTGTAAACATAGATTAGACATTCAAAATCTGCACCAGATTTATTATTCAGCATCACCAACTTTGATAAATCTTGCTCATATTTATACTGGCTAGTCTAATTTTACACTGTGTAGAATGTAGACAGTATTAGTAGTATTATCTACTCCACTGTTCCTAATGGCATAATGACCTCTGTAATATTTTTTTTCTGTCCATTACCTGTTTCTATTACTGTTTTGCAATGCTTGTGTTTTACAGGGGAAATACCTTCTTACTCCCAGCCCTATCACCTATGCAGAGGAGCAGTTGCTTCATTTCTTTGGTCAGCTCCTGGGTATCGCTATCCGAGCGGACGTGCCCCTTCCTCTTGATCTCTTGCCTTGCTTTTGGAAAATGCTTGTAGGAGAACCACTGGATCCTGAAACTGATCTTTATGAAGCGGATATTCTAACCCACAACTACATCAAAAAGTTTGAAAATGTAAATGTTCCACATTTGTTGGTTTTTAGGTTTACCTGGTTGTTAATTTTTGTCTTGTATTTTCCACACACACTGCAAAATATCTCCGCGCCTTGCGGGTGGGCTCATCCACAAGTATTTTACTCTGCAGCAAACACATTATCTGGAGTGGTCAATTACACCTGACTGGGTTGGGCACATCCCAGGAGAAACTCCCTGTCTGATGGTACAAATTGTTACCTGTGGTGCATGTTGGAACCAAACGTTGTAGGCATGCAATTACATTTAATGCTGCAAAATACCATGATCTTTCACTTGTCTGTTTTCATAGGTAAATGATGAGGCTGAACTGGAAGCTCTCTGTGCTGAAATAGCGTCACAGCATCTTCCTACCGAGAGTCCAGACTCTCCCAACAAACCAAGCTGCAAATTTACCTATCCAACAATGACAGGGGAGGAGGTGGAACTGTGCGCAAATGGAAGACACATTCCTGTTATGTGAGTATCTGAGGAAGGATCACTAAACCCAAATCATTCATATAATATATCCAATGGCACTACAAGTTGGTATCTTCCTGCATATTTTGTGGAAACCCCTGCTACGATTTGACTAGAAGTTTCTGATCTGAAGCACAGAATTCTATATTTAAGCTTTTTTTCCCATAGGAATATCTGTTATAGAGCAGATTGATATACATATTTATGGGAAAAGATTCAGTCAAAACTGTATTGTATTCATTTAAAACTCTGCTCAGAGTCCAGTGGGCGTTCCTACATAATGATTATCAGCTATCACTGTATGCATACTGATTTTCATGATAACATGTTCCCTTTAATTCTGGCAAATCCAAAATCCACTAATTCCCTGAAAAAGAACCCTTAATAGAAAAGGACTTTTAAATGTTTTAGTTAAAACTTGGTCAAAATGCTACAAAAGTCACCCCCAGAAATAATAATAATCAACTCTGCGTTAAAGGAGTTCTCTGAAAACTATTTAAAATGGCCACCAGGAACCTGTCCTTGAATGTGAGGAGGACTGGCTGCCCCCCTTGCACAGATGCTTAGGGGGGTGAGGGGGCGAGTCCTCACTACACCGCTGTGCAATAGATGGTAATGATGTGATCCTGCCTATGATATACCATCATGGCTGAGCAGCCTGACAGGAACACTCACCAATATGTTTTATATGCAAGTACCAGAGCATAGTCCTGGTTGCTGGCATTTTAAATCATTCCTGGAGAACCTCTTTGAATATTTGCTACCATGCAAGTACCTCTGACCCCTTATTCCATCACAGCGCTAATTAGCCCACATGCAGTGCTACTTTTTACAATAAAATGTGACACCACAGTGGAACCAGGCAGACTCCATTGTAAGCCATTTGGGTCCACCTAACACTATTGTGTCCCATATATAATGGATCCACAACTCAAAGTCTATTTTTCTGCTCCTGTGACTGAACAAAAAAAATGCCTATGGCTTTGTCTTACAGCTGGGAGAACAAGGATATATACGCATCAGGAATCCGAAGCCTCCGCATGCGTGAGCTAAAGAACCCGGACTGTATGAACGCTGTACGTGCTGGACTGGGCTCAATCATTCCCCTACAGCTTCTAACCAGCCTGACAGCCCTGGAGATGGAGCTCAGAACATGTGGGCTGCCATTTATCAATTTGGAGTTTTTAAAGGTACAGCTCTTACAAACTTAGTGGCCAGCTTAGAGCACACATTTATTTTATGGTATCCCTCAATGCGCCATTCCTTTGTCCTTTTCTAGGCTCACACCATGTATCAAGTGGGTCTTATGGAGACTGACCAGCACATCGAGTTTTTCTGGTGTGCATTGGAGATGTTTACTCAGGAAGAACTTTGTAAGTTCATTAAATTTGCCTGCAATCAGGAGCGCATTCCCTTCACATGTCCTTGTAAAGATGGGGGGCCCGATACTGCACATGTTCCACCTTACCCCATGAAGATTGCACCACCTGATGGAGCTACAGGTAAAAACAGACAAGTGACTGTGCCTGAAAATTCTTCTACTGAGTATGCCATTTGTGTATTGTTGTGGAGTATGTAAAATATAATCTTTAAAGAGATTATCCAGCTTTTCTAATATGGATCCTATTGCCAGCGACTGTTCTGAGTATTGCAGCCTTGTTTCATTCACTTGATTGGGACAATGCTGTGATACTCAGAACACATACATGAGCAAGGTGACCCCTTTAAACAGCTAATCAGAGGGGAGCCAAGGGTTAAGCTACATTCACACGACGGGGACACTGTCAGTTTTTCATTGTCATTTTTCAACCATTTGTGCATCCATATTCTGGCCATTTCTAACAACCGTTTTGCATCCATTCTTAACTGCTGTGAAAGGGTTTTTTAAGTTAAAACCTTAACCCCTGCAGTTTCCTCATTATATATACAGTGCCTTGAATGGATTTGAAGTGATAGACCAACACAAAGTAGCAAGAATGTGTGAAATGATAAAAAAAATCATAAATGGTTTTCAAAATTTTCAAAAGTATGACATGCATTTGTATTCAGCAACCCCCCCCCGGGTCAATACTTTGTAGGCACACGTTTCCCTGTAAAACAGCTGCAAGTCTTTTGTGGTATATCTCTACCAGTTTTGTACATCTAGAGGTTGATATTTTTGCCATTCTTCTGTGCAAAATAGCTCAAGCTCAGTCAGATTGGATGGAGAGCGTCTGTGAATAGCAATTTTCAAGGCTTCCCACAGATTCTCAATGGGATTTAGGTCTAGATTTTGGGCCATAACACATGAATATGCTTTGAACTAAACCATTCCATTGTAGCTCTGGCTGTATGTTTAGGGTTGTTGTCCTGCTGGAAGGTGAACCTCCGCCCCAGTCTCAAGTCTTCTGCAGCCTCTACTAGGTTTTCCTCTAGGATTGCCCTGTATTTAGCTCCATCCATCTTCCCGTCAACTCCACTTCCACTTCCATCCCTGCTGAAAAAAAGTATCCCTAAAGCATGATGTTGCCACCACCATGTTTCACAGTGGGGATGGTGTATTCAGACTGATATGCAGTGTTTGTTTTCCGCCAAACACAGCATTTTGCATTTTGGCCAAAAAGTTCAACTTTGGTATCATTTGACCAGAGCACCTTCTTCCACGTTTGCTGCATCGCCTATATGGCTTGAGGATTCTTATAGCTTGCTTTCAAAAATGGCTTTTCTTGTGCCTATCATTGGGGGACACAGCACCAGTGGGATATAGGCAGCTGCCACTAGGAGGCGACACTAGACCATCAAAGAAGTAGCCCCGCCTGGTAGCCTATATCCCTCCTGCGGACACCAGGCTAGCTCAGTTTTTAGTCTAGTGTCCGTAGGAGGTAGACACTGGTGCTTTGCACCTCTAATTTTTTATTTTAGTTTTATTTCTTTCTTTTCTCTTTTAGGTTATCAGGGGGGCCGTCGGCGTGGGAAGCCACATCAGACGTAGACCCCCCTGAGGGTGCCTGGAGAATGTTTTCACATTCTCCCTGCGCCGGTCACCCGTCCCCCATTGTAGCTGCCCCCTGCAGCTGGATGCCAGTACCCCACTCCGGTGCGAGGTCACTGAGGGGGTGACCCTGCGCGCACCTGAAGCCGGCGGAGAGGTGAGTAGGCAGTCGTCCCCTCCCCCCCCTCTCCCTCCCTCCAGGGGCCCCCTGCTGCAGTCTGGACAGGTTCTTTTCTCAGAACCCCATCCAGCACCCCCTCCACCCAGCACCTGATAGGCTGCCCCCTCTGGGATGTTTTCTTTCTCTCCGGGGATAGTCTTGCCGACGCCGCTCCGGCAGACGCCGGGGTGCCTCCTGACTCCCTCCTCTGCTGCCTCTGGCTCCTCCGTGGTGATTTTCGGCCAGCGCGCGCCGCACCGGCACTTCCGGCCGGGCGGCGCTCTAATTTAGGCCGCGGCTTCTAGACTTGCTAGGCCGCATGTGGGCGGGCGCCTCCCAGTGACGTCGCTGGGCAGCGCGCCCGCCCGCTGTTCTGCTGGCCCCCTCCTGTTCCGGCCAGCGGGGTTCTTTTTCATTGGCCTGCGCATTGCCCCCTCCTTGCCGTGGGCGGTTCTTCCTGCTTCAGAGGCTTATCAGCGCCGGTCTGCTCTGCTTCCAGTGGCCTGTATAGCTCCTTCAGGTCTGCACAGCACCAGTGGGTTTTTCCAGTGCCGTGTTCTGCTGCTCCAGAGTCCGGTAGGCACCCAGTGGGTGATATTCCTCTCTCCCCAGGCTAGTGCCGGTCCGCTGAGCCCTTCACCATGTCGGGTCCCCGGGACGACCCTCCAAGGCAGCATGCTCCGGTGGCTGTGGCGACGCACTTTGCGTGCGCTCGCTGTAGCCAAAAATTCCCCAGCGGTCAGTCTGGGCTCCCTATGTGTGCCTTGCCTTACTGTTGGTACCCCTCCCACTGAGGCTCCCGCTCCCTCTGGCTTGGTTGCGGCCTCGCCCGAGTGGGCCAGGTCCCTGACCCAGGCGATTGGCGACCTCTCTAAACTGTCTCAGGTCATGATCCACGCCATTGACCGGTTGCCGTCCCAGGTGCCTCCCTCTGCGACCCCTCCTCTGGTGTCGCCTGACTCCCCTTCCAGGGGACGGTCCTCCAAGAGGCGTAGACGTTCCCCTTCTCGGTCACCCTCCCGGGGTTCCTCTGACCCTTCCCCGGAAAGGTCCACTGCGGGCCGGTTCTCAGCAGCACCTCTCTGACGCCTCGGGGGACTCCTGTGACTCTGCCTCAGAGTCTGACAGGGAGGACCATTTGGCCTCTGCGGTGCAAGCCTTGGTCCGTGCAGTACGGGACACACTCCATATCCGGGACGAATCTCCCTCTGCGGCCAGAGGCGAAGTTTCGTTTAGTCGCCACAGGCGGCAACCGCTGGTATTCCCTAGTCATAAGGACTTTGAGAATCTCCTGGACAAGGAATGGAAGCACCCCGACCGGCGCATTCCATCCTCTAAACGGACAGAAGCTCTCTTTCCGTTTGCTGCGGATTTAGTCTCCGCCTGGACGGTTCCACCTACTGTGGACCCCCCTGTCTCCCGGCTGTCTAAATCCACCACCCTCCCGTTAGCGGACGGGGCGTCTCTGACGGATCCTGTGGACAAGAGGATGGACACGTTCTCCAAATCCGTCTTTATTGCTGCGGGTTCTGCCCTTCGCCCTACTTTTGCGGCGTCTTGGGTCAGTAAGGCCTGCTCCGCTTGGCCCAAACAACTGGTCCATGACATCTCCTCGGAGGCCCCTCGCGAGGATCTCCTTCCCCTAGCCTCACAGATTCTTCAGGCCTCTAGGTATCTGTGTGATGCTTCCCAGTAGGCGGCTCGCCTGTCGGCTCGGGCTGTAGCCAACTCCGTGGCCATTCGTCGCTCTTTGGCTGAAAGCGTGGTCGGCTGACGCCGCCTCCAAGAAGGCTCTTACAGGTCTTCCCTTTTCAGGGAGCAGGCTTTTTGGGGAGCGGTTGGACAGGATTATCTCTGACGCCACCGGTGGCAAGAGTTCCTTGCTGCCGCAAAACCGGCCCGGGCGCTCCCAGCCTCCGAAGCGTTCTAGTCACTTTCGCTCCTTCCAAGCCCCTGTCCGTCAGCAGTCCTCAAGGGGTGCTCCCTCAGCCTCCTCTTCCAGGAAGCCCTCCTTTAAGCCCCGGCCGTCCTGGCAGCCGCTCTCCCGCCCTTCCAAGGGCCCTGCCCCCAAGCCTTCTTCCTGAGGGCTTTCCCCCACTCGGGTCTTCCCCCCGAGTGGGGGGTCGTCTGCTCTCCTTCAGGGAGGTATGGCTCGCCCACGTCACCGACGCGTGGGTACGGGAGGTGGTGTCTTCCGGATACAGAATCGAGTTTGCGTCCTTTCCGCCTCCTCGGTTTTTCCTGTCTCGGATCCCCCACTCTTCTGCAGGGCTTTTGGCGCTTTCCCGCGCTGTTCATCACCTCCTTGCTCAAGGGGTCGTAGTCCCAGTCTCCCCCTCCGAGCGGTTTCAGGGTTTCTACTCGAACCTGTTCACCATTCCCAGGAAGGACGGCTCTGTTCGACCCATCCTGGATCTGAGGCACCTCAACCGCTATGTCCGCCTCCGCCACTTCCGCATGGAATCGCTGCGGTCGGTGGTCGCGTCCCTGGACCAGGGCGAGTTTCTCGCTTCCATAGATATACGCGACGCATATCTCCATGTGCCAATCGCGCTAAGTCATCAGCGCTTTCTTCGTTTCGCCATCGGTTCTCTTCATTTCCAATTTGTCGCTCTGCCCTTCGGTCTTTCAACAGCGCCCCGGGTTTTTACCAAGACCCTTGCCCCCCTCATGGCTCTCCTTCATGCCAGAGGAGTGGCGGTCATCCCGTACCTGGACGACCTTTTGGTAAAGGGCCGCACCTTGCAGGATGCTCAGTCCAGCCTTCAGATCACGCTCGATCTGCTTTCCAGGTTCGGCTGGGTGATCAACTTCCAGAAGTCGTCTCTGTGCCCCTCTTGCTCGATGGAGTTTCTGGGGATGTTGTTCAACACCGAGAGGGCTCGGGTTTTTCTGCCTTGCGACAAGGTCGCGTCCCTACGCTCGGCTGTCTCCAATCTCCGCTCGGGCTCCCCCTGTTCGCTCCGCTTCTGCATGCGGGTGCTGGGCAAGATGGTCTCCTCGTTCGAGGCCGTCACATTTGCTCAGTTCCACTCTCGGCCCCTCCAGGGAGCGATTCTGGCCCAGTGGGACAAGTCTCCTCTCTCCCTGGACAGGAGGGTCGTCCTCTCCCCGGCAGTCCACAGAGAGTTGCTTTGGTGGCTGACGTCCCCAGCCCTTCTCCAGGGCCGCTCCTTCCTCCCCCTTCAGTGGCTGGTCGTCACCTCCGATGCCAGCCTGACAGGGTGGGGTGCGGTTTTCGGTGTCCTGACGGTCCAGGGCACGTGGACTTTGCCGGAGTCGCGCCTTCCCATCAATATATTGGAGCTTCGGGCGATATTCCTTGCCTTGACTCATTGGACCGACCTTCTCCAGGGTCACCCTGTTCGGGTTCAGACGGACAACGCCACCGCCGTTGCCTATGTGAATCGCCAGGGGGGCACCAGGAGCCGCTCCGTGATGGCGGAGGCCGCCCGGATTCTCGGCTGGGCGGAACGGTTTGTCCCGGCTCTCTCAGCCATCCACATTCCGGGCGTGGACAACTGGGCGGCGGATTATCTCAGTCGCGGGTCCCTGGACCAGGGAGAGTGGTCTCTCCATCCCCAGGTGTTTCCACTTTACCCCAGCTCAATTTGACGGCTTGGCTGTTGAAGCCGCGGTGCTGAGGTTTCGGGGCCTGTCTGAGTCTGTCATCCAGACTATGCTTAGAGCCCGTAAGCCGCAGTCGGCTCGCATTTACCATCGGGTCTGGAGATCCTTTTTTTCTTGGTGCGAGCAACGTCGTGTTCATCCTCTCGTTTGCTCCACGCCTAAGATCCTTTCTTTTTTACAGTCCGGCCTTGACCAGGGTCTCAGCCATTCTACCCTCCGGTCTCAGGTCTCCGCCTTGTCCGTGCTTTTTCAGAGGACTTTGGCTCGGCGCTCCCAGGTGAAGACCTTTTTACAGGGTGTTCTTCGTCTGAATACCCCCTTCCGCTCCCCCGTCGAGCCCTGGGATCTTAACTTGGTGCTCGATGTGCTCCAGGGTCCTCCCTTTGAGCCTTTGAGAGAGATTTCCCTGCGTCTTCTCTCTTGGAAGGTCGCTTTTCTGGTGGCGGTTACGTCCATCCGCCGTGTATCTGAATTAGCCGCTCTCTCCTGTCGCTCCCCCTATCTTGTCTTGCACAGGGATAAGGTGGTTTTGCGCCCTCTCCCTTCCTTCCTTCCGAAGGTTGTCTCGGCATTCCACGTCAATGAGGATATTGTTCTTCCTTCTTTTTGTCCCGCTCCTGCTCATCCTAGGGAGCGCTCCCTTCACTGTTTGGACCTTGTCCGAGCCATCCGGGTCTATCTGTCCCTCACTGCTCCTTTCCGTCAATCGGATTCCTTGTTTGTCATTCCTGAGGGTCCCCGCAGGGGTCTTGCCGCCTCTAGGGTGACCATTGCGCGTTGGATTACGGCCGCCGTCTCTGAGGCCTATCGCTCTCGGGACAGGTCCCCCCCCCTTCCGGGTCATGGCCCATTCCACCAGGGCCGTGGGAGCTTCCTGGGCGGTTCGCCATCATGCATCGGTGTCCCAGGTCTGCAAGGCCGCTACCTGGGCCTCGGTGCATACCTTTACCAAGTTTTACCAGGTCCACATTCTGGCTTCAGCTGATGCCAGTCTGGGCCGCAGGATTCTGCAGGCCGCCGTACGTTAGGCTGGCCGACTGGGAATTTTTCTTTTTCCCCACCCTTTGGGACTGCTTTTGTACGTCCCACTGGTGCTGTGTCCCCCAATGATAGGCACAAGAAAACAGGATTTTTGTATAACTTACCGTAAAATCCCTTTCTTGTGGCTTCATTGGGGGACACAGCTCCCACCCTGATTTTTTTCTGGGTTGTTCTTTTTCCCGGGCTTGTTTGCTGTTCCTTGAGTTCTCGTTCCCGGGTTCAGACTGGTTTGTATCATTCTGTTTGGCTCCTACTGCTTTTTAACTAAACTGAGCTAGCCTGGTGTCCGCAGGAGGGATATAGGCTACCAGGCGGGGCTACTTCTTTGATGGTCTAGTGTCGCCTCCTAGTGGCAGCTGCCTATATCCCACTGGTGCTGTGTCCCCCAATGAAGCCACAAGAAAGGGATTTTACGGTAAGTTATACAAAAATCCTGTTTTCTCTTGCCATTCTTCCATAAAGGCCAGATTTGTAGAGTACAGGACTAGTGTTGAGCGAAGCAAGCTTCATATGCTTCATCTGTAGTCGCTTCATTCAAAACTTCAAAATAATACTATATGGAGATCCGTCTCCGTACAGTATTAGAATTTATGGGCTCCAATGAGCCAAAGTAAGTTATTTGCCAAGTCTCGCGTGACTTCGTTGAATAACTTAGGTAGTTGATTTTTAAAAAACTTGAAACCGAACTCGGTTTCGGTTCCAATATTAGAAAGCTGGATAACTACTTAACTATCAGCCCATGCACACAGCACAGACCATCACATACTTCCAGTATTGTTAGCTGACCTTGAAAAAAATATATTTTGCAGGTTCCCCAGACTCCAGGTACATCCGTGTGGAGACCTGCATGTTCATGATAAAGCTCCCACAGTACTCTTCCCTTGAGATCATGCAGGAGAAACTGCGGCATGCCATTCATTATCGAGAAGACCCACTCAGTGGTTGAACCTGATCCTAACAGACAAGAGAAGAACCTGGAAGAAGAGACCAGACTGTTTATATGGGAGCTCCTACAGCTCAAAAGCTTGCCCCATGGACAGAACGCTGAGGAAACAAGATAGCTAAACTTTTTGTTTTGGTCTGCCCAAAACCTGCACATTTACCTTTGTATTTGTGAAGTCTCTGGTGGGGTTTTTGCCTTGTTTGTGAATTGTTTGTAGAATAATTTTAGTACCGATGATGTGAGCAGACAACTTGATTTACACCTCAAATACAGAAGAGTCTCAGAGCTCTGGATGTTTGGGACATAATTTAAAAAAAATAGCTATTTTATACATTGACTGGAGGAAGACGAACAAAGGTTATCTGTAAATAAGAATACATAAGGTAATATAATTTAATGATAAATTATTTCCAGGGTACAGGAATGTAACACACTGGATATAGAGCTGTGAAAAAAAAATGTTTTATTTTTTTTAATTTAGTTATTTTGCAAAATGATATTTAAGTTCTAATAGGCACTGGATACTGCTGGCTGTGAACAGCCCCATGCTAAGGGGAATTTACCATTTTAATATGCTCAGTATACAGGGGCTTGTGCTGCACAGCAAATTGTTTTCATTGAAAAGTTGTTTTGTTTTTTTTATTTTAAACTATTGGTTTTATTTGAAGTTTACTCGTTCATTTTTAGACTGTTGTGGGTCCAGCTGATGGTGAACACTGGAGATTTTGAATCTGTGGCCTTATGCTGGTGAGAATTGGAAGGTGATGGAGCACACGCAGAGATATACACAATGCAATGTATTTAATAAGGGCTTGGACCATATGCAGCACAGTGAAAGGGTAGATGACTATTTTGTGTGGGTGGTTTTTGCAGTTAGTTTTGGCCATCCAGCTTTGTGATTATGGTATAAGCACAGGACTTTCTAATTGTCAATGGAAATGTGCTACTTTTGTGAGGAGCTTCCCACTACACCAGTAGGTTGACAGTTAGTGTTAGTAGAGTACAGAACATGAGAACCAGGGTTGTCAGAAAGTATTATGGTATTGTCAACCGGAAACTGTCATTCATCTTATGATTTAGCTAAATTACAATTTCTGACTTGTTTCCAGTAAATGAGTAAAACATATAGTAACACTACTAGACCAAATGCAGCTTTATAGCGGTAACCTTTATGTCAGGAGGACCTTATTTTCAGGTAAATGTATTATATGAGAATGCATCAAGAAGGTATGGGTTTTGCCATGAAGATGTATTATTGGGTAGATGCAGACTACCTAGTTTGAAGATCCATGTCAAACCTATGTTCACTGAATATTGGTGCATACAATCTCTTGCTACCTTAAGATAATAGTGACTAATAATGAAAGGTGATGGCACAGATTTAGGAAGTCAGTGCCTTATTGCACCTCAAGCTTTGGACTAGAGAAAATGGATTCTTTCTCAATAAGAGCCCCCTCGTACCAACTCCGAACGTGTTTCTCTATGCAGGGATCCTTTATCTATGCAGAAACACCAAGCAGAAAACACAGTGCAACATTCTCTGCTGTAACAGTATACTTTTCCTGGTATGATGCTGCCATTATTCAACCTACAAGGCATCCATAGAAATGGCCCATATCATCACTAGGGTTGCCACCGGGTCCTTGTTACATGGTCACATGTCATTGTTAGTGTAGGGAAAGAGCATGGCCATTCTAGAGCCATCATCTAAGAAGACGGACGGTAGAGCTTCCTTATTTGATATATGGAGGCACAATCTGATGATACATAGAAAGACCTTTATTTTAGATGTTTACTGGAAGTCCTGACCAGTTTCCACATCAGTAAAATTACTCAAATGACTATGGTATTGTGTCTTACAAGCTGGAAGAACAATATAGAGATCCGCATTTTGGTTGGCAATTCCTAATTGAGAAAGGTAAATGTGAAAGGTTCATTTTAGAAATGAGATGGGGGTAGCAGCCAGAAGTGCTGCTTTTCTCCAGCACTTAAGCCCCCAATGAACCCCACCAGTCTTGCCAGTTAGATGGCCTTATTATGTTGGCACCGTGGGTGGAAAGCATCCCACATGACAAAAACATGACAGAAACACTTTAGCAGTGGGTTTAAGTGAACCATATCTACTTTTTGAGCCCTAAAAGTGTGCTGTACAGTTGATGTATATTTATTATTGCAGTTATCTATGGTTGCATTTAACAAATCCTTTAACTCATTGCCATTCCCCTTGTCTGTACTGGTATTTAAAACACTGCTGTGTAAATGAAGCATACTAAGCAAGAAAAGTGTCATGAGAATAAAATTAAAAAAAAAAAACTGAGAATGTCTTCCAGCTAGACTCGTTTCTTATTCCATACACTACATGCTAGATGTTAGGAAAAAGATATATGGTTGACATGCAAAAACTTGCGCTTTGATATGTACAAACTTTATTGACATGTATGAATCCACAATAAGGTGAGTGAGGATTACACATAGCCACCATCACTGTGAGTAGAAAACTGAAGAAGGTAAACTGGTGATTCTTAAGAGGGTGCATGGAACAATGGTACTAGCTAGTGTCTATTCCTAGGCTATGTATATGTGGCCAGCAGCTTTAAAGGAAATGTGTAATCAAAAATGTATTTGTCAGTTAAAACCAGGTACTGACACATGTCATTTTTATCCAATCTGTTTTTATTTTCTGATTGCAGATTTTTTTTGTTCTGTTTCCAGAACGTGATTATGTGGGTAGCCATCTTGCCTGAGCTGTTCTTAACAGTATTTAGACAGCATTAAAAAAAATTGCTTTAGGCTATTTTCACACTACGCTCCGGCCCCATTCACTGTAATGGGGGGAGGGGGGCATGGATCCGGCCGCAGCACGGCAACCCCTGTTGAGAGGTGGCCGGAATGAAAATACAACATGTTGTATGTTGATGAGCGTAGTTCCGGCAGCATGGATCCGGCGGGCTGTTCACCCACCAGAACAGCCTGCCGGAGCCCCATGCCGCAGGTGTGAAAGGGGCCTTACAGCAGCCCCATGGTCCATCGACACAAAGAAGTCAGTGAGGTCCCCTCCTAACCAATGGGAGAGTTTTCTAGGCATGCTGTGTGACCTGTACAGAGGTCATTGTACAAGGAAAGAATAGATAAGATAGGTTCCACTATTCACCATAGATGATATCACGTCTTATCTACACACACAGGTGATATCTTATCACTACAAGCAGATATAGAATGGTATATAACTGCTGTAAAGTTATCTGTATGGGCCAAGAAGTGCCGCCTATTAGGCTTAGTGGCCAGTGCAAAAAAGTGTCGAGTTTGTTTTTTGTTAAAAAATAGATGTTGACGTGGAAAATTAAAATTAACATCAAAAATTCTTTAAAAATGTTAAACATAAAAATGATTTAAACAGCAGGTCATTTTCTGATGATACATTCCCTTTAAGTACAAAGTGTTTTGTTCAGACAATTGTCTACCTGAATGTGATATGTGCATTTTACCTGACAATGGAACAACTCTGGAGTATCTGACAAATACTTAGAGAATCTCAGCAGCAACATCTCTAACAAACCAAGCCCAAGTTCACATATCTGTTGCTCACCTGAATGGAAAGAGGTGTTTGTTTAAAACGGTCATTTACTCCTTTTTGCAGATTTATGAGTTTTTAAAAATATGCTAATTAGCTTGCAATGTACTGAGGGAGTTGCCGCTGCCCTCAGTGCACAGAAGATCCCCTCTGGCCTCCAAGCCATTCTGTTTGCAGTTTGATGGACTGGGCCAGGCATCATCATAGATACATGCGCATGAAACCCTATCATTGATACATGCGCAGTAGTGTCTGTCAAACTGCAAAGCAAAGAAGGATCAATGTCCTTGGTGCAGGAAATTGCTCATTTGCATATTCAAAGAAAACTCACAAGGATAAAAGAACTCTTGAAACAAATGCTTCTCTGCAAGCCAGTGAGCAATAAATATGTGAACTTGGATTTAGTTTACTAGAGGGGATGCTGACACACTCCCTTTATATGTTATTCTAGAAATAGAACACAAGCCACGTGGGTGTAACTACATTAAATGTCACAAGCTGATGAATACTAATATTTGTTCTAAAGGGATTATCCGACTGAGAAAATTTTGGACGAAGGACAAAAAAGAATAAAAATAATCCCTCGCTGATCCCCTGCTACCTTTATTCCAATGCAAACCAGTTCCCCACTAATCTGTACTTCCTGGTCTCATATCGACACACAGGAAATCCCACATTCAGTCACTGCATTGGTGTATTGACGATAGTGTGGGTAAGTTGAATAACAGATAGCGGGAGGTAAATGAGTGGCTCAATATCAGATGTAGGAAGGAGGGGTTTTGGTTTCCGGAGAACTGGGTAAATTTCTGTTGGCTACATGCTTTATCGTAGGGATGGACTGCACCTCAATGGGGAAGGGGCAGCTGTTTTGAGGGAGAAGATGGCTAGAAGGTTGGAGGAGTGTTTAAACTGAGGGCAGGGACATAAACATGTGGAGTCACTGTGGGTAGAAATACATGGTGGGAAAACAATAATAAAGTACTTATAGGGGTTTGTTATAAGCCACCTAATATTACTATTATTGAGTCCACAGAAAGTCTACTACTAAGGGCTCATGCACAGAAACATTTTTTTCCTTGTCCTTTCCAATTTTTTTTTTTTTTGTGGCCCATATACTGAACGGTTCACTTCTACGGGGCCGAGTCTGCATTCCGTTTCTGTATGTCCACATGGCCGTTACGCAAAAACATAGAACATGTCCTATTAGGGGCCAGCTGTTCCGTTCTGCAAAATACAGAATGCACACAGCTGTTATCTGTTTTTTGTGGATCAGAAACCATCCAACGGTCATGTGCATAAGCCATAAGGGAAATAGATGAGATGGCAAATCCTAATGAGTTCATCATTATGGGGGACTTCAAGGTCCCAGATATAGACTGGGAAACTGAAACCAGTGGATCTCATAAAGGAAACAAGTTCTTGGCAATAGCTGTGAGAGATAGGTTTATATATATATATATATATATATATATATATATATATATATATATATATATAGTGTAATTCCTGTACTACTCATCTTTGACCACTAGATGGCAGCTAATTAGCTATGTGAGTCATGTGAACACTCTCTTTGTTTTAAGAAGGGGGAAGATTGGAATGTTAATTTGCCTCTTTCAAATTAACCAATGAAATCAGTGTTGAAGTTGCTGAACTACTCCCCTTGTGTCAAGTGACTGTCTCTTTAATAAACGCTCTCTTGCTTGGTGGAGGTGAGGTATTTTCCATGAAACCAACTTGTGTGCTGGTCTCATTGTGAAAGCGGTATGAGCATATGCATACTTATACTTCTAATGACTTGGCACCACACACAGAAGAAGAATATCGCGAGAATTGCGATAAAAATGGCGCCCAACGTGGGGCGGATTAGCTTGAATATCATCAATTCAACAGTTAAAGAAGGACTTGAGCAAAACCATTAGACGAGGTCACACGCTGCAGCAAGGTAAGAAAGTTTTATTTCTTACATACAGCTCCTCTGAGTTTTTGCACAAGCGTATTCTCAGTGTTGGATTAGGTGGTATTCACTGCTAAGGGTTCAAATTACAGCTGATCTGTCCTTTAGAACGAAAGAACCCTATGAATTTCTTCTTTGTGTGGCTATCCCTTTCATTTCTGACTTACTGAGCAAAACAGAAGCTTTAGTTCAGCTGGTAGCTGTATCCTGTGACGTAGAGTTGGAACCCAGCCAAGCTCTGACGAGAGTATTGGAAGATTCATGAGTAGTGACCAGGGGTCCTCATGATGGGAGTATGGGATTAACACCAATTACATATTAATATCTGAGTAATTCGAAGTTATTAAGACTTTGTGTCCCCATAGGAAGGTGACTATATATGGGATTTACACCATTTACATTTAATACCTGAAGTAATTGGAAGTTATTCAGACTTTGTGTCCCCATAGACATGGGATTAATATCAATTTCATATTTAAGAAGAAATTGGAAGTTATTAGGACTAAGTGTCCCTACGAATATAGTCACCAGAAAATTGTGGGAGCGATAGTGATAGATATTGTTTAAACTGTGTGTTACTGTTATCTTTTTTGATTGAAGTTACAGGATCGATACTAATCAGTTATTGCTTGAACTTAGTGTTACCACAGGAATGGGCAATTCAAATGTCACGGGATATAAAGAGGAGATGTTAACAGCTGCTCAGAAAATGATGGAAAGAGAGGGTAAAGTTTCAGTAAGGAAGTTGAAGACGTTCATGTGTTCATTAGGTATGCCAGAGAAGGGTAGATTAAATGAGGGATTATGGAAAGTGTATTGAAGGAAAAGAGAAGTTGGTTGGAAGGAGAATTATAGGCTGGTGCATGTTGAAATATGGTTTATGGAAGTGACTGAAAGTTGAAGTAGGTTGAGAAAAATGGGCAACATTTCTATTGCAAAATGTAGGATCTGGCTCCAAGAGAACAATGAAGAAAAAAACATGTGGCACCCATCCCCCTTCTGTCTCAATTTCTGTTACAATCCCTTTTGTGTCTTCTGTAACTTGTAGTTCTACAAGAACCCCTCCTGTCCTTTGGAATGTACAGCTCAACAGGAACTCCACTCGTGTGTTTCTGCTCCTTCCTCTCATCCACCTCCTGTTTGCTCTTCCTCAACCCCCCTCCTCAGGAATTCAATCCCACCCCCTCAGAAATTCAATCCCACCCCCATGGTGGTGGGAGGGGGGGGGGGTGGGGCTGGTAATGCATCTGCAGACAGAAATTTAGTAACACATGTATTATCTGTAAACTGTCTGCTAATAACTCTTCAAAAATTGAATGTCCCACTAGTTAAAAATTTGATTACAGTGATTGCACCTATAACGTCAATTAGAAGTGTCCTTGGTCCCCTAGAGAAATGTTTGTCATGATAAGTAGAATTCCCAATCAGGAGGACTTACCTACAGTATGCTGTAGCTAAATTAAGGAAAGCGTTCTCATGATGTTCGTGAGATTTGGAAGGTTTAGTCCAAGGTAAAGCTGGTGAATTCTCTCTCAAGTTATAACTTCAACAGTGGGATCTTGTGAAGAGGACAATACTTCTGAGAGGAAGCATCTAGGTGATTAGTCAGTCACAGTCTCTGATATGCATCAGGACAGAGCCAAGAGTGTGAAGAAAGTTTCCAATAGACTCCAGCAAAAATGGGTAGATTTGGGTTTTGAATAGACCTCAGACATGCACAAGAGAAAATCTTAACTGTTGCTTTTGTGGATGGTCTTGAGAGGATCATCTGGGAAAGCTGGGTATTGGCTAGGCCTGAGTGAAGATCATTATGCCCCACCATGTTGTTGCAAGTTCCATAAATGAGGGTGCAGAAACTGAATTGAACAAAAGGCCTAAGGCGGGTGTGGCTTCTCATCAGTACTCCCCACAAGAAGGGGGAAGGAATATTTGACTTTGTATGTACCTGCCCATTTCCTTGCCCATTGGAGGAGGCTACAAATGTTCAGCCCCTCAAGTGCAACGCCCATAAGAAATAGGATATCCTGAGTCAAATGCTGTGCCCCTATTATCTATACAATCCTTAGGGACTGCCCTCATTGCCTCACAGTAAAAATGTTTCATAATCTCTTGTGGCTAAGAGTACTATTACATGTGTAGGAGTAGATGGTAATGTAGTTCCTACTCTGCCTTCAAGGTTTACAACTTTGAATCCGACTACTCAGCTGCCTCTGGGGGGGAGGGAATAGTAGTATGAGTCACCTCCTTCCTGATTTTAAAAATTTACATGATTGTTTCCAATTAATTATCAAATATTGAGTTTCTTGCAAATGATTCAGTTTGGACAAGATATGCTGTTCCTACCCAAATGTTCTCAAGTCAGAACCACTCCCTCCAGCAATGTCAGTGCAGGAGGCAGAGCTGAAGGCGCTCGCTGAGGTTTGTAAGATGGCTGAGGGTAAGACTGCTAACATTCAGGTATGCCTTCGGTATCACTCATTATTATTGTCTAATCTGGTGGAGCAGAGCAAGCCCATCAATAATGAATGCTGAGTGTATGAAAGATGTTTGATGCCCTGATGCTACCTGAGGAGGTAAAGGCTAAACTATTACCTGAAACCTATAGTAAGAGGAAGTCTGTGTCATACAGGATGGTTTTGGGCCAGTAGACTTCCAAAAAGGTTTGAGGCGTTTCAGATACAGGGTACAGAGGCTGAAGAGAAATATCAAAAGGTAGAAGTGATGATTGAGAACAAACTCTGGAAGGGTTGGTAAGAAATTCTTCCTTCAGAGGGCACTCTACCTAAAGAGAATGGATTTAGAACATGGGCAAATCATGAGAGAGGTGTGACTGGGTTCTGTGGTGGGTGGCTCCTGGGTTTAACAATTCTGCCACTAGGTGAATACTGTAATAATGATGGGAGAACTATGGGAGTTCCAGGAAGGCATATGCTAAGGTCATCTTACCCATTTCAGAGACTGCAGATTGACTACATTCAGTTAACAAAGGTTAGAACAATGTGAATATGTCCTTTGTATTGATCTCTTTCCAGGATATTCGGAAGATAGTTCTAAGTCCTTAGGAAGTACTCTTTGAGAATGCCCCTAGGTTAGATCTCTATTTCCCCAATAGCTCCTGATGCAGCACAGTAGTGTTTCAAAGTATGTTATCTGTCTCACAAACAGACTAACGTGTATGTCCAAGTTTTAGTTTGTTTTCCAGATCCAGACTGCATAAGAGGCAACTCAATCTTTACAACTAGGAGATTGGGTAGTGGTGAAACGAAAGGCGTATGGAAAGTCCTAGAGTCACCGTTT
The DNA here is from genome assembly GCA_900303285.1 of Rhinella marina. Lineage (NCBI taxonomy): Eukaryota > Metazoa > Chordata > Amphibia > Anura > Bufonidae > Rhinella > Rhinella marina. Next base: position 282,847 of record ONZH01004202.1, read on the forward strand.
GAGGATCTACATCAAGTCCTATTAACCACCGCCACGGCTGTCTAATTGGAATGGATGCACGAGTCACATTGCAATCAAGTACCAGGACTACAAGGGCCGTAATGCTTTTACATCTCTTATTGTTTGGTTTATATGGTACAAGAGGAAAACAGTTAGATCAAAATTCCAACTGTAATATTTTATCAAGATGAGTCAGGAACTGCCAAGTTTGACTTTTGCAGTGTAGTGGACTGTAACACAGATGACAGATAGGACACTTGGTTTTGGTCAGATAAGTACATCTACGTGACAGGAACTGACCCAGTCTATGGTTATTATGCAGTGCAGACATTGGAGATAAGCAGGATGGAACACTAGTCCTAAGTATTGGGAAGATAAACCAGTGGAGGCTGTGGATCTCCTAGAGTCAGTAAGGATGAGAATTTGTTGCAGAGTATGACTACCCTGAAGGGAATACCGCCAAACTATTGAAAACATGAGTGCAATCCTTTGTTCCTGTCTATTAGAAATCCTACAGGATTTGGTAATATATGTTTTAGGAGCATGAGTAAGTGGTGAAGACCCCCTAGGCAAATTTAGAATATTGGTAAGGGAAAATCCTCAAAGTTCAATTGTATCTGTGGCTCCTACATCCTTTCCTATAATTGTCATTAAATATTTGGCCAATTTAGATATATGAAGACAAACTGGCCTTACAGACAGGATTTTATACAGGAAGGCTCATTGGTGTTTTCCCTCCAGGACATGGTTCTTATATAATCCATCTAAATGAGACAAATAGTGACGCTGATAGATGGTTTATCAGCCAAAATTATCAACATGCAGATATCTGGTGGTTGTGTGAAGATCTGAAACTCCAACCAAGGATGCAAATAGAATGTAATGGCCAATATACCCTGATCAAGTACTGATGTCATTTGTTCTATTCACATTCTGAGTGAAATCAAGTCAGTAAGCAAACCAATCTCCGGTCTAGATTAAGATGGTTTCATCATACATCCTTTGACTCTCAAGTACACATTAATGCTATAGGAGTCCATAGAAGAGTTTCGGACAAATTTTAAACTAGAGATCAGATAGCTGTAGGATTTGAGTCATTAATTCCCATGATTAGTATTAATAAAATGTAGATTGGATTAACATCTCTATTATCATCAACAGAGATTCGTGAATTACACCAGTGACGCTGTGAAGGGAACAGAGGAACAACTGAACCCTTCTTCTATGATGACTCTGCAGAACCAACTGGTCCTCGACAGCAGAAAAAGGAGGGGTCTACAAGATCTTTTGAAGTTCCAGCTGTACCAACATTCCAAATAACACCCGATGGAAGTATCATCAAGGCTCTGAAGGGACTGACGACTATCGAATGAACTGGCTGAAAATTAAAATTGTTGTTTTTAAAATGTTTAATATGTCTATGCCCACACCATGTATATGTGCTGTGACTCTGTCAAAGATAAGAATGATTACAACTGTATGAAGAATGCAATTCCATCCTGAAGAAAATAAAAACCTTGTTGATGGTTTTGGAGTAAATAGGACAGGGTGAAGGCAAACCCAAAAGGGAGTTGAGGGGACCTGGTGAAGCAATAAGGAAAGTCCAGATCTTCGCTGTTTAGGGCGTTGGGAGAGTACCTCACTTTGCCTGTTCACCTTGAGTCTATTTCCCGCAAAAAGGAGGGATTTGTGAGAGAGAGGTTTTTATATATATTGTGTAAATCCTGTACTACTCATCTTTGACCACTAGATGGCAGCTAATTAGCTATGTGAGTCATGTGAACGCTCTCTTTGTTTTAAGAAGGGGAAAGATTGGAATGTTAATTTGCCTCTTTCAAATTAACCAATGAACTCAGTGTTGAAGTTGCTGAACTACTCCCCTTGTGTCAAAGAACCAATCACTCTGCTTAAGTAACACCCCCTTTTGTCTATGTCATACGTACTATTTAAGTGACTGTCTCTTTAATAAACGCTCTCTTGCTTGGGGGGAGGTGAGGTATTTTCCATGAGCCCAACTTGTGTGCTAGTCTCATTGTGAAAGCGGTATGAGCATATGCATATTTAAACTTCTAATGATTTGGCACCACACAAAGAAGAATATCGTGAGAATTGCGATAACATAGCAAAAGACAACTACCTTTCCCAACTGGTACCAGATCCAACTAGAGGGACGGCCATACTGGACTTAGTACTAACCAACAGACCTGACAGAGCAACAGCCATGCAGGTTGGGGGCACACCTAGGAAATGATGACCATCTAATATATAAAGGGGTGTGTGTGTGTGTGTCCGCACCGCTGCAGCTACAATCACAAAATTTGGCACACAAATGCACATCAGGTGTCCGGGAAGGTTTTAGAACAGTTTTCAACTCTCCAGGATGTACCGTTCCTGAGATATTCCCAAAAAATGCATTAGCCAATAGCCTGGTCACATGACCCTTATCAGCCAATAGAAGCTCACAGGCACACATCAGGTTTCTATGACAACCTAGCCAGTTCACTGCTTTAGGTCTGCATTAAAGAGGCAGAGCACTGTGGATGACAATGGTAAATGGGTATTCCCAGTTACCATAACTATAACTTATGTTTTCGACTAACTCATCATCAATCATTACCTCATATAATGTAAATTTTACATATTTACTGTTCAGTAGTAAAAGATGTTTTCTTCCACTGCTACCCACCTTCCTCCTAAATCAGGCATCGACCTGTAATTCTGGCCACCGTCAAAAGAAGGACTTAAAAGCACCACCCCCAGATCCCACAGTCACGCCCCTGACTCAGTCAGGCCATGCCCCTTCCATGCTGCATTTGACCGGGATTAAAAATATTGGTAAAAATCACCTTCTGTCAGCTGCAGGGGTGGGGGAAGGGTGACTTTCTCCCTGGAGCACATTGCTCAGACTGCACAGTGCTGCTGCTGCTGCGTCCATCCAGGCCCTGCGCATGACAGAGGACAGGGAGTCTGAAAGCCAGACCGTCCAGCCTAAAACAAGACCTCTGGCCACCCTAGGGGCAGGCTGATGTTAGGGTGGCCAGATGTCCGGCTTTAGGCTGGACAGTCCAGTTTTCTGGCTACCTGTTCTCCGTCCGACGCAGTGCCTGGACAGACACAGGGATGTCCACCCTTTCAGTAGCTCACACTCAGACAGCTTCTCCTCCATGTCTTCACGGAGCCAGGGGGGGGCGTGGCCTCATGTTTAGTGATGTGTCTTCATGGGAACTGGGGGCGCTGTTTCACGTTTGGGGGAATGGCCGGTGAGGTCTGGCTTTCTGGGGTGAAGACAGTGGCCACTCTAGCTGCTGTGGAGGTCACAGTTAAAGGGGCGGGCTGCTGTAGAGGTCACTGTTGAAGGGGCGGGCTGCTGTAGAGGTCACTGTTGAAGGGGCGGGCTGCTGTAGAGGTCACTGTTGAAGGGGCGGGCTGCTGTAGAGGTCACTGTTGAAGGGGCGGGCTGCTGTAGAGGTCACTGTTGAAGGGGAAGGCACTGTAGAGGGCACTCTCGATATCTTTTAACGACACACAGACACAAACAGTAAAAGAAATAAATTAAATATACCCGGGCAAAGCCGGGTCCTTCAGCTAGTAATATAATAAACTTCCAATTGTTATTAAAAAGAGTGCTTAGTCAGGCAAAAACGTTAAGCTTGTGAAAAGCAAAATTTTACCAGCTTGGAGAAGCCATTAGACGTATAGGGGCGTGTGTATATGACGGCACAAGTTGTGCTTTCTAATAGCACATTTAACATTGCATACAAGGTAGTGGGAAGCTTGACAAACATTCCAAATGGGCAGAGGTCATTGTACAAGGAAAGAATAGATAAGCTTTGCCACCTAATGTGAATGGTGGATCCTGTCTTATCTATACATAGAGTTGATATCATTACAGGCAGGATTAAAATGACAGGTAAGTAGGTAACTACAGTAATGTGATCTATACAGGCCAAGAAGTGGTGCTTAGTATTAGGCTTAGTGGCCAGTGTGAAAACTGCAGGATTTTATGGTATTTTGTTTAAACATGGATATTGACATGGAAAATTAACAATATCATCAACAATTCTTTAAAAATGTTAAACATAAAAATGTGATTTAAACAACTGGTCATTTTCCGAGCATACATTCCCTTTTAAATAACACATTATCCCTGTTGATGTGATCTGGTGCGTGATGCAATTTGTTTGCTGCTTTGCACTGCTTGTACAGACACTCAGCTTATGCAAGTCGAAAAATTGTGTTATTCCCCCAAATGCAGCACTGTCACAATGACCCTGTCATTGTCGATGACCACCTTGCCCAGTTGTAGTTGGCGGAGAGACAGCCAGCGAAATATTTGTTGCTTGATGCACTTTAGCAACAGAGCCAATGTGTGGTTTGTCTAGCCCAGGCTGATCAGTTCTAAGAAAGCATGGCAACACTTCAGTTAAAACATATGATAGGGAGTGGAACCAACCCTCTGCCCTGTTTCTGTTGGGCAGGAGCTCTAAAAAAAAAAAAAAAAAAAAAAATGGACCTGACTGCCAACTAAGTCAGTTTCACCCATGTTTTCCTTGAGACTGTATTGTATCCCAACATGAGACAATTAAGTCTTTGTATGCAGAAGTTAATTCTTTGAAAGTGGTAGAGATAGAGCATATACTCAGTCTATCTAGGAATACCTCTTTCCATCTACCTGCTTAAATCAAGGCTGTAGTGAGGAGGGGCACATGCCCCAGGCGCAGAAAGCAGTCTGCTCCCTTTTCACCATTTAGCTAAGCTGCAGCAGTCTATACATTGTGATGCTGGGCTGTGTGGGAGGAGTGTGCAGGCTTGGGAATCAGCCTCCTCATTCATAGCCTGGCAGATGTGTGTGTGACCGCATTGTGCTGCTGCTGGGAATGCTACATATGATCAGGTAATCAGGCAAAGAGGTGAGTATTTGTTTTTACTTTATTAATGGAGCTGGCACCACTACTACTGTGAGGGGGCACAATGTGGGCATTATTACCGTGAGGAGGCACAATGTGGGCATTAGTACAGTGTGGTAGTACTAAGGGGATAGCAATGTCCTAGATTACCCAGTTCTACATTGGGATCACTAGGTCTTCCAGGGCAAGCACAGCACCCCCTGCTGGGGATTTAACAGGGAAAGTTACCATCTGCTATGTGCTTATTCCAGTTCCTGTGGACATCACGCCAAAACACCAGCGAAACCCTGGATAAGGTAGGATTAGTCGGTTGTTTTATTTATTGCAAGGTGTATTGATACCACCGTGTACCCCATGATAGGTTTTATCATGTAACATATTGGGGGCCATTTACAAAGATGAGCTATTCAGAGCTAACTATTCATGACCTTTGCTCAGCGTATGTCATCAATATCTGACCGGTGTCCCAGCCAATCATTTGTTGGAAAGGGTACTGCAGCCTCTTCCTCATCACAAGGCCTTTGTTCTGTTCAGTCCTATTCAAATGGATAGGATTGAGGTTCTATACATTGTTTGGCGTTGGGCTTGGTATACTATGAAGAAGATGCTACACAGCCCCTTCAAAAAGCTGACTGATTGGTGGGACTGCAACTCACAGCAACTCCTCCAGATAGTGATGATCTATCCTGAGGATAGCTCTAAATCGAATTCCCGGAAATATAACCCTTTAAAGGGAGTCGGTCACCTCATTTTCACCTATATAACCAACAGCACTGCCCCACAGAAGATTGCAGACACATCCCAGACATACCTGTGTGCACTGTGTGTCTGTATTACATGTCCAGGAAAAGCACTTTTATTCTGCAGGAAAACAGCTCCCAAGTGCCCAGCTCTGCTGCTGCTGCAAACCAGACTGAAGAGGGGAGGGCTGCTTTAGCTGCTTATATCTTAGGATTGGTAGCAGATAGAAAGCTGGCATTTCAAGCTTTAAAATGATACCAATATCACAGCATTATATCCAGTATATCAGAAGATATATCTGTTAGAAATTGATTCGGGAGAGAAAGCTGTTTTTAGTTTCACTTTCAGCCGGGCACTTGGGAGCTGTTTTCCTGCAGAATAAAAGTGCTTTTTCTGGACATGGAATAAAGACACAAAGTGCACACAGGTATGTCTGGGATGTGTCTGCAATCTTCTGTGGGGCACTGCTGTTAGTTATGTAGGTGAAAATGAGGTGACAGACTCCCTTTAAGGACAACTAATGGCCCTTTAAGGGCTAATGGCTGAATAACCATTGAAAGAATGATCGTTCTACTGACAGAAGTATGTTAGTTCTTATTGGATATAACATGCATTCAGACTAGCCATATAGAGTATGTTTGATGACAACGGGCAAAAAAAAAAAAAAAAATACATTCATGTATTAGTGTCTATAGCCTTTCATTGGCTAAAATGATCATCCATTGTTACCCAGTGAACAATTGTTTTGGCTGAAACCATCCATTTTCATGAACTTTAGGCTAGTTTCACATTTGCAGCAGGAGTTCGGGCAGCTCTCTGGTTCCCGCATTGCTGGACGTTACTGGAATGTCCGCTAGCCCTATTAACTATAACATCTGGCGAAGATCCTGCCACTAAACGGCAAATATGCTGGGATTCGGCCGGATGCAGCACGCAGCTGTATTTATCCAACAGAATCCCAGCACTCGGATCTCCACCAGATCCTATTATAGTCAATGAGGTGTGCGGGCAATGCTGTAACGTCTGCCGCAAATGTGAAACTGGCCTTAGACTAATGTGTATTGCCACCTTTATCACAGCCTTTATAATGAAACCAACTGGTAGAAGCAAGATTAAATATCAGTGATGCACATTTTATATTTTATTTATTGATGAATAAAATACATTTAAAATTAGCAGCCCCAGAAAGAAACATAGAAATATCTGTAAAGTATCAAATAGAAAATAATGAGCTATGCGAGCTTCTATAAAATACACACAGTATGAAAAGATTAGCTTAAAGTCAGGCACTTTGCGGTACTGCAGATTCCAATCATTTGGCAAAATGGAAGAAAATGGTTTCTTGTAAAAATGGCTACTTCCACTGCATGAACCTGATTGGTCCGCTTTAAGACATTTCTCAGAAAAAAAATTTCTGCATGTAATTTATCAGTGCTTGTTAAGTCTGCCGGTCTACCATTATGTTCTCATTGAAATCCAATGCTGCGAATTGTATTGTTTTGGCCTGGAAAGATAGCAACAGCCACCTGACACCATTTCAGTTTGTTTATAATGGTAACCAAGATGCAGATGTGAACAGAGTCCAAAATAAATCAAATGCTGATGTTAAAGGGGTATTCTCATCTTAGACAATGGGGGCATATCGCTAGGATATGCCCCCATTGTCTTATAGGTGCGGGTCCCACCGCTGGGACCCGTACCTATAGCCAGAACGGAGCGGGGAGCGCTGCGCCTGGAGGACCCCAGGTTTCCGGGGGTCCAGCCGCCACCAGGCGCAGCTCCCCGCGCCGCTCATAGAAATGAATGGGAGCCAAGCCGGGCCGTGCATGCGCGGTGCGCTCCCATTCATTTCTATGGAGCCGACGGAAGTAGCCGAGCCAGCGCTCGGCTATTTTCGGCGGCCCCATAGAAATGAATGGAGGGCGGCTGCGCATGCGCAGTGCGCCCTCATTCACTTCGGGGGCTCCGTTCTCGATATAGGTGCGGGTCCCAGCGGTGGGACCCGCACCTATAAGACAATGGGGGCATATCCTAGCGATATGCCCCCATTGTCTAAAATGAGAATAACCCTTTAATAAAAGAATAGCCAACCTGATGAAAACGCTGTACCGTAAATGAGTTTTTGGCAGTCAGAAGAAGCACAGACTGAAGGATATAGTGAGAAAACAGTCATACGTGTACTTAGTGGTAGAACAACATATTCATACACACGGGGAAGGGGGGGGGGTGTTTGGGGCAAATTTAGACATCCGTTTTGCTCGAGTCTGCGTTGGAGTACTTTTCACTAATTTTAGCAAATGTTGCATGTGGTTTGATAAATTTGGTCCTTTTTTTAAAGAGGACCTTTCACCACTCCTGACATGCCTGTTTTAATAGCTTAATGCATTCCCCATGTAATAACAATTCTGAAACATCTATTCTTATGTCTGTATGTTGTGCCATTCCTTTATTATTTGCACTAGAAGTTATGAATGAATTGCTATTAGCCTTCAGTAAAGGAACAGAGGGGAGGTGACCAGTTGGGGGTGTGTACCTGCACAGTCTGAACATGGCAGCACTGATTGGCTAGAGTCAGTCTGTGCAGGTACACACCCCCAACTGGTCACCTCCCCTCTGTTCCTTTACTGAAGACAAATAGCAATTCACTTATAACTTCTAGTGAAAATAATAAAGGAATGGCACAACATAGAGACATAAGAATAGATGTTCCAGACTTGTTATTACATGGGGAATGGCTGAAGCTATTAAAACAGGCATGTCAGGAGTGGTGAATCTGGAGTGCAACTAATTAACGTAGTGCACATTCCCACTCGCTTGTGTAAAGTGGCAAAGACTGACTAACACTTGTTTTTTGTTTTTTTTACACTAATGATATATTCCCCCACAATGAATACAACTCAGAAATACACATCACAGACATTCAGCCCACTTTACAAGACTATTCTGTAAACCCCATGATGTAATTTCAATGACTAGCGCAATGTGCAGGCTGCATGTTATAGAGCAGGAGGAGCGGAGATTGATGTATAGTATTATGGGAAAATATTCATTAAACTTGTAATTTATACATTTACATGTTTTCTCTAACTTAGGCCATTATGTCCGCAATTCTGGACAAGAATAGGACATCCTCTATCTTTTTTGCGGGGCTGCAAAACAGAACAGCGGATGCGGACAGCACACAATGTACTGTCCACATCTTTTGCAGCCCCATTGAAATGAATGGGTCCGCACCAGATCTGCAAAATTGTGGAATGGATGCGGACTCATTCAAACGGTCATCTGAATGAGCCCTTAACAACACCCCTATGAACAGATCTCAGTACACAGGGGAGGAGTTATCAGTGACTGACACTTATCTATATATATATATTACACACTTATACAGAGAATGCTATCAATCACTGATAACACCTCTGTTCACGGAGGGTGGTCTTTTCCCACAAAAATATGTATCAATCTGCTTGGCTTCTCCTGCTCTATTACATGGAACCTTCACATAGCATTTCATTATGTGGCGACGGGTCCTCTAAAGTGCATCTATCAGTATGCTCAGCACTATTAAACTAGGCATACTGCCTGGTAGGATTGATTATGCTGATCAAACTGATACCTTCCTTACATCTCTATGTTGCATTGTTGTTAAAAAAAAAATCTAAAAGAAAAAAAAAAAAATCTCAGTTTTATATCATCATGCAAATTGCCTCCACTTCCGGGTATACTCTCCCATCAAGACACAGAGCCACAGCTCAGGCCGAGAGAAGACAAGATGTCTAGTCCTGTCAATCCAGGGGAAAGGAGGATTGGCAATAACTGAAGGCTGTTAACTAACTGGTGCTCCGAGGACTCCGGCCAGCCCCTCAGTGCTCCACCTAGCCGATTTGCATAATAATACAAATGGAGATTTTTTGACAATTGTGCAAACTAGAGACATAAAGAAGATATTGTTTTAATAAAAGTGATCAACCCTACCAGGCAGTATACCAGGTTTAATAGGTTTGACCATGCTGACTGAAAAATGCAACCCCCTGGCTGAATACATGGTTAGTCTTTTATTGCTTTGAATATTTTGCTTATTAAATGAAAATATTGCTTTATATCTTTTTGCATGAAGAAGTTTTATCATTCTGGAAAATTAAGTTAACGTTAATACACACTGATAAAACACTGATCTCTTAGAGAGCGGCAGTACAGGAGGTGCCATGAATATAGAAAGAGTCCCAGAAATCTCTGCTCTAGGGCTGAGTTATAACAGCAAGTATATTCTTCCTAAGCAAAATCTCGCTGTAAATGTAACCTGCTCAAATCCCATTATTAAAAATTAATAAGCCCCATACAAAAGAAGATATATACAAAGAAACATCATAGACAACAAACATATCTCCCCTATCATATACATAAAGAAAACGGTGTTCAGACAGGACGGTTTTATAGACTCCTTTACAGAAGTGTAATAGAAGATGTAATACAAGAGAATGATATTGAGAAACATATAGAGACGCTACTCCTCCTTATCAACTTCGTCAGACCTTGAGTTTATCTTCTTTTTTGGCTAAATCAGAACATACAAAAATGAGTTAATACAGCACACCAGTAATGGCACATGTATTCCAGTTAAAATAAGTTATCCCCCATCTACAGGATACGGGATAACTATCAGATCGGTGGGGGTCCTACCGTTGGGACCTCAATGATCATGAGAATGGGGGGCCCATACTCCGTGGAGCTCGCCTGAAATGGACGGAGTGGCTGGTCAAAAAAGTGCGCCTCCATTCATTTCTATGGGAGTCTCTGATAGCCGAGTACAGCGCTGAACTATCTCCGGTGCTCCCATAGAAAGGGATGGAGTGGCGGAGCTCATTTCCCACTAGCTGCTCTGTTCATACGGGGGGGGGGGGGCTCCTCGTGGTATCAGGCCCCCATTCTCGTGATCGGTTGAGGTCCCAGTGGACTAAACGGAATACCTTTTTAACCTCACAGAACCTTTATATGAGGGGACGCTGGCTTTCTTACCTTGCCTCTGTTGCTGGTGTTCCTGCAGGAAAGAGAAACAGACCTTAATGACCACATCAATATCCAAATACATGAAAGAATTAATATTTTGCATCCTTCATTTTTCCCCACTGTCATTATATAAAAGTCGACTGACTGTGGACATGTGGAGACTGCTCACAACATAACTACAATCCAAAGACCAATCCGTATTATCTGTGTTGATTCTCCCATTGAAATGAATGGGAAGCTGGAAAAAAAAAAAGTACCAAAACCATGCAGAAAATGAGAGTGGATTACACGCTGCTTTTTTCAGTGCGTTCTCAAAATCGTCATATGTAGCTAGTGCTACAAAACATTTTTTTGTAATGCTAGTCAATGGTGTTGCACTGCGACTGGAACAGTCACTGTAAACACATCTAAGTTTGATTTTTTTTGTGACTGTTGCATCGCATCTTGTCACAGTGTGACACAATTGACTATCAAAAAATGTTGCGCGACAAGTCACAGTGTAACTGTACCTCTTTTGTCACAAGACATGTTGCCGTGTAGCCCTAGCCTAAAGGGTTGTCCTATCTCCCTTGTTCACCTCCACAGCTCAGCAATTGGAAGTTTACTGGGTGGATCTATTCTATTTGACTGCAACCAAAGGCAGGCAGCGCTCTAATGCATGGATTGCACAGATTGCGTGCATGTGCACATTCCCAATGCTAGGTTCAGCCGTTCTATCTCATCAAAGCTGTATAGGACAGCTCCAGGACAACTGGACACGCCATGGAGCTGAGGAAACGCTGCAGAGCCATTGATGGGAACTGCCATGCTTGCATGCTCCTGCAATCCCAGCCACAACAGTAAGAAGAGTTCATCTAACTGCGCTAGCGCTTCCACTGCTGCAAGATTGCAGTGGGGGCCGTATCCTCTGAAAACAAACAGTACACACTACAAGGGAAGAGGGAGCCAGAGGTTGTAAAAGGAGGCACTTTCAATAAACCATTGCAATTGGCAAATTCCTTCTATTAAATACTGATGACCCATCCTCAGGATAGGTCATCAATATCAGATCGACGGGGGTCCAACATCCGGCACCGGCAAGTGCTTTTTCCTGGCTAATGGCTCCTTCCTTCTGGGAAACAAAGGTATGTGTGGGGAAAGGGTGATGAGCCCTATGTGCCTATATATCTAATGGTATATGTTGAAAACTAGTGACAGAGCCTCTTTAAGTATACGCATAACAGACTTAATCATAGATAAATACAAGATAGGGGTGGAGATCACCAGTTAGGCAATAGAAAGAAAAAAAGGGGTGTTGCTCCTAAAACTTATACTTTTATTAATTTCATTAAAAGATATGTGACACACAAATCTATTTAGTATAGATGTATAGGTATTCTTACTTATTCCCGGTAGGGGGTAGAGGAATGAGGGGTAACCAGGTCCCTGGTATGCCCTGTAGACTAGATCCTTTGCCCAGGGACACCCCCAAATGGTGAAGGTGCCCTGTCCCCGTGCCTGGGTCTATCTATCCCTGTTATATTCTAGTGATGGTCACCTGTAGTATAGGGATAGCTGAATCTGCACCAGGATCTAGTTAAGATAATTCTTAATATCAAAGTGTATAACCCTGATATTTCTTATCATCAAAGTATAAAACCCCAACGCGTTTCGCCCGGCTTTTGGGCTCCTCAGGGGGTGATAATACCAAAGAATGAGAGTACAACGATCAGAATAAATCTCAAATCAACATGGGAGGAATCAGAATACTTATCCCTGCCAGAGCGCCAGACTATGCAGTGGATGCTGAAGTCCTAAAGAAGCAAAATTAGGGAGATATCAATGTATGGTAAAAAGCTTTTAGTATCAGTAGGGTTGCAAACCGGAAGACTTACTGTGATATCGCGTGTTCTGTGTTCCATGTGGCGCTGGTGCACAAACACAGAGACGCCAGATAGATTTAAATACTCCCCCACAGAATCGCTTCCGCCCGCCGCGGTGCATGCTTCCGGTGCGTGGAACGCATCGTGGAACGCATGCATCGCTTCCGGTGGCGCTAATCAGAGCCGAGCTTCCGGTGCGTGGAACGCATCCTGGACCGCATCACCTCCTTCCTGTAACGCTCGGTCATGGAGACATTGACTGACTGCAAACCCTGGCAGGTGATCTAGCAAGAATAAATCAGATGTAAATCTAGATCTATTTCCCATGTCCCATGGTACTTAAGTGCTCATATTGTTTACAGATGCTCAAGTCCAAGAACGTAATGGACATAAATTCCTGGAAACCGTCCCCCGTGATTTGGACTGGCGACGGGGACGGTTTCCAGGAATTTATGTCCACTCTCAATAACAATGAGATAGGACTTTTCTTCACATCTGTCGTCGATGACAGATCCATTACGTTCTTGGACTTGAGCATCTGTAAACAATATGAGCACTTAAGTACCACAGTCTTCCGTAAGTCTACGGCCACCAATAACATTCTGCTGTGGGACAGCCATCATCCAGGCTCTCTCAAATGTGGCATCCCAAAGGGTCAGTTTCTGCGAATGCGCAGAAACTGCTCCAATATGGATTCCTTTTATTCTGAATCCAGGAAATTACGTGACAGACTGTGCCAGAGGGGTTATCCTAAATCTGTTCTCAGGAAGGCCTTCAAAAATGCTGAGACACAAGACAGGAATACATTGTTGGTTCCCAGACAAAAAAGTCCCCAGACCCAAACTGAAATTAGACTAATAACTACCTTTGACAATGCTCACAAACAGGTCAGAGATATCCTATGCAAGTTTTGGCCCATTTTACATATGGACCACGATTTATTAACAGCCATCGCTCCTACTCCAAGAATCACCTACAGAAAGGGCTTTAGCCTACAGAATCGGCTGGTACACAGCCACTACCAAGGGCCCAAAAAAGAGGGCACATGGTTAGATCGAAAACCTAATGGTGTCTTCAGATGTGGCTCTTGTAAGGCCTGTAATTTCCTCCAGACTACAAAGACTGTTAGATGTTCGGTGACACAACGGGTTTATAAGATTGATGATTTCATCAATTGCCGTAGCAGAGGAGTGATTTACCTTTGTCAGTGTCCATGCCCTATGGACTACATAGGGAAAACCACCCGCGAACTGAGACGCAGGATTCTGGAGCATATTAACGATATAAAAAAGAAAAGGGACACAAAGTGGCTTGCCACGGCGGCGATCTCAAAACAGTTCAATTTTCGGCCATACAGACAATACCAGAACCTAACAGAAAGGGTGACTGGGATAGAACCTTATTACAGAGGGAATCCAAATGGATTTATTATTTTCGGTCTCAGTCCCCTTCTGGACTTAATGAAAGACTTTCTTACACATGCTTCATCTGAGATATCATGGTTTCACATTGTTCAAGTGTCCGTCAATCAGTCTAGCCAGAGGCACGAGAAGTGCCCAAATCTTAATAAAGTGTTCTTTATCTCCACTTTTGAATAATTTTGGTCACCTGACAATATCAAGTCATGTGACATTAACCTCAGTCACACAGTTTACTGACATGGGAAATAGATCTAGATTTACATCTGATTTATTCTTGCTAGATCACCTGCCAGGGTTTGCAGTCAGTCAATGTCTCCATGACCGAGCGTTACAGGAAGGAGGTGATGCGGTCCAGGATGCGTTCCACGCACCGGAAGCTCGGCTCTGATTAGCGCCACCGGAAGCGATGCATGCGTTCCACGATGCGTTCCACGCACCGGAAGCATGCACCGCGGCGGGCGGAAGCGATTCTGTGGGGGAGTATTTAAATCTATCTGGCGTCTCTGTGTTTGTGCACCAGCGCCACATGGAACACAGAACACGCGATATCACAGTAAGTCTTCCGGTTTGCAACCCTACTGATACTAAAAGCTTTTTACCATACATTGATATCTCCCTAATTTTGCTTCTTTAGGACTTCAGCATCCACTGCATAGTCTGGCGCTCTGGCAGGGATAAGTATTATGATTCCTCCCATGTTGATTTGAGATTTATTCTGATCGTTGTACTCTCATTCTTTGGTATTATCACCCCCTGAGGAGCCCAAAAGCCGGGCGAAACGCGTTGGGGTTTTATACTTTGATGATAAGAAATATCAGGGTTATACACTTTGATATTAAGAATTATCTTAACTAGATCCTGGTGCAGATTCAGCTATCCCTATACTACAGGTGACCATCACTAGAATATAACAGGGATAGATAGACCCAGGCACGGGGACAGGGCACCTTCACCATTTGGGGGTGTCCCTGGGCAAAGGATCTAGTCTACAGGGCATACCAGGGACCTGGTTACCCCTCATTCCTCTACCCCCTACCGGGAATAAGTAAGAATACCTATACATCTATACTAAATAGATTTGTGTGTCACATATCTTTTAATGAAATTAATAAAAGTATAAGTTTTAGGAGCAACACCCCTTTTTTTCCCTCTTTAAGTATACACTGCATCAGGTTTTTTTTTGTTTGTTTGTTTTTTTTTTGTTTTTTTTTAACATGGTTGTCCGGCCAAATATTGCTAGAAACCAATCCAAGATTATTTAGGTCATCAGCTTCAAGTGTTTGTCCATATAAGAATGGTTTGTCTAGAAAGAACAATTAAAAAGCTGTAAGGCCCCTTGCAGATGAGCGTGTGTCACGCACCAAGTCTGCAACGCAGCTCCCGGCCTGACCTCCCAGCACTGACGGGGTCACATAGCATTATACTGATTTATGCTATGTAACCCTTACAGTTCTGTAATGTATTAGATGACATTGACATAATGCTGTTAGTGTTATCCAATACATTCCAGAACTGTAAGGGTTACATAGCATCATAAATCAGTATAATGCTATCTGACCCTGTCAGTGCCAGGAGTTCAGGCCAGGAGCTGCGATGCGGACTCGTTGTGTGACACACGCTAGTCTGCAAGGGGCCTAACTAGAAGAAATTATAGTAAGAATGTATGCCTTAACACATACTTTGTGCCCACTACCACAGAACGATACCTCTGCGGAGAAAGTACGTGAATAATACAATTTTACTTCTGGGTTGACTTTCTATAAAGTCTTCAAACCCTTTTACTTTTTTCACATCTTGTTATGTTGCAGCCTTGGGCTAAAATAAAAAAAGAAAAGTTTTCCCCCTCATCAGTCTGCAAGCAGAACCCCATAATAAGAAAGTGACAGATTTTTAAAAAATGTTGCTTATTAAAAAGAAAAAAGATAAGGTTTGCATGGACATAAGTATTTGGGCCCTTTGCTATGACACTTGAAATTTAGCTCACGGGACCTCCAATTCGTCCTGATCATCTTTGAGATGTTTCTACACCTTTGAGTGGAGTCCATCTGCGGTAAATTCAGTAGAATGGACATGATTTGGAAAGACATCCCAGTGTCTATATAAGGTCTCACAGCTGACAATGATTATCAGAGCACAAGCCATGGGGAAGAAAGAACTGCCTGTAGAGCCCAGAGACAGAATTATGTGGAGGCACAGATCTGAAGAAGGGTACAAGAAATTTCTGCACTGAAAGCTCCCAAGAGTACAGTGGCCTCCATAAATCTGAAATAGAAAAAGTTTTTTTTAAGACTCTTCCTAGAGCTGGCTGCTCCACCAAACTAAGTAATCGGAGGGGAAAGGGACTTGGTAAGAGAGGTGACCAAGAACTCAATGGTCACTCAATGAGCTCTAAGAATCCTGTATGCAGATGGAAGAAACTTGCAGAAGGTGAACCATCATTGCAGCACTCCACCAATTTGGGCTTTATAGCCAGAAAGAAGCCTCAAAGAAAAAAAAAAAAAAAAAAAAAGTTTGATGTCAATGGAACATGATAGTTTGAACAGCTGAAGAAAAAAATATAGCATAATTCTGTAGCTAAGTTACAGAATCTTTTTCCCCTAAATCAAGGTCATAAGGAGATTTTGCTACCTGCTTGATGCTCCCTGTGTACGACCAAAGAAATCCTCAGATTGGCTTCTGGCCATTCTGGCATTCTCTTCCACGTTCCTTTTTCTCATTTCTTCAAGCCTGGACTGACGACTGTTATTCATCGGACGATACAGATTGTCAATTCTGCCTTGAGCTCTAGTTGAGTTATCTGCATTCCTTCTTGTCTGGTTCCTGACTGTGGCTTCACTCCCTGATGCTGAAACATGAGAACTCAAATTAGTTATGTCAGTAATGTTACCGATATACTGCTACAGAAGTAATCAAGTGTTCTTATTTATTAAAGGTGATGTCACACAGTGTTATGTATCAGGAACACCTAGCAGGCTCGCCAACACTCACCATTTCAGATCTGAACAAAGAGGTCACAAAAAAGGGACACCCTTTATAAGAAAACTTATGGCACTAAGAAAGCACAGCAGCACTCCACTATGAGCAATAACAAATTGAAAATTCATAACTTTATTTTTCTGTCAATGGATCTGTCTTAGCTAGTTGTTGTAGGGTGAGCCGTGTTCAGTTTCTGGCACAAGGAGGGCCAGAGATACAACTAATTTATTAAGAGTCATTTGATTCTTAATAAATTAGGTGTATCTGACTCCATCGCAGGGGGTGAAGAATGGAGTATGGGAACGTCAGTCTTGATAAATGCCCCCCAGTGGCTTTGGCAGTCTGGGTCTAAACTCAATCTACAGAAATCTACACTTATTATGGACCTTCCCTGACTATTGTGGCTCTATGTATAGAATATTAAAGAGGTCATTCCAGAATGGCAACTTATCTATCCAGTGGCTCTGTGGTGGACTAACCACCGAGACGCCCAGCCATCATGAAAAGGACGGCCTCCCATTTAAGTAGAGGTGCAGTGGAGCACGCACACTGCCACTCCATTCAAGGTCAGACTGTCAAAGAGGGCAGAGTACATCACTCCACCTCAGCTCCATTTAAACAGGGGAGCATGTACCCTCATTTACATGGATAGGTGAAAGTTGCCATTCTGGGACTACCTCTTTCAAGTCTGCCTTCTCAGTGATACAAATCTCCAAGCTGTACCAAAGTGGTTCAGGTTCCCCGATTTTGGAAATCTATGGTGGTCTGAATTCAATGTCTTGAAAAGCATCACTTTAAAGATGACCTGTCACCACTCCTGACATGCCTGCTTTAATAGCTTCATGCATTCCCCATGTAATAACAATTCTAGAATATCTATTGTTATGTCTCTATGTTATGCCATTGCTTTATTGTTTCTACTAGAAGTTATGAATGAATTGCTAGCAGTCTGCAGTAAGGGTACAGAAGGGTGTTAACCAATTCGAGAAGGAGGGGGTTCCTGCACAGTCTGACACTAGCAGCACTGATTAGATAGAGTCAGATTGTGGAGGTACACCCCCCCAACTGGTTACCTCCCCTCTGTATCCTTACTGCAGACTGCTAGTAATTCATTCATAACTTCTAGTAGAAATAATAAAGGAACGGGACAACATAGAACCTTAAAGAAGAACTCCCGCAAAAATTTTTATTCTCTGACCTGTTAGAAAGGTGCATGATATAATCTGTAGTGACTGTTTCTGTGAGTAAAAACCTCTCTTCTTATTGTAGCTGGGTCATGTGACCAACTCCCTGACCTCCAACTGACCCAGGACAGAAAGCCACTAACTGCTCTATTCATTCCTATGGGAGCCTCACTTTCAGTCTCATAGGAATACATAGAGAACTAGACTTCCTGTCCACACATAAGTCTATGGCCCTGATTTATCACACCTTCACTCCAGAATTCTGTCTTCAAAAAGTCGCACGATAGGGCTTTTGCGACTTTTTTGCGACTTTTTGCATGTGTACACCACTCACTCCAGTTTGTAATATGGGTGGAAAAGTGGGTGTGGTTAGCCATGTTAATGAGTTTCACTCCAGATTTATCATTGCGACTTTTTTAAAAAAGTCGCAAAATAGTCGCAATCTCACTCCAGGAGGAGGGTGGAGTAGGAAAAGTGGAGTAGCTTCTCTAGACCGAAGTGTTGGGTTTAAGGAAAGCCACATTTATCAAACAACCTGTGACATTTGATAAATGTGGCACAAAGTACTCCAACACAGACTGAAGCAAAACTGACTTCAAATATTCTCCTAATGATAAATTCCCCCCTATGTGTGAGTTGGTGGGTCTAATTCCTAGTCATGACACAGATAAGAAACTTCAGGATGATAGTCAAAAATTCAGACACTGGTAAGAAAATGACATTCACTACAGATTACATCATGTACATTTCTAGCAGGACATGGAATAAAATTTTTGTCGGGAGTTCTTCTTTAAGAATAGATGCTCCAGAATTGTTATTACATGGGGAATGTTTGTAGCAATTAAAACAGGCATGTCAGGAGAGGTGACAGATCCTCTTTAAGTATATGTTTGACTTGCCAGAAGATAATCTTAAATGGATTTCAGCTTTAATTATTCTGTACTCAGAAGTACAGGAAAACAAACCTGCTCTGTGACTGAGTGTCTGGGAGGGTGTGGGAACCATGTAACTTCTGTACTCCTCTTCAGAGGCGATCTCGGGGGAGACATTATCAGCAAATGATGGTGCTGAAAAGTGAGAGGTTTTCTCAGAGTTTGGCCCCATGTCACACTGATCCTATGGGAAACCAATAATAGAAATTAGGAGAGGGATTTATGCAATTGTAACCACAAAATAAACTTCTATATGGCACCAGATTTTACCATAATGCAGAATTTTATAGAATTCTATAAAACCAAATGCAGCACACACACACATATATACAGTACAGACCAAAAGTTTGGACACACCTTCTCAGTCAAAGAGTTTTCTGTATTTTCAGGACTATGACAATTGTAGATTCACACTGAAGGCATCAAAATTATGAATTAATACATGTGGAATTATATACTTAAAGGGGTTGGCCACCCTAAGTATCAAAAATCCAAAGTTTCCCCAGACAATAGCCAACACTATGAAGTATTTCTCAGGTGACAGGTACTGGCTGTACGTCATTTATCTAACCTGTTCACCATGACACACTTCCCTGGAGGAGCTCCCTCAGACAGGCTGTGTGGGAGGAGCAGCTGCAAAGTGAAAGTAACAATCCCAGCATGCACTGCAGCAAGCATGTCTAGAGGAGCAGTCACATGACCTCCCCGCCCATCTGTGTCCCCATAGAGACAAGAGCCCCTTAGATAATATCAATAACCCAGTTATCAGTGAATAACTGTTGTATAGACATAGCAATAGAAAGAACGCCCCATTCCCAACAGTAAAGGGGAGGGTGTTACTCTTTTCATAAATTTGCTGTGGGGCCCAGTCATTTCTAGTTGTGCCACTGGATGTAAGCCAAAAACAGAATGGGGGGGGGGTTATCATTTCCCTTGTTCCTAAAAAGTGGTGTTAAAAAGTTGCAAACTATGGGACAGATTTATCAAAACTGGTGTAAAGGAAAACTGGCTTGGTTGCCCATAGCAACCAATCAGATTCCACCTTTCATTTTTCAAAGCTCCTTTGGGAAATGAGAGGTGAAATCTGATTGGTTGCTATGGGCAACTAAGCAGTTTTAATAAATCTCCCTCTATGTGTTTGTAACTGCTTTTTTTTTTTTTTTTTTTTTTTAAAGGGCGTGACCAGTCAACCCAACAAATTTATGTTCATTTTCTCCAGTTTTCTGACTCAAATGAAGCCAGAAATCTATGGCAGCTCTGAGCTGTCATAGATTTCTGTTTAGGTGCACGGACTGCACAAATCGATCTGCCGACATACAGAGGAGCCTCCTGTCTATCATCATACGACCTGCTCCCAGCTGACAGCCCATCAATCATCTATGAATAAATGACTACCCTTCATCTGGGGAAAAAAGGGAAAGTCACTATATATAAAGTACAGGGGGTCACACATCACTATATATAAACTACAGGGGTTCACACATCACTATATATAATGTACAGGGGGTCACACATCACTATATATAATGTACAGGGGTTCACACATCACTATATATAATGTACAGGGGGTCACACATCACTATATATAATGTACAGGAGTTCACAGATCACTATATACAATGTACAGGGGGGTCACACATCACTATATATAATGTACAGGAGTTCACACATCACTATATATAATGTACAGGAGTTCACACATCACTATATATAATGTACAAGGGGTCACACGGCACTATATATAATGTACAGGGGGTCACACATCACTATATACAGTGTACAGGGGGTCACACATCATTATATATAATGTACAGGGGGTCACACATCTGTATATACAGTATAAAGGGGGTCACTGTACAGGGGTTCACAGATCTCTGTATGCAGTGGTGGGGGGGGTCACACATCAGTATATACAGTGTATGGTGGTGGTGGTGGTGTCAACTATTACTGCATACAGGGGGTCACACATCACTATATACAGTATAAAGTGATGATCACATATCACTGTATTGGGGGCATCATATATCACTATATACAGTGTGCAGGAAGGAGAGGGCACATATTTACAGATGACATCAGTGACTGCTGCTGCTATCACTGACCTCAGCCATACTGACAGCTCAGAAGGGGTTAAAGCTCCTGACCTGTTGGTCTGGCTGGAATAAACATGTCTGTGATAAGATCACATTGCAGAGTGGTCATAGACAGGACAGACACTAGGATTGCTCACACTTTGTTGTCCACAGCACCTTCCTGGCTCTGCTACATCACTGCAGTCAGTGAGGTTTATCACAGCTTCTCCTCAGTCTCTCTTCCTCTTTCAAAGTTTCTTTATTTCAGCTTCTAACAAGTTTCTCTGCTAAGCCCATTCAGCCCTGTATAGTTAGGACTGCAGTCACAGCAAAAGGAAACTTCTCTGACACAAGCAGGGTGCCTTTAGGACCCAGGAGCAGCACACTCCTTCCATGGACTAGTGCACGTGCAGGCATGGACGAGGCAGGCAGTTATGAGTGCAATACAGGAGGGGGTGTGGCTTCCAATAGCAAGGGAACCAGGCAGATCTGCTGCAGAAGATATATGAGGAAGTTTATTGTCTCCCTGCTTTCTTTAGAGTTTTAATAAGTGCTAACAAAGTGGCCAACCCCTTTAACAAAAAAGTGTGAAACAACTGAAAATATGTCTTATATTCTAGGTTCTTCAAAGTAGCCACCTTTTGCTTTGATTACTGCTTTGCACACTCTTGGCATTCTCTTGATGAGCTTCAAGAGGTAGTCACCTGAAATGGTTTTCACTTCACAGGTGTGCCCTGTCATGTTTAATAAGTGGGATTTCTTGGCTTATAAATGGGGTTGGGACCATGAGTTGCGTTGGGCAGAAGTCAGGTGGATACACAGCTGATAGTCCTACTGAATAGACTGTTAGAATTTGTATTATGGCAAGAAAAAAGCAGCTAAGTAAAGAAAAACGAGTGGCCATCATTACTTTAAGAAATGAAGGTCAGTCAGTCCGAAAAATTGAGAAATCTTTGAAAGTGTCCTAAAGTGCAGTCGCAAAAACCATCAAGCGCTACAAAGAAACTGGCTCACATGAGGACCGCCCCAGGAAAGGAAGACCAAGAGTCACCTCTGCTGCGGAGGATAAGTTCATCCGAGTCACCAGTCTCAGAAATCGCAGGTTAACAGCAGCTCAGATTAGAGACCAGGTCAATGCCACACAGAGTTCTAGCAGCAGACACATCTCTACAACAACTGTTAAGAGAAGACTGTGTGCAGCAGGCCTTCATGGTAAAATAGCTGCTAGGAAACCACTGCTAAGGACAGGCAACAAGCAGAAGAGACTTGTTTGGGCTAAAAGAACACAAGGAATGGACATTAGACCAGTGGAAATCTGTGCTTTGGTCTGATGAGTCCAAATTTGAGATCTTTGGTTCCAACCACCGTGTCTTTGTGCGACTCAGAAAAGGTGAACGGATGGACTCTACATGCCTGGTTGAAGCATGGAGGAGGAGGTGTGATGGTGCTTTGCTGGTGACACTGTTGGGGATTTATTCAAAATTGAAGGCATACTGAACCAGCATGGCTACCACAGCATCTTGCAGCGACATGCTATTCCATCCGGTTTGCGTTTAGTTGGACCATCATTTATCAACAGGACAATGACCCCAAACACACCTCCAGGCTGTGTAAGGGCTATTTGACCAAGAAGGAGAGTGATGGGGTGCTACGCCAGATGACCTGGCCTCCACAGTCACCAGACCTGAACCCAATCGAGATGGTTTGGGGTGAGCTGGACCGCAGAGTGAAGGCAAAAGGGCCAACAAGTGCTAAGCATCTCTGGGAACTCCTTCAAGACTGTTGGAATACCATTTCAGGTGAACTACCTCTTGAAGCTCATCAAGAGAATGCCAAGAGTGTGCAAAGGAGTAATCAAAGCAAAAGGTGGCTACTTTGAAGAACTTAGAATATAAGACATATTTTCAGTTGTTTCACACTTTTTTGTTAAGTATATAATTCCACATGTGTTAAAGGGGTTGGCCACTTTGTTAGCACTTATTAAAACTGTAAAGAAAGCAGGCAGACAAACTTCCTCATATATCTTCTGCAGCAGATCTGCCTGGTTCCTTTGCTATTGGCAGCCATGCCCCCTCTGTGCTTCTCTCATAGCTCCCTGCCTCGTCCATGCCAGCACGTGCTCTAGTCCATGGAAGGAGTGTGCTGCTCCTGGGTCCTAAAGGCACCCTGCTTGTGTCAGAGAAGTTTCCTTCTGCTGTGACTTCAGTCCTGACTATACAGGGCTGAAGGGGCTTAGCAGAGAAACTTGTTAGAAGCTGAAATAAAGAAACTTTGCAAGAGGAAGAGAGAATGAGGAGAATCTGTGATGTAACTCACTGACTGCAGTGATGTAGCAGAGCCAGGAAGGTGCTGTGGACAACAAAGTGTGAGCAATCCTAGTGTCTGTCCTGTCTATGACCACTCTGCAATGTGATCTTATCACAGACATGTTTATTCCAGCCAGACCAACAGGTCAGGAGCTTTAACCCCTTCTGAGCTGTCAGTATGGCTGAGGTCAGTGATAGCAGCAGCAGTCCCTGATGTCATCTGTAAATATGTGCCCTCTCCTTCCTGCACACTGTATATAGTGATATATCATGCCGCCAATACAGTGATATGTGATCACCACTTTATACTGTATATAGTGATGTGTGACCCCCTGTATACAGTAATAGTTGACACCACCACCATACACTGTATATACTGATGTGTGACCCCCCCACCACTGCATACAGAGATCTGTGAACCCCTTACAGTGACCCCTTTATACTGTATATACAGATGTGTGACCCCCCTGTACATTATATATAGTGATTTGTGACCCCCCCTGTACATTATATATAATGATGCGTGACCCCCTATACATTATATATAGTGATGTGTGACCCCCCTGTACTTTACATATAGTGACTTGTGACCCCCCTGTACATTACATATAGTGATGTGTGACCCCCCCTGTACATTATATATAGTGATGTGTGACCCCCTGTACATTATAGTGATGTGTGACCCCCTGTACATTATATATAGTGATGTGTGACCCCCTGTACATTATATATAGTGACTTGTGACACCCCTGTATGTTATATATAGCTATTTGACTACACTCATTTTCCTTTTTCCCCCAGATGAAGGGTAGTCATATATTCATAGATGATTGATGGGCTGTCAGCTGGGAGCAGATCGTATGATGATAGACAGGAGGCTCATCTGTATGTCAGCAGATCAATTTGTGCAGTCCGTGCACCTAAACAGAAATCTGACAGCTCAGAGCTGCCATAGATTTCTGGCTTCATTTGAGTCAGAAAACTGGTGAAAATGAACATAAATTTGTTGGGGTGACTGGTCACACCCGGTCTCTCCCATTGTCACGCCCTTTAAAAAAAAAAAAAAAAAAAAAGCGCAGTTAAAAATTTGCAAACACATAGAGGGAGATTTATTAAAACTCCTGTAAAGGAAAACTGGCTTAGTTGCCCATAGCAACCAATCAGATTCCACCTCATTTCCCAAAGGTGCTTTGAAAAATGAAAGGTGGAATCTGATTGGTTGCTATGGGCAACCAAGCCAGTTTTCCTTTACACCAGTTTTGATAAATCTGTCCCATAGTTTGCAACTTTTTAACACCACTTTTTAGGAACAAGGGAAATGATAACCTTCCCCCCTCATTCTGTTTTTGGCTTACATCCAGTGGCACAACTAGAAATGACTGGGCCCCACAGCAAATTTATGAAAAGGGTAACACCCCCCCTCCTTTACTGTTGGGACTGGGGCGTTCTTTATTATATATATTTATATTGCTATGTCTGTACAACAGTTATTCACTGATAACTGGGTTATTGATATTATCTAAGGGGCTCTTGTCTCTATGGGAACACAGGTGGGCAGGGAGGTCATGTGACTTCTCCTCTAGACATGCTTGCTGCAGTGCATGCTGGGATTGTTACTTTCACTTTGCAGCTGCTCCTCCCACACAGCCTGTCTGAGGGAGCTCCTCCAGGGAAGTGTGTCATGGTGAACAGGTTAGATAAATGACGTACAGCCAGTACATGTCACCTGAGAAATACTTCATAGTGTTGGCTATTGTCTGGGGGAATTTTGGATTTTTGATACTTAGGGTGGCCAACCCCTTTAATTCATAGTTTTGATGCCTTCAGTGTGAATCTACAATTTTCATAGTCATAAAAATACAGAAAACTCTTTGAATGAGAAGGTGTGTCCAAACCTTTGGTCTGTACTGTATATGTGTGTGTGTGTATATATATATATATATATATATATATATATATATATATATATATATATATATGCACCAAGAAGGAATTGTTGCAATTAAATAACACTTGTGTGTGAATGATATATGTAAGTCAAAACGGATCAGCTTATTGGGGAAACTTTACAATTGAAAGGAGGCTCTAGCACAATGTTAGGCCTCCTCTAGCCTGGATACAGGATGAGATACGGTTAAGCATGAAGGCATACAGGTTCTCTATGGTATCCTGCTGCACATCTGACCACAGATGTTACAGCTGGGCCTGTAGATCCTGCAGACATGTAGGCTGCTGAAGCTGGTGTCCCAGCTGGCTCCATAAATGCTTAACTGGCGATAAATCTGTTGACCAAGCAGTGTTACAATCTGGGAAATCCTTCCTGCGAGTGGCAAGCATTATCCTGCTGAAAAATGCCAGTTGGAAGCCTTGCCATAAGCGGCAAAACATGTGACTGCAGGATGTCCTGCACACATCACTGAGCTGTTAGTGTTCCTCATATCTCTACTAGGGGAATGATGATATGTGATGGATCTCAAGATCATTTCACAAGCAATTGGGGTAGTGTGTCGCTCCACAGCAAAGGTGTTTGCCATGTGTGTGTGCCCTCGCGTAACCAATGCTCCCAATACTTCCTAACAACTAAGTCAGAAAGGCCTGGATCAGTGATGGCTAACCTCCAGCACTCCAGCTGTGGTGAAACTACGACTCCCAGCATGCTCCATTCATTTTTGTGAAGTTCTGAGAACAGCCAAGCAAGTTTGCATCTTGGGAGTTGTAGTTTTACCACAGATAGAGTGCATCACAGGCCTAGATGGTGGAGAATTCATCGAAACAATCATCCTGCTTCTCTCAGTCCAATGATGTGCCCCCTCTCAAAGTCTGACAACTGGGCAACATGTCTGAATGCATCATAAATGCATGTCTAGCAATCAGCGATCTCTCACTGCAATGTACACAACTCAAAAGTAGCCTCTAAGAGCCTTTTTATAGGCAGTGGGGAAGCACTTTTGTGGCAAGACCCAATGTCTAATCAGACTGCACCAGGAATCATTTACTTACCTGCCTGAGACATAACTGCATGCTGTGTTTTGCAGCAATCTGATAAATTTACTGTATGCTTTATCTGAGTTTCCAATTTTTCAAAGGTTTTGTTTAGCAACTGTATTCCAATAAATATACTTTATATTCTGAGTCGCTTGATCATTTACATGATGGTGATGAAAAGCCAGATGTTAACATTTCACACATTCGTTATTACTAATTATTAGCCATTTACAAGCAGTTGGAGCTGGAGTCAGAGTTTGGAAAAATACAGAAGTCTGAGTCATAGCAGGAAGTTTGGCTTACCTCCATTGCCCTGGGTATCAAACAAGTGAAACTAAAAGGGATTTTCTGACTGCAGGAACCCTTAGAAAGAAGGAGCTGCGACAATCATGAAGGCATTGTGCCTGGTTTAACCAGTGAATCTCCTGGAGACTGACTCCCGGTCAGCAGCATACTGTATATTCAGATGTGACATATCATCACTGCAGTATTTTCTATATTGATCATTTTAGGTTACTTTCATACTTGTGTTTTTGCCTGATCCGGCAAGAATCAGCAAAAACACTTCTGTTACTGATAATACAACCATCTGCATCCATTATAAAGGATCTGGTTGTATTATCTTTAACATACCCAAGATGGATCCATCATGAACTCCATTGAAAGTCAATGGGGAACGGATCAATTTTCTATTGTGTCAGATTGTGTCCGAGTAAACGGATCCGTCCCCATTGACTTACATTGTGGGTTTTGCCGGATCCGTCTTGCTCCACATCCCATGATAGAAAGAAAACAGCAGCTTGCAGCGGTTTGTTCTCCGGTATGGGAAGGCAACCAAACGGAACGGAATGTATTTTGGAGCATTACGTTCTGTTACGTTTCGTCCCCACTGACAATGAATGGGGACAAAACAGAAGCGCTTTTCTCCGGTATTGAAATCCTATGACGGATCTCAATACCGGAAAATGTAAACGGAAGTGTGAAAGTAGCCTTAATCAGTGCCAAACGCAGTCATGAGATGAAACGCACGTAGACAAATCACCTATCGTCCAGTGTTTTACACAGAAGCCACAGATTTTACAATGCAGGTACCTGATGATGGAACAGGATATCCCCTTCCATCAGGACACCACAGAATTCACATGGAATGACGACACTCTGAGGACTGTGAGCCGGAGGTGGAGATGACCTGAGATGTTCAGTGAAGTCCAGCGGAGGACTAGGGGAACGTCTTCTAACCGAGGAAGTGACACTGGGCCTGCAACCAGACTGCAAACAAAGAAATCACTTGAAATTTTTCTGAATTAAAAACCAACATAAACAAAAGCTGGATAACTATTCACTAAATATAGGAGAGTGTCAGAACAAATTCAGAGGGGAAAATATATAATCATTGTGGGGCAGAATTATTTGTGCGCACAACACTTCCTGTACTGCAATTACAATGCACCAAGCTTTCCACAACGTCAAATTCTGCAAAGATATGAAATTGTGTATATATAAATGACACTATCCGGAAAATAAAAATTCTGCATTTTATGGAGCAAAATGCAGAACTAAAAGGTGAGGAGTCAGCAGAAAGTAAAAAAAAACCACAGCATGAAATGATGCAAACAGCACAATAGGAAGCTACAGAAAGTGGATGTTCATCATGATTGTCCTGTATTTGAAGGATATAATCTAGCAAGAACTGAAGCTCAGCTTGTTTGATAAGCGCAGTCATAATGAAAGGGACTGTGAATTGTGGCGTTGGTACCTGGTGTAAGATAAGATCATGTTCCGGAAAGAGCTCTTCGCAGAACTCGCAGGGCAGCTGGATGGCATCGGCTGTGGAGACAAACATGAGGTTAAAAAATAAACCAACTTCATCTTAAGGACCCATTCGCATGACTGTGGGGCCGCCGTACCTGTGTTGCAGACGGCAAACCACAGGTCCATAAAACGGAGGCACCAGCCATGTGAGCTACGCATTTGCTTTGTGGACCAATTGACTTTAATGGGTCTGCAATCTGCAAGATGCGGAGAAAGATAGGACAAGTTTTATTTTTTGCGGTGTGGAGGCACAGACCCAGATGCACACAAACGCCCTTCTACGTGCTTCCAGGTCCGTGCCGCGAAATAAAGAACATGCCCTATCTTTCTTCGCATCTTGCGGATCGTGGACCCATTGAGTTCACATGGCTGGTGCCCGTTTTCCAGATCTGCGGCTTGCAGACCACAACACAGGCACGGCGGCAGTACGGAACGGAAGACATACGGAAAGTCTTCCGTAGTGTTCCGTAATTTTGCGGACCCATTGACTTTAATGGGGCTACGGACGTGTTTTGCGGCCAAGTATAGGACATATTTCCTTTTTTTTGCGGGAGAACTTCCGTAATATACGGATGCGGAATGCACACGGTGTGCATTCCGCATTTTTTTTTTCTCCTATGGAAAAATGAAATGCGGATAAGATACGGAAATGAACATACAGTCGTGTGAATGGGGCCTAAGGGTACAGCCACATGTGGCATAAATGCTGAGGATTTTCTATAGTGGCGTCAAGTGTAGAAAATATACGTTTCGCGGTAGCAGCAAAGTAGATGAGATTTAGACTCATCCACAAGCTGCGTAATCACTCTGCAGTGAAAAAGAGAGAAATAACGGTATGAAATATTACAAGTTATTTCAATGCTCGGCCCTAAATAAAACGTACCGGTGGGTGCACTGGGTGAATTTAAGTGCGCAGATTCACTGGTGGAGAAATAGTTATGGTTGCTCCGTCCCCGGACATTCGTCTTCATTTTATTATCTTTGCAGTAGTAGTCACTCCAGAAGTCAAAGTTATCTTCTAGGACGGGCCCATCAGACTCAGGACTCGATCGAGTTCTGTTCTGATGACTTTGAAGACGGGAATGATCATAATTGCGGAATGGTTTAGGCTTTTCCTCCAAAAGGTGATCAAATAAATCCAGTGGACTGTCTATGTCCAGATCCTGAGGAGTCCGATCTCTGCCTAAAAAGAGAGAAAACAGGGCTTATTATAAGACTAAGGAAATCCTGACATGACTGCAATATGAAATCATTACCGTCCATGTTTCTCATAACAGCCAGGTCCCTTTACACTCATCCAAGGGAATGCATCGCCCAATGGAACAAACGATCAGGCATGCTGAAATCCAACATGCTCCATCCTTCATTCCCCTGCCGCCTGTAGTCAGGTGAGTTGTGACACCCTCACACACATTAGACGGTTGGCTGATGCCGCCAGTGCATGTCTAATGGGGATGGAAACCTTCAGTTCTTTTTCTCAGGTATCACAGATTGAGATGAAACTGTCAGAAGATAGCACTGATAGGAGTCCATGCACATTAAGAGGTTAAAATAAAGCAGACCTGTCACCTCGCCCAGCATGTCTAATTTAGTAAATAATTGTATTCTACATGAAATGACCGTCCTGAAACATCTATTCTTATGACTGTTTTGTCATTGCTCTGTTATTCCTGCTAAAAATGTATAACTGGATGTTACTAGTTAAAGGGTTATTCCCATCAAAGACAATGGGGGAATATCGCTAGGATATGTCCCATTGTCTGATAGGTGCGGGTCCCAGCTCAACAAGAATGGAGCGGAGAGTGCTGTGGCTGGAGGACCCCGGGTTTCCCAGGGTCCGGCCACCACCAGACGCAGCTCCCCGCTGCTCCCATAGAAGTGAATGGGAGCACACCGGGCCTGCGCGGCGACTGCTCCCATTCATTTCTATGGAGCCGATGGAAATAGCTATTTTCAGCAGCCCCATAGAAATTAAAGGAGGATGGCTGCGCATGCGCAGTGCGCCCTCCTCAACTTTCCCGGCTCCGTTCTCCGTGTAGGTGAGGATCCCAGAGGTGGGACCCGCACATATCCTAGCGATATGCCCCCATTGTCTATGATGGCAAAACCCCTTTAAGAGAGTGCCCCTGTACAATACGCCACTGGCAGCAGTGGTCGGATAGTGTTAGAAGGTACAGGGACACTCTCCTCACTGCTAGAACCCAGTTGGACTTTTATAGCAGACTGATGGAAAGTCATTCATAAACGTCAGATAGGAATAATAGAGAAATGGCACAACAAAGTCAGATGAAAAGATGCTCCAAAGGTGTTCAGATATGGTAACAGGTCCACTGTAAAGTACAAGCAACACAGTTTAGAAATCTGGGTCTTAGACGATACACATACATAGGAAATACATGTTATAACATCAACAGCGCCCAGGTGATGCATGGGCCACACAACTCCACCACAGCGGCCAGGTGATGCATGGGCCACACAACTCCACCGCAGCGGCCAGGTGATGCATGGGCCACACAACTCCACCGCAGGGGCCAGGTGATGCATGGGCCACACAACTCCACCGCAGGGGCCAGGTGATGCATGGGCCACACAACTCCACCGCAGGGGCCAGGTGATGCATGGGCCACACAACTCCACCGCAGGGGCCAGGTGATGCATGGGCCACACAACTCCACCGCAGGGGCCAGGTGATGCATGGCCACACAACTCCACCGCAGGGGCAGGTGATGCATGGGCCACACAACTCCACCGCAGCGCCCAGGTGATGCATGGGCCACACAACTCCACCGCAGGGGCCAGGTGATGCATGGGCCACACAACTCCACCGCAGGGGCCAGGTGATGCATGGGCCCACACAACTCCACCGCAGGGGCCAGGTGATGCATGGGCCACACAACTCCACCGCAGGGCCAGGTGATGCATGGGGCCACACAACTCCACCGCAGGGGCCAGGTGATGCATGGGCCACACAACTCCACCGCAGGGGCCAGGTGATGCATGGGCCACACAACTCCACCGCAGGGGCCAGGTGATGCATGGGCCACACAACTCCACCGCAGGGCCAGGTGATGCATGGGCCACACAACTCCACCGCAGGGCCAGGTGATGCATGGGCCACACAACTCCACCGCAGGGGCCAGGTGATGCATGGGCCACACAACTCCACCGCAGGGGCCAGGTCATGCATGGGCCACACAACTCCACCGCAGGGGCCAGGTGATGCATGGGCCACACAACTCCACCGCAGGGGCCAGGTGATGCATGGGCCACACAACTCCACCGCAGCGGCCAGGTGACCCCTATATCAAATAGGATGTGCAGGAACCCAAACACAGCGCCCTGGGGATCAGGGAAGTACGATTCCCTCCACAGGTCTGCCACGCTGGGGATGTCCGCCGACAAAGCCCCAGGGATCAACAAGCCCTTTAAATCAGTGAGGGAATTCACAGTTTATCTCCTGTGGTGACAAAGGATTGGGCATGTTGAAATCCAAAATACTCAATCATTCTGTCTCAACTGCTGGGTGGAAAGGAGCTAGGAGACCTTCATAATAGAGTCTGTTCACATTATATAAGGTCTGTCACATAACGGTCACTGGCCGCACCAGACAGACCGCACTTATAAGGGATTTTCACAATACCAGTAGCTCTGAATGCTGTGTTATTAATTCTATCAAATCGGACCCAATCTGCAACGTGTTAGATCATTACCAGCTCAGAAACCTTACCTCTACCTTGTTCTCTCCTCGTGTTTTGGTTTAGGTCATCTAATTGGGTTAAAATGGGATTTCTATAAAACCTCTTGGGTACGTGACTTGGCATCTGAGAAAGCAGGTTGTTCACTAAGGCGCTTCTACTGTTCCCAGACAGAAGTGACGGCACCGCGTAATCTCTGGTGTCCTCCCAACTGTGGACTCTCGTTGGTTTCTTCTGCGGCTTCACTTTGCCACACACAGTCGGGTGCTCCGTGAGGTCCTTAATCATTACACTGGATCCACAATTCTCACACTGCTCAGTCCGAGCGCCACAATAATCTTCATGATTTTCTAGTGTATTAAAGGTCACTTCCAGCTCACAAAACTGGCATTTAACCAGACGCAAAGGACAAGAGGATTTCTGAAAAAAAATAAAAAAATAAACTTTCAAATACTAGTGCACT
Organism: Rhinella marina; assembly: GCA_900303285.1. NCBI lineage: Eukaryota > Metazoa > Chordata > Amphibia > Anura > Bufonidae > Rhinella > Rhinella marina. The sequence goes on from ONZH01004202.1 coordinate 315,207, forward strand.
GCATTTCAGGTTACCCCATGGAGTATGACAGCTGACTGTTTCCATCCTTTATTAATAGGTCACAGATTTATATAATACATGCAATGACTACAGACAGACATAAGCTGCACATCAGACATCATTTTCGTATTTCTCAGTCGTAAGTAACCGAAGGCTTCATTCTAAGCCCATCCACCACCTGTAGGCCTTATGCTCACAACTGTATCAGTTTTGTGGTCAACAAAACATGGACTACGTCTGCGTGACATCTGGTTTTTTTTGCGGACCTATTCACTTCTATGGGTCAGTGGTCCGCATTTTGCGGCCAAGAATAGGACATGAACAAACTTGAACAGAGTTCATCAGAATGCTTTCCATTCCATTGCGTTGCGTTCCCATGACGCACACAAAACGTCCGCAAGCAGCGTTTTTGTGTACAGCATGGGATACTGATAAAGAAGGATCCGGCATGAAACACAATGTACGTCAATGGACACAGAAAAAATGGACCCAATGCCCATTGACTTACAATGGATTTAGTGCCGGATCAGTCTTGTTCATTTTGGAGATAATACAAACAGATCCATTCTGAACGGATGCAGATGGTTGTATTATTGACTAGATGTGTTTTGGCTGATCACCTGCCGGATCCAGCAAAAATGCAGATGTGAAAGTAGCCTAAGAAGATGTTCTGTTCACCAGATGATCTGGCCAAGGAAAGTGGCGGCATGTGGACCTATATAAAGAAACAACTAGGGAAGACAAGGATTGTGTCACCTCTGCATACCCTCCTGTCAAGAATGTCTCATTCAGTGGGGGTCATTTACTAAACATGTCAAAATGATCATCTTTTACGTCGGGTTTTTTGCCTTCCTCTGGATCAACTTGTAGGATAAAGGCTGAACTGGATGGACAGATATCTTTTACTATGTAAACAAGCGTAAAAGGGTGAAAACGATTTGAGTCAGGGGTTGGAGTAGATTTCACTCTGCCGGAGGTGCGCCTAATGTGCCTGCATCTCGTCATAAATTAGCCGAATCTTCCAGCCGAATCTACCACTTGGAACCAAACCAGAGTTCGGGAAATGTTTTTTTACAGTACAAATTAATTTCTGAAGTTATTACCCGAAGTCTCGTGAGACTTCGTGAAGTAATAACTTCGGCTCATTGAAGCCAAGAAAGAATGAGCTTGCCTGTCTTGTTTTCCAGCTCAACACTGGGAGTCACTTAATAGAAAGGAGATGGCTTCATATTCAACCATGTGCGCCAAAATTTAACCAATTTAAACATTTTAAACCAATTTTGCAACCGAAATTAAAACCAATAGTTGGTTTAAAGGTAGACAAAAGTGTCTATGCCCATCCTGTGTACATTTTAGGCCTCATGCACACAACCGTAGTTTGGGTCCGCGTCCTAAAAATGCAAACAGCACAGGGATTTCATCCACGTGCTGATCGCATTTGTGTCGGCCGTTTTGAAAAAATATAGAACATATCATATTCTTGTACACTTTGCAGACAAGAATAGTCATTTCTAGTATTAGAATGCACACAGCCGGTATCCGTATTTTGTGGACCGCAAGCAAGATCAGTAAATCTGCCCCAATGCGTTTACTGACGGGGTCCTGATTATGTCAGTAAGTGTCACAGAATAGACAGTAAGTGTCACAGCTCATAGTGCTGTGTGCCAGGGCAGGCTGTGCTGCAAGACTGGGTACAGATTACGTAGGTGGCACTATACAGAAAACATTGGTGATCCTCATTTTGCACAGGCACATGGTATTATACAGGGTAGTGCTGGCGTAGTCCAATAGCTTACACGCCTGGTGATGTACATGTTGATTCTTGTCTAACTAGTTTGTTCAGTATTTTGTCTAGTAGTGAGCAAGTAGTAGATCCGGGCCCTGCATTTCCAAATGGTTATCACCTGCAGAACTCCAAGGTTTTGTTTCAATGCAATTTTAATGGTTCCAAGCATATAGCTTGACAAGAAGCAGCTCTGAAGCTCAAAACGTTTTCGGCTTATTGCCTTCTTCAGTGAGCTGGAATATATACGTACATACAGAAAATAAGTAAATATGCTTAAAATCAGTTATATCACATGTTACAGAATAGAAGACAGACATTAGTAATGGCGGGATGTAATTACTTCCAAATTTACATGCTTATATATTATTATGAGCCAGGCTGAAAGTCCCAGGAAGTTCAAAGGGATTTTCAGAGATATTTTTACTGGTGACCTGTCCTTTGGATAGGTCATCAGTACCTGATCAGTGAGGGTCCGACATCCGACACCCTTAAAGTGGGCAAATGAGACCAGCACAAATACAGTGGGGTCAATATAAAGAGAATCAATCATTATAAAATAGACATTCCTGAGAATTCTGCGTTCTACAAAAGTACACCATAAACTGACCTCATGTTCCTCCAGTGCACACTTCTCCATGGTCATGCTGCATTTGCAGGTCACCTGCAAAAGATTCATAAAAATGATGTAAGCAGCAGTGAGATGTAACAAGCATATATACACGGATGCGTTACAATGTGACATCTATAAACCAGACCTGAATATTTTAGGCATGGTTTATACAATAACTAACCACAACTGAACATCGACTCTTCATTCAATGAATTTAAGAAACTCCAGTATCTGAAACCTATCCTGTCCTTCTGTCAGCTGGACTTCATCAGCCCCTGCATAAAAACCTTGGATGTTTCCATTCACTAAGGCTACGGCCTCACAGTTTATTGGAGCAGGTTTTGAGGCAGATCTGCCTGCAGAATTTTCAGCCAAAGCCAGAAGTGGATCCACCAGGAAAGAAAAGTATAAATCCTTCCTTTATTATATTTCTGATTCCTTTTGAATCCACTTCTGACTTTGGGCCCAAATTCTGCAAGCAGATCTGCCTCAAAACCTCCTCCAAAAAATTGAGCGGCCGTAACCTGACAGAAAAAGACAAAAAAACGGTGAGAAACTGAAACGGTTTGTAAGATATAGTAAGACTAGCATTTCATACACCAGTCCTAAAGTTCATTGGCATAAAATGCAACATTTATTAAAGGGGTATTCTCATCTTAGACAATGGGGGCATATTGCTTGGATAAGCCCCCATTGTCTTATAGGTGCGGGTCCCAGACAACCACCTCCGGGGTCCGGCCACCACCAGGCGCAGCTCCCCCGCTGCTTTCATAGAAATGAATGGGAGCGCACCGCACATGCAGGGCCACAGCTCCCATTCATTTCTATGTAGCCGACGGAAATAGCCGAGCCAGCGCTCAGCTATTTTCGCCAGCCCCATAGAAATGAATGGGGGGCGGTCCGCTAAAGGAATCTGCACTGTCGCAGCTACAATCACGAAATTTGGCACACAGGTATATCAAGTGTTCGGGAAGGTTTTAGAACAGGTCTCCGCTCTCCAGGACGTACCGTTCCTGAGATATTCTCAAAAAATGCATTAGCCAATAGAAACCTGTTCACATGACCTTTATCAGCCAATAGAAGCTCACAGGCAGTTAGTCTCCACACACACACACCAAGTTTCCATAACAACCCAGCCAGTTCATTGCTGTAGGTCTGCTTTAAAGGGGCAGAGCGCTGTGGATGACACTGTTAAAGGGGTATTCCGGTTACCATAACTGTAACCTATGTTTTAGGCTAATTCATCATCAATCGTTTCCTCATATAATGTAAATTTCACATATTTACCATTTCTTCAGTAGTAATAAAAGATGTTTTCTTCCACTGCTACCCACTGTGTTTCCTCCTAAATTACTATGGCTTCGACCTGTAATTCAGGCCACCTCAAAAGAAGGACCTAAAAGCCCCACCCCCAGGTCCCACAAAGTCACGCCCCCGACTGAGTCAGGACACGCCCCTACCACTCCTCAGTGGACGGGGATTGAAAAAATGAAGGTAAAAATCAACTTCTGTCAGCTGCAGGGGAGAGAGGGAGGGTGAATTTCTCCCTACAGCTCATGCTCAGACTGCACAGTGCTGCTGTCTGAGAGTGAGCTGTTCAAAAGGACATCCCTGTGTCCATCGAGGCCCTGCGCATTACGGAGGACAGGGAGTCTGAAAGCCGGACTGTCCAGCCTCAAACCGAACCTCTGGCTACCCTAAGGGCAGGCTGATGTTAGGGTGGCCAGACGTCCGGTTTTAGGCTGGACAGTCTGGTTTTCTGGCTCTCCGTCCTTTGTCTGGCCAAGTGCCTGGACAGACGCAGGGATGTCCACCTTTTCAGTAGCTCAGACAGCTTCTCCTCTATGTCTCCACGGAGCCAGGGGGCGTGGCCTCATGTTTAGGGGTGTGGCTCAATGGAGATCGGGGACGTGGGTTCACGTTTGGGGGCATGGCTGGTGAGGTCCGGCTTTCTGGGGTGAAGACAGTGGCCACCCTAGCTGCTGTGGAGGTCACAGTAAAAAAGGGGAGGGCACTGTGGATGTTATTCTCTATATCTTTTAACAACACACATACACACACACACAAACATTAAATGAAATAGATGAAATATACCCAGGCGAAGCCGGGTCCTTCTGCTAGTGTATATATATATGTGGTATCGTTGTAATCGTACTGACCTGGAGGAGGAAACTAACAGGTCAGTTTTACTGTATAGGGAACTTCGTAAAAATAAAACCCATAAAACTGTTACAGAACTGCAGTTTTGTTTCCAATTTCACCCCATTTGAAATTTTCTTTCCGACTCCTCACTACACCATATGCAATGTTAAATGGTGGAATTAGAAAATGCAACTTGCCCCACAAAAACAAGCCCTCATACAAATAAGTGACAGTATTTTTTTCGTTTGACCTGAAAATAACTAACACAAAAACGTGATAATAAAAAACAGAAAACAGTTATAAATACATTATGGAGTCCAAACTAAATCATCTGTATAAAACTATTCCTGCCAACTCTTACCGAGGCATGTTCACTGGCATGGTGATCTTCCATGTCACTTCTGGGGATCGGCTCTTTGCACAGATCACATATGGTGATATTGCGTCTGCAGTGAATCTCATGGATGGTGAAGTTAACCACAGGAATGTCGCGTTTACTATATAAACCATACAAAAAGAGTAAGATTAAAAGCTGATAAAGAACGGTCTTGCTGTAACTTTTCATTCTTATTTTAAGAGAATCTGTCTGTAATCAGTATCGAACCAGGCAGAGATCGCAATGACGCCTGTACAAGACATTTTACTCCCTCAAAAACGTCTTAAACTTCTCCCTGCCAGGGCAAAACGGGACAAATAGGACTTCAGTGATTGATATCACTCTCTGTGTAAGTGTGTACATATAGATAGCTGTCAGTCACTGATAGCTGTACATGGGGAGGTGTTATCAGTGCTTGATAGCATTCTCTGTGTAAGTGCGTATATAGAGATAGCCATCAGTCACTGATAGCTGTACATGGGGAGGTGTTATCAGTGATTGATAGTATTCTCTGTGTAAGTGCGTATATAGAGATAGCCATCAGTCACTGATAGTTGTACACAGGGAGGTGATATCAGTGATTGATAGTATTCTCTGTATAAGTGTGTATACATAGCTGTCAGTCACTGATAGCTGTACACAGGGGAGGTGTTATCAGTGATCAATAGCATTCTCTGTGTAAGTGTGTATACATAGATAGATGTCAGTCACTGAAAGTTGTACACAAGGCTGGTCTTAACTTCAGAAAATGCAGAGATTTAAATGTAAAAAAATATCCCCATTATCCCACAAAAAGACATATCTGCTCAGCTTTTCCTGCTCTATAACTTGCTGCATGCAGATTACATTGGATTTGACAGGTTCCCTTTAAGTGTGTGGAGTTCCACAGTGTATAGACTATAAGCAGATTTAATAAATGAGTAATCTGAGGCTCACACACTTACTATATATCAAAGGGCAAATGGATTTAAGCCAATTTATTGCTTAGGTTAGAAGTACAGGTAAGCAAATATAATATCTGAGATCCAAAAAGCCAATCGTTCTTTCCCTGTTATCTTAAATGTCCTTTTTCTCACACTACACCATTTTATTATAGGCCACTCCACTTTTTTGTGACACGGCTCCGCCCCCCTCATATGATATGTCAAACTCTTCTAGATGAGTGAGTTGGCAAGTATGAGGTCATCTGGTTCTGCCAAAACTTGTGGATTCGGTCAACTTTTATCTAATGCGCAGGTCACCATTAGAACCTCTTTATATACAGGTGTCTTACATACAGTCTGCAATGGAGTTTCATGCAGAGTATTGTATCCTCTTCATGTGGATAGGGTTTGCATTCTTATATATTGTACAGATTATTGTGTACTTTTGCTATTAGGTTAGGTTTAGATCTGTGGTGCATTTTTCTTTTTTCTGTTCTGGTATAGGAAAATTTAAACAAATTCAGCAGCCCCCAATGAACCCCAGTGACTACAATGGAGTCTGTGAGGTTCCTGGCAATCTGCTGGGCAGTGGCCTGTTACAAGGATATGTTCTGTACTCAGCTTGCTGAATCTTTCACAGAGCAGACGCCTGTCTGCTCAGGAGGCTCCACTGCCTCTGCCTGAGCTACAACTACTTCTAGCTCCTACTTCTTTGTCAAAACCTGCAATGGAGGCTCCAGAAGAAACCTTCGATGTTCTGTATGGATATGTATTACATAGCACCAGAACTGATCCCTGAGACATTTCTGTCCTCCGCCCATAACAAGCAATCCACAAGCTGCCATTGTGAAACATTACTCACCAGTTTCCACACAGCAGTGTCTCCTGCTCAGCACTGGAAGCCATGGTCAGCGTCTCTAAAGGAAACAGCACAGTCACTATCACTTTCATTTCTCAGTAAGGCAATAAAAATGAAGAACGTTCCTCAGAAACCCCCTCCTGGAGAACACACTCTACTACAGGAGCTCTAGAATCTGTATGGAGGAGGTCACATGGAGATAAAACATCCCTCAATCTAAAAATAATAAAGTTCTGAAAGTTCTGGAGGTAAAGACAGGAAGGTCAAGAAATTAAGTTTTGATGTACGCAGCCAACTTATGGATCCTTGTGGCACAGAACTGTAATAGTCCTTGCTCTTTACCAAGTCTGCTCCTGAGACAAGTGACTGAGCTAAGTGACCTGTAGAGTTAGAAGAGTTGTAAAGAAGTTGTAAAAAGTTTGCAGTAAGTAGTTTAGGCTACTTTCACACTGGCGGCAGGCCTGATCCGGCAGGTGAAGGGTGCTGCCGGATCAGGCCTGCCGCAGTGACATGTGTGGAGCCGGAACCGCGCTCCGGCCCCACACATGTCACACAGTACATACATATACATACACATAAACATACACACACATATAGACATACAAACACACATACATACTTACATGCTCCCCGGCAGGTCTTCGGAGCGTCAGGACGGCTCACACAGGTCACGATTCCCCACAGCGCCCTCTGCTGGGCGCCTGGTGGAATCGTCATCTGACGATTCCACCAGGCGCCCAGCAGAGGGCGCTGTGGGGAATCGTGACCTGTGTGAGCCGTCCTGACGCTCCGAAGACCTGCCGGGAGCATGTAAGTATGTATGTGTGTTTGTATGTCTTTATGTGTGTGTATGTTTATGTCTGTATGTGTCTATGTGTACCTGGATCCGTAATGGACTCCATTGAAAGTCAATGGAGGGCGGATCCGGTTACCATTATGGTCACACCAGACGGATCCACCCCCATTGACTTGCATTGGGGGTCATTCCGGATCCGTCTTGGTGCGGATGCCTGGACCGGAGAGCAAACCGCAGCATGCTGCGGTTTGTTCTCCGGTCTGAAGACGGAACGGAATGCTTTCAGGAGCATTCCGTTGTCTTCAGTTCAGTTTTGTCCCCATTGACAATGAATGGGGACAAAACTGAAGCGTTTTATTCCGGTATTGAGCCCCTATGACGGAACTCAATACCGGAATTTTAAAACGCTAGTGTGAAAGTAGCCTTATTCTTGTTAATTGATTGTTGTTTTGTAACTGGGATGGATAGCAAGATTGAAAGTTTTCAACAATGCACAGTCTGCCACATGTATGAACAACCGGAGCAGCAGTTCCTGGGTGAATACCGCTGTGGTAGATGTGAGCATGTTGCCAATCTGGAAGCTCACATTAGAGATCTGGAGAAGCATATTGCAACACTGAGGGAAACAAGAGATCTTGAGAGGGGCCTGCTTCTCACAGAACAGGCAGTTATGGGGTCTGTTATGGAGGGTGGAGAGAAAAATCAGGAGGCCCATGTAAGGAGCTGGGTTAACCCGAATAGAGGGAGTGGCAAGGGGTCTAGGAAAAGGAAGGCCAGTCCTGCTTCTGTGCACCCAAGCAAAATTGCCAAGTTAGGTGATGATGCGAGGGTGTCAGTCTCAGAAATGGCAACTCTAGTGGATACTGGTCTCCCTAACAGCCGGGGGAACAGTCCATCTAGTAGTGGGGGATGGTAAAGCAGGCAGGCCAAGACAGCTAGTAGTGGTAGGGGATTCCACAACCAGGAAGACGGATAGAATAATTTGTCGCCAAGACCGCCTCAACCGAATGGTTTGCTGTCTCCCTGGTGCCAGGGTTCGGCATGTGGTGGAACGGGTGGACAAATTACTGGGAGGGGCTGTGGATGACCCAGCTGTCGTGGTCCATGTGGGAACCAACGACAGAATAAATGGTAGGTGGAGGTCTGTTAAGAATAATTATAGAGAACTAGGAGCCAAGCTGAAGGGATGGACCTCCAAGGTTGTATTCTCAGGAATACTGCCTGTGCCATGCGCATCGCAGGACAGACAGCGGGAGCTGAGGGAGTTGAATGCATGGCTCAAGTCTTGGTGTAAGGGAGAAGGGTTCGGGTTCTTAGAGCACTGGGCTGATTTTTCATTGGGGTACAAATTGTATTCTGCGGATAAATTGCACCTGAATGGAAGAGGGGCTGCTGTGCTGGGGGAGAGAATCCTAGAGGGGGTGGCTGAGTTTGTGTGTGTGGGGGGGGGGGACACAAGCAGAAAATAAAGCAAAGCATGCAGTGGTAGATAGGTTAGAGAGTGGTCAGAACAGAGTGGTGGGTGGAGAAGTCTACCATGGGGGGAGGATAACAGCAGTGGATAAGGAGATCCATGTGTTACAAATCAGCAGAAAAAACATGTCTAGTCAGAAAACATCAATAAATTACATTTCTAAACCTAAATGTACAAAAACACATGGTAATTTAAAGTGTATGTTCACAAATGCCAGAAGTCTAGCAGGCAAAATGGCTGAGCTTGAGGTCATGGTACTGGAGGAGGAAATTGATATAGTTGGAGTTGCTGAGACATGGCTGGACTCTTCGCATGACCGGGCTGTCAATCTCCAGGGTTATACTCTGTTTCGGAGGGATAGGGAGAATAGGAAAGGAGGAGGAATATGTCTGTATGTCAGAAGTAGTATAAAAGCGAGTATGAAGGAGACAATAGTGGGTGATGATTGTGTGAATGCAGAATCCGTGTGGGTGGAATTACAAGGGGAGACTAACAATGAAAGAATTATTTTTGGTGTAATTTATAGACCTCCAAACATCCATGAGGAGATAGAGGATCAGCTGCATAGACAAATAGAGCGGGCTGCCCAGGCGGGTACAGTAGTGATAATGGGAGATTTTAACTTCCCTGGTATTGATTGGGGGTCATGGATCGGCTTCAACTGCAAAGGAGAGAAATTTTCTTAACTTATTGCAGGATAATTTTCTGGGCCAGTTTGTAGAAGAACCAACAAGAAGTGATGCACTGTTGGATCTGGTTATATCTAACAATACAGAGATAGTTGAGGAGGTAATTGTTCGGGAAAATCTTGGTAATAGTGACCACAATATAGTTACTTTTATCCTAAAGTGTAGAAAGCATAAACATGCTGGGAGATCAAAAACATTTAATTTTAAATAGGCCAATTTCCCAGGATTACGGGCCGCACTCCAGGACATAGACTGGGAGCAGCTGTTGTCAAGTAGTGACACAGATGATAAATGGGAGACCTTCAAATCTACACTGGATAACTATACTGCAGAATTTATTCCTAGGGGGAACAAATACAAACGCTTAAAATTAAACCCTGCGTGGCTTAATGCGGATGTTAAAAGGGCAATACATGAAAAACAAAGGGCATTTGAAATATACAAATCAGAGGGGTCTGCCATAGCCTTTAATAACTACAAAAGGGTTAATAAAGATTGTAAAAGGACTATAAAAGCAGCAAAAGTTCAAAATGAAAGTCTGGTGGCCAGGGATAGCAAAACCAATCCCAAAAAATTCTTCAAATATATAAATGCAAAAAAACCTAGGTCAGAGCATGTAGGACCCCTGAATAATAGTGATGGGGAATTGATTACTGGCGATCAGGAAAAGGCGGAGCTACTGAATGAGTTCTTTAGTTCTGTATATACACATGAAGAGGTGGGAGCTGCTGTCGGTAGAGTAAGTGCTGGTGATACTTCATGTAATATACTCAACTGGTTCAATATAGATATGGTCAAAGCTAAGTTAAACAAAGTAAAGGTGAATAAGGCTCCAGGACCGGATGGGTTACACCCAAGAGTTCTTAAGGAACTTAGTTCAGTAATTTCTTTGCCCTTGTATATAATATTCAAAGATTCTCTGGTGGCTGGCATAGTGCCGAGCGACTGGCGTAAAGCAAATGTGGTGCCCATCTTCAAGAAGGGCTCTAGGTCATCCTCAGGGAATTACAGACCGGTGAGCTTGACGTCCATTGTGGGGAAACTTTTTGAGGGTCTAATAAGGGACTATATACAGGAATATGTTTTGGATAATAGTATTATAAGTGATAACCAGCATGGTTTTACTAAGGACAGAAGCTGTCAGACTAACCTGATTGGTTTTTATGAAGATGTAAGTAGAAGTCTGGACAGAGGGGCGGCTGTGGATATTGTGTATTTGGACTTTGCAAAAGCGTTTGACACGGTCCCTCATAGACGTCTGACGGGTAAATTAAGGTCGGTTGGATTAGAAAATCTACTCTGTAACTGGATTGAGAACTGGCTGAAGGAGTGTACTCAGCGAGTGGTGGTGAATGATTCCTACTCTGAATGGTCCCCAGTTATAAGTGGTGTACCCCAAGGTTCAGTGCTGGGTCCACTTTTATTTAATTTATTAATTATATAGAGGGAGGAATTAACAGCACTGTTTCAGTTTTTGCAGATGACACTAAGCTTTGTAGTAGAGTCCAGTCTATGGAAGATGTGCAGAAGTTACAAGCTGACTTGGACACACTGAGTGTTTGGGCATCCTCTTGGCAGATGAGGTTCAATGTGGATAAATGTAAAGTTATGCATCTGGGTACTAACAACTTGCATGCCTCCTATGTCCTAGGGGGAGTAACACTGGGAGAGTCACTTGTAGAGAAGGATCTGGGTGTTCTTGTAGACCATAGACTGCAGAATAGCATGCAATGTCAATCGGCTGCTTCTAAGGCCAGCAGAATATTGTCATGTATTAAAAGAGGCATGGACTCGCGGGACAGGGATGTCATATTACCACTGTATAAAGCATTAGTACGGCCTCATCTGGAATATGCTGTTCAGTTCTGGGCTCCGGTTTATAGAAAGGATGTCCTGGAGCTGGAAAGGGTGCAGAGACGGGCAACTAAACTGATAAGGGGCATAGAGCATCTTAGCTATGAAGAAAGATTGAAGGAGTTAAATTTGTTTAGTCTTGAGAAGAGACTTATAAGGGGGGACATGATCAACCTGTATAAGTATGTAAATGGCCCATACAAAAAATATGGTGAAAAACTGTTCCAGGTAAAATCCCCTCAAAAGACAAGGGGGCACTGCCTCCGCCTGGAGAAGCAAAGGTTCAGACTCCAGGGGCGACAAGCCTTCTTTACTATAAGAACTGTGAATCTGTGGAACAGTCTACCGCAGGAGCTGGTCACAGCAAAGACAGCTGAGGGCTTCAAAACAGGCTTAGATAAATTCTTAGAGAAAAAGAAGGTCACCACATATTAAGAAATGTAGAGTCATGTCTTAAGGTTACCCGTCCCCCTCCCCTTCATCACTCCTACCCCCTTCCTTGGTTGAACTTGATGGACAGGAGTCTTTTTTCAACCGTATTAACTATGTAATAGGACGCCCATGAAAATCTCAAGGTCTTTCTGTACCTCCAGTTTCGTAGGGAGGTTCATAAAAAAATTAAGGTATGCTCCAATGTATAGAGGCACTTTTCTCCAAGTATTGAGAGGACAATGCAGTACCTTATGGGGGTACATGGTGTCACCAACACAGGGCTCCATGCAGAGTGCATAAGGCCTTAAAGGGAACTGTCATCTCTGAAACACCACCTGAGCTAGAGTAAGCGGTGTATAGTGTAAGTGACGTCGAGTCCGGTTATGTAATTTTTATCTTCATACTCCCTTCCATTCCGACGCTGTGCTCCCACAAACCTGCAGTAAAATGCACTCACTGGACTCCGGTGCTCACTCATATAATGGAAAGGAGTCAAAGAAGAGTCCACTGAGTGCATTTTACTGCTGGTTTGTGGGAGCACAGCGTTGGAATGGAAGTGAGTATGAAGATAAAACTTACATATTCAGATTCAGCATCACTTACACTATACACCGATTACTCTAGTTCAGGGGGTGTTTCGGAGATGACAGGTTCCCTTTAAAGGCTATGTATACCTTCTGAGGCAATTTTTAAAAATGATTGCATGTTACTCATTTTTGGTTAAAAATCGTTTTTTCAACAGGCTTTTTTTAAAAATATTGAGCTGTTCTGTCATAAACAGTTAATAGTTTTTCTAACTGTGTGACTGGTACTTTCACTGTGTGCCATCTTATCTCTAAACTACTAAGAGGTCATAAACACTTATTTAACCCACATTCTTGTCAGTAAGATAAAAACTGAGCTATAATGAGTGTTTAGGAGGTCAGAGAGCAGAGATAAGGAGTCTGTCAGCTCCAGATCTGGGAAAAGACAGAAAATACAAAGGGTGCTACTAGAGCATGTCAGCTCTGTACAGAAAAAAGGACTCCATATATTTTATAAAGACTAGAGATGAGCGAGCATGCTCGAGTGCCATTTTTGCGTACGCATTTTAAAATTCGTACGCTATTCATACGCATATTTTAATCTATACGCAAAAAAAAAAAGTAAGAGCAGTGAGACTATGGAACTCTCTGCCTGAGGAGGTGGTGATGGTAAGTTCACTAAAAGAGTTCAAGAAGGGCCTGGATGTATTTCTGGAGGTAATAATATTACAGGTTATAGTTACTAGATATGGGTTGTTGATCCAGGGAGTTATTCTGATTGCCTGACTGGAGTCGGGAAGGAATTTTTCCCCCTAAAGTGAGGAAAATTGGCTTCTACCTCACAGGGTTTTTTTTTGCCTTCCTCTGGATCAACTTGTAGGAAAACAGGCTGAACTGGATGGACAGATGTCTTTTTTCGGCCTTACAAACTATGTTACTATGTTACTATGAATAGCGTACAAATTCAATTTGTACACTATTCGTACGCATTTGCGTATAGATTAAAATATGCGTATGATTAGCGTACGAATTTTAAAATGCGTACGCAAATACGCAAAAATGGCACTCGAGCATGCTCGCTCATCTCTAATAAAGACCAATTAAAAAAATTATTTTTAACTCAAAATGAGTAAAATGCATTAATAAAAAAATTGCCCTCAAATGTGTACATAGCCTTAAAAGGGGGTCATCCAGGACTAGATAAACATGGCTGTTCTTTGGTAAACAGCACCACACCAGGCCATGATTTGTGTGCAGTATTGAAGATCATCCCCATTCAAGTGAATGGGGCTGTGAGGCAATACTACATACAAGCTGTGGACAGATGTGGCACCGTTTTAAGAAGGAAGCAGCCATATTTTTGTAGCCCCCTTTAAGATATAGGTGGAGGACGCTGATTGATCTCCGTGAAGAAGGGTAAAAGATATAACTAATTCATAACTGACTTATTCTTCATGGTGCCACAAAAGGGAGAGTCACACAAAGCAGATAGTATTAACCCTTAAAGGTGCTGTACAGGATTACAAGAATTTGACAGCTTTTTTTTTTTCGTGAAACATCACCACACCTGTCCATGGGACGTGTCTGGTATCAGGGCGTATTCAGACAGTCAGGGTGTCTGCTGTTAAAACTACATTTGGGAAAAAAAAAAAAAAACATGCATTGTTGCTGTGATTTACACCCCACTAAATGAACTGCCTGTTCAGATTTTGATTCGGACCCCCGCCACAACTATTTTCACTGGTAATTGCTGTCTAGAACTGCTGTGCAGGCTAAAACCAGAACAAGTCAAACCTGTACTCTCCACATTATGTAAGTGGGGCGTTTCATGATGAGATGGAGTAATATTTCTTAATTTGCGGAGGACAGAGCAGGCGCAGTGCGAGAAATGTATAGGGACAATGTGACAAGGTACAGTATAAGATAGACATGCATTGCTCTGAACACCTCTCCTTTCAGAAGACTGTTCACACCTGCATTCTAGGGTCCTGTCAACCTTTCCAGTATTTCTGACAGCAAGAATACAATGGGGTCTGCTGGGATTCACATTTATGTGCTTAAATTCAGATCCATCAAAGCTGTCACAACAATTACTTTAATGTGAACGGAATCTTACCAATAGTTAAAGGGGTTGTCCTGGTTCAGAGCTGAACCCGGACATATCCCATTCTTCACCCAGGCAGCCCCTCTGATATGAGCATTGGAGTATTTCATGCTCCGATGCTTTCCCTTGCCCTGCGCTGTATCGTACAGGACAAGGGCTGTTTGTCTATATTTTTTACACTGCTAGGAGGAGGCTTCCGCCTAGCAGTGTTTCTGGTGACGTCACCGGCTCTGATGAGCGGGCTTTAGCGCTGCCCTAGCCGATTAGTTCCGGTGACATCACCGTGCTCACTGCTAGGTGGAAGTCTCCGCCTAGCATTCCCGTAGAGAGCTTGGTACTTCACCGGATGTTCAGAAAAAAGCCTTTGCCCTCCATGACACCCGGGACCTCCACCGATCAGCTGCTTGAGAAGACACCGGCGCTCCTGTGAGCGCCGCGGCCTTCTCCCCCTGTACATAGTATAGAAGCTGCGCTTGGCATCGCGCTCAACCTCATTCACTTCCATGGGAATGAGCTGTGCCTAGGTCACATGACCGATGTCTCACGGCCTAGGGAAAGCTGGAGAAGGCTGTGGCACTACTGCCTTCTCAAACAGCTGATCAGCGGGGGGTCCTGGGTGCTGTAGCCCCACCGATCAGATACTGATGAGCTATACAGAGTATAGGTCATCAGTTCTAAAGTCTCAGAAAACCCCTTTAATGGTCTGCTTGGAGGAAGGGTGCCTCTTTAGTTTGGCAGCTTATCAAATTATGGCCCAATGTAACCAGAGAAAAGGTGTTTCCATAATTCTGCAATACTTGGGTGGACAACAAATTGTCCTTTCTTACAGGATACTAAAACGTTACATTTGCGTGATGTAAGCACTGTCCACATGACGTCTGAGGATGCCGGCAGACGTACACCGCCCCAGTGTTAAATGTACATAGCCCACCGTGTAGCAAAACAGTCTGTGGTGCCTTCCAATACAGATAATATAAAGCTATGCCGATGGGGTTTGTGAATAAAGGCCTATGGATATGCTTAGTATACATGGTGGGGGCGCTCCAGGGCATATGCCAATCATACCACAATTAGCACAATCTGGATATTGATAGCTTACCCTCAGGATGGGCCATCAATATCATAATTGTAGGGGGTCTGACACCCCCACAATCAGCTGTTTGATGGGGCCTCGGGCCCGATGTTAACAGCAAGAAAGCCACAGCGCTCACTCACGTGCCTTGGCCCCTTCACAGACCCCCAACAATCTGATTGGCTATCACTATCCTGATCCTGGAAAACATAGGCCTCATGCACGTGACCATATGTATTTTGCAGTCTGTACACCACGGATACGCAAAATACGGATACCGGCCGTGTGCATGTCGCAACTTCTATGCACAGGACACGCTCTATAATTTGCAGGGCGGCCACATAGATTTTTGCAACCTGAAGATACGGTTGTGTGCATGAGGCTTTAAAGGGGTTGTTTCATCACAGACAATGGGGGCATATCGCTAGGATATGCCCCATTGTCTTATAGTTGCAGGTCCTACTGCTGGGACCCGCAACTACATCAGGAACAGAGCCCCACAAGGTAGTGGCTGGAGGACTAGGGTCTGGCCACCCCCAAGCGCTTTCCCCATAGAACGGGAACACACTGCGCATCAGTGCTCCAGACTAAAAAAAAATACCTAGGAGCCTTTGGCTCCTGAACTGAAAAATTTAGTCGCCAAATTTAAATACATATAATTATAATTAAAAAAAGACTTGGAGGAGAAGATGGAACGTCTGGCCCATAATAGAACAGTCCAATCCTATTTTTTGGGGGGACAAGGTGACTAAAAAATGGCGAATTGTGCGGTTTGTAATTTTTTTCTTTCTGTTACGTGTTCACCACGTGGGATATTTTTTTTATATTTTAATAGTTTGGACTTTTCGGACGCGGCGATATGTAAAATGTTTATTTATTGTTAATATACTTTATATGTAAAATTGGGAAAGGGGGTGATTAAGGGGCCGGACTTTGTTTTCCGTCCAGCATAACGGCAACCAGACGGATCCGTTATGCAGGGCCATAGGCTTCTATTATGACGGATCAAAACGGAATGCCTTTTAAAGGTGTCCGTTTTGATGTCCGTCCTAGGGATTCCGTTTCTTTCCGTTATAACGATGTTATAACGGAAAGACTGAACGGAAGCCCTAACGGTGATGTGAACGAGCCCTTAACTTCATTGGTGGCGCAGTGCGCCCTCCCCCTCCCCTCTACCATTGGTGGCAGTGGAAGCAGCAGCACAGGGGAGAGCTTCCTTCTCCCCTGTGCTGCTGAGGGAACATGCGCGCACCATGCGCACCATGTTCTCCGATACTAGGCTGTGCAGTAGCGCAACCTAGTATCGGTAAATGCCGGATCTAGGCGCAAAATGCGACAAGACTAAAAAGTCTTGTCGTCATTTGAAAATTCTTTTTTCATTTTGGTCGCCATTTGGAGCCCTGCGCATGACCGGCCTCTGCTCCCATTCACTTCTATGTGCCTGACAGAAATTGCTGCGCACAGGGCTCTGTTCTTTTTGTCGGCCCCATAGAAAATGAATGGAGGGCAGCTGTGCATGCGCAGTGTGCCCTTCACCACTTTCAGGGCTCCGTTCTGCTGGGACCCGCACCTATAAACCAATGGGGGCATATTCTAGCAATATGCCCCCATTGTCTGGCATGAGACAACCCATTTAAAGGGTTTTTTCCCGGGTTCACAGCTGAACCCAGACACACCCACATTTTCACCCTGGCAGCCCATGTGATATGAGAATTGGAGCATCTATGCTCTGATGCTGTCCCTGACCACTGCTAGGTGAAGGCTTCCAGACAGGAGTATTCAATGACATCATCGGCTCTGATGGGCAGGTTTTATCACTGCCCTAACCGGTTTACAGCCTAAGGTAGTGCTAAAGCCCGCCAATCAGTGCTAGTGACGTCACCGGGCTCACTGCTAGGCGGAAGCCTCCACCTAACTTTCCCCATAGAGAGCACTTTACATCACATTGATGGTATATCCTCAGGATATGGACATGAGTGTCTGACAAATGGTCGTCTCAGTAGTAGGACCCGAATCTATCTGTAGACAGAGGACTCCCCTAACCCCCTCAAGCCTGGATGTAAAAGTTAGAAGTGCTCGGAGCTATGGAGACAGGAGCAGGCCGTGCTTTGCTGTTTCTGTAACTCCTATTAACTTGTATGGGAGCTACAAGTTTCAGAATACATCCCTTTAAACATCTAGTGGAGCACTGCTCATCCAGGCACAGAAGCTAGACAGGCACTACATGTCCCAGAATACAGATCACAGCTCAGAAAATGAGCCAAAGGACACAGATTTACATTCTGACACTTGCAGAATTATGAGTGCAGCTCTGGTCTATGATGCAGGCAGTCACAGGTTACTATAAAACAGTGTGGTGTGTGTGTATATATATATATATATATATATATATATATATATACACATACACTGGAGGTATACAGAGTGGTCTACATGCCTACCCTACATACCCCATCTCTGCCCTCCCTCCAGTTACACGTCAGTACTACCACTGGGCACAGGCTGATCAGAGATGCCAGGCAGGCACTTGTTGCTGAGGAGTGAAATGTCATGAATCACCATGACACAGGAGAAACAAGGAGCGGACGCCCTGCCCAAGGGAACCCAGCAGTTTCTGCAGCTCAATGCTGGGACTTGTAGTGCCACAACACTTCTACCCGGGGTGGGACACAGGACTGGAGTACGCCCCAGTGGAGCCCTCAGCGCCCGCGGGCGTTACTCAGCTGACAGCAGGGGAAGCTCCAGTCTCTTACCCGGAGCAGAAGAGTACAACACCGGCTGTCACCAACGGCTCCTCCGCTTCTAAACACCAGAGCCCCAATGAACTGGAGCCGCTGGCTCACGTCACTGTCATGTGACCGGTCACGTGGGTGGGAGGAGCCCCCGAAGTTTAGTTTGACGCAGCGAATGGTGGGTTGCTGTGTCCAGTCTGTTGCTGCGAAACTACAACTCCCAGCATGCCCTGTTACAGTATGCTGGGACTGTAGTTTCGCTATAGGTTGGACATCACTGTTCAGCATTCTGTGATGGAAGGGAACGTATGTGTGTACAGGTGTCTAGGGGCCCTAACACTGCAGTCAGGCTGTGCAGCCAGGTACAACCTCTCTGGGGACTGTACTATAACTGGGACGTTACAGGAGAAATCAGCTGTAGTAAAAAAAAATGTAAATGTCCCCCAAAGGTCTTGTTTGTCCTTATTGGGGCATAATGTGTAAAATAGTTTTGAGTGAATTGAAGCATCTGAAGTGGAATTCTATCCAAAGTTTAGAGAAAAAATTCTATTTGCGATGAATTCTGATTTCCTCTGGCTTCGCGGTAACATCTTTTTTTTAAAAAAATTAAAAAATGGCGATTACACGTGTTATGAAGTGAAAGTTAGAAGCCCAGGAATGTGAGATCACCCATAATGCCGTGAAGACAGCCAATCAGCAGCTAGCCAGCTGCTATAATGTCAAGGCCCTTTAAAACCCTCATCCCGTGCGGTCTCCGCCATTTTGTGGTGAGTTGAGCATAGCAAGGAGACTTGACAAGTGCTCATGAGCTAGGGACAGTGTTGTTAAAAGCTTATAGTGCCAGTTTCATTGGTGGCAGTGGCTATTGGCAACCACATGCGCTTCATGAATAATTAATGCAGAACAAAGCAAATTTAAAAAAAAAAAATTGAGGCATCCGAATTGAATTTTTTTTAAACTTCACTCATCTCTAGTGTAAAACAAAAAGAAAAAAGGTAAAAAAAAGCAGACCGCAGCTTCTAGCCCCGCCCCTGGCAACCATAAGCTATACATCCCATATATCAAAATGACCGTTACGGAAAGGAGATGTAATATAATGAAGAATTTAGCTGCATGTTGTGCTATTAAAGGGGTTATCCCATCTCAGACAATGGGGGCATATTGCTAGGATATGCCCCCATTGTCTTATAGGTGCGGGTTCCACTGCTGGGACCCGCACCTATAACAAGAACGGAGCCCCAAAACAGTAGGAGGCCGCACTGCGCATGCGCAGCGGTCCTCCATTCATTTCTATGGGGCTGCCAAAAATAGCCTAGCGCTGGCTTGGCTATTTCCATCGACTACATAGAAATGAATGGGAGCGGTGGCCGCGCTTGCGCAGTGCACTCCCATTCATTTCTATGAGCACAGCGGGGAGCTGTGCCTGGTGGTGGCCGGACCCCGGGAAACCTGGGGTCCTCCAGGCGCAGCTAGCGATATGATGGGAATAACCCTTTAACAAAAATGAAAAGCAAATTTCCTGGGTATAAAAAATAAAAACAAAAAAAAACAATAAATTTAATATGAAGCTCCATATGTCACCGAAAAAAGGTGCAAAAATAACTTACATAATAACAGAAAAAAGTTATCGCTTTCAAAGACATGTACTAAAACAGAAAAGGTGCCTGGTCAGGAAGGGGTTAAATGGCCTGGTCTTAAACTGGTTAATATTTCTTTCTTGCTTTGGACAGCCTCTGTCTCCTTATACGTTACCTAAGAGGTTTATTTAATTACTGACTACTGTATTAGGCCTCATGCTCATTTCCGTTTCCATATTGCGGTCCGCAGTCAGGAATCTGAAAATATGGACACAGTGTAACCTGCATCTTTCTCACTCTCGTTACTAGAAATTCCTGTTCTTGTCCATAATGTGGAAAATAATAAGACATGTATAATTTGTGGAATGGACACAGATGTCGACAGCACGTGAATGACTTTTTTTTTTTTTTTTTGCAGACCCATAAAAATGAATGGGTCTGTGTGCAATCCACGAAAAATTCAGATCCAACATGGATGCAAAGTACAAATGTGCATGAGGCCTTAGTTTTATGCTCATTTCTCTTTGGTGCTACATTTTGTCTTTTCCTGCTGCATATTACCATGATTTGAGGTTATTTGAGGGTTCACCCCATAGCAAGCAATTTTTTAATGTATTTTTTTCATTGTTTTTTCTTTCTGCAGGGGGCTTGAGCTTGCTGGATTATTTGTATACTCCTATACACCACCCAATCCGGGACCTAAATCACAGGGAATGTGTCTAGCGTGGAGAACAACCCAATTGAACTATAAACACCAATAAGATATCACTACATACTCCACACCAATCCATTAATAAAAAAATTGCTTTATTGATGCAAAAATAGTAAAAAACTTTGATATAACATATAGGACATATGGCAGACCACCACCGCCAATAGGGAGACAGACAAATAAGGGAAAACGCGGCGGGGACCGACTACACAGGAACCATGTAACACAGTGAAAGGATACAAAAAGGTACTATGTAAATACAGGTGCAGATGTATGCCACATGGGTAAAGCGGCCTCCATCATAATAGAAATCTGTTATGGATTAATAAGGGCAGACATACAACCCATCAACGTAATGATATGTACCAAAAAGAACTGTGTCCGTGCGTCAGGCCCCACCGCGTCCTCCTCCCGACGCCGTTTCGCTTCTAAAGCTTCATCCGGGGAATGTAGACAACAATCAAACTCCTCCTTAAATACTACATACAATAATTAAAATCATGGGCAGCTGTTACCTTCCTAATCATGTCCCATATAGGGGTATATTCTTACCAGTCTGCGGCGCGCGCCGGCCCTCAGAACGAGGCTTGATGGGCACGTCGGAGACCGGAAGAAGAATCGTGCACGATTCAAAGTGAGGCATGGAACGCATCGCTGGAAGCTACAAACACGTGACTTCTATATCAGTATGCCGCACTGAAATGCGGCCGACTATCTAAATAGCGACAAAAAAGGAGAATTCATTAGATCGCATAATCATTGCTCTCAAAATACAACATCAACAGTACATATATATACAATATGTACAATATTATGATCCAATTTTGGTTGAGACATGATTAATATATTACAATATACAAAAACGAGAAAAATTACAAAGTGACCAGATAAAAAATCACATAAAGTGTACAGAATACATATGTATAAGGAATAATAGGGAAAAAAGATTATGTGAAGAAAATTAAACACGTGATGAATGAAACAAATATATATATGTGTTAAGTAATGAAAATAGTGTGGGTGAAAAATAAACAACAATGGTAAGTGTAACAATTAAGCATACAAATGCAAGACATGATACTAGGTGATAAAACAAATAAGTGAACGAAAAAAATGAATAAATGAATGAAGATGATGTGATGATAGTCAAATATCTGAGCAGTTGTGTGCCCACCACAGAAATTATTAGTAACATGATAATGGTGTAGTGATGACAACACAGGTTAAGAAAGTGATAAGTGTGTGCTGTGTGTGTTGAATTGTGCAAATACGCAAATATTGTGTCGTTTATATCAATAATGGTGCCATGGTCTAATAGTGGTTTCATTGTAAATCCCTATTTGTTTAAATTGTATAATTTTGTGTTTATTTTCATATTGTAAGTTTATGTAGTGGTTATTTTATTTATTATTATGTGTTTATTAATATTAGTATTCCATGTTTATTATTGTGTATTTTTCTATTTTTGTTATTTATTTGTTTTTTGTTTTTATATTATTTTTATTATTCTTTGTGTTTGTAATTTATATTTATTGTTTTAATTATTAATATTTTTGTTTTTATAAATATTTTTATTTCTATTTACTGTTTTATCCTAGTTTTGTATGCCACCTTTTACTGTCCCATACTGGTTGTTGATGTATTGTGTCATTAGGTAATAAATCAATACAGATGTACGGGTAAAAGACCCATTCATAGATAAAACTCCCAACTAGTTCAATAGTCGATGTTATCATTTGTAGTTATCCACGCCATGCCCCTCGTTCTTCCATGCAGATGTCTTTTCATACCGTTTCTTCACTCACTAACAGTCAGTAGCTCACCTCATGAACATAACCTCTTTTTGGGCCAATCATAATATTGTACATATTGTATATATATGTACTGTTGATGTTGTATTTTGAGAGCAATGATTATGCGATCTAATGAATTCTCCTTTTTTGTCGCTATTTAGATAGTCGGCCGCATTTCAGTGCGGCATACTGATATAGAAGTCACGTGTTTGTAGCTTCCAGCGATGCGTTCCATGCCTCACTTTGAATCGTGCACGATTCTTCTTCCGGTCTCCGACGTGCCCATCAAGCCTCGTTCTGAGGGCCGGCGCGCGCCGCAGACTGGTAAGAATATACCCCTATATGGGACATGATTAGGAAGGTAACAGCTGCCCATGATTTTAATTATTGTATGTAGTATTTAAGGAGGAGTTTGATTGTTGTCTACATTCCCCGGATGAAGCTTTAGAAGCGAAACGGCGTCGGGAGGAGGACGCGGTGGGGCCTGACGCACGGACACAGTTCTTTTTGGTACATATCATTACGTTGATGGGTTGTATGTCTGCCTTATTAATCCATAACAGATTTCTATTATGATGGAGGCCGCTTTACCCATGTGGCATACATCTGCACCTGTATTTACATAGTACCTTTTTGTATCCTTTCACTGTGTTACATGGTTCCTGTGTAGTCGGTCCCCGTCGCGTTTTCCCTTATTTGTCTGTCTCCCTATTGGCGGTGGTGGTCTGCCATATGTCCTATATGTTATATCAAAGTTTTTTACTATTTTTGCATCAATAAAGCAATTTTTTTATTAATGGATTGGTGTGGAGTATGTAGTGATATCTTATTGGTGTTTATAGTTCAATTGGGTTGTTCTCCACGCTAGACACATTCCCTGTGATTTAGGTCCCGGATTGGGTGGTGTATAGGAGTATATATGTAATATTTTCTGTTTATTTACAGAGTCATTTCCCCTTATTAGGGATGGATTTCCGGGACCGCACTGTCTTGTGGCAATCACAAGCTGACAATATGTTTAGTGGCAGTCACCCCGCGGATGGGGGAGCAGATGGTCGATTGGTGAGAGACCTGAAGAACTCCCTGAGAAAGTACCATCACAAACAAAATAAAGACATGGTGGAATAGGGCATCGTTGGATAATTACGTGAAACGTGAGTTGATCCCTCGGGGCCTACGGGTCCAATTATTCCCCTCTTATGGCATACAGGACGACAATTTTACCAAGCAATGGGAAGATGCGTGCAATAGATGCTCTAGAACACTGATGGAATTGATTATAGAAATGAACAGTGCAATGTTAAAAGACATGGAGAATACCATAAAAAATGAGACCGATCAATTGATCTCTCTTCTCCCAGTAAAAGAAAGAGAGAGATGGGAAAAAGAAATGGAGGAAAGTTATGATTTATGGGAGAAACAAATCAAAACCATAAAAACTAAGAAGTTTCATAGAGATGAACAACATGCCGAAAACAACCGCATATATAAGTGGCGGTTCAAGGGGCAAGAAATGAGGTCAAGGACAGACTCCATGTCTTCAAGTGTATCTGTAGGCACGGAATCTTCTAATTCCAACCGGCCATACCGTTATCCAACGAGGAAAGGTAAACGTAAGAACAACACACCTGAGCGGTATGAAGTGAAACGGAGAGTCGATTCCTCCGAACAGCGTTCGACATTGAAGGTAATCAATCTTACTGATTATGTTTTTTCAGAAACACAGTTGGAAGTTCTGAATCGGGGTTTAAACTTTGTTCCCTCTGGTACCTTTGATTGTTTTACAGCCATAAAAGACCTCCACCTATTTGCACGCAAATTGGTTTTTAAGAAAATCTTTTATAGAGGGGACCTACACGGGGAGTTTGAAACACCCGAGGAACAAGAAGCACTTTCGATTTTAAGGGAATTATCAGAACAAGATGAGGAGGTCAGACCGGAGTGGAAAGGTAGGCTACCTACATCTATCCTACCAAAATCGTCAAACTTTCCATCTCTACAAGCTTACCCTAATATACACACATTTGTGCAATTGGTGTCCAAGGAGTTCGAGCAGATCTCACACATGAATAGAACACCTAATTTGACAACTAACCAGAGGAAGGCAATTCAGGAACTAAAAAGAATGAAAGATGTGGTCTTTAAGACCGCAGACAAGGGTGGCAATGTAGTTGCATGGCCCCAAAAAACAATATGAACGGGAAGCCTTCAGACAACTTAGAGATACTACTTGCTATAAACGATTAACCTACAATCCCAGTGATCAATTCAAGAGAGATCTTTGTGCCATAATACACAAGGCACAGGAAGCGGGCACAATTATGGCAAAGGAGGCTAGCTGTTTGATTCCACAGCATCCGAAAATTGCATGCCTATATATGTTGCCCAAGATCCATAAAAATGCTACATGTCCCCCGGGCCGCCCAATTGTGTCGGGAAGGGGAAATTTATGTGAACCGGCATGCAAGTTCATCGATCATATGCTTAAACCCATAGTGGAACAGTTGCCCTCCTTCTTAAAGGATACGACGGACGTGTTGTGTCGTCTTGATGGACTAACACTGGAACCTGATATGCATCTGGCAACGTGCGATGTGGAATCGCTGTATACCAGTATACGCCACAAAGATGGTCTGGAAGCAACCCGATTTTTTATTGAGATGTCTGACATCCAAGAGGACATGGGTAAGTTTGTTTTGGAACTTCTTTGGTTTGTGCTGACCCATAATTTTTTCTTATTCAAGGATGTCTTCTACCTGCAGCTCCAGGGGACGGCCATGGGGGCGGCCTGTGCGCCGTCCTATGCGAATCTGTTCCTGGGGCTGTGGGAGAGAACTATCTTTCTATCGGACACTGTCCCCCACATTGGCGGGGTCCAGATGTGGGCCCGCTACATCGACGATATCCTCGTGGTGTGGCAGGGCCCACAGTCTGGTTTTGGCCAACTGGTAGAGACACTTAACAACAATCTTCTAAATGTCAAACTTACTTTTAGATGTGACAGCAAGAGTATTGACTTCTTGGATGTCAAAATTTGGGTTGAAGATTCCGGTAAAATTACAACGGACCTCTTTCGGAAGGAAACATCCATCAACGCACTCTTACATGCAGAGTCGTGCCATCCGAAGGGTTTGATTAACAGCATCCCATATGGTCAATTTCTGAGGTTGAAAAGGGTCTGTTCAGAGGAGACATCATTTGAAACACAATCTGGGGAATTGGCACAGAGATTTCATGATCGCGGATACTCAAGAAGATGTATCATGCAAGGCTATAGAAGAGCCCGAAATCATCGACGGCAAGATCTACTCTCACCAAAAATTCCAAAACCAAATCGATCTGACAATAAGGTGAGATTTATATCCACATACAATCCACAGTGGAGACAGATGCAGGCGGCCCTTTCGAAATATTGGGACATTCTCGGTTTGGATCCCATACTGAGAAACGCGATTCCATCTGCTCCAGCAATTACTTATAGGAGAGCTACAAGTTTGAAGGATATGCTAACAAACAGTTACCATCCTGGGGATAATGCATGTCAAACATTTGGTACAAAAGGGCCGAGATGGGGCTGCTCACCATGCGGCAAATGCGTGGCTTGCAAGAACATCGATCGCGCTACGCATTTTTCAACACAGCAGAATGACAAACAACCTTATAAGATCACATACAACATCTCATGTGGAACCATGGGTGTCATCTATTTAGCCAAGTGCCCATGCAATCGATTCTATGTGGGAATGACCTCAAGAGAATTAAGACGTCGTGTAAGAGAACATGTACTGGGTATCGAAAATGCACAGGAAGAGGAGGATTTATTGAAATTGAAAACGATCCCAAGACACTTTAAGGAAGTCCATGGATGTGACAGCCGTGGCTTCCGGGTTCGAGGAATCGATCGTGTGTTTATTCCACCAAGAGGGGGCAATTGGAGAAAAATATTGGCCCAAAAAGAGGTAAGGTGGATATACCAATTGGGGTGTATGGTACCTAATGGTTTAAATGAGGATATCTCATTTGCTTGCTTTTTGGGATGACGGTCTATATGGTCTTTAGGGGAATTTGGAAACTATTTTCCTGGGTGTTCTCCGGGTCTCTTGCTGATCGTTCTTGTGTTTTTAATCCATTTTTAATCTCCGTTTGTAATATATATGTTTTTGATATTATCATTTGATATTATCATAGGTTATGTTCATGAGGTGAGCTACTGACTGTTAGTGAGTGAAGAAACGGTATGAAAAGACATCTGCATGGAAGAACGAGGGGCATGGCGTGGATAACTACAAATGATAACATCGACTATTGAACTAGTTGGGAGTTTTATCTATGAATGGGTCTTTTACCCGTACATCTGTATTGATTTATTACCTAATGACACAATACATCAACAACCAGTATGGGACAGTAAAAGGTGGCATACAAAACTAGGATAAAACAGTAAATAGAAATAAAAATATTTATAAAAACAAAAATATTAATAATTAAAACAATAAATATAAATTACAAACACAAAGAATAATAAAAATAATATAAAAACAAAAAACAAATAAATAACAAAAATAGAAAAATACACAATAATAAACATGGAATACTAATATTAATAAACACATAATAATAAATAAAATAACCACTACATAAACTTACAATATGAAAATAAACACAAAATTATACAATTTAAACAAATAGGGATTTACAATGAAACCACTATTAGACCATGGCACCATTATTGATATAAACGACACAATATTTGCGTATTTGCACAATTCAACACACACAGCACACACTTATCACTTTCTTAACCTGTGTTGTCATCACTACACCATTATCATGTTACTAATAATTTCTGTGGTGGGCACACAACTGCTCAGATATTTGACTATCATCACATCATCTTCATTCATTTATTCATTTTTTTCGTTCACTTATTTGTTTTATCACCTAGTATCATGTCTTGCATTTGTATGCTTAATTGTTACACTTACCATTGTTGTTTATTTTTCACCCACACTATTTTCATTACTTAACACATATATATATTTGTTTCATTCATCACGTGTTAATTTTCTTCACATAATCTTTTTTTTCCCTATATGCCTTATACATATGTATTCTGTACACTTTATTGATTTTTATCTGGTCACTTGTAATTTTTCTCGTTTTTGTATATTGTAATATATTAATCATGTCTCAACCAAAATTGATCATAATATTGTACATATGTATAATATTACTGTTGATGTTGTATTTTGAGAGCAATGATTATGCGATCTAATGAATTCTCCTTTTGTCGCTATTTAGATAGTCGGCCGCATTCAGTGCGGCATACTGATATAGAAGTCACGTGTTTGTAGCTTCCAGCGATGCGTTCCATGCCTCACTTTGAATCGTGCACGATTTCTTCTTCCGGTCTCCGACGTGCCCATCAAGCCTCGTTCTGAGGCCGGCGCGCGCCGCAGACTGGTAAGAATATACCCCTATATGGGACATTGATTAGGAAGGTAACAGCTGCCCATGATTTAATTATTGTATGTAGTATTTAAGGAGGAGTTTGATTGTTGTCTACATTCCCCGGATGAAGCTTTAGAAGCGAAACGGGCGTCGGGAGGAGGACGCGGTGGGGCCTGACGCACGGACACAGTTCTTTTTGGTACATATCATTACGTTGATGGGTTGTATGTCTGCCTTATTAATCCATAACAGATTTCTATTATGATGGAGGCCGCTTTACCCATGTGGCATACATCTGCACCTGTATTTACATAGTACCTTTTTGTATCCTTTCACTGTGTTACATGGTTCCTGTGTAGTCGGTCCCCGTCGCGTTTTCCCTTATTTTGTCCTGTCTCCCTATTGGCGGTGGTGGTCTGCCATATGTCCTATATGTTATATCAAAGTTTTTTTACTATTTTTGCATCAATAAAGCAATTTTTTTATTAAATGGATTGGTTGTGGAGTATGTAGTGATATCTATTGGTGTTTATAGTTCAATTGGGTTGTTCTCCACGCTAGACACATTCCCTGTGATTTAGGTCCCGGATTGGGTGGTGTATAGGAGTATATATGTAATATTTTCTGTTTATTTACAGAGTCATTTCCCCTTATTAGGGATGGATTTCCGGGACCGCACTGTCTTGTGGCAATCACAAGCTGACAATATGTTTAGTGGCAGTCACCCCGCGGATGGGGGAGCAGATGGTCGATTGGTGAGAGACCTGAAGAACTCCCTGAGAAAGTAGTGGTGGTCTGCCATATGTCCTATATGTTATATCAAAGTTTTTTACTATTTTTGCATCAATAAAGCAATTTTTTTATTAATGGATTGGTGTGGAGTATGTAGTGATATCTTATTGGATTATTTGTAGTTTACTTTGGTATCACTTTGAGACAGAGAAGACAGTTTGATAGCTTTCTATTCCGTTTTTTTTGGATCGAGCATATAAGCAAAAACAGCAATTTTGGCTGTTTTTTATGCCATTCACCTTGTGGAAAAAAATGATGTGCTCAATGTACAGTTCAGGTCACTACAGTGATATGAAATATGTGGAGGAGTTAACATTTTTTCAATTAAGCAACATTTTTTCAGAGAACAGTGGATTTTTTATTTGGGTAGACCCTGGCTGCCATGAAAAGTCATCAACACCCCATAATCGCATTTGTGGCTCTGGGTGACAGAGGAAGCTCCTTCCCTCTGAAACTGCTTAGATGTTGCATTTGCTAGTGACCATAACTAGGCTTGAGCGAATCGAGCCTCAGATCATAGATCCGAAGTTGATTTGTTCAAAAACGTTGTGGTTAATGCTTTTTCCGTACATCATTAAAATGTATTGGCTCCATGGAGCTGAGACTTTGGTAAATTACTACTGTATTCATATCTGCATATTTAAAAACCCCTTTAATACAAACCATGTCCATGTTGCCTCCTTTGCTGGCTAGATTCACATACCTACCAACTTTGCAAAGAGTTAAAGAGGGACATATTGTGCGGCGTGGCGCTCCTAACTCCGCCCACTATAAGCTAATCTCACCCAGTCCCCTTATTGCACGGGGATAATAAACACAATGATGTCAGAGATAATAAACACAGTAATGTCACCGTAAAGGGTTAATAAACACAGGATGCCCGTACAGGATATAAACACAGTGATGTCACCGTACAGGGATAATAAACACAGTGATGTCACCGTACAGGGATAATAAACACGGCGATGTCACCGTACAGGGATAATAAACACAGCGATGTCAGTACAGGGATACACAGTATGTCACAGTACAGGGATAATAAACACAGTGATGTCACCGTACAGGGATAATAAACACAGCGATGTCACCGTACAGGGATAATAAACACAGCGATGTCACCGTACAGGGATAATAACCACAGCGATGTCACAGTACAGGGATAATAAACACAGTGATGTCACCGTACAGGGATAATAAACACAGCAATGTCACAGTACAGAGATAATAAAACACAGCAATGTCACCGTACAGGGATAATAAACACAGCAATGTCACAGTACAGAGATAATAAACACAGCGATGTCACCGTACAGGGATAATAAACACAGTGATGTCACCGTACAGGGATAATAAACACAGTGATGTCACCGTACAGGGATAATAAACACAGCAATGTCACCGTACAGGCATAATAAAAACAGAGATGTCACCGTACAGGGATAATAAACACAGTGATGTCACCGTACAGGGATAATAAACACAGTGATGTCACCGTAGAGGGATAATAAACACAAGTGATGTCACCGTACAGAGATAATAAACACAAGTGATGTCACAGTACAGGGATAATAAACACAGTGATGTCACAGTACAGGGATAATAAACACAGTGATGTCACAGTACAGGATAATAAACACAGTAATGTCACAGTCCAGAGATAATAAACACAACAATGTGACAGTACAAGGATAATAAACACAGTGATGTCACAGTCCAGAGATAATAAACACAGTGATGTCACAGTACAGTGATAATAAACACAGTGATGTCACCGTACAGGGATAATGAACACAGTGATGTCACAGTACAGTGATAATAAACACAGTGATGTCACAGTCCAGAGATAATAAACACAGTGATGTCACAGTACAGTGATAATAAACACAGTGATGTCACAGTACAGGGATAATAAACACAGTGATGTCACAGTACAGGATAATAAACACAGTGATGTCACAGTACAGTGATAATAAACACAGTGATGTCACAGTCCAGAGATAATAAACACAGTGATGTCACAGTCCAGAGATAATAAACACAGTGATGTCACAGTACAGGGATAATAAACACAGTGATGTCACAGTACAGAATAATAAACACAGTGATGTCACAGTCCAGAGATAATAAAGACAATGATGTCACAGTACAGGGATAATAAACACAGGGATGTCACAGTACAGAGATAATACACCCATTTCTGCCCCTCACAGAAAGTTAAAAAAAATAAAAACCTTATACTTACCTTCTTAGTGGCAGCAGCATCACTAGCCAGACATCAGCTTCTTTTGTCTGGAGGGGGCGGGGCCGGCCGTCAGTCAGCATTGGCCCCACCCCCTCCAGACAAAAGAAGCTGATGTCTGGCTGGTGATGCTGCTGCCACTAAGAAGGTAAGTATAAGGTTTTTATACTTAATATACTTTTTACCTAGACAAGAGGTACAGAATGCAGCACGAGGTACGGAGAGCTGCAGGGGAAGACGGGAAGGAGGATGGAAGAAGCAGGCAGTCGATTCCGGCTGTCTGCTTCTTCATGTAACAGACAACTGTCTCTGCATCCTATGGAAGCAGAGACAGCTGCCAGAGACCGGGACATACCTCCCCCGTGTCGGGACAGCGGGACAGCCACTGCAATCCGGGACTGTCCCGCCGGATCCGGGACGGTTGGGAGGTATGGATTCATTTTTCCATCACATAATACACTGCTTGTTCCCATGGTTATGACCACCCTGCGGTCCACCCGTGGTGGTCGTGCCTACACACTATAGGAAAAAGCACTAGCCTATGTGCGCCCCCATGGTCCCTGCCACCAGTATTGTGCAAGCATGACCACCACTGCTGGATTGCAGAGTGGTTGTTCATAACCATGGAAACAAGTAGTGTATAATGTGATAATAATAATAAATAATAAAATAAATTCAGCCAGCAAAGGAAGCAATATGGATAATAACAATACATTAGTAAGTGCCTTGTATTAACTTTCTCTACATGATAAATGCTACTTACTGAAGTGAGACAAGAGGTATGTATTAGGGTGGTATAAATTTCCATGATGAGACCTCTAGCATGTGGATGATACAGGCAGTAAGTTTTGAAATCAGTCAAAGACAGAGGGGTAGTTGCATTTTTGAGCAGGGATTCAATAAACTGTTTTAGTTGGAGGTAATGAAAGGTTTCCGTGGATGTTAGCTCAAATCTGCTTTGTAAGGAAGTAAATGTAGCCACACCATCGAGGAAAAGTCAGTGATAAATCTTAGTGAGTCATTTGGCTGTTCAAAGTCTAAACGATCCTGGGGAATACTGACCCTGGGGAAATATATGCAAATAAGCCTCTATGATCCATGGGCTCAGCTCTCTGTAGAAATGCATGTGCATATATATTAACACTTCATTCTTCGAAGCCATACAGGCACATATGAACAGGCGACCAACACAGATGCCTTCTGCTGCCAAGCGCACATGCAACAGGTCAGCCAGTTTTATAGGTACAAATCTGCTGACAGATGTCCGGGCGCCATAGCCGGTGGGTATCTGCTGTTTCAAATAGCAGAGGCCCACGGCTAATGACCGCGACCGGCAATAATGCTGATCATGGTCATTACAGCCTTTAGATGCTCATCATGATGCTGATCATGACATCTAAACAGTGAAAAACCTGGAAACCCGCGCTTCCGGATTAATACCGGCATCTCGGTGTGGCCAATGGAGCAGCTATTTTATCATGAAGGCCTGCTGCGCACAGTCTCCTCTTAACAGTTGTTGTAGAGATTTGTCTGCTGCTAGAACTCTGTGTGGCATTGACCTGGTCTCTAATCTGAGCTGCTGTTAACCTGCGATTTCTGAGGCTGGTGACTCGGATGAACTTATGAGGTGACTCTTGGTCTTCCTTTCCTGGGGCGGTCCTCATGTGAGCCAGTTTCTTTGTAGCGCTTGATGGTTTTTGCGACTGCACTTGGGGACACTTTCAAAGTTTTCCCAATTTTTCGCACTGACTGACCTTCATTTCTTAAAGTAATGATGGCCACTCATTTTTCTTTACTTAGCTGCTTTTTTCTTGCCATAATACATATTCTAACAGTCTATTCAGTAGGACTATCAGCTGTGTATCCACTTGACTTCTGCCCAACACAACTCATGGTCCCAACCCCATTTATAAGGCAAGAAATCCCACTTATTAAACCTGACAGGGCACACCTGTGAAGTGAAAACCATTTCAGGTGACTACCTCTTGAAGCTCATCAAGAGAATGCCAAGAGTGTGCAAAGCAGTAATCAAAGCAAAAGGTGGCTACTTTGAAGAACCTAGAATATAAGACATATTTTCAGTTGTTTCACACTTTTTTGTTAAGTATATAATTCCACATGTGTTAATTCATAGTTTTGATGCCTTCAGTGTGAATCTACAATTTTCATAGTCATGAAAATACAGAAAACTCTTTGAATGAGAAGGTGCGTCCAAACTTTTGGTCTGTACTGTATGTGATATCATGGTAATCGTACTGACCCATAAAATGAAAGGCACAGGTCAGTTTTGCCACAAAAGGAATGCCGTAAGGACAAAACCCATAAAATGGTGGAGGAATTGCATTTTTTTTCCAATTCCATCCCATTTTTCCCGCTTCCCACTACATTGTATGCCATATTAAATGATGGCATTAGAAAGTACATCTTGTCCTGCAAAAAAACAAGCCCTCATATGGATATGTAAACGGAAAAATAAAAAAGTTATGGCTCAAGAAAAATGAAAATGCAAAAACTAAAAAACCTCCTGTATCCAAAGGGTTAAATGATGACTAACTTTTCACACAACTTTGCATAAATCATTAGTACATGACCACAAGAAACTTTGTAATATGTCTTATTAGTAAAAAAAAAAAAAATGTCTAGTTCTAATTAGCTCCCCAACCACCAATACTATCTAATTTTCCCTTTGAAAAATGCCTTAATCCCGTCCAGGACGGAGCATCTGACAAAGTGATCATACTGCACATGTTTATGCAAGCCTATGGAGAGGGGAAGGGGAAGAATGAGCAGCAGCACACACAGGTAAGCAGGCTGCTGCAGCTACATGGGCTGAGCCATAAACATTTAAGTGCTTTATTCACAACCATACATTTCAGTATTTCATGTACATGAGTAAAGGTTAGGAAGTAAATTTCTGTTAGCAGTGGATGGAAGCAGGCCATCACCGACCAGCTCTAAGAGAATTGCAAACTAGATATTCACTATGTACAGTGGAAAACTGCTATAAAAAAGCCAGATGCAACTCATATCATGGCCAAGAATAGTGTTATTTCTCATTTACAAACACTGCACTATTGATTAATGTAAAGTTTGTTGAAAGGTTAGGTGCATTTTATGTGCATTAAAACTGACCGGTTACTTTCATTCTACTGGTCAGTACGAATCCGGCAATACCTAATATGTATAGTTTCTCCTGCGTTTTCATAGTGATAAAATAATTAGAAAGTTGCCCTTTTTTTTTTTTTTTTCCTTGTCATATCTTGACCCCTATAACTTTTTGGTATTATGTGTACAGAGCTGTATGGGGGCTCATTTTTGCGGGACGATCTGAAGTTTTATTGATACCATTCTGGGGTGTGTATGACTTTTTGATCACTTTTTATTTAATTTTTTTAGAAAAAAAAAAGCGACAAAAAACGGCAAATCGCCATTGGACGCTTTTTTTCCGCCACACAATTCGCCGTATTGGAATTTTTTTTTTATATTTTAAAAGTACGGGCGTTTTCGGTCACGGTGATACCCATGATGTCTATATTTATTGTTATTTAGGTATTTATTTTTTACTTATACGGAAAGGGGGGTGATTTGAACTTTTACATCTTTTTTATTTTTTATATTATTTTTTAACATTTTTTTTAATTTTTTTTTTACTATTAGAAAGCTCAAATATGGGCTTATATATTGTGGCTTTTTTTTTTTCTTTTATGAGCAATTATGGATTTTATAGACTCAGAAATCCATGAGTTGCTCATTTCTTATCCTGGCCTGCCATCTAGTGGCCAGAATAAGAATTGCACTTTGAAAACTGTAATCCTCACCAGCGAGGATTACAGTTTTCATATGGTGTACGACACCCCGATTGGCCACACGGGGTGTCTGTACACCACCCGGAAGCGAACGCTTCCGGGTTTAGACGCAACTAGATACCGTGATCACGTGTGATCACCGCATCTAGTCACCTCGGAAGACGCCGCCGACACAGTAGGTAGCGGCAAGTCTCAGCTGTTAGAAACAGCAGAGACTTGCCGGCCATGACGCCCGCCGCACCCGCGAGCGGGCGCCATGTGCCCGCATCGCCCCAGCGCCGTACATGTACGGCGCTGGGGCGTGAAGGGGTTAGTTAATTGTTTTTAATTCTATTTGTGTTTTAGGCCTCTTTCACACGACAGTATTTTTTGTGGGCTCCTATCCGCATTTTTCACATGAAAAATGCGGACCCATTCATTTCTATGGGCCCGCAAAGAATGCGGACAGCACACCGTGTGCTGTCCGCATCTGTTGCTCCGTTCCGTAGCCCGCAAAAAAAAAAAATAGAGCATGTCCTATTCTTGTCTGTATTATAGAATAGTACTGTTCTATTAGGGGCCAGCTGTTCCGTTCCGCAAAATACGGAATGTACACGGATGCCATCCGTTGTTTTTGCGGATCCGCAATTTGCGGACCGCAAAACACAACGTTCGTGTGAAAGAGGCCTTATAGAGAGTTAAAAACTTGGTAACAGGGCAGCTCACAACAGTTGTAATAATGAGGTCGGACACGAAGGCCTAGTCAGCTTTATATCCAAAAAGTTAAGGTATATAATAAAAATTAAAATAAATTTATTTTATTTCAGTTTTAATTTGTAGCTTGTCCTTTTGTATATCAATAAAGATCATACCAATCTTGCATTGTTGAGGTGCAGTCATATTTTAATGTGATGCTTTGTTCTTGTTTGGGACTTTTTTGTTATTTTAATGGTTTTGCTGCTGCCTTTATCATTTTTTCTTCAAACTGCTGTAAAACACTTGGGAATTTCATAAACAACAATTTTCTGATGTAAAGTAAGTTTCTGTTCTGGTACTAAACCAATGGGACTGAAATCTGCCCAGCAGACTACAGTGAACTATGTCCTATTTGTGGCCTTGTTTCCGTGCAAATTTGAAGAATTTGAAATCTAAGCAGACCCGCCACTGTATTATCAGTATTCTCCTGCTTGTCAATACCAACAGGAACAACATATAATATAATATGAGATTCTGTTATATTAGGATGAACCTTGTGGAAAGTTTTGATTTATTTATTCTATTCCTTACTTTTTTTATTGTTTTCATGCTGGCCATACACATGACATAACTGTCTGCCAAGTGCTCATTTAGCCAACAGCTATCTCTTGCAATCCTCCCATGTGTAGGTAGCGAATAGTGATAAAGCCACTGGCAGAAACCAGCTGCTTATCACTCCACTAACAAAAGGACTGAGCTATGCAACATACCCAATCCTCAGGGAGAGAGGCCTTCATACACTTTAGACGGTTGGCTTAGGGTGCATTCACATCACCGTTTAGCTTTCCAAGAGAGAGAGAAAACACAGGATCCTGTAAAAAAAATAAAAAAAAACAACGGATCCTGTTGCATAAGTTATGCATAGGATTGTATAGGATCTGTTCTTTTACAGGATCCAGTAAAAAAAAATGGATCCTGTTGCATCAGTTGTCATCATTTTGAGCCATTTCCATATTTTTCTCTCTCTCTCTTCCTCTGACGGATCAGAAGAACAGAAAGGTAAACAGTGATGTGAACTCAGCCTTAGGCCGGTTTCACACGAACGTTGTGTTTTGCGGTCCTCAAATTGCGGATCCGCAAAAAAAAACGGATGCCGTCCGTATGGCATCCGTTTTTTTTTGCGGATCCATTGTAACAATGCCTATCCTTGTCCGTTTTGCGGACAAGAATAGGACAGGTTCCATCTTTTTTGCGGGGCTACGAAACGGGCATACGGGTGCAGACAGCACACCGTATGCTCTCAGTATTTTTTGCGGACCCATAGAAATGAATGGGTCCGCATTTTTCATGTGAAAAATGCGGATCGGAGTCCGCAAAAAATACTGTCGTGTGAAAGGGGCCTTAGCCTGCCAAAATTGTCGGGTTCAGTTGATACACATCTTGGTCAAAAGTTTTATTGGATTTTTACCTTTTAACAAAAAAACTGTGATAGTACAAGAAAGGTAAACGATGTCCCATGTGCTACATAACATAGTAGCAAGGTTGGTTGGATGAGTCAGTCACGAAAAGTTATAAACAGACAGCGCCTCTTCAGTGCTGCATTCGTAAAAAGCAAACAAAAAAGACAAAATGTATTACCATAGAATAAACAAGATTGATCTTACATACAAAAAGGAGAGTGAGGCTCAGCACATAAAAAATAGAGAAAGTAAACAGAGCGGAAGGAAGAAGAAAAAAGGGAGAGAAGAAGGGATGTGAGGAAGGGGAGAATGATCATGTCTGAAGATTCCAATACATCCCAGGGGTGCAAAAGGATCCCAGAGGTGCAAGGGTTCCAGATTTTAAAAAATCAAGAGGAGTCTGGAGGGGTTTGGATAATCAGCTCCTCCATTCTCTGATCAGCATCTCTTCTTCAAACCACTCATCTAGGGTAGGTGGTATAGAAGATTTCCAGTGGCAAGATATAACCGTTTTCGCAGCTTGATTAAGATATTTAAAGGGAACCTGTCATCTCCGAAACACGCCCTGAACTAGAGTAAGAGATGTATAGTGTAAATTATGCTGAATCTGAATATGTAAGTTTTATCTTCATACTCATTTCCATTCCGACGCTGTGCTCCCACAAACCAGCAGTAAAATGCATTGAGAGGACTCTTCTTTGAGTCCTCTCCATTATGTGAGTGAGCACCAGAGTCCAGTGAATGCATTTTACTGCTGGTTTGTGGGAGCACAGCGTCAGAATGGAAATGAGTATGAAGATAAAAATTACATAACCGGACTCAATGTCACTTACACTATACACCGCTTACTCTAGTTCAGGGGGTGTTTCGGAGATGACAGGTTCCCTTTAAGAAGAGATTTCTTGTAAGTAGGGATTATGAAATCAAATACATACAGTAGAAGGGATTCTGGGGTGTTCGGAATAGGAATTCCAGTCACTTCACGGATAGTCTGATGCACAGAATCTCAGAAGCTGTGTAAAGAGGTGCACTGCCACCAAATATGGAGCAGTGTGCCTTCCTCTGTGCCACATCTCCAACAGCGGTCACAGACTGTGAGAAACCATTCAATTATGAAGGAGTGCTGGTATTCCATACCAGCAGTTTATTATCTTGTAACTGATATCTTGCGATTTAGTGGATATCATTGCTCTTTCTGAAAAAATATCTGTTCCACTGAGAGGGGTGAGTTGCACAGCTAGATCCCAGGCCTGACAGAAGGGGGGAAACGAGGATGAGCGTCGGCTTACAAGTCATTTGTACAAAGAGGAGAGGTCGCGAAAAACTGCAGAAGGTGCCAAAGAGGTTGGCTCAAGAGAAGTTATAGGTTGGGCATAAGGAAGAATAGAAATGTTGAAGCTGGAGATGTTCAAAGGAGTGACATGCCAAGGGAGCAGTGTTGCCTATCAAAGAGGAGAGGGATTTCAAGGAGGTTCCCGACATGACAGAAATGGAGTGGGCGCACTTTTTTCCGATGAGAAAAGATGAAGATGCTGCCCCTGGCGGAAACAAAGCCTTGTCAGTAATTGGGACAAGGTGGCCTGTAAGATCAATTCGAGAATTACGGGGACCATTACTGGCCAAAACCTCAAATATATGGTTAGCGGTAAAGGACAAAGGCAGTCATGGGGCAGTGTGGATTCCCCGTCATCCAAGGAAGACTCCAGGGCTACACAGACCCAGGATATTGAGTTATCAAGATGGAGCATGTCTAGAAGCCTTTAGGCTGTGGAATCCAGGAGACCAATGGACGACAATCCAGGAGACCAATCCCACCTGCATCCTTGGGACGAGTTAGAATCTCCCACTTGATTCTAGACCTTCCAGGGGACCAGACAAACCTTGTAAAGCAGCAACGGATTTGGGTCCACAATATAAATGGGATGCAGATGGATAATGTCTGCCGGAGGTAAAGTAATTTTGGCAAGAGATCCATTTTTATACTGATTCTACCAAACCATGAGAATTCCTTACGATGCCAGGAGTCCAAATCTTTTTGGAATCATTGAAGAAGGAGGGGGTGAAATTATCTCTGAATAAGTGGGATAAGGATACATTCACACGACCGTATAATTTTATCCGCGTCCGATCCGCATCCGTTCCGCATTTTGCGGAATAGATGCGGATCCATTCATTCCTATGGGTGAATAAAATGTGCGGACAACATTCAGTATGTTGTCCGCATCCGTATTTCCGCATTTCTGGTCCGCAAGAATATGAAGCTTGTCCTACTATTGTCCGCACAGATCGGTCCGCAGCCCCATTCAAGTCTATGGATCCGCAATTTGCGGATGACATACGGAATGGTTTCCGTATGTTATCCGTTTTTTGCGGATCCGTATAATTGAAGGCCTTGACAACTATGAATTATTCTTTTTTTTTCTCTCTCTTTTTTTTTTTAAACCTTCCGTTTTTTGCGGACCGTAAAAAACGGAAGACATGCGGAACACATTCGGAAGCCATTCTTCCGCAAAATGCAGACACACGGTTCAGTTATTTGCGGACCGCAAAACGGAAAGGACTCAACACGGTCGTGTGAATGTACCCTAAGGCTTCATTCACACGACCGTATTTTGTTTCCGTTTCCGTTCCGTTTTTTTTGCAGACCGTATTCGGAACCATTCATTTCAATGGGTCCGCAAAAAAACGAAAGGTACTCCGTGTGCATTCCGTTTCCGTATGTCCGTATTTCCGTTCCGCAAAAAAGATAGAACATGTCCTATTCTTGTCCGTTCTGCTGACAAGGATAGGCATTGTTACAATGGATCCGCAAAAAAAACGGAAACACGGATGCCATACGGAACGTCATCCTTTTTTTTGCGGATCCGCAATTTGCGGACCGCAAAACACATACGGTCGTGTGAATGAAGCCTAAGTCTGAGCTAATCATGTCTCTGGCCATGTAAAGAGAAAGGTGGCTTTGAGAGATGAAACCAGAGACCTAGCCAGGGAGATGTTCAGATGTTCAGATTTGGTCATGTTGATCTTGAAATTGGTCCACACCCCAAAGCGAGAAATTTTGCGTTGCAGGGAAGGTAAAAAAATGTGGGGATTGGTTATATAAATTAAGAGGTCGTCTGCAAAAGCAGCACATTTGTACTCATGGCCTTCAATGCGTACAACTGAAATGTCTGGGTTGTTGGGAATGAAAAAGATGCTCCATGACCAAAACTTAAAGCAATGCGGATAGTGGGCATCCTTGGCGGGTGCCATTGTGGATCAGAGAAGGGGGAAAGAGGGTGCTTTAACACGCGCAGAGGCGTTTTGATATAGACTAAGGATTTTTGACAGAAACCATGGGCCAAGACCAATCTGGGAGAGAGTAGTACATAATGAAGGCCACATCATATGGTCGAAAGCCTTTTCCGCATCTAGCGATAAGAGGAATTTTACGGGTTTTTGCATCATGGATGATGTCGCGTGTCTTCAGTGTGATGTCGTGAGCCTCCCTCCCTGGCACAAACCTCACTTGGTCAGGATGGATTATGGAAGGTAGGAAAGCATTCAGTCAGCCATGAGTTTTGCATACATTTTAATGTCTACATTCAAAAGTGAAATCGGATGATAACCCGCACAGACCTGGGGGTCCTTTCTGGGTTTAGGGATGACTGCCATATGTGCTTCCATGGACTGAAGTGGGAAGGGAAGCTCGGATGACACTGCGTTAAAGATTTTGAGTAAAAAAGGGGAGAGGGAATTTGAAAATACTTTATAGAATCTAGTTGTGAACCTGTCAGGGCCTGGGCTCCTCCTCCCTGGGAGGGATTTGAAAACCACCAGAAGCTCCTCCTGTGTAAAAGCATTCTCTAGGCTAGAAGAGTCCTCCTCCAATATTCGGGCAGAGGGAGGCAGAGGCAAGAGCTCAGGCTCCAACCAGCCCAAGGTTGAGGGTGGTTATTATAAAAGTCAGAATAAAAGGTGTGAAAGGAGGCCAGTAGGGGTTTTAATGACTGGGATGTGAGAGTTGGCCAATTGTCCCCTAAAAGCTCTAGCTAATATGTCCCCACTTGTTTCCATATTCGTAGAACTTGCTATGACATATTTGGATCATATGGTTGTAAGAAGACTTCAGCAGGCATTCTGGAGCTCACATAGGGTGGGAGAGAGCATAGTTATGTGTCAGTTCGAGAGGCAACCTTCCGGAGAGAGAGAGTGAGGAAGTGAGCTTTCTCCTTCTTGAGATGGGGCCCATGTTTGATAAGGACTCCACGGAGGACTAACTTGAGGGCTTCCGACTGTAATGGGAGGGGCGATAAGTCCACCGTATGATCAGCGAAAAAGCTTGTTGGATTGGGCGATAGCAGAACATACTGAGTCAAGAAGGAGAGACTCATTTAGCCTCCATGTCTATTCCCCTCTAGAGAGAAAGGGGAGATGTAGGGTTCAGTACACAGGGGTGTGATCAGACCACAAGATATTACAAATGTGGGAAGAGTTTAACCAAGAGAGTGCATGGTGTTGAAGTAAAATGTAATTTATTCAACTATAGGAGGAATGGGGTGAAGAGTAAAAGGTGCAGTCTTTGTCTGCAGGATGCTGAAGGCGCCACGAGTCACTCAACTGCAGCTGTAAGGCTACTTCCACACTAGCGTTAGTACGGATCCGGCGGGTCCCTTCACCCGCCGGATCCGTACTGAGTATACAACCTTGTGGATCCGTAATTCCGGATCCGGTTGTATTAGCGTTTAAACGGATCCGGAATAACCTCTATTGAAAGTCAATGGAGGACGGATCCGTTTACAAGTGTGTCCACACCAAACGGATCCGTCCCCATTGACTTGCATTGGGGGTCATTCCGGATCCGTTTAGGCGCGGATAACTAGTACGGAGAGCAAACCGCAACATGTTGCGGTTTGTTCTCCGGTCTGAAGACTGAACGGAATGCTTTCAGGAGCATTCCGTTGTCTTCAGTTCAGTTTTGTCCCCATTGACAATGAATGGGGACAAAACGGAAGCGTTTTATTCCGGTATTGAGCCCCCATGACGGAGCTCAATACCGGAATTCCATAACGCTAATGTGAAAGTAGCCTAAGAGTGCTTTTTTAACCCTTTTGATAGCTGAGTATGATAGAGCAGCACAACCAGAGGAATTATCTAGCGTGGGGTCAAGGGTGAGGTTGAGATCTCCACAGAGTATGACCGTTCTGCATACTAAGGACAGGACCTGGTCGACAAAGTCTACCAGGAAGGGAACCTGGTTCTGGTTAGGTGCATATACATTAAGAATTGTGAATTCACATCCACCTATCAATAGGGAAAGGATGAGATATTGCGCCTTGGCATCGACTGTACACCCAGCAGTTGATGTTAGGGATTTATGGATCGCTATGGCAACTCCTTTTGTCTTATTCACTGGATTGTTTGTATAATGCCAGATTGTATAGTGTCTATGCCAAATATTAGGGGCTCCTCCTTCTCTAAAATAGGCTTCCTGGAAGCAAATTATGTGTACCTTCTGACAATGGAACTGATGGAGAATCTGCACCCTCTTTTGGGAGTATTGAGACCTTTCACATTGAAGGACGCGATCTTGAGAGATATCATAAGAAGGGATGAGGAGAGAGCACAGAAGAGGGGTAAGGAAAGAAAAGAATAGTAATAGTTCTGCAAGTAGGGTTTCAACCCTGTATATATCAGGAGCAAACTTCTGCTTCCTTTCCCTTGATCTCCAACTGCGGCATAGTGTCTGATGAAGGCTAGCGAGCCGAAACGTTACATGATTACTGTCACATACCTAACAAAAACTACTATCATTCGGCAACCATAAGTGCTGTAGTTTATGTTCTATATACATATATGGGGTTGAAACCCTACTTGCAGAACCCACAAGCAGTGTGCAACAAATACTTTATCTTCATGAGTCAATAGAGACAGTTACTTAGGACAAACAACCCCTAGGGAATGTCTCGAATTAAGCCGGGGAAGTGACAGCCAGAGAGAAGTGAGCTAGACACTAACCCTGTCTGACAAAATGTCCCAAGAGATCTACCGTACCTACAATAAGGAAGAAAAGAACAGAACAATTTGCAATCAGACATTACAGAGAAGCAAAAATCACATTGAAGGACAGCTAAGAGTTGTTCAGGGAGAGCCGTTGGCTGAAACCCCACAAATGGCTGGCAAAGCATCTTCATCATCCACGTTGCATATGAGAGGGTGACCCAAAGGTCCCGTCAGTTGAAGCTTGGGAGGGTATCAGGCGTCCAGGTGGAGCAGATGTAGTGGGGAATATGGACCTAACACAACTGGAGGTAGATCAAGGTCCTGGAGAAATCGTGGAAGGCCCTCTGCACAGTGGAGAGTGGTGGAACGTCATTTGTGGCCAGCAATTAATACAAAAGCATATCCCCAGCGGTATGGAATTCCCTGGTCCTGGAAAGGATCCAGAAGAGGTCTCAGGTAACGTGTTGTGATAGGGTGTAATGAGAGAGATCTTGTAGTGACAGTATGGAAGCTCCATCATAGGATAGGGAGGCTTGTTTTCGGGCCGTAGTCAGGGGCGAGGGGTCTGAGTGCCCTATGGGCTCTGTCGATCTCTATGTGAGTTGCTTGGGGACAGCCAACTATATCATTGAATATCGCCACACTGGTGTATAGCAAATCAGCTATGGAGACAGATTCAGGGAGGCCTCGTATACGAACATTGTTGCAACGGTTATGATTTTCAAAGTCATCTAGGTTACTACTGTGAAAGCGCACAATGTTGACATCACTACTGTGAAGGGACACAATGTGGTGGCTTGTGACTATTTTTATGCCTAAAACTGGTGTAAGGATATTATTAAAAGTTACATTTCAAGCTATTCACCCATAA
This sequence comes from Rhinella marina, assembly GCA_900303285.1. NCBI lineage: Eukaryota > Metazoa > Chordata > Amphibia > Anura > Bufonidae > Rhinella > Rhinella marina. Next base: position 358,938 of record ONZH01004202.1, read on the forward strand.
CGCTAAGGCCCTTTCCAGACTAGCTGGTGTCATGCTGCAGACTCACAGCGCAGCATTGCTGGGGTCGCATAAAATTATTTTGATTTATGATGCTATGTAACCCTTAGGCCCCTTTCACACGAGCGTCACGGATTAGGTCCGGATGCATTCAGGGTGCGTTCAGGGAAACGCGCACCATTTTGCAAGCAAGTTCAGTAAGTTTTGTCTGCGATTGCGTTCAGTTGTTCAGTTTTTTCCACGCGGGTGCAATGCATTTTGAAACGTTTTTACGCGCGTGATAAAAAACTGAAGGTTTACAAACAACATTTCTTAGCAACCATCAGTGCAAAACGCATTGCATCCGCACTTGCTTGCGGATGCAATGCGTTTTTAACGCAGCCCCATTCACTTCTATGGAGCAGGGCTGCGTGAAAAACGCAGAATATAGAACATGCTGCGATTTTCACGCAACGCAGAAGTGATGCGTTCACGTCACGCATTGCACCCGTGTGGAAAACTCGCTCGTGTGAAAGGGGCCTTAGAGGTCTGGAACATGCTGGATAACACTAACATAATACTGTGTGTTATACAATACATTCCAGAATGCTAAGGGTTACATAGCATCATAAATCAATATAATGCTATGTGACCCCGGCAGTGCTGGAAGGTCAGGTCGGGTGCTGCGCTACAAGTCTGGAGTGTGACACCCGCTCGTGTGAAAGGGGCCTAAAGAGACTGGGTAGGATTGTGTGAGTATAGTTATGCATTGAGCGGAATTAGAGGCATGGCTTAGTATACAAAAAAATTGCAGTGGAACACATAGCACCCTTCTGATATCACCCCTCTTTCTGATTTACTAAAATTGTGAGGTAAGTGAGGGTTGGGGTGCTGTACTGAATCCTTGCTCTGGGGGCAGGAAAGCCTAGCTACTAGAGATGAGCGAACGTGCTTGAAACGAGCACTGTACCGTTCGGCTCCCCTGCACTCGCATAGGTGCAGGCAGCCGCTTCCGTCCTCCTCAGGAGACGGAAGCGGCTGCCTGCGCCCATGCGAGCGCAGGGGAGCCGAGCGGTACAGTGCTCGTTACGAGCACGTTCGCTCATCTCTACTAGCTACACCTCTGTACACTGCCTCCCTGCTGCCTACAGCTAAAGTCTTTCTAGTCCAGTAGAGACTTGAGGTGCTTGGACTTGTATTTAGGCGACAAGCATATTCTGATAAAAACAATAAGCCAGGAAGTGCTTGTCAGTGAACCTTGAACTGACCTTTGTCCACCCTTATCCATTAATATTCACTTTTATCCATGTCAATGAAATTGACCAACCTGCTTGTAAAACAAACAGCAGACGTGGAGAACTTCGGATCCCTAGCAAGAACCTCTTGGACAGCAAAACGGTATACTAACGGTGGCCTGCAGATCCAATTGAATTCAGGAGGGCACCTGCGGCCGCTGAACAGATGGATAAGTGCCTGATGTTCCTACATTTACTAATGATGGAGGCATCAGATCATTATGTAGCTGGCTGCCCCCTGAGCATCAGCCCACCGGGAAATTCCCAGTCCACCCCTGGCTGCCACACACAGTTTCATGTTGTGCATTTTTTGGGAAGCCAAATAAAAATGGTTTGTTAAGCATTTTTGCCAATATAGGTTCACTACACACATGAATTTGCACTGCCGTTTTTTTACAACTACATTTAAAAAAAAAAAAGCCAAACAAACCACTTGCACTTTCTTCCATACCACATGTTTTTGTGGAGATTTTTTTTTGTACTGTTTGTTTTCTAAAAGACGTCAACCATATTATGTTTCTTATGGTTTTTCCTTTATATATATGATGTCACAACAGAAGAAAAATAACTCTTGACAACATTGACATGGATGACATGCTGCGCTTCTCAAAAATCACCACAAAAGTCCTCATCCACATGTCCGTGTCCGTTTGACGTCCATGAAAAAAATCAGTCCATGTTTCATCCATGAGGATATGAAGATGTACGTGTTTGGTCCGTGTGTCTGTTTTTTACCCTCCCATATGTAATTCATATTCCACGGACACTTCTCAACTGAAAATTAATTTCCAAAACATCTCCTCTCAGTGGTTAGTGAAAAATGGACCTAAGATGGATGCCATCCATATTGTGTTAGTGATATTCATGGACCCATAGACTTCAATGGGCAGGTATTTATAGGGGCATGGTTAGTGAAAAATGAACCTAACACGGATGCCATCCATGCTGTGTCAGTGATATTGAAGGACCCATAAACCTAAATGGGCATGTATATATAGGATCATTTTTTACTGCCAAATTATGAGGGGCACTATGGAGAAGAGGAGGACAGAACCACTATAGGGGCGTCTACTGGGGGCACTAAGAAGGGGTATTTTATACTGACACATTATGGGGGACAATATGAGGGCATCTACTGGGGGCTCTACCTTATATAGAGACATTTTATACAGGCACACATTATGGGGGGATACTATGGGGAAGGGGAAAGAGGAGCACTATCGGGGCATCTACTGCGGGCACTATATGGGAGCATTTTATACTGGCTAACATTATGGTGGACACATTGAGGGCATCTACTGGGGGCACTATATAGTTGCATTTTATACTGGCATACTATGGGGGCACTTTATAGGGGTATTTTATACAAGGACACTATGGGCGGCACTATGGAGAAGGGGGAAGAGAAGCACTATGGGGGCATTAGCTCAACTGGGGGCACTAAGAGGGGGTATTTTTTTGTACTGGCATACAAAATAGGGGCATTTTTCTACTAGTTCACATTATTAGGGGGAATTTCTTACACGCAGCCTCGTCATAAATTAGATTAATCTAATGGCAGCGCGGAGGGGGAAACTAAGACCGGGATAAAAAGCCAGTCTTAGTAAATGTGCCCCATTAACAGTAGTGCTTTTACAAGTTGGGAAAAAAAAAACATTTATTAAGACCGACATTTTAGACGCCGGTCTTAATAACCACTATATCTAGCGGTGGATCCGCCAAAGTTAGGGTCCATTCACACATCCGTATAATGCAATTGCGGACAATTATGCGGATAGGATGCGGATCCGGAGCGGGGAAAGGTTGCAGATTGCAGCGCAACTAACCACAGAACTGCAATCTGTGCCAGAAATACACCTACTATAGGCTTATTTCTTGGATCATAAATGACCCTCTATGGATGTCTATAGGACAAAAAGATCAGAGCATGCTGATGTTTCCAATAAATAAAATTGGTCTGAAAATGGCACTAAAAAAACTCTTATTTGCCCAGCATTATTTCCCATAGAGTTCAATGCAACATATGTAGCTAGCATTGTTGGCCTTAAAAATGCTGCTGCAAAAAAACAAACAAGCACACAAAACCTCTTAAAAACGCCAAAAAAATCCTACTTATGACACCAGCCTGAGGGATGATGCACACAGCCATTGGCTGTTTTGTGGTCCGCAAGCTTATTTACACGTCAGTGTTTGGTCAGTGATTTCTATCAGTGATTGTGAGCCAAAACCCGGAGTGGAGACCACACAGAGATAAGATATAATGTAAAGATCTGCATCTGTTCTGTGTTTAGAGCCGCACCTGGTTTTGGCTCAAAATCACTGATGCAAATCATTGTCCAAACGCTAGGGCTCATTTATCAAAGCTTAAAGCAAAACTGTCTTTGTTACCCATAGCAATCTATCAGAGCTTATGTTTCATTTTTTCAGAACACAGGCAGTTTTGATTAATAGGGCCCACTGACTGTGTGAATAAGGCATTCAACTACTTTCACACAGTTAGTGGGGGAGATTTATAAAAAGTGATGTAAAGGGAAACTGGCTTACTTGCCCATAGCAACCAATCAGATTCCTCCTTTCATTTTTCAGAGCTCCTTTGTAAAATGAAAGGCTCCCTCTGATTGTTTGTTATGGGCAACTAAGCCCCTTTTTTCTTTAGGCCCCTTTCACACAAGCGAGTGAGCTCCTACAGTATTGGAACGAAGTTTCATGCAAATCGACTTCGGATGTTTCATCCAAAGTCGATTCGCTCATCCCTACTCACAATCACTGATGGAAATCACTGACAGGGTTGCCAACCATCCAGAAATTTCTGGACTGTCTGTAAAAATAGGTGTCCGGGAAAAAAATAGACGTGACTTTTTTGAGGCTGGTGGTATATGACTAGATTATTTTGGTGGTAATTCTCATCATTTTACAGCTCACAGTAAATGCCGGTAATGAGGTCAGTAGAGCTATAGACATATATTACCTATAGGGGCACATTTACTAATGGATTTGCAACACTTTTAGGTTTTGCGCCTGGTACACCAGATGGGTGTGACAGGGGTGGGGCAGGGGTATGTCGGGGGCCGTGCTGGGGCTGGGACTCCATGTAAACTTTTTGCAACAGGTGCACAGACTGCTAAAGAGGCACCTCATGTATGACGAGGCGCACACCTTGTCATAAATTAGACGTATCTAGCGGCAGCGCAGAGGAGGACATTTTTTATGTCGGTCTTAGTAAATGTGCCCCATAATCTTTATCATTCTTTATGGTTTTCCAATTGTGAATAATTGTGAATCGGTCTGCATCCGACCCGCACAAAATGCGGATCAGATACGAAAAAATATGAGGGAAATTTATTACGCTGAAATCTTAGGCATATTTCAGGCGCAGATTGCGGCACAACAGCTATCTGCAACTTCTTCATGCCAGGTCTAAAAAAGTGGGTGTTCTGTGGGCGGGGAAGGGCTGCAGGTCTGTCTCATTTACCATCGGCTACGCCTGTTTTAGGCATAGAAAATGGTCGAAATGTAAGGCTACTTTCACATCTGCACTTTTCCTTTCCGCTATTGAGATCCGTCATAGGATATCAATAGGGGGGGAAACGCTTCCGTTTTGTCCCCATTCATTGTCAATGGGGACAAAACTGAACGAAACAGATAGATAGATCAGCATCTGATCGGCGAGGGTCCGACACCCGGGACCCCTGCCAATCAGTTGTTTGAGAAGGCAGCGGCAATCCAGGAGCGCCGTGGCCTTCTCTGTGTTTTCCTCAGGCCCAGTGACGTCACGACTACCATCACTGGCCTGGGCGGGGCTAAGCTCTGTTCACATGAATAGAGCTTAGCCGCGCTCAGGCCAGTGATACTAGTCGTGACGTCACTGGGCCTGAGGAAAACACAGAGAAGGCCGCGGCGCTCCTGCAGCGCCGCTGCCTTCTCAAACAGCTGATTGGCAGGGGTCCCGGGTGTCGGACCCCCACCGATCAGATGCTGATGATCTATCCAGAGGATAGATCATCAGTTTTAAACAACTGCAGAACCCCTTTAAGACAGAAAGGAAGCCAGCTTACATTTAGAACTGGCGCTGGATGAAGTTATGGAGAGGCCAGCGCCTGTTCATAACTTCAGGGGATCCACCGCCAGATATAGGGGTTAAGACCAGCGTCTAAAACGCTGTTCTTAATAAATGTGCCTCTATGTTCGTGTGCATGAGCCATAAGGCCGAGTTCACACTTCAGTGTTTTGTCAGTTATTCCATCAGTTATTGTGAGCCAAAACCAGGTACAGGTCAAAAACACAGAAGAGCAGATCTTTCTCTTATACTATATCTCTGAGGAGGCTTCGCTACTGGTTTTGGCTCACAATACTGATGGAAATACCTGACCAAATAACTGAAGTGTGACCTCAGCCTTATAGATTACATTCTCCTGTCCTAGTCAGCCTCTCCCAAGACCAGGATGGCTGATAACAGGAAGCAATAGCTTGTATTCTTCAGTCCCAGTCAGTCTCCCCTCTAGCTTGAAATTACTTTATTTATAAAAAGAACATATAAAAAAAGGTAATGACTGGTCCAATAGCCCTTGTAAGTATATATCTATGGAGTCGTAAAGAGAACCAGCCCACTAAAAGAAATCACTACCAAAGGAGGCAGTAACCCGAGCTGAGGTGACCAGGAGCCATCACCCAGCTGCGCTGTCCCTTTAACGCCGCCATACGCTTCCTGTCGCGCATGCGCGCTCGGGTTCTGCGCTTGTCATCATGGCGGCGCGGAGCCATGTGCAGGACCCTAACGACAGACGGCTGAGACCGATTTACGGTGAGTGTCCGGGGGATCGTGAGGCTGCGGGTGCGGTGCAGTAACGCGTCGTGCAACAGAAAAACAGCTCGGGCGGGTGACGGAGGCGAAGGAGAACCCGGGGCTGGAGGAAGAGCTAGGCCTGGCACCGGGCACCTCGGATGAATGGCTGCTGGCATGGGAGCTGCAGGCAGACGTTACCGGGCCGTGCCACATTGTTCGCTGCACGGGTACCTACAGTACCTGTATGTATGTGCCCATTACGTGATTCGCGTCAGATGTTAGTCCTGTGACAGGTCTGTGCAGAGGAGTGGCAGAACCGGGCCCAGTGCTTACTCTGAATGGGCACTAGTAGCGAGCACAGTGCTGGGCATATGGCAGATCCTGCCTGTGCCAGTACATCCCTTAGTCTAAAGTACATCTTGCTCTTTGCTCCTGTTCACACCGGCGCTGTTGTTGTGTACGTTATTCTGTTCTGGCGTTTTCACCCTGAGGCGTTAGCATCCATTCTGTCCGGTCTTTAGCGCTGTCTGCTACAGATTGTCAGACTCCGTATTGGCGGTAATGGACAGGTGTGATGGCGTGTGTGACCGGTTTCACAGAACCGTAATAGAAAAACATCCCCGTATGACAACTGCAAATCCCGAATCTAAAGATCCAAAATAACAGATCTGAGGACATTCCTTGACAGCCGCGCTTGTTGATGTCATTGCACTGTGATGATGTCATCAGGAGCTATGGCACTGCTGACCTGTCAGTGACCTCACTACCAATGATTATTTCCATGGAATCCATTGTGGGTCAGATCCAGCCGTGCGGTTTCCATGATGACTGGCTGTGACCAGTGTCACCATACCCTTAGATGGGTGGAACCCCCACCGATCATGAGAATGGGGACCCTGTACCCCTCAGGGCCTGCTGAAATGAACAGAACAATGTATGGAAAAGGTGGGGCATGCTCACTGCCAGAGACTGTGTAGTACAGTGTGGGGCTATTTCCAGAACTTCCATAGCGATGAGTGCGCATGTCCTACCTTTTCATTTCAGTGGGCTGCAAGGGGTAGAGGGTCCCTGTTTTCATGATCAATGGGGGTCCCACCCGTCTAATAGTTACCCTCTGTCATGTGGATAACTTGTAACAACCGGAATAGCCCAGTCCTCCAGCGGCTAATGGTCCCTGACCGATGCTGCTTATCTGACCCGAACTCTCAGAATTATGATGATTTATGATGCTGTGAGTTCCTGCCATTTCACTCTTGATATGACTTACGTCTGAGGCGGTTATTGGTGATGTGAGCAGGTGTCACTGCTTAGACTGATGGGCGTATGTCGGGGGTTTGCTTACTGAAGGCGACATTTGTTTCTTGCACGTTCTATATTGAGAACCACAAGGCTCAGCTTGTCTTGAGGAACAGGTGCTGCTGTTTTCAGTGCTCCATACTTAGTAGTCGCTGAGCAGACAGGTGGCCACGGTGGGGGTCGTCCATTTGTTTAACCCCAAATCTAACCAACGATCTCCAGTGAAGGCCGCGGAGACTACCACCTACCAAGACCCCTATTGTACATTTAGCTGAAGGATTGTGGGCCTCATTCACATGGCCATGCTTCATGGATCAGTGGTGCCCATATTGTACTTGTACTGTGCCCCCTTTGGTTTTCTACAAAGTCACATAAAATGTATTTTATTTTTTTTTACACTTTTGTGTTTTTTTTGGTGGGATAAACGCTCCACAAATGATGATGGTGAAGGTGTATATGAAATACTTTTTGTTACTGGTGCCGTTTTTATTAGGTGGCGTTTTGTTTTTCTGGCTTCTTTTCAAAAACGCAGCACCCAGGAGTTGTGGTGATTTCACATCACCTTCTCTATACGGTAAAACACCAGTGGTAACAGACAAGACCGAAAACAACACTGTGCAAATATGTGTGTCTGGACCCTAAGGCCCCCATTCACACGTGCTGATTTTTCATCTGCATCCTATCCGCGTCTGTTCCGCAATTTCAGACGTTTTTTGCGGATAGTATGCGCATCCATTCATTTCAATGGGTCCCGAAAAAATGCGGACAATGCACCGTATGTTGTCTGCATCCATTTCTCCGTTCCGTTTTGCGGATCCGCAAACAGAAATCCTCCTGTCCTACTTTTCCTCCGATTTTGCGGTCCGTAGCCCAATAAAAGTCTATGGATCCGCATAAATGCGGATGACATGCGGAAAGGCAAACGCATTTGCGGATTCCGTTCCAGGAGGGTAGAAAAAAAAAGATTTGATTCCTCCTTCCGTTTTTTGCAGATCCGCAAAAAAACGGATGACATACTGATACATCCTTTCCGTTTTTTTGCAGAAAAACGGAGTTTTTTGCGGAACAACGGATCCGCAAAAAACTGACCGTTTTCCAGGATGTGCACAAATACGGACGTGTGAATGTAGTCTTAGGCTACCTGCACACGTTGCGGAGTACCAGTAAAGTGTATGAGAACAGACAAATCTCATGAACGCTTTTTCGCTCACTGTGGAGAAACCATGTAGCTTTTTTTGTTGCGTTCTTTTGTGCGAATTTCTTCCTGTTCAATGGAAGAGTGAGATCTGTGCCAAAGCCGCATCTAATCTGCAACACGATTTTTGGTGCGGACATACAGAAATCCGCACGGTAGTCTTGTAGTGTATGCGCACGATGCCTGTTACACACTGAGGAAAATCCGCAGCCTAAGGTCTTATTATACGAACGTAGGCGGCCCATGTCTGCAAACAGGAAGGAATAGGTCCGCAATCCGGAAAATACAGTTCGGAACCGAAGCAAGGGTCGGAAGTGCTACAGAGTGCTTCCGTGTATTCTGTCCGTGCCTACTACTTTTTGCGGTGCAGACCGACAGATGCGGATTGCAGACCCCATCCATCTCTATGGGGCCACAAAAGATGACAGCACACTGAAAAAAACGGCTGCATGTACACAGCCAGGATCCGTGTTTTACGGATCTGCAATTTGCAGCCTGCAAAACGCTTACAGCTGTGTGCTTGAGCCCTAATACAGCTACGTAGATGAGATTTTTGAACTCTCATGTACACAGTGAGTGAAATCTGGGTTATGTTCATTTCAAGGCTGACTTCACCCTTTGCATTGCATATAATTACGTAGCCCGGCATACCTTGGTTTGCGGAAACGCAGGGAAAACCATCAGAATAAATCCGACATCAGCAACCCCATCAGAATCATCAGACCTCAGATCAGCAGAATGTGCCCCCATCAGACTCAGATCAGCAGAATGTGCCCCATCAGACAGATCAGTGTTCAGTCAGATCCAGATTAATGTCAGATGAGCGACGCAAGCTTCGGATGCTTCATGAGAAGTCGCTTCTGTTCACGCTCCGAAAGACTTCAGATTAATCCGGAGTGTCTCTGTACAGTATTAGAATGTATAGGCTTTTCCGATGAGCCGAAGTTAGTTATTCGCGAAGTCGCACGTGACTTCGTTGAATAACTTCGGTAATTGATTTTTAAAGTTGAAAACCACTTCATAACTTGAAACAGAACAGAACCGAAGCCGCGTTTTAAAGTGGTTTTCGACTTTAAAAATCAACTACCAAACTCTTCAACGTAGTCACACTCGACTTTGTGAATAACTGACTTTGGCTCATCAGAGCCTATACATTCTAATACTGTACTGAGACTGATCTCCGTACAGTATAATTACGAAGTTTTGAACGAAGCGACTTCAGATGTAACAAACGAAGCTTGCTTCGCTCAACACTATTCCACATATGTCTCTGACTGAAAATACATATGTACATGTGAATACATACATACATATGAGCAGAGCATGCAATTTAAATTTTTTTTTCTTCACAAACCTTAGTCCAATGAATGGGAAAGTTGCAGGAATCTCTGCAACAGATCTGCACGTGACTCTTAGGCCTCATTCACACGACCGTATGTATTCCGTGATCCGTATAAAAATGGAACTGAAGACATACGGAAAGTATTCCGTAGTGTTCCGCAATTTTGCGGACCCATTGACTTTAATGGGGCTACGGACGTGACTTTGCGGCCAAGTATAGGACATGTTTTATTTTTTTTGCGGGGGAACTTCCGTGAGATGCGGAATGCATTTTTTTTCTCCTATGGAAAAATGAATGGGTCCGTATGGTTCCGCATCTTATCCGCAAAAATGCAGAAATGTACATGCGGTCGTGTGAATGGGGCCTAAAGGCTCCTACAGGCACACATCTGTCCTGCCTTTTTTGTCACCAACAAGGTTATTCTAACATAGAGGAACGTATGGGGAAAACGTGTTGGAAAAAAAAAACAACTGCTACAGTTAGCATGCCTTTTTTGTGCATTTCTGCTTCAAAAACTGTGGCAAACAGATATGGCGTAGGTTTTTTTTTTTATTATTTTTTTTATTGTCCCCCGCTTATTCTTTTCAGTGGGAATGTCAGGTACTGATTCTGCCCCAAGATAGAGAATGATGTGTAAACCATCCACACCATAAGTTAGGGCTCATGCACACGGCCATAGCCTTTTTTGCGGATACCTTCCATGTGCGTTCCACATTTGTGTAATGGAACGTCCTCTCATCTATAGAACTGTCCTATCCTTGTCCGTTTTTATGTGCGGGTGCTGCGGAACAGACACACGGATGCAGACATCACGCGGTCCGCTGTGGTAGTGTTTTCTCTTATTATTCTTTATTATAAGTGATAAGAACAGATTGGAGGATGGAGCCTCTACACGCAGTGAGATATGAGCCGTTTACCATTGCTAAGGGCCTTGGAGCTTATTTTATTCCAATCTGACGTCATCGCCAATGGAATTGTGTGTTAAAAATCCACAGGCGTAAATTTCCCTTTGATGCAAATGTTTAAGGTGTCTCATCTTGGCCTAATGGGGATATCGCTAGGATATGCCCCCATTTGTCTATAGGTGCGGGTCCACGTTGGACCCGGCAACCGTATATCGAGGGGGAACGGGCCCCGCAAGGTGGTGGCTGGAGGACTCCGGTCGGCCACCACCCAAGCCGGCTCCCACATAGAAATGAATGGGAAGCGGCACCGCGCTTGCGCGGCGCACGCTCCTATCTTTCTAGGAGCGACGGAAATAGCGAGCCAGCGCTCGGCTATCTCGCCGGCCACATTGAAAATTGAATGGAGGCGGCTGCGCATGCGCTGTGCGCCCCCGTTCGCTTGCGGGGCCCGGTTCTCGACTATAGGTGCGGGTCCACGGTTGGACCCGCACCTATAAGACAAGGGGCATATTCCTGCGATATGCCCCATTAGGCAAGAATGAGACAACCCCTTTTAATCCACGCATGTTGATTTATGCTGCAGATTATTGCCATTGCTTTGCATTCACTTCTGAAAATCCACAGCAAAATCGTGGACAGATTCTAGCAGCGGAATCCATCCCCACTGGCCGTACCCATTGACAAGTGTTCTTCGCCTCCTCGTCTAATGTGAACTTGAGATGACTGGTCCAGTTCTGATGCCTTTCAGATTAGGGGAATATTGAGCCTAGTGTGTATCCTGCAAAATCGGTTGGTTTTGGGATTGGTGAACGCACTCGCCTATCTTTCCACTAGTTTATAAGAACATGCAGGTAATTCCACCAGTCATGTGAATTAGGCCTCATGCACGTAACCATAGTTTTGGTCCACGTCCAATCTTCACTTTTTGTGGATCAGATGTGGACCCATTCATCTCAATGGAGCCGCAAAAGATGCGGACAGTACACGTGTGCAGTGTGTATCCATATGTCCGTTCCGTCGCCCGCCAAAAAAATAGAAGACGTCCGTTTTACAGACAAGAATAGCATTTTTCTATAGAAGGGGGGGAGGCGGCATGCTCACAGCCAGGATCCATTGTTTGTGGGCCACAAAACACTTGAACCTGTGTGCATGAGGCCTTGAACTTAGGCTAGTCTTATTGCCCAATGCCAGAGTAAAGCCTCAGTCACACGTCCATGCTCAAATCCGTGAGCAGGTGGTCAGTGAGGCATCCATGAAGCTGTCCGTGAAGGATCCGTGTTGGGTCCGTGGGTCCGTTTTTTGCTGTCCGTGTTGCATCCATGTTTTACTGACACTGAACAGCTAAAAAATAATTTTCAAAGCATCTCTTCTTAATGATCAGTGCAACGCAGATGGCATCCGTGTTGCGTCTGTGGTTTTCACAGACCCATAGACTTTAATGGGCGTGATGGATCCCGGAACACAGATCAAGATAGGACATGCATCCGTGCTAAAAAAAAATGGAACCACGTACTGTGATGAAATAATGATGTCTTAACACACACATTCAAATGAAGGGGGACGTGTGCTGTCCGTGGAGAACATGTACAGGACACGTCTGTGAAACCCTGACGTGTGAATGAGGCTTAAAGGGAACCTGTCATCTCTGAAACACCCCCTGAAGTAGAGTAAGCAGTGTATAGTGTAAGTGATGTCGAGTCCGGTTATGTAATTGTTATCTTCATACTCACTTCCATTCGGACGCTGTGCTCCCACAAACCTGCAGTAAAATGCACTCAGTGGACTCTTCTTTGAGTCCTCTCCATTATGTGAGTGAGCACTGGAGTCCACTGAGTGCATTTTACTGCAGGTTTGTGGGAGCACAGCGTCGGAATGGAAGTGAGTACGAAGATACAAATTACATAATCGGATTCAGCATCACTTACACTATACAACCGCTTACTCTAGTTCAGGGGTTTTTTCGGAGATGACAGGTTCCCTTTAAGTAGTAAGTGAATGTTTTTGTTTTTTGCTGCTCTTATAAAACCAATAGTAATCTGCTGTTCCCAGGTGAGTTCTTCTGGTGCAGGTCTAGGTTTTTGGACAGACAAGCAACATGTGCCACATGGCATCTTGTTCCTGAAAAGAGGCTAGCTTTCTTGTATCTTTGGCGCACACACCGTTGCAAGTGTGGTATGCTTGGCCCTGATAGTGGGCACCAGGCTTGGTACTAGCCAATGGCGATCAGCAGTAAAAAGAAAATTTCTTGGGTAAAATAGGAGAGTGGACGGCAACAAAAGGCTAAAACACTGCCGTGTGGGGGATAAACACCATAGCACACAAATGTATTTTTTATTCGCAACCAATCCGCATTTCTTGCGGGTCGAATGCGGACCCATTCATTTTAATCGAGCCACAAAAGATGCGGAAAGCACACCTTGTTTTATCCACATGCGTATGTCCGTTCCATGTCCTGCAAAAAAGAGTAGAACATGTTTTACGGACAAAGATAGGACTTTTTTGTGGACCGCAAAAATGGCACCGGTCGTGTGCATGAGCCCTAAGGTAGATAGTTGGCCAGATCATCGCTAGCAAGTGTTCATAGGAATACTCATTAGCGATGGTCTGCCGGTGTAAAAGTGCCGCCAGTTACCCGATGAACGCTTTTTATTTTTGGGCTTTTTATAGACCTGTAAAAGTGATAGTCGTGTTGTAATGTGCAGTGTGAGTCGTGTCCTATTGCTATAATATTATCTCTTTTACATCTATTGTGTTATTTTATGAATGCCTTTTCAGGTGATTGTTTTTGTGAGGCGTTTCTTGTCGTAGTATGTGCATTGCCCACCCTGTTTTCTCTGGTTCCTGGCCCGGTGCCAGTGGTGGCTGTGTGCAGTAGGCGCAGGTCTTGGGTAATAGATGGAGAAGAGCCAGCAACGTTCCCAGCTTGATAGTGCACATTACTCATGGCATCTGGGTTGTACGTTTTAATGAAGGAGGTGCAGGCAGTGATAGAGATCTCACGAGGACACGGTTTCGTTACCCCTCTGAAGGAGTTTCAGCCACTGAGATTTTATTCCTTGTTATCTGCCCGCCCCCCCCCCCCGAGAAACCATTTGTTGAGACAACACAAAGTTTGATAATCTCGTTCGGACATCTTGTGCAAAATTCTGGCAGATAATCTGAATGAACTCTAGACGAAAGGTGAAAGTGGTCAAAATGGATGTTTTCCATTTTCATTTGTTTTAATTTATTTATTTTTTATTTATTTTATGCCGACAGTGTCTCACATTTATACAGCACTGACCTAACAGGCAATTGTCAGGAAAGAACAACCCCTTCATGATAATTGCCTTCTGGGACAGTGGAGGAAAGAGCTGCATTTATATGCGGCAATCACCTCCACAGTAAGGGGATGAGTGACGACTGCTCGTCCACATACAGACCCGTTATTTCTGGGCAGTAGATCACTGTACGATGATTTCAGTGTCCAATCATTCGGGTGATCTGTGGCACCGTAAGGCTCCATTCACAAGTCCGTATTTTTCTTTTCCAGATTTTCGGTCCGTTTTTTGCGGATCCGTGTTTCCGCAAAAACCTTCCGTTTTTACCAATTGTACATCCGCATCCGTTCCGTTTTTCCGCAAAAAAAAAAAAAGGAAGGAGGAATATATGTTGGTAGGGTATTTCTTTCTATTTCCTGGAATTGGATCTGCAATTGCGGATGACCTATTGATGCATTCCGCATATCATCCGCATTTTTTGCGGATCCATTAACTATAATGGGACTACGGACCACATAATCGGACAAAAGTAGGACAAGCTGTATCTTATTTGCGGATCCGCATAACGGAACGGAACAACGGATGCGGACGGTATACGGAGTGCTGTCCTCATTTTTTTCAGGACCCATTGAAATTAATGGATCCGCATCCTACCGCCATGATTTGGGCATCGGATGCAGATCGGATCAGGAAAGAAAAACAGTACATGTGAATGGACCCTTACGTGGAATTAGCGTTCATTCCTGATAAACAGCCTGATAGTTGTCCTGTGTAAACCCCAACAACCAGTGTGTTATCTAATGGATACATGGTACCTCAGACAGCGAAGCAGCGGTCAATCCATGGTGGTCCCCCTCTGGTCGATCTATATAATGTGTGTGTGTGTATATATATATATATATATATATATATATATATACACCTCCTTCACATGTCTATTTGAGGATCCGGCCGGCGATCACGCCGGATCCCCATTGACTGCGGTGTGGTCTGATGGTGATTCAGACAAAAATGCCAGGTTTCAGCCGGAAGAAAACCATTACAGAGTGGAGGGTCTAGCAGGCTGCTCTGTGCCAGATCCACAAATGGAGATGTGAACGAGGCCTCAGTGACTACACCTTTCTGTAGAAAATCTTTATTTGTAGAGGCATACAGAATCATCTAGTGCCAGACCTCGGGCACATACACCAGCTGTGCAGTGTGAACAGAGCCTTATTTTGGAAAGATTCTTTTTTATTGCTTCAGGCATTTGGACCCCCACTTAGCTTTCATGTAACCACATACCATAGTATGCAAGAATGACGTGCTAATAAGGAGAAAAGGACAGAATTCTTATCAAAATGAGGCATAAGCTTGGCAATCATTGCAGGCGTTCAATAAAGTACAGGCCCTCAGTTCAGATGGCAGTGTACAAGACTATGGCGTTGTTCACACCTGTGTTATTGCTGTTCTGGCCTTTAGGAGAGCAGAACAAAAAACAAATACCAGATGCATTTCATGATGGACACGAATGATGCCTACCGGACCCCATTGACTATAATAGGCTTCCAGTACTGGTGTGAACAGCCTAGAACATACTCAAAGTAAGGCCTCGTTCACATTTCTGTGTCCGTTGCATGTCTGTGAAAAAATCGGTCCGCGTGACATTCGTAAAGCATCCATGTTTGGTCTGTGTGTCTGTTTTTTGCCCTCCATACGTCATCCATGTTTCACGGATGCTGCTCAGCTGAAAATTAAAGAAGAACTCCCGACAAAAATTTTATTCCATGTCCTGCTAGAAATGTACATGATGTAATCTGTAGTGAATGTCATTTTCTTACCAGTGTCTGTATTTTTGACTTATATCATCCTGAAGTTTCTTATCCTAGTCATGTGACTAGGAATTAGACCCACCAACTCACATAGACACTTATGTGTGGACAGGAAGTCTAATTCTCTATGTATTCCTATGAGACTGAAAGTGAGGCTCCCATAGGAATGAATAGAGCAGTTACTGGCTTTCTGTCCTGGGTCAGTTGGAGGTCAGGGAGTTGGTCACATGACCCAGCTACAATAAGAAGAGGTTTTTACTCACAGAAACAGTCACTGATAAGAAAATGACATTCACTACAGATTATATCATGCACCTTTCTAACAGGTCAGAGAATACAATTTTTTGCAGGAGTTCTTCTTTAAGTTCCAGAGCATCTCCTGTTAGTCTTCAGTGAAAAACAGACGCAACACAGATGCCATCATTGTTGTGTCCGTCATTTTCGCGGACCCCTAGACTTCAGTGGCCCACGGTCAGTAAAAAAAATACTGATGCGTGAACAAACACATTTAAATAAATGGGTACATGTTCTGTCTGTGGAAAATGTGAACAGCACGCATTGGTGAAAAAAAGGAAATGTGAACAAGGCCTAAAGCAGGATCACAAAGTCTGTTGGTTGGACGCTTTTTCATTGTAACCTAGTACATGCTTTACTGCGCTTTTCCACAGCATTCACTAGGTTACAATCAAAAAAGCGTCCAACCAACAAACTTCGTGATCCTGCTTCAGGCCTCGTTCACATTTCCTTTTTTTTCACCGACGGGCAGAACACGTACCCATTTATTTGAATGTGTTTGTTCACGCATTAGTATTTTTTTTTTTATTGTGGGTCAGTAAAAAAAATTCACACAGCTATTGGAATAATTCTGTTCACGCACGTGAAATCCTCAGGCGCTGACTAGTAGGTCAGCAGAATGCTCACCGCAGCGTGCAGCATTTTAGCAGATTAGTGGCGGATTTCCTGGATGCACTGACAGTCAGTTTGTATGATAAGATTTGCTGTGAGCAACTGTGGAGTGAATTCCTGGAGCTGAGATGGTGGTGTGATTTGTTGGCACAGGTTAAAGGGGTTGTCCAGGATTAGGAAGACTTGGCTGCTTTCTTACAGCACCGCACCTGTCCACCGATTGTGTCTGGTATTACTGCTCAGCTACATTGAAGTGAATCGGGCTAAGCTGCAATATTGCACACAACCTGGTGTGGTGCTGGTTTTTTTATTTTTTTTTTATTTTTTTTTTTAAGAAAGCAGCCATATTTTTCTTTTAAAGGGGTTGTCCAGATACTGATGACTTGTGACTTAGCTGCAGGGAGCCTGGAACCCTCATCAATCTGCTGTTCTCAGAAGGCACTAGAAATACCACACTGGATGGAGCTACATTCACTGTGTAGTGACCATGCTGGTCTGTCTACCATACATTATGCCACCCCATAGTCTTTGAGAGTGGTGGCGTGTGGTCAGTGGAACACCTGTAGCTGGACGTCTGACTCGTATCCCAATGATGGTTTATGTAGACACTGCTTGCAGCCCTAGGCTTGGGATGTGATGTCCAATTTCACTTATAGTACATAATGGATCACTACATGCCATTCTTCTAATCAGATGATCCATCCGTGCAGAGGTTCTCCTAGTTTACGCACCTCTTGTTGTCATTCCAGTTCATAGTCGTATGTCCTGGTGGTTGGGAAAACATTTAACAGTGGTGACATCTCTGCCTAGGTACATACGATCTGTTATGACCATGTGATCAGTCACATGGTTAGGATCACACAAACAGCCTGTTTCCTCCTAAACCATGTGACTGATCACATGGTCATGACATCATTGAAGGTCCTTGCAAGCTATGGTGAATGGAGTGTTTCTTCTCTGCCTGGTCCTGTCAATCAACAGAGCCTCTAGGAGCAGGGGTAACGCCCCTTGCACCTAGAGGCCTTATTAGCATAAATTAAAAGTTCATTTTATATAAAAATGGGGGCACCAGTAAATAAAACAGATATATACTTGGAATCAGGTGACATTAGCACATCTCTAATGTCAGCCTGATTCATACCGAAAAAACGGGTGACAGAAACTCTTTGAACTGAATTTCTTAAAACTGCTCTGTTATAGATTACCTGGACAATGGGAACAACAAGATGGCAATCCAGCAGGCGGAGAAACTGCTTAAGAAACATAAAGACCTGCACTGCGCCAAGGTAGGTACCAGGCAGAGTTTTAATTAATATACTTTCTTCTTGCATTATCTCTAATTTTATCACTGTCTTAGGTTCTCAAAGCAATTGGGTTACAACGAACTGGCAAGCAGGAAGAGGCATTTGTGCTTGCCCAAGAGGTAGCGGCTCTGGAGCCTACTGATGACAACTCCTTGCAGGCACTTACAATCTTGTACAGGGAAATGCACAGACGTAAGAACATTTTATTCACCTTCCTGTAGATGTTTTTCTTATTATTCTTTTAAAGCGGCTCTGTCACTACCTCCTAACCTATGTATTAAAATACATAGGTGGATAGTGGCCTCACAATGAATTCAAATCATACCTGTAATTCCCTTGTAGATGCAGTGGTTGATGTGTAATTTGAAGTTTAAAAAGTATGCAAATGAGCCTTCGGAGCACCGGAGGGCGGGCTTTTCCCTTCTGAGCACCGTATCTTCACCGCCCTCCCGGGTCCTAGGCACGCCCTCCAGTGTTTAGAAACTCCCCTATCCTTTATGATTGACAGCGCTAGACCGTTCGGCGCATCTGAACTATGTCCCAGGCATGCGCAGTAGCCGAACACTGCAAGCGCTTGGATTCAACTGCGCACGCGCCGTCACTTCGCCGAACCCGGAAGTGACGGCGTGCGCTTCTTATCAGCTGAGAGGAGCCAGGAGCGAGCTTGGCGAAGTGACGGCGCGTGCGCAGTTGAATGCAAGCGCTTGCAGTGTTCGGCTACTGCGCATGCCTGGGACATAGTTCAGATGCGCCGAACGGTCTAGCGCTGTCAATCATAAAGGATAGGGGAGTTTCTAAACACTGGAGGGCGTGCCTAGGACCCGGGAGGGCGGTGAAGATACGGTGCTCAGAAGGGAAAAGCCCGCCCTCCGGTGCTCCGAAGGCTCATTTGCATACTTTTTAAACTTCAAATTACACATCAACCGCTGCATCTACAAGGGAATTACAGGTATGCTTTGAATTCATTGTGAGGCCACTATCCACCTATGTATTTTAATACATAGGTTAGGAGGTAGTGACAGAGCCTCTTTATTGTTGACTGATACAGATACCCACTTGTGTATCAGTAAACCATATTGCATGGTAATAATGCATCAGTGATGGCATTTTTATTCTTTAAAGGAGTTGTCTCACCTCAGGAAATGACACTGATCGTGTAGACAAAGTTAAAAGGGATTTCCTCTGGACAGGTCATCAGTATCTGATTAGTGGGGGTCACAGGCGCTCCTGTGAGCACGGCGCCGTACATAGTATAGCAGCTCAGCCCCATTCACTTCTATGAGGCTGAGCTGCTTCTAGGCCATGTAAGCGATTAACGTGTAATCACTCGGCCTAAAAAAAAGCTGTGAGAAGTCTGCAGTGCTGGTGCCTTCTCAGACAGCTGATCGCTAGGGGTCCCGAGTTTTAGACCCCCTCTAATCAGGTCTGTCCAGATGATAGGTCATCAGTTCTAAAGAGGCGGAAAACCCCTTTAATGCAAGGCACTTACAAATGTATTGTGATTATCCATATTGCTTCCTTTGCTGGCTTGATTCTTTTTTCCATCACATTATATACTGCTTGTATGGCCACCCTGCAATCCATCACTGGTGGCAGTGCTTGTACCCTATAGGAAAAAGTGCCGGCCTATGGTCTCGGCCACCAGAGACAATGGTGCTTTTTCCTGTAGTGTGTGAGCACCACCACCACTGCTGGGGTGGCCGTAACCCTTGAATATGATCAGTGTATGATGTGCTGGGTAAAAATGAATCCAGCCAGCAAAGGAGGCAGTATGGACAATCAAATACATTAGTAACTGCCTTGTATTAACTTTGTCTATGTGATAAATTCCATTTGCTGAAATAATCGCTGTATTTTCCACAAACTTTACATAAATGATAGTACAGGTGACCATACTTTGTAAAAAGAAAAAATGCCTCTCTCCCTCTAGCACAGGGGTCAGCAGCCTCCGGCACTCCAGGTGTCATGAAACTACATCTCCCATCATGCACACTTGCCTGGCTGTTCTCTAAACTCCCACAGAAGTGGAAGGAGCATGCTGGGAGTTGTAGTTTTACAACAGCTGGAATGTCAAATGTTGGTGATCCATGCTCTAGCATAGTAGATGCTGCTCTGAGTTAAAAAGTTTTTTTTTTGTCATTATTATTTGCTTAGTTATTATAACTAGTACACAGTGACTTCTTAAGGTTTTGCTTGTCTCCTCTCCATGATGTTTGCTTCTGGGACACTCAAGCTTCTGCTGCTTGCTGCAATGCAGTTGTCACAGTAAAACCTCTGCGCCATGGTGTTTTTTTTTTTTTTTTTGTTTTCTTGAGAAGATTTTGTTGGTTCATCATTCTTCGCCTCTCATTACTGTCCATAGACTTGTTTATGCTCTCTTGTGCTTGCAGTATATGAACACAAGCTTCATTCGCACTTTCTGCTTTAATTTTAGCTGAACTGGTTACTAAGTTGTATGAGGCTGCTGTAAGAAAAGTCCCGAGCAGTGAAGAATATCATTCTCACCTTTTTATGGCTTATGCCAGAGTCGGGGAATACAAGAAGATGCAGCAGGTATGGAAATCTACGCTATTCTTTCCTGTGATAAAAACACAAAAATATATTTTTAGTTTTTGTCTTAATCTGCGTAGTTTTTAGGAGTCGCCTGAATAAAGCTAGCGATATAAGGCTAATACCCTACTTCTATAACAATGACTTCTCATGTATTCATCTTGTTTTCCAGGCTGGGATGGCACTTTACAAGATAGTTCCAAAAAACCCTTATTATTTCTGGTCTGTGATGAGTTTAATTATGCAGGTGAGCATTGAACACGACTGAAATGGGCTACAGGGCAACTTCGGCCTTGACGTGTCCTGTGACTAAAGACTGCAGTGAAGGGCTGTATACAGTGCAAGCAATTGCAGCTTATGCAAGCCAGTGGACTTGGAGACATGTTGTAACCCTCAAGTTACTGTAATATGACTGAAATACAACCAACAATTTCCTGCGACTTTTGTGTTATTGCTACAGCAACTTGCAGGTTGCAACGTGCCTCGTTCACTGACATTAGTTGCAGTGTATACCGCAGCTCTGCACAGTTATGTTTGGCCAGGTGACTTGGGTCACAACCAAAGTCTCTGTGTAGTCCCAGCTATCGCGTTTTTGCATGTATTTTTTATTTATTTTTTTTTCACCCATGCTCCTAGTATGGTGTTTTATTTTTCAGGCATTTTCCCACAGATCTCTATAGGAAAAATAAAGGGGCACGTTTATTAAGACCGACGTTTTAGACAGAGGACCTATGCTGGCGGTGGATCTGCCAAAGTTATAAAGAGACGCCAGCCCCTTCGTAACTTCAGCAGATCCACCCTCGCTTCTAAATGTAAGATAGCTTCCGAGTGGTCTTACACTTAGACCATTTTCTACACCTAAACCATGTGTAGAAAATGAGAGGGGAGAAGTCGCAGATTGCGGCACAAAGGGCCATTGCACTGCAATCTGCGGCAGAAATACGGCCTAATTTAGACATATTTATGTTTAATGAATGACCCCCAAAGTCTGAAAAAAATAGAATTAGAATTAGACCTATTCACAAGTGGTAGTCCTGTTTATCTGTTTTCTTTGTAGACCAGAGGGGGACATTTATCATGAAGTCACTTTCACTTGAGTCTGCATAGATGTAATGCGTGCCTAATTTATGAAACGTCGCATGTTTGATAAATAGGGGAACATCTTTACAAATAAAACTTTTGTCTAGAGTAGGGATCCGCAACCTCCCGCACTCCAGCTGTTCTGAAACTACAGCTCCCAAAATCCTCCTTTCACTTCTATGGCAGTTACAAGAAGAGCCAAGTTTGCATGCTGGGAGTTGTAGTTGTACAGCTTCTGTAGTGACGAAGTTTGCTGATCCCTGGTCTAGAGATTACTCCTGTTTTTGCACCTCCCCTAAGGCCTCATTCACACGTCCGTATTTTGCATCCGCATCCGTTTCCGCATTTGCAGACAATTATGCGGATAGTATGCGGATCCATTCGTTTCAATGGGTCCCGAAAAAATGCGGACATTGCACCGTATGTTGTCCGCATCCGTTTCTCTGTTCCGTTTTGCGGATCCACAATCAGAAATCCTCCCGTCCTACTTTTCTACTAAGTCTATGGGACGTCCGTAAATGCGGAATACATGCGGAAAGCCATCCGCATGTCATCCGTATTTGCGGATTCCGTTCCAGGAGGGGTGAAAAAAAAAGATGTTATTCATCCTTCCGTTTTTTGCGAATCCGCAAAAAACGGATGACATATGGATACATCTTTTCCGTTTTTTACGGAAAGACGGAACGGATGTCCTGGAAAAACTGAGTTTTTTGCGGAACAACGGATCCGCAAAAAACTGACCGTTTTCCAGGATGTGCAAAAATACGGACGTGTGAATGGAACCTGTGACTTCCACCCTGTTTTTCTACTTTTTAATAAGTCACAGTTAAAAAATCTGGCATGCACCCAACATAGCTACCCATGCCCACTTTCCCACACATTTTTCAAAAGTTGAGAGAGTGGCAGAAAGTTAACAAAAAAAAAAAACCATTACAAATTAAATGATAAATTCCACGTCTATGCCTTATTCGCTTTGAACAGAACAGTAAAATTCCTCCCATTAAAGAGGTCCTCCGGGAATTAAGTATCCCTCACACTCACCCTAATATATGTAAAGGGCCCTGCCTGCAAACGGAATAGCCGCCCCGATAGGGGCGATCCCGTATCTCGTGCCTCCTAGTATCCCTAATGAGGCCCTCGGCCCCGGACAGCGAGTGCTTCTGCCCCCTATCATCCACGTGGGACGCTGAGGCAATCTAGCTGGCAGCGCTAGGAAGGTTTGCGCTTCTCCCTCGACCTTAAGGGATTGAAGCTGCAATACAGCGCGCCGCTATTGTGAGGGGTATGCACAATCAGCCTATCATCCACCAGGACACGCAAGTACAACAAAGTTTCTGAGTTTGCTGAGATTGGTTTAACTTAGTAATAACTTAACTACTTCGATATATAGAAAACCATTTGATCTCAGGCACTATGATAGTGCGGTGTTGACTTGTGATAATATATTTTGCTGAATTTCTATCCCCTTATAAAATTCATGCATTCATGGAATACTGGTGACCTATATTTAAACTGCCCATTGGGTAAAAGATAGGTGGCACCAATATGAACATGTTATACTTAGTGAATGTTTAGATCACAAATATACAATCTATATGTTTTCTACTATTTACATCTAGAGCTACATATATAGGTCATTTTACCCTAAAGGGTTTGTCTACAAGTCCCCTGATGAGCCTAAAATTAATGGTGAAACGCGTTGGGACCGGGACATATTGGGACCGGGACATATTAATCAGCCGATGTATTAAAATTTGAGCGATATATGTTTATTTGTCATCCTATATACATCAATATCTTTATTTTATAGTGGAACAATCACTCTATGGATGCTATATTTATGTCACACAGGTGGTAGTCTGAGAGAGCGTCTGAGGTCATAAGCGCTACTCGACTCTCCCTGCGCTACCTCTACGGATATCACCTAGTGTCACATTTTCGATTGTACATAACGTTTCCTTTTCTTTTGGCCATTCTTGAGTGAGTGTGGTGTGGCCTACACAGGGATAGGTTGGTGACGGTCTTACTTTCTCAGGGCCTCATTAGGGATACTAGGAGGCACGAGATACGGGATCGCCCCCTATCGGGGCGGCTATTCCGTTTGCAGGCAGGGCCCTTTACATATATTAGGGTGAGTGTGAGGGATACTTCTTCCACCCATCTGGCGCCACCCTGTACCCTGCCTACTACGGATTGAGGATTTATGTTAATAAAGTCCACACAGTGTTTGGTTTTGATTTGGCTGATGCCCTTTTTTAATATGTATTTATAATAAAAGCTATATTTTATAGTGTATATCTTAGTATCATATATTTGAGTAGGATTATTCCTGTGATTTGTCTTTGTAATAGATCCGCCTCAGTCATTATCGGGATTTGCTGGTGTTTCATTTATCAGCCTCTGTGATTTATTCCTCCGGGAATTAAGGAAATTAAAATACGTAAATATTACTTTATTATAGATATATTCCTAAATACCTTTCATTAGTTATAATGGTTCTTTTTGTCTGGGGAGCAATGATTAGAAGAAACAAAATGGCCGCCATCCTGTTAGTACACACAAAACCTGTCCTAATCACACAGCAGGACAAGTTACTTCACAACACTTAGGTAAAGAGCTGCCTCATCCTCCTCTCCTACTTGTCAGGGATTATGAATACAGTTTAATATGATATTTAGCTGAATCTTTGTGGGAATGGAGTTCATCAGGAGACATGAAGTACTGATAGGGCAGAGAGGACAGACTGTGGTAATAGATACTGCATACAAGTGCTGCTGCTCATCAGCCACATCTGCTCATGAACTCCATTCCAACAGAGATTCAGCTGAAGATCTTATCATCTGTATTCAGGATCATAAACCTTGACAAGCAGAGCAGAGAGGAGGATGAGGCAGCTCTTTATCTCAGTGTCCTGCTGTATAATTAGGACAGGTTTTGTGTGAACTAATAGGACGGCGACCATTTTATTTCTCCTAATCATTGCTCCCTAAACAAAATAAGCTATTATAACTAATATAAGGTATCTGGGAATATATTTATAATGAAGTAATATTTAAGTATTTTCATTTTCTTAATTCCCGGAGAACCCCTTTAATGTCCCTAACCCTAATGTGCGTGATCTCTGTATGTTATTGGGTGGTGGGTCTCCTAGCCATAATCTTCAAGAGTCTGTCTTAGTTTAACGTTGCTGTTGTTTCCTCACTGTCTAATTTGTATCTCCAGTCTATTTCAGCACAAGATGAAAAGCTTTCTAAAACAATGTTTTTGCCTCTGGCTGAAAGAATGGTTGAAAAAATGGTTAAGGAGGATAAGATTGAAGCAGAGGCTGAGGTAAGAACGTGTTTCATGGAGTGTATGTAAAATGAAAGTTCTCCTGCAGCAGCCCTTAAAATTAATGTTTCCAAGTAGTGACACCCTAGTGTTCCTTAATGTTGAGCAAATCGAGCTTCAGATCATAGATCCGAAGTCAATTCCTTTGAACACTTCGTTTTAATGCCGCATTAAAATGTATTGCCTCCGTTTCCCCTGATGTCGCTCAAGAATTGAATTAATTCAGTGTTTGTTTCTGCATCTTTAAAAACATTTGAAAACCTTCTAAAATAAAAAACGCCTCTTTTAAACTTCTGCAATATATCCTTAAGGCAGCCCGCATACATATAGCACAACAATGGAGGCAATCAACGCTCAGCATTGAAGCAGTAATTAGGAGGATTAATAAAATCCTGCTCTATGAAAAGCTTACAGCTATTCGTCTTGACAAGGTAATGCATTTTTAAAAAAATATGGACTCCCTGGATATCGCACTCTGTGGTGCCAAATTGCCAGTATTCTATTCAGCTGTAATGGACGTAGGAATTATATCTAATTGTACAAGATGATTTTTGTCTTGATGGACTACTAGGAAATCTGTATACCTGTTCAGATGGTATTTCTTAAGAATTGTACTACTTCTGTACGTTATTCCTTATTCTTCATACTTTTTCCCCCTAAGTTGGCAGTTTGTTGCCACCACTTTCAGATCTAGAAACCCAATAAATATTTCTTGAAACATAAAAACATTTGAAATTAGCAATCTGAAGTCGAGTTTGGTACCGAGATACCAACCTGTACCAAACCTGACTTTGCGAATTTATAATGTTTTTAAAGATGCAGAAATGAATACCGAATTCATTCACCAAAGCCGCTTTTCTACACCAGGACCTTTAGTAAAGATGTTTTTTTTTTTTTTTTTTGTTTTTTTTTTACACAATTGTCTCTCTAATCTCTGGTGCAGATGGTTAATAAATATGTCACAGAGCAGATTCAACATGATTTTTGAAGTAAATGCACAAAAATGATCTAAATACACTGCTAATGTGTGCCAGAGTTTTTAAGAAAGTTTTATATTTTATATAGTCGCCAGGATATCAATTAAAACCAAAATGTATAATCATCGTGGTCATTCTATATAGGATAGAGATACCTTGTACTCCGAGAGCATGTATCCTGGGTGTTTTGCATGTTCATGGCCAAGCCAAAATTATTGGTGTTCAGAGAATATTATTTCTGGCTCGGAAACTAATAGCCAGATATTTGGTTACGGCCACAGCCCCCCCCTCCCTCTTGGAATTTCATAACCGAATGAAAATGATTTTACGATTTGAAAAAGGTTATACATTAAAAGAAACTGTGAGGCAAAATTCACTGCAATTTGGGAAAAATGGTTAACAGCTGAAGACGAAAATCCTGACTCTTAATATACTCATAGTATGGGAGGAAACTGTGATGTATAGATTAGAATACGGTATTAGTGCCTTTTTGCAATTTTGGTTGTGTAGTGGCCATCTCCTCGCCTTGGGGGGGGGATTGGCAAAGGGGGTTTAAAGTATACATCTTTGTGTGATGACAAATGATTGATACTATATAACTGGTATAATTGTCTTTTTGTACATGCGATATTACTTGTATTATTGTAAATGACGACAATCACACTTTATTTGTAAGTTAGGAAAAAACTTTTAAAGGGTTTCTGTGACCAGTTTTTTCGGTATGAATCAGGCTGACATTAGAGATGTGCTAATGTCACCTGATTCCAAATATATATGTTTTATTTACTAGTGTCCCCCTTTTTTATATAAAATGAACTTTTATTTTATGCTAATAAGGCCTCTCGGTGCAAGGGGCGTTACCCCTGCTCCTAGAGGCTCTGTTGATTGACAGGACCAGGCAGAGAAGAAACACTCCATTCACCATAGCTTGCAAGGACCTTCAATGATGTCATGACCATGTGATCAGTCACATGGTTTAGGAGGCGACAGGCTGTTTGTGTGATCCTAACCATGTGACTGATCACATGGTCATGACATCATTGAAGGTCCTTGCAAGCTATGGTGAATGGAGTGTTTCTTCTCTGCCTGGTCCTGTCAATCAACAGAGCCTCTAGGAGCAGGGGTAACGCCCCTTGCACCTAGAGGCCTTATTAGCATAAATTAAAAGTTCATTTTATATAAAAATGGGGGCACCAGTAAATAAAACAGATATATATTTGGAATCAGGTGACATTAGCACATGTCAGCCTGATTCATACCGAAAAAACTGGTGACAGAAACCCTTTATACATTTTTTTTAAATGAGATATTTTTTATTAAAGGGTTTCTGTCACCAGTTTTTTCGGTATGAATCAGGCTGACATGTGCTAATGTCACCTGATTCCAAATATATATCTGTTTTATTTACTGGTGCCCCCATTTTTATATAAAATGAACTTTTAATTTATGCTAATAAGGCCTCTAGTGCAAGGGGCGTTACCCCTGCTCCTAGAGGCTCTGTTGATTGACAGGACCAGGCAGAGAAGAAACACTCCATTCACCATAGCTTGCAAGGACCTTCAATGATGTCATGACCATGTGATCAGTCACATGGTTAGGATCACACAAACAGCCTGTCGGCCTCCTAACCATGTGACTGATCACATGGTCATGACATCATTGAAGGTCCTTGCAAGCTATGGTGAATGGAGTGTTTCTTCTCTGCCTGGTCCTGTCAATCAACAGAGCCTCTAGGAGCAGGGGTAACGCCCCTTGCACCTAGAGGCCTTATTAGCATAAATTAAAAGTTCATTTTATATAAAAATGGGGGCACCAGTAAATAAAACAGATATATATTTGGAATCAGGTGACATTAGCACATCTCTAATGTCAGCCTGATTCATACCGAAAAAACTGGTGACAGAAACCCTTTAATAAAAAATATCTCATTTAAAAAAAATGTATAATCATCTTCTTTTTTTTTTTTTTTTTTAAGGTTGAATTGTACTACATGATTTTAGAGCGTCTGGGAAAACATGAGGAAGCCCTAGAGGTTATCAGAGGAAAACTTGGTGGTACGTATCAATCTGCTTTTCTGATGCAAATCAATGTCATTCTGCTCAAGAGTATAATGTAAACCCCAGTGGAATGTCAAGTATACAGAGCGCACAGATAAAGCATTAACATTGTGTAGTTATCATTGAAGGGGTTAAAGGGTATACTTGCCTCAGGAATTATATGCCATTAATATCTAATAGATGCAGGTCCCGCCTTTGGGACTTGCACCTCTCTCTAGAAGGGGATCCCCAACTGCATCCCACTAGCCATTGCATCCAAGCTCAGAATATGGTGGTGTACAGAGGCTAAATCATACGTCTCAGCTTGACTGTGTGTATTTTATTTTTTTTCTATGGCTCCCATAGGGGCTTCTTTTTTATGTTACTGTTTTCTTTTCCCCATTTATTCTGTGTTCTACATAATAAGTTTTACTCCCTTTTTGTTCTTATTTCTTGTGTGATTGATGCGCAGAAAAGTTGACCAGTGAGCTGCAGAGTCGAGAAAACAAGTGCATGGCCATGTACAAGAAGCTGAGCCGGTGGCCTGAATGCAATGCACTCTCCAAAAGACTTCTGTTACTAAAGTGAGTCCTTGGTTTACCCACTTGTCCTTTTACCAATGAGTGAGTATAGTTTATGATAACAGTTCAGAAACTGACAATGCTGAAATGGCCTAAAC
Source organism: Rhinella marina (assembly GCA_900303285.1). NCBI lineage: Eukaryota > Metazoa > Chordata > Amphibia > Anura > Bufonidae > Rhinella > Rhinella marina. The sequence continues at coordinate 387,663 of ONZH01004202.1, forward strand.
TGGTGTGTACTGGTATGGAAGACTGCAACTACAGCTGCTCCCTTCTGTCTTCCCATGCTGCCCACAGTGTGTGTGTGTGTAAATAGTGGATGGCAGTGGTCACTTCTATAACTCCCAAAATGGAGGCGTTTGCGTGTTTTACCTACATATCTGCCTCCCTGGCTGCGCCTTTTGGTGCATTGGTCCTGAAAGCATTCAGCGCATGTCCCCATGCAGGATATTACGCTTCCTCTATCTACTCAGGTGTTTAATGCTTTTAGTGCCAACGGGAGGGGATGCAATCACATGTATAAATTCCATGACTGCTGCCATTTTGTCAGCTTCTGGCATCCCCACTTACACAGTGGGGACATCGGCAACATTGGGGCCCAGGGTGCTGTGGGAAGAAATGAGGGGCTTAGGGCCTCCCATGTCAGTACACGCCTGTTTAGGCCATTGTATAGTTTACATTAGAATGTGGCCAAGTCTGTCTGGTGAAGAATTAAAGGGGTTTTGCCATCACATACAATGGAGGCATATCTCTAGGATATGCCCCCATTGTTTGGTAGGTGCAGATCCCAGCTATGCAGAGAAATTAATGGAGGGCGCACTGCACATGCGCAGCCACCCTCCATTCATTTCAATGGGGCTGCCAAAAATAGCCGAGTGCTGGCTCGGCTATTTCCGCCTGCCCCATAGAAGTGAATGGGAGCAGGGGTCGCGAGTGCGCAGTGCGCTCCCATTCACTTTTATGGTAGGAGTGCTTGGTAGCGGACGGACCCCGGGAAACATGGTGTCCTCCAGCCAGAGCTCTCCCTGCTCCGTTGTAGGTGCGGGTCCCACCTCTGGGACAATCTTAGCGATATGCCCCCATTGTATGTGATGGGAATATCCATTTAAACATGTAACTTAGGGTAAGGTAAATGGTATGAGATCTTCTTGAGAAAATAAGTAGGGAATAATTTTCCTCACACATTCTAATTATTTTGTTCCTGTTCTTTTCAGCTCAGATGACTGGCAGTTTTATCTTTCCTACTTTGACTCTGTGTTTCACCTTATTGACGAAAATTGGACACCACCAGCAGAAGGTCCAATGTAAGTCTCTACATGTGTTTATGAAGCTGTTGAGTTAAAAGATGGGCAAAAAATGTCTTTGAATGTTCTCATTTATCCAGGTCGTGTAATATCATGTAATACGTCGGAGCAACTGAACTTATTCTGCTGCATTAAAGGGGTATTCTCATCTTAGACAATGGGGGCATATCGCTAGGATATGCCCCCATTGTCTTATAGGTGCGGGTCCCACCGCTGGGACCCGCACCTATAGCCAGAACGGAGCGGGGAGCGCTGCGCCTGGAGGACCCCAGGTTTCCGGGGGTCCGGCCACCACCAGGCGCAGCTCCCCGCGCCGCTCATAGGAATGAATGGGAGCCGGGCCGTGCATGCGCGGTCGGCTCCCATTCATTTCTATGGAGCCGACGGAAGTAGCCGAGCCAGCGCTCGGCTATTTTCGGCGGCTCCATAGAAATGAATGGAGGGCGGCTGCGCATGCGCAGTGCGCCCTCATTCACTTCGGGGGCTCCGTTCTCGATATAGGTGCGGGTCCCAGCGGTGGGACCCGCACCTATAAGACAATGGGGGCATATCCTAGCGATATGCCCCCATTGTCTAAAATGAGAATAACCCTTTAAATATTGGTGACTGATGCTTCAGTCATTCATATGTAGTCAGCATGTTACCTCCATGACTGAAGCACGAGTCACCAGTATTTACTGCCTGAGAATTCTCATACAAGCCATTCTAATTGAGAAATATAATTGAGTTTGGTGAGTGAACATATTTGTCTTTACTGTAGGTCATTGGAAGGAAATCTCGATCACACTATAGAAGAGGCAGTCCAATTTATAGAAGATCAGATAGCGGCAGATTCAAAGAATCTTCGCCCGCTTCGAGGGCCATATTTGGCCAAACTGGAGCTGATTCGACGGCTGAGACAGAGGGGGTGTAATGATGAATACAAGCTGGGTAAGTAAATGTTCCAGAACCGAACCTAGTTCTGTAGTTTTTTTTTTTTTTTTTCATTTAATATTTTAAAGGGAGTCTGTCACCTCATAGGCCCCTATAAAGTAGTAAAACAGCCCCATAGCACTTGTTATAAATAAAGTATTGGTACCTTTTGCGCTGTCTTGTGATCTTCAGAACTGCCAAAAACGTACTTTAATTGATATGCTAATGAAGCGTCGGAAGAGCCCGGAGGCGGGGTTTACCGCCTTCGAGCCCGGGCTCCTGTCCTTTTTTAAAGTTATTCCCCGCCCCAGCAACTGCCTGCGCCCGCCCTGCACGTCACCATGGTCCTCCTTCTTCAGCAAGATCCCGCGCGGCCTGCGCAGTCTCTCGCCGGGACAGGGCATGCGCACTGTGATGCCCACTTTGGGCACAGCATCGCCGTACCTAGTGCGCATGCGCCTGTCCAACGGCGCAAAATCTGGTCCAGACACGTGCAGGAAGGCGCAGGCGCGGGATTTTGCTGAAGGAGGACCATGGTGACGTGCAGGGCGGGCGCAGGCAGTTGCTGGGGCGGGGAATAACTTTAAAAAAGGACAGGAGCCCGGGCTCGAAGGCGGTAAACCCCGCCTCCGGGCTCTTCAGACGCTTCATTAGCATATCAATTAAAGTACGTTTTTGGCACTTCTGAAGATCACAAGACAGCGCAAAAGGTACCAATACTTTATTTATAACAAGTGCTATGGGGCTGTTTTACTACTTTATAGGGCCTATGAGGTGACAGACTCCCTTTAAGGGTACATTCACATGTAGTGTATTTGCTGTAAAAAATCCACAAGAAAATCTTGAGTGACAAATTACACCGAATTGTGCGTTTTTGTGTTTCGTTTTTTTTTTGTGGGGATCTTGCTATTGATTCTTGAAAACAATAAAAACTATACTTGCCTCCACTGGTGTTTCTGTGGCTCCCTTGCCCTGATGGTCTGCATACAACCTGCGCCATTGCCCTGACCTCTATGCTCATGTGACCAGCCTGTGCTTTGCTGCAGTCACACGGACAGAGACTTGATTGCAGGAGGCTGGGTCATACACAGACCAGCAGTGGGCCAGGCAGGAGACCTGCAGCCATTGGGCTTTGTTATAGATTTGTAGTTCCCTATAGAAGTCAATAGGGAAAATCTGCAGCAAAACCATTGTCAGAAATTAATAAATTCCGCTCTGCAGGTCAGTTTTCACATAAAATATATTTGTTGAAAATCCGGATGAAAAATCTGCAGCAGTTCCGGAACGTGTGATCAAGCCCCAATATGTATACGTATCTGTACGCTGGTGATAAATTTGCAGGCATTTGTATTACCCACATGTGCCTTGCATATTTCAGTGCTCCTGTTTGCCAATAAGGAACCTGCCACATTTATCTGCTCTGTTTGCAGTTAATATTATAGAAATGCAGGAGCAAAGTGTTCATCTATTATATTTATTTTATATTTTTTCAGGAGAGCCAGAGGATCTGATGTTTCAGTATTTCCTCAAGTTCGGGGATAAACCTTGTTGTTTCACTGATCTGAAGGTTTTTGTGGATCTTCTTTCTTCCAGTCAGCACTCAAGTGTGAGTTAAAAAAAAGTTTTTACGTTTATTGGAAAATGATTAATTATGTACGGTAACTGTTGATAACTTGCTATTCTGCGTGCCCTGTCACTAACTGCGTCAGCTAGATTCTCTCATACTGCATTATCTAAGGGCAGCTTGAACTGATGACAGATCTCCGTGGTCACTTGAACCGGCCCAGCTGTTTTGCTAAAATGTATTGAGCAGCTCTAGTGTGAGCCAAGCAATGGAGAACGCCAGGAGGTCCTCATTGTCCGTTTTGTCCTATGGCAGCAGCAGGGGACGGGGAGAGCTGGGAGCTTACGATTCCGGTATGTGGACCTCTTGGCGTGTACTGTGTATTGAGCAGACTCCAGTGCTTGGCTCAGACTAGAGCTGCTTAATACAGATTTTAACAAAATGGCAGGGTCAGTTCAGGTAAGCAAACCAGCATTGTGCCAAGAGGATCTGTCATCAGTTTATGCTCCCCTCACATAATGCAGCATAAAACTGGTGACAGGTTTTCTTGATGTAAAATATGATTGTTTTGGTGGGAAAACCCCTTTAAAGGGATTGTATCACTAAGAATCTAACTTGGGTAGCATGAATTTTTGACAGGAACATGGAAACAGCAGTTCTGCAGGAACCTGCGGGGAAATCTTGCAGTCCTATGTGTTTTTTTTTATTTTTTTTGCACCGTTCTACAAGCACAGGGCGGGTATGCGCAGTGTAGGATAGAGCGGGGTGTGCCTGGGAAATGTAGGCTTCAGTAAGGAATTGGTCAGATGTCAGGCCCATCCATTTTGCCCCAGGAATGCATCAAGTATAGAGCTTTGGAAGTGCAGATTTGAGATCTGAGGGCAAAGGCACATTTAGGGCTTATTCACACGACCGTAAGGGCTCCATGCACGTAGTGCGGACCCCACACGATGGGTCTGCAATACATGGACACTGGCCGTGTGCACTCCATGATGCGGACCTATTGACTTGAATGGGACCGCAATCTGCAAGATGCTGCGAAAGATAGGACATGTTCTATCTTTTGCAGAGCGGGGCTATTGATCAGAAACGCATGGAATCACTACTAATTGCTTCCTTGGGCTTTCAGGTTGGTGTTTCAGCTCAGCAAATGATAGGCCATGACCTGTATTTTGCAGATCACTGACTCATTCAAGTCAATGGGTCCACTCCAAATTATGGGATTCACACAGCGGCTCATGCCCGTGCATTGCAGACCGCTATTTGTGCTCACCAACAAGGGCATGTTGACCATACGGTCATGTGAAGGACCCCTTAGTGTGCATTTTGTTTATCAGCAGGGTTTTCAGGTTTCTGACAAATAAAGGTATGTTGTGACAACCCCATTAAAGCAGGGATGCTCAACCAGGACATCCTTGTCATCCTTTTATTTATTTATTTTATTTATTTATTTATTTTGCGTATTCGTGCAGTCCTAACAAAGACTCAAGATGACTGAGAGAAAGTGGGGGCATGTGAAAAATAGTTGAGATGTGAGCCTGATAAATCAACTGCTTATGAACCCCACAAAGCCTTGTGTGTGTGTCTGTAAGGAATTCACATCACCATTTAGCGTTCTGTATTTCTGCTCCATCAGAAAAAAGCGGATCCTTTATTTTGAGCATCGGTTATGATTAGTTTGCATCAGTTTGTGTGTCTTCTTCCAGAGGTCAGTTATTTTCGACTTCTCGCTATGCATTCATAGTGCGAAGGTAAGGGAAAGGATGTCGCAGCAGAATAGTACTGGCAGAAGGGTGACGCCTCCTGCTTCTTGGTGAAATGCATCTAGCTGTGCAGCTGAAATGGGGAATAATTTGGCTGAAAAAAACATTAGGGAACCCCAAACGTAACTGTTCACTTATAGTTATGCAAAAATTTTTTTTTTTTTTTTTTAAACTGGTATGCTTTAAGTTAGTCTCACACAACACAATATCCTGAGTTTATTGTATTGACCAATGGCTGTAGACTTTAGTAGTAACTTATTACCAAGCAATCGTGTATAGCTTCAGAGTCTTTGCAAATGGCTTCATAGCAGCAAAAGTAATAAGCAGGTCAATGGAGAAGTCTGCATGGTAAATACGGTTTATCGTATCGGTAAGGCGCCAGAGACCTTGCTAACGAGCTCTTTATAATGTAGTTTATAAACAGATTGCTTGGGTCCCTTCCTCTGACTCCTCCAGCAGAGGGCGATGTTGCATTACCGACAGACATCAAGGCTATGCACAGACATCTTTGCGTGGTTCAGCTCTCCAGACTGCTTGGCCTCAGTCACAAGATGGAAAAGGCACAGAAGCAGGATGCAATTAGAGAAATTATTTTAAGATACAGACACGGTCTACAATTTGGTAAGTATAACATAATAATCTTTATTTATATAGAGCCAGCATATACGGCAGAGCTTTAAAATTCAGAAGAAACCTTAACAAAGTGGACATTACCGATTGAAAAGTTAACAGTTGCGTCAATAGGAGTAAGGGCCCTGCTCGCAAGAGCTTACAGTCATTAATCTGGAACCTGAGTGCTATAATACATTGTGCAATTATATAATGGTGAAGGATTCCTTCTATACGATATTGTAAGCTGGTTTATTAGCATTACTTTCGATCACTGGCTTGGTAGTTCTTTACATATATGTGTACCTATTAGCATGTATGTGCCTAATTCTTTTACTACTTAATCCACAGGAAAATCATGCCTGAAGACAGAGCTCCAATTTTCAGACTACTACTGTTTAATAGGAGCGCACATACTGCTGGATCTGTGGAATGAAGGCAAGTGTACCCTTTTCTGTCTGCAGACTGTAGGGAGCATGGTATATAGGCGATTAAACAAAATACTAAGTGCAGATTTTCTTAAACCGACGTACAGGTGAGGACTGGGCTGTGTGGCAGTGTCTTGCCCTTTTGGAAGAAGGTTTAAGTAACAGCTCTTCAAATGCCCAGTTTAAACTACTGCTTATTCGCATTTACTGTGCGCTGGGTGCATTTGAGCCAGTGGTGGAGCTGTACGCCAGTCTTGATGCTAAACACATACAGCACGACACAATTGGGTGAGTTGTCAAGTATAGTTTTTCTCATTTCTTCCTTTTCATATATTGTGTTAGTGTAATGCTGGACTGGAAAGTGGCCCAGTCATCCATAGTTGGGTAATTCTTTGCATGAGCAAATTCACATCAGAAGCTTTTCATGTAGATCCCTTTTGCTAACTGCATATTGCCAGTAGTTTTAATTCGTTTTATCCTCTGTATATGTGTAATTTTTAATCTGCGATGCCAGTGAGTGGGGATGAGGTGCATTTTGGTGATGGGAAATTAATAAATGTTTTTGCTTTACAGTTATCTGCTGACTCGTTTTGCAGCGCCCTTGGGTCACTACACTGCTGCGTCACAATCTTGCAATGCCGCTCTTAGATTTTTCCATTCTAACCAGAAAGATGTAAGTATTTGCTTCCAGTGTGACATATCAGATATGAGAAATGTTTTCCTGTCTCTTAAGATATTAATCGTAGGAACGGGTCTAAGGCCTGCAGCGCTTTCCTGTGATTATTCAGTTCAGCCTTGTGCTAGGAAGATTGTCTGGATCTCAATCACAGTACTCCCCAATGAATAAATCATTTGGTATTTATGATAGGGACAGTGATTTGGTTCCAAAAGGGGTCCCCCTTTTATAGGGTGATCTGCCAGAGAACATAAGAAGGTGTTCACACGGGGACATTGAAGCAGAAGTGCCAGTAATATTTTTCACACAAGAAAATGTGACATTTAGGAAGTGCCTTCTGGTTGTTCTTCTGCTGACAAGAAAACTTGGGGTATGGCCATCTGGGACATTTATGGCATTTCCATATGATATGTCCCCAGAAGTGGAACCCAAACATCTGTAAGACATTTATGCCATTAGCGTGCCAGATAGGACAACCCATTTAACATCTACTTTTGTCAAAATATGTCCTTTGCTGACAGGAGCATACACAGGAGTTTGTAAAGGGAAAGGGGTTCATGGCCATGACCATGGACACTGGACTGCTCCCAACTTCTCTAGCGCCACCATTCTGGTGTCCTCCTTTGCTGAGCGGCAACTAGACCATGTGACTGATGTATGGTGATATCACATGACCTAGGACGAAGCTGCGCCGCTCACAGACTGCCCAACCTCTTCTAATGGCTGTCAGGATCCGGTTGATCTGATATTGATGACACTTCCTGAGGATAGGTCATCAGTATAATTTACCAGATAACCCTTTTAACAACAGGCTATAAGAGAACAACAGCCGAGATGAGCCTAAGAAGTGATGGCCCCAAAAGGGAGGTTCTAACTCTTACCGCTCCCCCCTTGTGTATGAGTGCTGGTAATCTAGTTGTGTATTATTGAGTATGAGGTTTCATTCTACAAAATGTCTACTGTAAGTTCATACCTTTCATTGGCAGTAGATGTACATGGATATAGCTCACATCAGAAATATAAATGTTGTTTTGTTCTGTTTTTGTTCTAGACCTCAGAATATATTATACAAGCGTACAAATATGGAGCCTTTGAAAAAATCCCAGAATTCATTGCATTTAGAAACCGGTTGAACAATTCACTTCATTTTGCACAAGTTCGTACGGAACGAATGTTACTGGACCTCTTACTTGAAGCTAATATGTAAGGATGTTATTCATAGTGATAACGTTTTCTAGGACCACTTAACATTAGATACATTATATACGTATATTAGTTACAATATTGATTGCTTCCGGGACGACCATTGCAAGTCGAGACCATTGTAATTTGAGTTCATAACTATGAAAAACTAGTAATTGGTCCCAATGGCCCAAAATGTCCTCTCATGATGAGAGCAAATGAAGATTTAATAGAAATAAGCAGTTGTCCTCACCTGACATCCAAAGGCGCAGCTCATCCTGGTACAGACAGAGGGCAGTACAGGACATACTGCAACGTACTGTAAAGAGAGCTACTAGACAACCAAGATAGGTGTTTTTCCAGAGACATGGCCATTTTAATTGGTTGGATCTAAGGCACTGTATGTTGAGTCTAGTTTTAACTTATGATGGCCCAGGAAACACAATTGTGGCAGTTGTATCTTGAGGGACAACTGTATGAATATGTGTGTAGGGTATACATCAGATTTAAAGGGAATCTGTCTCCCTGACAGGAGTTGTACTGCAGGTAAGGAGTCCAGATCACTACTTTTTATTTTCCTACTCCCCTCCTTTCCGCCGCTGTCAGCACTCCGCATTCCAGTCCTGACTGCGGGGGAACAGGGCACAGTATGAAAATAAAAAATGGTGATCTGGACTCCTTATCTTCAGTACTACTCGTGTATTAATGTAGATCAGAGATCTCAAACTCGTGGCCCTACAGCTGTTGTAAAACTTCAACTTCCATCATGCCAGGAGAGCCTACATTTATTGGGGCATGCTGGGAGTTGTAGTTTTGCAACATCTGGAGGGCCACGAGTTTGAGATCCCTGATGTAGATGATGGTCCAAAATCGGAGTGACAGATTCCCTTTAACCTGGCGTATGCAATAACCACAGCCCTGATCGTGAAGCCTGTCAGGTGATCCCTTTTGGCCAATCAGCTGGAAATTTTGTTCTGTTTTGCATACAGCATAGATTACTGTTATGTCCACCCTCAACCAGAAATTATAGTTCAGTGGGTAATGAGATTAGAGTACCCTTGATGATTTTGAACAGCTTCACAGTTGGTACATTTTATATTCCATGTATGGAATTTTTTTTTTTTTTTTAATTGAGGTTGGTTTATGTATCCTTTGTATTAGTAATTCAGCTTATGTCACTGACCGTCATCCTTCAGTTCCACTAGCCTAGAAGAAAATATAAAGTCCATGAGTCTGAACCCAGAGGAGGATGACATTCCATGGCAAGAACTTCGAGACAACAGGGACCTGACTGTGCTTTTTAACTGGGATTCAAAAGACAGGTAAATATACATATTATCTGCAAATGGGAAAGTTCTTGCACTTCTAGATTTGGTGTGTCCCACCTGTAACTGGAACACGAAACATAAATGCCTTTCTACAGCCCTTCCATTGTAATGGCCTCCACATTATTTTCCCCTATCCATTGGGATAGGTTGCTGATTGTTGGTGATCCAACCATTGGGACTCCCACTGGTCATGAGAATGGGGGACCCCTGTTTGGATGGCGCACTGGTCGAGCATGCGCACCACCTATCAATTCAAAGTCTATGTGACTGCCATGGGTAGTGAAGTGCTGTATCTCCGACATTCCCATAGAGATCATTAGAGCTGTGCGTGACCATTTCTCCATTCAAAAGGTGGACAAGGGTTCCTCATTCTCTTGATTGGTGTTTGCCCCCTGCACTCAAGACGCCCACTGATCTAAACAACCCTATTTTTATGTATGGAATGGATTTTTAATTTCCTGAGATTTCTGTGACCTACTGTATTTGTTGTGTGAACATACCCTTACACACGAGGAAGCATTGCTAATATACAGTGTTGTGTTTGTCATATAGGCTGTAGAATTTATCCGTATACTCGTCTTCTCTTCTTTAGAGACATGTCTGAAGAACATAGGCAGCTGTCATTGGAGGAAGAGCGGATTTGGCTGCTCATCCGATCTCTGACCTTAAGGTTGGTTAGCGGATTGCCTACTCTTAATCATACAAGTGAACCGAAGAATTCAGGGAAGGCTACGGAGAATGGAGTCTCACCCAAGATTGACACTGTCCGAGCTTTGTTACGACAGTATGAAGAGGCATTGGATTCAGCAAAACAATTTAATGAGAAGATGATTAAGGTAACGGGTTCGATTTATCTGAAATTAAAACTCAAGACATAAAGATGACTTTATCACATTGATGCGTATATTATTTTTTAATACAAGGAAAATACATACAATGCAACGGCACACTGCTTACCAGATAAAGCACAAAATGCCATAGAGATATGAAGTATTCTGGAGCTAATGCTATGCTTGTTTGGTAAATTAGAGATTCTTGGCCCATTCCAAGAGCCCAGATAATTTTGTACAAAATATACTTGCCAAGAATCTCTAATTTACCAAACAAGCATAGCATTAGCTCCAGAATACTTCATATCTCTATGGCATTTTGTGCTTTATCTGGTAAGCAGTGTGCCGTTGCATTGTATGTATTTTCCTTTTCATTGCAAACAGCCATAGCAACGTGCACCTGCGCATTGGGATGTGCTGACTGAAAACCCCTCTTTTTCTTTGTATTTCTTAATACAGTATCCTTTTCTTGGAGCACCATCATCTCGGCTTGCAGGGTTCTTAGAGAGTGGCAGCTGTCAGTGTCAGGAAGGGGCTTTCCTGCTGGTGAATGACATTTATGAGCTGGACACATGTGGAATCGGTAAGAACTCTTTCTACTTATGGTTTTTATGCATGCATTTGTTTCCATATTGCCATTTGGGGAATGAGCTTCTCCAGGTCAGACTGAAGAGCTGCTCACAGGGACTTTACATGAACATGTTAAAGTACGTGATCGGGAATGAATTTCACACTGCCTCCCTTTCAATAGCGGCTGATTTTGTGGGTTAGAGGAGCGAGATCCACTAAGATGAGCCGACCCTGGGGCAGCTTCTTTCTGAGAGAGTCTTGCATCATTACTTTGTTGTATGAGATGACACAATTTGCTCAATTTGAGGCTTTCTTCGTACTTCTATCCCCTCTAAGGGTACTTTCACAGTTTTGTGCCACAGAAAAGCTCTGCAGTCTGATGTTAGTACAAATAATGCATTTTTTTCTTTTTGGGGGGAGCTTCTCTCCCCTTGCGTTGCATTTTTTTTGGAAGTCCATGGCTATATATATCCCCCCAAAAAACTGTAGAGGAAGTCTGAAAGATATGTAACATGTATGTACCTTAACCATTTAAAAACCTGGCCCTTTTCCGCAGTTCCTTACCAAAGTGAAGACAGTGTAAACTTAGTCAGTTTTAAGCTGCACCAAATTTATCATAGTGGCTGATGCTGGATGGTAAATCTGACCTATCTGTGGACTAGTTTTACTGCACAAATGCACCACAATTTTGGCACTTTTTTTTTTTGCACAGGATGGCGCACTTCAGCCTTGCCCTCTTGTCAGGTGAGGTGTAGATAGGTTTGAAAAGTTTACACACTATTGATAAATGCACTGCAAAGCATCTACAACAGTATTCTGGTGCAAATTGTGCCAAAAAAACTGCATTTTCAATATTAAATCTGACCCATTCTTTTCTTTTGTTCATTGGGGGCGGGGATAATCTTTTTTTTTTTTTTTTTTTTTTTTTTTTGGGGTTCGATTATTCAAATCGTTTTTTTGTTTTTTTTGTGTGTGTGGTGAGATGTATATTATAGTCACATTTTCTTTTTTTTCTTTTTTTTTTAATCTAGATTTCTCTGATTTTCGTATTTTATTTCTAATTTACACTTTGCCCCTTATACAGTTATAAAAGACCTTTGGGCATTTAACATAACATTTTTTTTATTTTTATTGATGATTTCCCCTGTAATTGGGGCTCACTTAATGGCCACAGTTACAGGGGGGCTTACCCTGGTCTTTTAACACGAGTAGCTTCTACAGATCCCTAGTGATTGTTTGATAGCAGCGGGCAGCTGTCACGCGCTTACCTGTCTGCGCTCACTGGCAAGTCTGGTGGCTATATGGCAGCGTCACTCTGTTGCTACGCCATCTAGCTCCCTGAACGTGGGGCTGCTTGACCTCTTATGGAGCTAGGATGCCAGAGCAATCAGGCTCTGTACGGGCGTCACATGCCTCCTGAGATGAGCTATTTAAACAGACAGCTGCTGGCTACAGGTGCCTGTGGATGGTTTTCTCACTAGCTAGCTGTGTGTTTAATACTCTGGATCACTGACCTTTGCCTGCTGACTTTACTTTGTCTCTGACGTGACCTCCTGGTATTTCACTCTGCTTGTTGTGACCATGCCTTTGTCTGCTGACTTAGTCTCTGACGTTTTCTCCTAGTTTCACTTTAACGTGTATTTGTATCTGGTTTTGGATCTTGTTCTGGCCCCAGTTTTGCCTGTCTGGTTTTCACATCTTTTTGTCTTGCTACTTCTTTTTTTTTTTTTTTTTTCCCTATTTTGGTTTAGGTCCCTGCACTTGGCTAAGAAGGGATTGTCGTCCAGTTGTAGGCCATCACTTGGACGGATCATGCAAATAGTTAGGGACAGGGGTGCGGATGGAGCACAGGACATCATGGCCATTCTTGAACTGTTTATACAGCATTGTATATTCATTGATCAGGAAGAATGGGACAGTAGTAAAATGCCTCTGCCTTCAATATGGGGATGCTGGCCATCACTGACCACTGGCTCCCTGATGCTTCAGCTGCACAATTTCTGTGCATTCACAGTCTCTGCAAGGTATTTCTGAAAGGTCCTTGCAGACTTTTATGTAGACCAGGTGGTGGTCTTCGAGTTGTTAAAATGGTGGCATGAAAAACACAACTAGTCCAGCAAAAAAGTATAGCTTTAATTATGAAAATTATAATATGACTGTTGGAATGCTATAGTTAATAGGCCCCATGCATGATACTGGTTTGAAAACTTGCACTGTGTACAGGGAACATAGTTGGTTTTCCAAGAGTAAAATATTGATGAGCTGTCCTCAGTATAATATATGAAGAAAAGACCGGCACTCGCTTCTTACTTGCAATTATATCATTCTTTTATTGCCACATCGTATATTATGTGACGCGTTTCGGCTAACAAAGCCTTCCTCAGACATGTTACAGAAACTACATGTAGTGTATACAAAGCACTGTTGTATAGAGGATCATTATAGACATATATAAACCATATGTAATACATAACCATAGTAATTAGTGATCTAAATATGGTGTAGACTCACTGATCCAGTGGATTAAAGTCTCATAGAATAAAAGGATGGAAACTTGCAATATTATTGTTTCTGCGAAGAAAATAAAAGGGGGAAGGTTAGAATTGGCAGAGCACCTAGACGCGAGCAATACCACCGTAGTGCTGACTTATGAATATAACTGTCCTCAGTATAAGTCATCGATATCTGTCTGGTGGTGGTTGTCCACCAATCGGCTGTGAGACTGTGGTCTCCTAACAGTGTACCAAGCACAGTGCTGTTCATTGATTGCATCCCAAACCTATTCACGTGAATAGGAATGAGTTGCACAGTGGCCCTGTGACAGATGAATGTGACGTCACTGGCCTAGGAAGAGGTCACAGTGCTCACTGGAGCTCTGTGTGAATTGGACCCACACAGATCAGATATTGATGACTTATCCTGAGAATAGGCTTCAAGGAAGGCCTGATGTAGAATGGAATCACACACCATAGTAGACTGAATAAGGTGCCACCTGAAGGGTTGTTCAACCACATATTACACATTTATATAGATGAGCAATCTTTATTGTATTTTTTTTTTAAATAATAGATATCTAACATAAATGTGAAGTACAGAATATTGTCCTGTTTTTACAACTCCAGTTAACAAAATACAAGGAATCTAGATGGATTGACAGGCGTCGTTTCAGTCAGTGACCTTTAGCAAGTCACAGCTGTGTAGAGAAATAAGGAAATGGATACATATAAAAGAAAAACAAATATAAATAAAGATTGCTTCTATTAAAGTGTACCCTGGATTCTATTTGCTTAGAATTCATGTTTGATCTGCAGAGTGCCTTGTGTATTATCCTATTGTACACGTTTTCATAATCGGGGAAATGTACTGATCTAAAAGTGCCATAGCAACCACAGCTTTCATTTTTCAAGAACAGAATAAGAAATTAAAGGGGTTGTCTCATCTTGCCTAATGGGGGCATATCGCTAGGATATGCCCCCATTGTCTTATAGTTGCGGGTCCCACCGTTGGGACCCGCACCTATATCGAGAACGGGCCCCGCAAGGTGGTGGCTGGAGGACTCCGGTCCGGCCACCACCAAGCCGGCTCCCCATAGAAATGAATGGGAGCGCACCGCGCTTGCGCGGCCACCGCTCCTATTCATTTCTATGGAGCCGACGGAAATAGCCGAGCCAGCGCTCGGCTATCTTCGCCGGCCACATTGAAAATGAATGGAGGCGGCTGCGCATGCGCAGTGCGCCCCCGTTCGCTTTCGGGGCCCCGTTCTCGATATAGGTGCGGGTCCCAGCGGTGGGACCCGCACCTATAAGACAATGGGGGCATATCCTAGCGATATGCCCCCATTAGGCAAGATGAGACAACCCCTTTAAAGTTGTGCTTTGATTGGTTGCTGTGGCCAAATAAGACAGCGTTATAAAACTCCCCCGGTGTGTATGACACTTTTTAGTTTTGGTAAATGTTAGAAAAGGGGCGTGTCTTACAAATGCCACACAGGGTTTTTTGCCTTCCCCTGGATCAACTTGTAGGAAAACAGGCTGAACTGGATGGACAGATGTCTTTTTTCGGCCTTACAAACTATGTTACTATGTTACTAAAATGGTGTCAAAAGTTGGGCCCAAAATATTGGTTTAAAGCACGGGTGCATATTATACCACTTCCAAGGGCAACAGCAATATGTAAAAGGGTTTTCTGAGATTTTAATTCTGATGACCTATCAGAACTAGAATCTTTCTTTTTTCTGGACAACTTATCCCAAAATCAAGGACTGACAACATTTTTTACAGACAAATTGGAAAACCATAATGAGTGATAAAGATTAAAACTAATACATGTCTATAGCCCAGTATACTGATAAGAACTCATTACCAGCATTTACTTTGAGCCGTAAAATTATGATAGTTAGCACCAAAATAATCTAGTCAAGTACCACAAGCCACAAAAAAAATTCACGGACACATCTATTTTTTTTTCACGGACAGAGGAAAAAAGTTGCCTATTTTTACGGACTGTCCAGAAATTTCTGGACGGTTGGCAACCCTGGCCATGTGACCAATGAACTAGTCGGCATTGACCTAGGGAAAGCTAAGAGAAGGCTGCGGCACTACTCTTGGTGCCACTGCCTTCTCAAGCAGCTGATTGGTGGAGGTCCTGGGTGTCCGTCCCCCACAATCAGGTACTGATGAGCTATCCAGAGGACAGCTAATCAGTATTAAAGTCTCGGAAAACCCTTAAAAAGGTATTTTTCCATATGCAACATTTTTGGCACAGCAAAAGTATTTGCCCAAAAATGTTTGCTAGGGATGGGTTTCATTTCCCACTCATGTCTCCACAGAGTAGCAGACCACGCATATGTCTTTACATTGGCGATAGATGTTACAGTAGGTTAACAGCCTAGCCATTTCTAGCATTTTTACATTTGTGCAGCCATCAGATATAAACAAGCATATCTGTGACTAGATGGGCACAAAGTGGTGTCACAGGTCACATGTGGCCCCTGATTAAATTCAAGCCAATGAAGAGGGGGACATAAAGAAGAAAAGTGTGTCTAACATATTTATGAAGATGTCCTAAAACTAGTGCACGGCATACACCACGTATGTCTGCGTAGGCTGGTCTTAGGCTGTGTAAAGGTAAGGTAGTAATAATACATCCTCTGCCCATAGGCATCTGCCGAACTGTGCTGAGAGATTTGCTAGAGGGTGACATCACCAATTTATTTTATTTTTTTTGTTTAGCAGTGTTTATGCTCAATTTTAGTTTGTGTAGGCCCGTGCTTCTTGTAGAGGTATTCCAGAAAATTAAAGATTTTTTTTTTTTTTTAGTTTTTAGAGATCATAATTTAATATTTTCTAGGTAATCCCTTTGAATAGTCCTGGCTGTTGATATAGCTTCCACCTGGGGTGTGTTCTGGTTTTACAGTCACATGTCAGTCTTTATTACAGAAAACAAGCCTGCGCCCATGTAGTGTCCACCAGTTTCTGTTGGCTTTGCAATGTGTATGATCTTCCTCCTATTCCTCTCAAAGCTACTTCAAGTTAATGATCTCCAGGTTCATTCTGGCATTGATCACATTCTTTATGATTTTCTTTTTATTATTTTTTCTACCTTGGTAAAAACTTCACTCAAAACTCAAATTACTCTCAAATATCTCAAAGATCAGGTGATATTTGCATGATGTGCATAGTTTAAAGGGAATATATAGTCATAAAACAATATTAAAGGGGATTTTCAAGACTTTTATACAGATGACCTATCCTCTGGTCATCAGTATCTGATCAGTGGGGGTCCGACACCCCGGACCCCCGTGGATCAGCTGTTTGAGAAGACAGCAGCACTCGCAGTAGTGCCGCAGCCGCCTTGCAGCTTAGCCGAAGCCATGTGATGTCACATTCATCAGTCTCATGGCCTAGGAGCAGCTCAGCCCTATCTAATTGACTAGGACTGAACTGTGATATCAAGAACAGCCGCTGTACAATGTAAGTGATGGTGAGCACGGAGAAGGCCACAGAGCACCGGTGTCTTCTCAAACACCTCATTGGTGGGGGTCCTGGGTGTCTGAGCCCCACCAGTCACATGCTAATGACCTATCCAGATACGTCATCATGGTAAAAGTCTCAGAAAACCCCTTTAAATCCACATAAATTCTTTAAATATTCCAGTTTCCACATTGATCACTAGAGCAGTCACGTTAGGCAGATGCCTCCTGTTTTCGTAGCACACACTTATTTGCTTTGCTGCATAAGCTTGAAGAGAATGAGCGGAGTCCTCTTATTACAAATAGAAGTGATTTAATGACCGCTCTATTGTACTGCTGGAGGCATAGATAAGGTAGGACAACATGAATACGGTACACAGGCGAGGTATTCATTTTCACCATCGCTGTACTGTCACTTCTTGAGACCATAAGGATGTGTTCACATGTTGAGGTTTTTAGAGATCATTTTTTTACTCCAAAACCAAGAGTGGTTTCTAAAAGAGAAGTTTCAGTATTTTATACGATATATTTATATACGATTTATATGATCCATTCCTGGTTTTGGATGCAAAAACTGCATCAAAAATATGTTGATGGCGTGAATGCACACTGATAGTCCATGAGCTGTACCAGTAGTACAGCAAACAAATTATCTGACAGATTTTCTGACCAATCATTGGTCAGATGGCCAATTACACACACAGATCTTTTGGTGACCAACTATTGGTCTGATTGGACAGATATTGGTCTGATTGGACAGATATTGGTCAGATAATTTGTTGATACAGGCCTTGCTTATTTCAGCTGCTATAAAGTACCAGCTGTACTGACTATACAGACAGAACGGGAAGGAGCGGTGTCTCTCCAGTGTGGCCACACCACAAGGAATTTTCTTTAAAAAAAAAAAAAAAAGTTCAACATTATTTCTTTTCTACAGACTTTCAGCTAATTAAGGCTAGGGCTACACGACTGCTTTAGCCACGATGCACATCATGTGGCCAACTATTACAGTATAGCTTTGCCTGCATTGCAACTAATGAAGGTGAATGCGACCAGCAAATTGCTGCAACTACATCAGTTGCAAGAAATCCAAACCTACTGGCGTGGCAACTTGCTGGTTGCAACATGACCCTATTCACAAGGGGTTTGGTTCAGTGTCATGATATTGATGACCTAGTCTCAATCCAACTCCTAGCACGCCTACCGATCATGTGTTTGAAGAGGCCGCCGCCTTGCGCGGCCATCTTCAGGTTTCTCCTGCTTGCCTTCTAAATTGTAGTGGCGGTGCAGTGTAATGACAGCTGGTCATCCTATTCACTTGCATTGGAGAGGAAGCTGTAATTGCACTGTACTGCTGCTACAATCTGGGCAGTATGCTGGTGAGCACTGAGGACGCAGCACCCGCACAAGCCCCACAACCTTGTCAAAAAAATAATTGCCAGCGGTGCTTGGAGTCAGACCCCAACTGATCTGATATTTATGTCCTGAGGGTAGGTCATCAGTATCATGAAACTGCTCCAACCCCTTTAACTGCGATGCAGTCAGCGCTACACCGTGATCTTTGGACCTGTGACCAGTCACTATGTAGCCCCACTGCAAGATGAAAGTAAAGCTTGTGTTCCATGTATGACTGTGGCTGTGAGGGGAAGCAGATCAGTACACCTTAATGCTCCCTCAGCTTCTGGACTTTTTTGTGTGGTCCACTGAAGACTATTTTTTCCTTTACAGATGATAGTTGTGAAGTCCAAGAAAAAATTGGGAACAGATTGAAATCTTCTTTAGGCCATTTACAAGGTATTTACAAGTACATTCAGTGTTGTTGCTGTGAATGGCGTCTTCTGAATACTCCATATTGCATTGTATCATACTTTCTTTTTTAGATCTTTTCCATCAATGTAAAGGAGAACTACTAAGCATTCAAGATGGTTACTGTAAGGTCTCGCCACATATTGTTGAGAACTTGGTCTTCTTTGTTGAGGTTCGTCTATAAATTTACAATTCCTGATTTATGTAATGTTATGATATTATTCAACTTCTGCTGTGGGGGTGATCCAGGTTATGAAAAAGAGGACGGTATTTAGGAAAAAAATGATAAACATAACGTGTGGGTTGGATCTCAGCAGAACTTAATCAGAAATGTTTTTCTTTTTGGGGAATTTACTCTGGATTATTATTCGGCCGATTATCGAGAACAAATTCCTGTTTCTGATAATCTGTGCTGCCGATCACCCGATGAACAAGCAAATGCTCCTTCATCAGGAGAATTAATTGTTTATGCAGCACATTAAATAATTTTTTCTGGGCAGCAGATTGTGCTGAGTAAACAGGACTCTGTATGAGGATGAGAGATTGCTGCGGCCATCACTTGTCCCCATACAGTGAAGGTGAAACAGTCCCTTCCCAATAATTGTCCGTTCAGTTGGCGCTTGTAAATGCACTGTTACAGGCACTTGTGCACTACTTGGCTAGGAGGAGTAGTCATTTGTAGGAGATCTAACAAGAAGTTAACCTCTGCTCTGCCAATAGGGTATAATGTTTGAGTTATTTTAAGTCACTTTCAGAACTTGCCATAGATGTCACCAGTCAACAATTGTTTGGCTGATGGCTATCTCTACAGCTTCCCCATACACATGCATTTACAGCTCGGCTGAACGTGTAAATGTATTCAATAGATTGAAAGACGCTGCCAGACATTTCTGATAGAGGCCTATCTCCTTGAAGAGCATAAGGATTGGATGAAAATATTAACTTGGCCCAATGCGACTCTCGCTCAACATAATCTGTCAGGAGAAAGTCCGGAGTTCCCAAAACACATTAGACTGTCGGTTGAACCCACCTTGGCAGGTTCAGCTAACAATATACTATGTGTATGGGGCCTTAAAGGTTGTGAAGCACTACATGTTAGCATATAGAAATCCAGTGTCTGAACAGAATTCTCTATACTTTTGATAGAACGTTCCAACCACTACATTTTCTCCCAATAGTATCTCCTCACTTGTTCTTAGAATGGAGGACATAAAAGCCAGACTTTTTTTTCTCTTCCAGACAGTTTAAGAAAAGTAATAACCTACAGGCATAAAATAACATACTGTCTACCAAATGTATCAGTTAGTCTATTAAAGTAACAGCTTCTGCATTAGGCTAATTGAAGACAGATGACTGCTTTTTGACTGGCTTTTATCGTTGGCCTTCTTGCTCCACAGAGGCCATTGAACCTAAAGGTCTTGTTTTTCCTTCTCTATGATTAGGCTATTTCAGTCGTTCTCTGGGTATCCGGATATTTTGCTGGTGTCCTCAGGCCATTCAAATCAAATCTTCAAAAAAAGAAAAAGAAGAAAAAGGACAGCTGTGCCACCGTAAGTGTGCAGTTCTTCCTGGTGACCTTGCTGGGGATTACTAGGCAGACGTTCATGAACAGATATTTTCAGTTTCAGGCAAAATAGTATTCAATGTACACTCTGTATTCTAAAAATGTAAAAAAAAAAAAATTAGGGCTTTTTTGGAGCTGCTGTCCTGTATTTCTCATTGTTTGAAAAACCCTTTAAAGGGCTTGTCTGTCTTTTTCTATTGATGACCAATCCTCTGGATAGGTCATGGATATGAGAGCCGGCACCCCCGCCGATCAACTGTATGGAGAGACCTCGCGCGCAGTCTCCCTTTTCTCTTCCTGTCTGCTAATGTATGTCTGTGGATCATAGGTCTAGGTAATCAATAGATAAAGCCCAGACAAATAAAGTGCATCTGTAAAATGTACTTAATGGGATGCCACCACCATTCTAAACCAGGCACCACATGTATGGTACCTCCTTGCTTAACCACGTGATACCTGCAAGCCAATAAACCGAGATTAATGTATGTAATTGACATACAGTGCACAGTTTGGAGTGGGGCCCTGAATTCCCAGTCAAGAAGCTTTACATTAGTTGTAATAGCTCCCTCTGAAGCAGATCTGTATTGGTATCTTATAAATGCTCTTTATTAAGTCATGATGGAATCGCTTTAACTTCTGGAACCTCATTATCATTTCTTGCCTTTACAGCCTCCAGTATTCACTGGCTTTCAGGACTACGTTACTGGGCTGCAAACATTGCTAACAAATGTGACAGACTATATAAGGGAGTTAGAGACCTCAATGGTAGCACTGAAAATCGAAGATCTCTCCCTGAATAATGTCAATTTTACAGAGGTGGGTTATCCATATATTTTTATGTAAAATGCACATACTCCACAGTTCCTGTGCCTCCTGTCTTGTTCTGCTAGTTGGGGTTGTTGACATGGCATCACTGTTGCTGCCAACACATGACTGCTCTAGCCAATCCGGGTGCACTGCTGAGGCCAGAGATTGTCTGCAGCTGTTATGTGCCATCGATGTTACATGCAGCCATGTAAATGGAGCCAAGCCACGAGAACTGGAAGAAGCAGCGCAGAATTACTTACCTGTTCTATTGCAGGTGGATCCCATAGTTGTCCGATTTCCTCCTGAAACTAGACAACTCCTTTAATATGTGGTAAAAAGAAAAATTGTAATGTCACTTTAATACATTGTACTGAATGTTCAGTTTTATAGAACCCCAGCGGTGCCTGGGTCTTGCAGCTATATTATGAACATCTGGATTTACTTGGGAAGAAAAGGGATTCTAAATATGTGCTTCTTTATTCACAATATACATGCTTTGAAGCTGCATGCTTTTTAGTGTGTCCTTATGCACTACAGTATTTGAAAACCCCTTCACACGGGCATCATGGCTTCCATTTATAATAGAAGCTATGGCAAGGTGTCAGATGTGTAGAGGTTTCTGTCATTAAGGCCTCATGCACACAAACTGTGTCCATATTGCGGTCAGCAAACCACAGATCTGCAAAATGTGGACACCTTCCATGTGTACTTTGCATATTTCTAACTCCCATTATTAGAAATACAGACAAGAGCAGGATATGTTCTATAATCTGCGGAACGAACACACAGATGGCATCCGTGTGCTGTCCGTTTTGTTTTGCGGACCCATAGAAATGAATGGGTCTGTGTGTTCTGACACCCTCAATCCGTCTGTGTGAACTAGTTGTCAGACTCTTTCCTATCAATTCATTGAGCTGGACGCAGGGGGGCCTTTTTCAACTTTTATTAATAGGATCAGTGTAAAACTACAAGAAAATAACAGTATTCAGTATAAAGTATACAGCATATCTCAGTACATCACATTATGTAGATACATGGATTACACAGCATAGAGAATGTGAGGGACAGCTGCAAGGCAGAAGAGATAGCTCTGAAGACATGAGAACTAGAAAGCTATTAGTGACAATACAGGGAATTATAGTAACTCACTGACTGTGCTATGATGAGGAAAACAGAAAACTAACTGTCTAATGCAGGCTTTTTTTATTTATTTTTTTATATTTTTAATAACATAAGAAAATCGAGATTTAAATCGTGAATCGTCCAAAATTTTTTTAAAATCGAGATTTTTTTTTTGGCCATATCGCCCAGCTCTAATCCCAACACTACTTTGCTATCGGTGAAGAATTCTGCATCTTCAAGCGTAGGTCAAGTTCTGACGTGATGAGTTCTGCCAGCTCAATAGCAAGAACAGCAGCACAGAGCTCTAGTCTTGGTATGGTAGGTTCGGGACATGGTGCTAGCTTGGCTTTTCCCATGACGAACCCTATGTGGACGTGACCTGAGGTGTCTACAGTTTTCAAATAAGCAACTGCAGCTGTGGCTTTTACTGAAGCATCACAAAATACGCACAGCCTCCTGGAGAGGACTTCTTCAGAGGATACATGGCCTATGTATGTGGAGATCGGACAATGAATTTAAAGAATTTCTCCAGGTTACCCACGAAACCTCTTTCTCTGAAGAAAGAGGGGTGTCCCAATCAGCTGAATCCACAGTTAATTCACGTAGCAAGCGAATCCAAGGGATCGTACAGGCTGTTGATTGTGGACAGGACGCCTTGTCGAGTGAAGGGTTTTCGCTCTAGGTTGACCTGAAATGTGAAGCTATCGGACTTGAGATCCCAGTTGAGTCCTAGACTACGTTGTACAGGAAGAGAGTCTGTAGCTAAGTCCAGGTCCTTCAAGTCGTTGGCATAGTCTTTTGTAGGAAAGGCCTCCATCACAGCTTTGCTATTAGAAGCTATCTTATGTAGCCTGAGGTTAGAATGAGCAAGAGCACTCTGAGTCCTTTTGAGTAAGCTGATTGCAGCCTCTGACGATGGAAGAGACTTTAGACCGTCATCTACGTTGAAGTCTCTTTCAATGACCTGTCGGACGTCTTCATCAAAATCTGTTCCGCTTCCCTGTGCGGATCTCTTAAGCCCAAAGATCGCTATAGCAGGGGATTGGCTGTTACCAAAAACGTGCACCTTCATACGGTACTCTACTATGTCTTTGGTAGGTTCGTTATCTTTGAACCAGAAGAAACGTAGGAAGTCTCTATGCTCTTCATTGACGAAGAAACAATGGAACATTTGCTGTATATCTGCAGTGATGGCAACTGGTTCTTTACGGAATCTGATGAGAACACCAATGAGAGTGTCGTTAAGGTCAGGTCCTGTTAAAAGAACATCATTCAGAGAGTCCCTGGTATCTTGAGCTGGAGTCAAACACAACGCGTATCTGATCTGGTTTCTTAGGGTGATAGACACCAAATATTGGGAGATACCAGCATTCTTCGATCTCTTCTAGAGGTGGAGCCAATTCTGCATGGCCATTTTCGAATATTTTGCTCATGAAAGCAAGGAAGTGTTTTTTCAACTCTGGCTTCCTTAGAAAATTGCGCTTTAGCAAGGTAAGGCGTTTTAGAGCTTGCTTCCCTGTTAGGAAGACGAGGTCTCTGAGGCTTGAACGGTAGCGGGGCCACCCAGCTGTGGGTTTCATCTTTGTGAAATCCTTGATCCATTATCTTCAAGAAGGTCTCATCTTCGATGGAATGGGCTATTTTATGATCCTCTTTAGTCTTTTGGAAAACAGTGCACCCTAGATGATCTTCATCTCCGTTGCACAGATAGTCAGTGATGTATCTGCCCTCTCTGGTGTTTGGGTATGCTGGGTTGATAAGCTTCTCTCTCACAAGGAATTTATTGGGACAGGGCAGAAAAAGGGATGGACGCCCTCTCTCTAACGTGCTTGTGCAAAGAGAGTTCACGTTGTTTGGTTTGTGAGCGTTTCCTAGGCAAACATCCCCTATAATGACCCATCCTAGGTCTAGTTTCTGAGCATAGGGAGAGTTATGAGGACCATTTATCTGCTTCCTCACTTTTGTGGACTCTAATAATGTCTCTGCCCAGCAAAAGTACCAACTTGGCTTGAGGATCGAGTGTGGGGATGAGATGCGCTATGCTTCTCAAATGAGCATGATGTATAGCTGCTTCTGGTGTGGGGATCTCTTCTCTATTGTTTGGAATTGAATTACACTCTATTAATGTAGGAAGAGGTAAGGATGTCTGACCATCCAGAGATTCAATCTGGTAGCCTGTGGCTCTTCTTCCAATTTCTTTGCTCACCCCTGTACATGTTCTAAGTGAGTAGGATGAACTAAGTCCTTCAATTTTAAAGATGTCGAAGAAAACTGAGCTAGCAAGTGACCTGTTGCTCTGATCATCCAGGATGGCATAGAGTTTAACTGCTCTTTCTCTGTGACCTATAGGGTAAACTGTAACAAGACAGATCTTCGAACAAGATTTGTTACTCAGACCTTCTCCGCAAACTTGAGTACACTGGGGTGACACTTCAGGAGGTACACTATCTTTCCTCTCCCTGCCGTGCTCTGTTATTTGGTCTGAGGGTGAGGGAATCTGTGGTGCTGGCCCTGGGTGTAGAGCTGTGTTGTGTTCTTGGCTGTTGCACTCGGAGCAAGTAATACTGGCTTTGCATTCTCTGGCTAAGTGAGATGTAGACACACAACACCTGTAGCATATATCATTTTCTTTTAGGAATGCTCTGTGGTCTTTGTTCCTGAAACGTCTACACTTCTGCAATGAGTGAGGCATTTTATGTAAGGGGCACTCCTTGCTTGGGTCTTTCATTAATGTCCCACTGGTTTCTGGTGTACTGTAGGTCTTATGTGAGAAATCGGTAGAAGATACATTTGTTTTGTGTACAGTGATAGGTGTGTATCTGGAGTTACGAACTGAAGCAGGCTTACCTATCCTTGAGTTGACCAGGTCTACGGTGGAAAGGTCGAAACTGGGATCATTCCTGATCTTTGCCTGTTGACGTACAAAATCTACAAAAACATTGTGGCTGCATGGGCTTGACTGCTTGCTGATAGGAGACAGTATCTGTGCTTCAACCCCCATTATATAGTAGTTGTTTTACTGTTCTGACACCCTCAATCTGTCTGTGTGAACTAGTTGTCAGACAGTTAACTCTTTCCTATCAATTCATTGAGCTGGTCTTTTTCAATTTTTATTAATAGGATCAGTGTAAAACTACAAGAAAATAACAGTATTCAGTATAACGTATACAGCATATCTCAGTACATCACATTATGTAGATACATGGATTACATAGCATAGAGAATGTGAGGGACAGCTGCAAGGCAGAAGAGATAGCTCAAAAGACATCAGAACTAGAAAGCTATTAATGACAATACAGGGAATTATAGTAACTCACTGACTGTGCTATCATGAGGAAAACAACAGAAAACTAACTGTCTAATGCAGAGGTCATAGTGTGACTGCCACACATGAGGAAAGATGGCTGCTGAAGAGGAAGGGGGCTGGACTAAAACAAGGCCTGATGGGAAACTATGGAAGCTTGAGAAGGACAATATTAGTCAGCATAGAAACATTTAGGCAGAATAAATGAAGCTGCAGTACAAAAACATGTCAATAGGCGGAGCTGTTGGATAACTAATCAGAAACATTGCTGAGAAGGCATAACACTGTGTACAATCCACAAAAATTGCGGGGTGAACACAGATGCAAAATACGGCCATGTGCATGAACTCTAGACTGCAAATGCTGTGTTAGGCTGGTTTCACACACGCACAGCATCTGTCCTGAACTTCCAGCACTGCCAGGGTCGCATAGCATTATATTGATTTATGATGCTTGTAACCCTTAGAGGTCTGGAATGTACTGGATAACACTGACATAATGTGGTCACTGTTATCCAATACATTCCAGTACTGTAAGGGTTACATAGCATCATAAATCAATATAATGCTATGCGACCCCAGCAGTGTTGGAAGTTCAGGACAGGTGCGGAGCAGTCCGGAGTGTGAAACCAGCCTTACTCTTGCTGTCAAAAGATTATGGAACCCCCGATAGAAAGCCCTGACATTTAAAGATATCATTAGTTCTCTTGGGCCTGTCATGGTTTACGTATAATCCTAGTCAGTCACATTGGTACTTGTTAGGAGTTATTTTATAAGGTTTAGTGCAGTTTTGAAGGATTAACCATCTTCTGAAAAATGATCCCTTAAGTGCATAATCTGTGAAAGTGGCTTGTTTTCTCCTTGCTACTTCTATAATCTGAGTAATTAATGGATATTTAGTCATATGACTGTGTGTAGTCCTGCAGGAATCTCCTGCTTTACCTCAAAGGTTAATAGTTTATGGCAAGCATGAATTCTGCTTTATGTATCACCTTGGTTGAAGCATTTGAATTGAATGGTACATATATACAGAATAACGCCAGTCCTGCAGTCAGTCTTGGTTGATTTTAGGCTGGATGCCCAGTTGTAACCTGCCTTTGCTATTGTCTATTGTTAGGGCAGGGATGACAAGGTTTGCTGCAGTCCTGGACAGGAGATGTTTGACCACTATACAGTGGACTTCTCAAGAGCCAACCCTGAACAGACATGTAGAACCACAGGATGCACTGGTGTTGTCCAGCATACATACCCTTCAGATGTCTGTAATCTACTAGATCAGGAGCATTAACTGGCCAAATGTACATCACTGCCCTGAAAGTAGGATGGAGTGGAACTGGCCGGCACTTACTGCATCTATAACATGTAGCTTATTGCCATATCATAATTTTAAAGGGGTAGTTCAGTGGGGGAAAAAATTTTGGTTGCAGCCAGTAACTGGATGAGCTTGCAGTTCCTGTGTTTCAAGATGGGACCAGGATGACAAGTGGAGCGGTATGGTGTTACTTCCTTTTACTTTTATTTTTTTTAACCCACTCTGAGACCTTTGCCAAAAAATGTTTCTTTGCTGGACAGCCCCTTTAACATAAAATTTCTACACCAAACACGTTGGCACTATAAACTCTTCATTTGTGTACTGCTAAGACATGACACGTCTGTAATGTCTGAGAGACCTTTGTGCCATAGTGGTATACATGCATGCACTTGCAGGGTTTCTAAGCTGTTTGTGGATTGTCTTTGTTTGAAAATGTAATAAATGTAATTTTTTTTATATTTTGGCCTTTAGGAAGAAAAGAAGTTTACAAAGCTGGCATCGGACAAGGTTCAGAACAGCTATGTGCACTCATTGCAAGAGATTGGCGATCTCCTGCGGAAGAGACTCGAAACAATTAAGAAACTGAAACTCTAGAATGTGAATAAGAACTGTATGGCTTTAGATGCATTGAGCTTCTGGCAGTCATCGTAATCCAGAACTTCCCGAGAACATGCATGAAGGACTTCAACAATCTGATTTTTTTTTTTTTTTTTTAAGTCTTGAATGAAATTTATACAACTGATTTAAATTATTGTACATACAGCGGGAGCCACGCCCTGCACCTGACCACTTTTTCTACATGTTCATGAACTTTTTCACGCCCTTTGCCCTTCATGCAACTTTGGAAACTGTCCATGCAGCAATAGTAATTGGCTCAATCTCAAGTTGTTATCCCTTTTCAGTAGATACATTTTATTTATATTTTTTTTTCTTTTTGGATGCTTTATGGAGTCTTTCTTCCTTCTATTTATCTTTTACGCCACATCTTTCTTACCCTAAACATGAACTGTATGTTTTGCAATTGCCCCTTCATCCCTTCCTAGTAGGTGTTTTAAATTATATGAAATTTGATGTGTCTCAAGAGCTTAAAAATTTAGATTTTTAGTTTCTAAGTCAATGACCAGACCATTGAAAAGATGATATACTTAGCAGCTGAGCTGAGAATGCCAACTATGGGACTGAGACATATGGTGACTTCCCTCCACCCCACATACTTGGTACTCTTGGACATCTTAGTAGCCATTTTAAAGAGTGGATGCCACTCTTGCCCCATTACAGTACTACACCTAGGGGGTTATGCTTAAACTTTTACCAGTATGAAGTTGGTTCTAGTTTGATTGAGCTGTCAACTAAACAGGCATCCAGCTCTGCAACTTGAGAGCATTTACCATGCATCCAGGTGTTTCAAAATAAACCTGCGTACCTTTGCTTTCTACGGCAGAAGACATTTTCACCATTCTTCAGGATCTGAAGTGGCTAGCTTCATTTTGCTAAAGATATTACATTTTGTATGCTTATTTATGCAACCCTGTCACCATCCGAGGGCTGGTGTATATTTATATAAATTCTATATGTGCGTATGTATATTTGTATAGTATATAATTATGTACATACACATATGCATACAGGCAAACATGTATGTAATAAAATGCTTAAGTCAGCCCTACATGCAGATGAATTAACCAGCATGACAGGAATACTTTTTTCCATTTGGGTTGCCGGGTGAGTTACAAATCTTTTACCTGACTGTTTTCACAAGCTGTATGTAAGGGTTCAGAGAGCCTGACAATCGGGACATTGTCATATTACCAAACACGTTTTGTTAGTGACGCTAGGTGGTTGATGAGAGTATTTTTAAAATAAATCCCTATGTAATAAGCAGTGTCTGTGACTCGCTTTGTGCTTTTACAATTGATGCTTTTATGGGTTTGGCAATTTGATGGAAAAGCCCGATCTTCAAAATACAGCCATGGCCAAAAGTTTTGAGAATGATACAAATATTAATTTTTACAAAGTCTACTGCTTCAGTTTTTATAATGGCAATTTGCATATATTCCAGAATGTTATAAAGAGTGATCAGCTTAACAGCAATTACTTGCAAAGTCAATATTTGCCTAGAAAATGAACTTTATCCCCCAAAACACATTTCAACATCATTGCAGCCCTGCCTTAAAAGGACCAGCTAACATCGTTTCAGTGATTGCTCCATTAACACAGGTGTGGGTGTTGATGAGGACAGGGCTGGAGATCAATCTGTCATGATTAAGTAAGAATGACACCACTGGACACTTTAAAAGGAGGCTGGTGCTTGGCATCATTGTTTCTCTTCTGTTAACCATGCTTATCTCTAAAGAAACACGTGCAGTCATCATTGCACTGCACAAAAATGGCCTAACAGGGAAGAGTATCGCAACTAGAAAGATTGCACCTCAGTCAACAATCTATCGCATCATCAAGAACTTCAAGGAGAGAGGTTCCATTATTGCCAAAAAGGCTCCAGGGCGCCCAAGAAAGACCAGCAAGCGCCAGGACGTCTCTTAAAAGTGTTTCAGCTGCGGGATCGGGCTACCAGCAGTGCAGAGTTTGCTCAGGAATGGCAGCAGGCAGGTGTGAGTGCATCTGCACGCACTGTGAGGTGGAGACTCTTGGAGCAAGGCCTGGTCTCAAGGAGGGCAGCAAAAAAGCCACTTCTCTCCAGAAAAAACATCAGGGACAGACTGATATTCTGCAAAAGGTACAGGGAGTGGACTGCTGAGGACTGGGGTAAAGTCATTTTCTCTGATGAATCCCCTTTTAGATTGTTTGGGACATATGGAAAACAGCTTATTCGGAGAAGACGAGGTGAGCGCTACCACCAGTCTTGTCTCATGCCAACTGTAAAGCATCCTGAAACCATTCATGTGTGGGGTTGCTTCTCAGCCAAGGGAATCGGCTCTCTCACAGTCTTGCCTAAAAACACAGCCATGAATAAAGAATGGTACCAGAATGTCCTCCGAGAGCAACTTCTCCCAACCGTCCAAGAGAAGTTTGGCGATCAACAATGCCTTTTCCAGCATGATGGAGCACCTTGCCATAAAGCAAAGGTGATAATTAAATGGCCCAGGGAACAAAACAGAGATTTTGGGTCCATGGCCTGGAAACTCCCCAGATCTTAATCCCATTGAGAACTTGTGGTCAATCATCAAGAGACGGGTGGACAAACAAAAACCTACAAATTCTGACAAAATGCAAGCATTGATTGTGCAAGAATGGACTGCGATCAGTCAGGATTTGGTCCAGAAGTTGATTGAGAGCATGCCAGGGAGAATTGCAGAGGTCCTGAAGAAGAAGGGTCAACACTGCAAATATTGACTTGCTGCATTAACTCATTCTGTCAATATAAGCTTTTGTTACTCATAATATGATTGCAATTATATTTCTGTATGTGATAAAACATCTGACAAACACACATAAAAACCAGAGGGCAGCAGATCATGTGAAAATATAATATTTGTGTCATTCTCAAAACTTTTGGCCATGACTGTACATTTAAGTGAAATTATAAGTTACAACTTTTTTAAAAAATGCTTATTTTCTTTTTCAAGGCTCACTGAGTTGTCAGAGAACTTTTGATATGTCATAGAGACATGAAAAGTTTGATCGGTGGAGTTCTGAGTGTTGATCAAACTTTTCAGGGATCACTAGAACGAGGAGAGAGAAGCACTGGCATAGTGCGTGCACTCATTTAGGACTTCAATTCAGCCCGTCTCTGCTGCGAGAAGAGAGCGCGATATGCGAACGCTATTCTCTCATCATATACTGATCCAAGTTGTTTTGTTTGTTTTTTGTTTTTTTTTTTAATTTTTGTTTTTTTTTTAAATGGACTTGGTGTCAGGATTTAAAGGGAACCTGTCATCTCCGAAACACCCTCTGAACTAGAATAAGCGTTGTATAGTGGAAGTGATGCTGAATCCGAACATGTAATTTTTATCTTCATACTCACTTCCATTCTGACGCTGTGCTCCCACAAACCTGCAGTAAAATGCACTCAGTGGACTCCAGTGCTCACTCACATAATGGAGAGGACTCAAAGAAGAGTCCAGTGAGTGCATTTTACTGCAGTTTTGTGGGAGCACAGTGTCAGAATGGAAGTGAGTATGAAGATAAAAATTACATATTCGCATTCACCATCACTTACACTATACATCTCTTACTCTAGTTCAGGGGGTGTTTCGGAGATGACAGGTTCCCTTTAAATTTCTCAAAATTAGGCAATATGCTTTTGTTGTCTAGAAAAAAATCATTGGGGCTATGGGCAACAGCATTACTTATTTTTAATGTAAATCCACCCATTTGTAGGAATTCTTTTTAGTTCACATGAATTATGTATTAGTGACTCTGTGCATGATTTATTTCTGAAAACTTTGCCTCAGATCATCTTTCTCCCCATATATAGTATCATGAGAGTGGCACTTCTGTTCTTTTGGCTGGGGCATTTTCCACACTGAATTACGTTACATAAAGATCATTATATGTACACTACTCCTGTGCTCCTGCAAGTATGAATGTAGTAAAAAGCCATCAGTGCAACTCCAAAAATTCCTGGTGTTTAACCGGTGCCACTTTTCAACAACGGACCTATCCATGTAGTAGTAATCAATCACTTTGGAGATAGTCCTGGATTATCTTGCAAAAAACTGCCTTTGATATGCTTTAAAAGGGATGTCTCATCATGGACAATGGGGGCATATCGCTAGGATATGCCCCCATTGTCTTATAGGTGCGGGGATCCGCACCTATATCCAGGACGGAACCCTGCAAGGTGGTGGTTGGAGGAATGAGGTCCGGCCACCACCAAGCCGGCTCCCCATAGAAATGAATGGGAGTATACCACGCATGCGTGGCCCCCGCTCCCATTAATTTCTATGGAGCCGACGGAAATAGCCGAGCCAGTGCTCGGCTATTTTCGCTGGCCCCATAGAAAATGAACAGAGGGCGGCTGCGCAGTGCGCCCTTCTTCACTTTCGGAGCTCCGTTATGGATATAGGTGTGGGACCCGCACCTATAAGATAATGGGGGCATATCCTAGCAATATGCCCCCATTGTTCAAGATGACACAAACCCTTTAACAGGTGACTATAGATATTTCTGCACAATACATATATAACATGCACAATACATATATAACACATTTATATGCAAATATATTGTGAATTAAAAAAAAAAGTGTTCCACCAGTTCCCCACACTCCTTCTACAGGTTCTGTCTTTGTCAGGTTTTTTTTCTGAGCTAGTGTGTGAAGGCTAGCTGCTATTATGTCTCCCATACACTGCAGTCATAGAGGATACTCTGCTCCCTTATCTCTCTGTACGCACACTCATAATTAACAGCATCATGGAGGACCATATACAGCAGTACTGAGCAGTATATCTGTGAATCCAGCACTGAGGTAAGACAGAAAACTTACTAGCTCCTTTAGACATTAATGGGCAGCATGTAACATGAACCCTTGGTGAGCTGAGGATTAGTTTATATATCTCAAGACAGATTTTAAGATGTAAAATCTGCTTGTAATATTAATTTATGCGAAAGTGCCTTTTTAAATAACATTTTTTAATAAAAATATCTTTTAGAAACCATCCAAAATAACATGCTAAATATTCAGTATTTACTTATTTTAGGTTAGGGTTGAATAGTGGTAAAATGAAAAACATTTGGCAATGTCTTTTTTTATTAAAAGAATATGAATTACATGCTACAAAAAAAACAACAAAGTTATTAGCTTGGTCATATTTGGATTTATCCTGACATGAGTTAATATATGAGCATACTTAAATGCAATTTAAAATACTGCACACTTGCTACCACTGTCACCCTAGTCACCACTATAGGAAGACTTCAACATAGTTGTCGTTAACTTGGGATCAGTACATACTACCCACAAAAATCCTAGTATGAGGGTGATTCTCATACAAATTATGTTCAGTTTTGTTCTAGAAGAGTCTTTACAACAGGACACAACTGGTTTTCTTATTTTAAGAGAACATTTTAAGAGCATTTACAGAAGTTGAGAGAAGAGCTTAATAAATCATCTACCACTGTACATTCCATTACTAAGTGAACTTGACAGGTATATGAAGGCGCACACACCCCTTAAATACTAATAACCTGAGCAGATTTACAGAACCTAAAATGTAGATTGGCTCAGGCTGGATAATACATTGGGTGCATAGCTGGTGCACTGTAGTGTAACCTTACACCAACTTTTAATTTGCTTGCTTTGTCGCATCTTAAGGCATGCCACAGTTGATAAATGGGTCTAAAACCAAAATGAGAATTACAAAAGACGGACGGAACCACTGTATATGGCGCTGCCACAGAAGGTGTCACACTTGATAGAAATGAGGTTTATTTAACCGTCAACGCGTTTCAAGGGCGTATGGCCCCTGTCATCAGGACAGATATTTTAATGTCCTGATGAGGGGGGCTATATGCCCTTGAAACACGCTGACGATTAAATAAACCTCATTTCTACTATCAAGTATGTATACTGTATACTACCATATACAGTGGTTCCGTCACGTCTTTTGTAATTCTCCTGCAATCAAAATCCGGCATACACTTCTAGTGCTGGTTGGGACCCAGGCTGCAGCCCAGAGACCCCTGTTTGCTGGTAGGGGAAAAGGAAAAAAACACCAGCAGAGCCATTTAAGTAGTTGCAACATACTGCAACTAAATCCGGTAAGCGCAACTTACTATTCCTTACTCCAATTATTTTTATAATACTACACATGAGGCGCTCCCTCTTTCTCTTATTTTTTCTATTTATATACTAAAACCAAAATGAGCCACATTTTGATGCATTTTAAAACATTCTAGACACAATTCTATTAAATGTGGAAAACTGTATCTTCTGCCACCCTTTATTAGACTAATATATATATATATATATATATATATATATATATATATATATTTATACACACACACCATATAGCTGAGCTGTTGCATTGGCTCCCCAGATCATCACACTAGCAGTTGGAGCACTGTGTTGCTCCACAGAAGAGCCAGGATTGAAGCACTCACCATGAGGCCTCCATACTCGAACCTGACCATCCTGGGACCCTGAACAGGACCTAGATTCATTGTTAGAGATGATACTGTTCTAGTCCTTAACAGTCCAGGTTTCCCGTTAACGAGGCCACTGCAAACCCAGGTGGCAGAATGGGCACCATGACACCAGTCAGGCAGAGACTGGGGTGTGTAATGAAGGAGTCTGGATGGTGGGCAACAAAACTGTGGGAATTGCTCATGCTAGTCAACAGATCAAGTGATCCTCTCTACTGGTGGTCTGTCTGGGCCATCCATAGCCTGTACCTTGTGTGTGTTCTCAAGTAACCACTGCTCCTAACAGGTAGGTCAGAATTATCTAGATGGCAGGCAATTGGTTGAAATGACCATTCTGCTGCTCTCTGTCCAATGATGATCCCCCTCTCAAAGTCTGTCAACTGGGTAAAATGTCTTCAAATACATCGTAGTCAATGTCTCACTAAGATGTACACTAACTAAAAGTAGCCTCTGAGAGCCTCTTATTCGGATAGTGGGGAGGTACTTTTATGCCCTCTTGTGGCAAGACCCAATGTCTAATCAGCTGAAATCATATACATATCTGCCTGAGACATAACTGCATGCCAAGTTTTTCAGCAATTTGACATTTCTATCTGGATGCATTATATTTTTTTTGGACATTTTTTTTTATATTGCTATATCTTTTAATGTATATTTTATGAGAAGATGTAGAAGGCTGAAAGTGTTGTTTAAAAAGAAACATTGTGTCAAACTTTGGTAAATGTGTGTGAAACCAGCCTATAGAGGTTCTTTCAGGGGAAAAAAGTCTGCTTTTTATGTAGGTAAACAGTGTTAATCTCACTCCATGAGCTGTGTATGGAATCGCAGATCAGCTGCATTTCAAGTGTATTGATAGGAGCTGTACTCCCATTGTGAGTCTTCGTTCACATTTCTGTTTTTCACTGACGTGTGTTGTCTGCATTTTCTGCAGACAGTACATGTACCCATTGATTTTAATATGTTTATTCACACATCAGTATTTGTTTACTGACTCTGGGACAGTGAAAAAAATCATGGAGACATGCACTATTTTGATCTGATGAGAACCAAACACGCCCATTGAAGGCTATTGTTCAGTGAAAATGGCAACGCAAAATAAAAAAAAAATTCTTTTCAAAAACACTTTAACTATGTTAAACTTAACAAAAATAAAAAATAGACATATTACGTATCACCGCATCCATAACGACCTGCTCTATAAGAATATCACATGATCTACCCTGTCAGGTAAACGCTGTGAAAAATAAAAACAATGCCAGAACAGCCATGTTTTGGTCACCTCGCTTCACAAAATGAGTAGTATTAAGTGATCAAAAAGAAGTATGTCCCCCAAAATGGTACCAATCAAACCATCACCTCATGTGGGGCTACATTTTATTGGATGAAATGAAATTTTTCATTTTCGCAGGCAAGTGTTTCTAAATCCTATGAAATGCCTCTGGGGTCAAAACGGTCACTGCACCCCTCAATAAATTCCTTAAAGGGTGTAGTTTCCAAAATGGGGTCACTTATAAGGGGTTTCTACTGTTGGAGTACCTTAGGTTCCTTTCAAATGTGACATGGCACCCAAAAACCATTCCAGCAAAATCTACTCTCCTAAAACCATATGGTGCTCTTTCCCCTCTGAGCCCTACATTGTGCCCCTACAGCAGTTTACAACATATGAGGTGTTTCTGTAAACTGCAAAATCAGGGTAATAAATTTTGACGTTTGTTTTGCTGTAAACCCTTGCTGCTTTACTGGAGAAAATGAATTACAATGGAAAATCTGCAAAAAAAGTGACATTTTTAAATTTCCCCTCCATTTTCCTTTCATTCTTGTGGAGCACCTACTAACAAAGTTTGTAAAACCAGTTTTGAATAATTTGAGGGAGTAAGTTCTAAAATGGGGTCATTAATGCACAATTTCTACTATGTAATCCCCAGAGAGTGACTTCATAACTGAAATAGTCCTTCAAAAGTGGATTTGGAAATTTTCTTAAAAAATTCAAAATTGCTTCTAAAATTCTAAGCCTTCTAATGTCCAAAAAATAAAATTACATTTACAAAATGATTCTAACATAAAGTAGACATACAGTACTGTGAAGGTTAAGTAATAACTCTTGAAGCAGAGAAATTCTTGAAAGTCTTGAAAGCAGAGAAATTCAAAGTTAGAAAATAGTGAATTTTCCAAATTTTCTGCAAATTTGGGATTTGTTTATAAAAAAAAGGTAAAACATATTGACTCATATTGAAATGAAGTACAATATATCTAGTCTCGGAATCTATTGGATAAGTAAAAGCGTTCTGGAGTTATTACCACATGAAACATGTCAGATTTGCAAAACGTGGCTTGGTCTTGAAAGTGAAAACTGGCTCGGTCTTGAAGGAACTGGTTTAAATGCCCTAGAAGATAAAATTTGAAATGTCTTATTTCTTCTGTTAGTATTGACTTTGATAAGTCTAACCATCTCTCTCCTTCTACAAAGAGATGCATAATAAATGATGAACTTGGGGCAGCCATTTACTGTGAGCATTTTTAGTACCCTTCTTCATCCTGATGGTGTCTTCATCGTGTATGGGTCAAACGTTATGTTTCTCCTTACCTAGCATTTCATATCACAATGTCTTGTAAACCATTTTAGCTGGAGGGAAATAACTTCAGTTCGGTCAACACTGACTTAATCCCTGAAAATAAAATAAAGTCTTCTGTCTTTGTAATGGAAACTGCAGATAATTGAAGGTTTTCATATCTGACCTCAGGTGATTGGCATGCAGAATATTACCTCAGTAACGCTCAGCTTTGTAATGTTTTTGTTTTGTTTTGTTTTTTTTCAGGTCACCTTACAGGAAATGTGTCACCAAAAATGTATCTGCCAGTTAAAACCAGATAGTAACACATCTCTTTTTTTTTTTTTAATTCTATTTCCTGATTATGGGGGCAGCCATCTTGCCTGAGCTGTTCTTAACAGCATTTAAAAAGCATTTAAAAATTACTTTATGGTAGCCACATGGACCATAGACATAATGGCCTGGAAGGAGAAATCATTGACTTCAATGGGAGAGTTTCCTAGGCTCTGTAACCTGTGCAAAGGTCATTGTCAAATCTTATCTATTCTTTCCTTGTACAATCACCTATTGTGAATGGTGGATCCTGTCTTATCTATACACAGAGGTGATATCATTACAGGCAGGATTAGAATGACAGAAAAGCATGTAACTGCAGTAAAGTGATCTGTACAGACCAAGAAGTGATGCCAATTATTAGACATAGTGTCCACTGCAAAAACTGCAGGATTTTTGTTTTAGCTTAAAGGGGTATTCTCATCTTAGACAATGGGGGCATATCGCTCTGTGGGACCCGCACCTATATTGAGATCAGAGGGGGGAGCGCTGCACCTGGAGGACCCCAGGTTTCCCGTGGTCTGGCCACCACCAGGCACAGCTCCCCGCTGCTCCCATAGAAATAAATGGGAGCGCACCGCGCATGCGGGCCACCGCTCCGATTCATTTCTATGTAGCCGATGGAAATAGCCGAGCCAGTGCTCGGCTATTTTCGCCGGCCCAATAGAAATGAATGCAGGGCGGCTGCGCATGCGCAGTGCCCTCCTTTACTTTAGGGGCTCCGTTCTCTATATAGGTGCAGGTCGCAGCAGTGGGACCCGCACCTATAAGACAATGGGGGCATATCCTAGCGATATGCCCCCATTGTCTAACATAAGAATAACCCTTTAAATCAGACCTGGGCAAGGAGTGGCCCCAGGCTGCATCCGGCCCGCCTACTGTCTCTGCCTGACTCAGATCTCAGGGGGGTGCCAAAAACAATGCACGCTTCCATCAATACAGATAGAAGCGCTCATTGCTGGAGCGCAGGGAGCTGGGTCCTGTCACTCACCTCCCTGCGCTGCTCCTCTCCCTCAGGCCGCAGCGCTCTGAATGGTGAAGCAGAGAGACTTCTCCCTGCTCCACCATTCAACTTGCAGGCAGAGATCGCGCTGCCGTAATGTGTGGGTGGAGCCTGCAGCACGGAAATCTGCATAAGTGCCGCCCACATATTGCTGCAGAGCGATCTGTGTCTGCAGAGAAGAGAGGACTTCAGGAACGGGACAAGGTGAGTGGGTGCTGTGTTTTTTTTTTTTTAAATACAGAGGGGGCACAGAGGGCATTACTTATGTGAAGGGGGCACAGTGGGCATTTTGTACTATGGAGGGGGCATAGAGAAAGAGGGCATTACTACAATAGAGGGTGCACAGAGGGCATTACTACAATGAAGGGGGCACAGAGGGCATTAATACAATGAAGGGGGCACAGAGGTCATTACTACAAAGAAGGGGGCACAGTGAGCATTTTATAGTATGGAGGGGGCACAGAGCCAGAGGGCATTTTATACTATAGAGGGGTCACAGAGCCAGAGGGGATTACTACAATGAAGGGTGCACAGAGGGCATTACTACAATAAAGGGGGCACAGAGGGCATTACTACAAAGAAGGGGGCATAGTGGGCATTTTGTACTATGGAGGGGACACAGAGCATTACTACAATGAAGGGGGCACAGACGGCATTATTACTATGAAGGGGCACAATGGGGATTATTACTGTAAAGGGGGCACAAAGAGGGCATTACAATTGTGAGGGGGGCACACATCTGTACAAAATTACTGTGAAGGTTGTACAATGAGGGCAATACTACTGTGAGGGGTTTTTTTTTAATGTCTTGGGGAGGATGCCAGAGAAAGGACCTGCCCCAGGTGCGAAACACCCTAGGCACTACAAACAAACCACAGGGACCAGAGCTACTGCGCAGAGAAAAGCCCGAAGCTGCGAGTGGTACCAGAGTTACATCGGGTACCACACGCTCCCTCTTCTTCCCCCTCTCTGCATTGGAGTGCCGCCATTACAGGGCCTGATCGCGCACCCTGAGCTGCAGTACTCAGTCTTTCCTGCCTGCCATGTAGTTAAATCTGCCACTGCAGAAGAAACATTCAGTGCTAGTTCCCAGTAGTGTGCATTTTTCTACCTTGTCCTGCTCCCGTCTATTGCCCGAAACCAGGGAATATTTGGCGCTCTGTGCTTGTGACAGGCAGCACCTCCAGATACACTGGTGACAGGCAGAGCAGCACCTGCAAATACACCTGGTGACAGGCAGAGCAAGCACGTCCAGATACACCGGTGATAGGCAGCACGTCCAGATACACTGGTGACAGGCAGAGCAGCACCTGCAAATACACCTGGTGACAGGCAGAGCAAGCACGTCCAGATACACCGGTGATAGGCAGCATGTCCAGATACACCTGTGACAGGCAGAGTAGCACCCGCAAATACACCTGGTGACAGTATATATACTATATACAGTATTGGGTAGAAATGAGTTAATTATATTAGTCCGGCCCTCTAAAACCATCTCAATTTCTCATGCAGCCTCTTGGGAAAATTAATTGCCCACAATTGCCCTGCTTTAAGTGATATGGAAAATTAAAAATAATATCATAAACAATGATTTTAAAATATGTAACATAAAAAGTCATTTAAACAGCAGGTAAATTTCTGATAACACATTTCACTTAAAGTTCAGCCATTCATGAGAACATCAGTTATATATATATATTTTAATCTTTATGTACTGTATGTATGTATTTTAGATATGTAAAATATCTGAAGGTATTCTAAGAGTGAGCTGTGGTGAATAAGTGAATACCTGATAACCAGCATGGATTCATGCAAAGCAGGTCATGCCTAACCAATATGCTGGGTTTCTTGAGGAGGTAAGTGCAGATATGGGTGTTGGTCAGAGGTCGTACTACATTTTTTCCGGAGGAGTAAAAATACTCCTCTTACCATTTTTGAGGAGTATTTTTACCTGAGGAGGAGTTCGAAAGTTGCAGTTATACAAATACATAATACGTAGGCCTACACTTGTTCACATCTGTGTCGGAGACTCCATTTGGTATGTTCGACACAGATTCTGCGGTCTTCATTAGTTAAGTGTAAGGGGCTAATTGGCCGCACGGTATTTGACCGCAGAACAACCTATCACAGCTGCTCCATATGGCCATAACCTAATACCACTCTGTTCACCAGTGGGGTTGCTGATCTCTATAACCAGGAGTGTGAAGCGGCTAAATAATGGCCTGTACAGGTGTTATTGCAACCTCTGAGTGTGGTAATGTACTGTATGTAGTGCACATAGTGGGTTGTAGTATGATTGTGTACTGTTATACTATTATAGTGTACAGTCATGGCCAAAAGTTTTGAGAATGATACAAATATTAATTTTTACAAAGTCTACTGCTTCAGTTTTTATAATGGCAATTTGCATATACTCCAGAATGTTATAAAGAGTGATCAGCTTAACAGCAATTACTTGCAAAGTCAATATTTGCCTAGAAAATGAACTTTATTCCCCAAAACACATTTCAACATCATTGCAGCCCTGCCTTAAAAGGACCAGCTAACATCGTTTCAGTGATTGCTCCATTAACACAGGTGTGGGTGTTGATGAGGACAGGGCTGGAGATCAATCTGTCATGATTAAGTAAGAATGACACCACTGGACACTTTAAAAGGAGGCTGGTGCTTGGCATCATTGTTTCTCTTCTGTTAACCATGCTTATCTCTAAAGAAACACGTGCAGTCATCATTGCACTGCACAAAAATGGCCTAACAGGGGAGAGTATCGCACCTAGAAAGATTGCACCTCAGTCAACAATCTATCGCA
This sequence comes from Rhinella marina, assembly GCA_900303285.1. Lineage (NCBI taxonomy): Eukaryota > Metazoa > Chordata > Amphibia > Anura > Bufonidae > Rhinella > Rhinella marina. The sequence goes on from ONZH01004202.1 coordinate 428,285, forward strand.
TCATCAAGAACTTCAAGGAGAGAGGTTCCATTGTTGCCAAAAAGGCTCCAGGGCGCCCAAGAAAGACCAGCAAGCGCCAGGACCGTCTCTTAAAAGTGTTTCAGCTGCGGGATCGGGCTACCAGCAGTGCAGAGCTTGCTCAGGAATGGCAGCAGGCAGGTGTGAGTCCATCTGCACGCACTGTGAGGCGGAGACTCTTGGAGCAAGGCCTGGTCTCAAGGAGGGCAGCAAAGAAGCCACTTCTCTCCAGAAAAAACATCAGGGACAGACTGATATTCTGCAAAAGGTACAGGGAGTGGACTGCTGAGGACTGGGGTAAAGTCATTTTCTCTGATGAATCCCCTTTTCGATTGTTTGGGACATATGGAAAACAGCTTATTCGGAGAAGACGAGGTGAGCGCTACCACCAGTCTTGTCTCATGCCAACTGTAAAGCATCCTGAAACCATTCATGTGTGGGGTTGCTTCTCAGCCAAGGGAATCGACTCTCTCACAGTCTTGCCTAAAAACACAGCCATGAATAAAGAATGGTACCAGAATGTCCTCCGAGAGCAACTTCTCCCAACCGTCCAAGAGTAGTTTGGCGATCAACAATGCCTTTTCCAGCATGATGGAGCACCTTGCCATAAAGCAAAGGTGATAACTAAATGGCTCAGGGAACAAAACATAGAGATTTTGGGTCCATGGCCTGGAAACTCCCCAGATCTTAATCCCATTGAGAACTTGTGGTGGACGGGTGGACAAACAAAAACCTACAAATTCTGACAAAATGCAAGCATTGATTGTGCAAGAATGGACTGCTATCAGTCAGGATTTGGTCCAGCAGTTGATTGAGAGCATGCCAGGGAGAATTGCAGAGGTCCTGAAGAAGAAGGGTCAACACTGCAAATATTGACTTGCTGTATTAACTCATTCTAACTGTCAATATAAGCTTTTGTTACTCATAATATGATTGCAATTATATTTCTGTATGTGATAAAAACATCTGACAAACACACATAAAAACCAGAGAGCAGCAGATCATGTGAAAATATAATATTTGTGTCATTCTCAAAACTTTTGGCCATGACTGTACATAGTGTGATAATGTACTGTATATACTGTTATATTGTACATAGTTTAATAGTGTACGGTATATAGTGTGACAGTGATGCTTTTCCTTGTCCACTACTGCCCGTGTGTGAACCCAACCCTACCCCTCACGTCCTACAGCTGGGACCCCCACCAATGTCGAGAACGGGGGCCCTGTACCCCCTGCCTCTCCCCTGAAATGACCGGAGCGGACAGTCAAACATGCGCGCGGCCACTCCATTAATTGCCATGGGAGTTCTGGAGATAGCAGAGCACTGTACTCGGCTATCTCTAGAACTCCCATAGAAATGAATGGAGCAGCCTCTGGTCATTTTAGGGGAGCTGCAGGGGCTACAGGGCCCCTGTTCTTGACATTGTTGGGGGTCCCAGTGGTAGGACCCGCACTGATCTAATAGTTAACTCTTACCTGCTGGAACACCCCTTTAATGTCAGGCAGCAGCTGCAAAAGCAAATACAATTTTAGAATGTATAAGAAGAGAGATAAAAACTTACTGCAATATTACCCCTACATAAATCCCTCCAAGGCCAGTTTTTGCTTGGATTTCTTTGCAGGATGTTAGAATAGTCTCCCAGAGATGCTGTTTTTATGTGAACTGCCTCCCACTCCCTAAGGTTCTGAATAGGGTTGAGGTCAGGGGAGGATGGTGGCCACGCCATGAGTTTCTCTCCTTTTATGCTTATAGTGGCCAATGGTGCATTGTCATGCATGAAGATGAATTTGCCACAGAAGGCACAGTTCTTTTTGTGCAAGGAAAAAAGTGGTCATTCAGAAACTTTATATACTTTGCCAAGACCGCAAAGAGCTGTCGTAATGGAGGCAGAGCAGGGGGCCCCTTTTGCTCACGGTTCCCATACTAGTAGCGTGGTCACAAGTGATGCTCAATGGCGTACCTACCATGGAAGCAAGGGAAGCAGCTGCTATGGGGCCTGAACTCATGGAAGGGCTCAGGAGGAGGGCAAATGAATTTATTTTCAGGACCACTGTCCTTCTTTTCCGGGCACTTGCGCTGAACTTATACCTGGCAGCGCGCAGCTTCAGGACGGTACAAAGTGTGCGCAGGAGGGCAGTATGACATCAGGTCACAGTGTAGTGCTTGCCTAGACATAGTGCTGCAGGAAGAGCAGAGGCGCCTGTCGGGGGAAAAGAGAGTTATGTTTTTTTCCTGTCTAAGGTCTGCATTAAGGGGATCGAGGGGGAGGCCATTCAAAAATTTGCGGTGGGGTCCAGTCAGTTCTAGCTACACCACTGGTGATGATGTTTGTGGAACAAAATGGATATTTTTTCCTAAACTCACACAATCCCTTTAATGGGGTTATGCCTTGATTAATCTAAAAAAATTTAAATGAGACATCATATAGTACAATACACACAATACCTTTCTAACAAAACTAGAAGAAGGCCTGTACCGCACATGGGTCCAGAGATCTCCACATTTATGGCTCCAGTTGCTCTGCTGGATTATCTTCAGCCTGGCAGCTCAGGGGGTGTGTCATTTCTGCTGCAGCTCTCTTCCTGTAACTGCCGCAGTTTCTAACATATGGCTGGTGGCAGTTGAAGATTTAAACTGAGCACGTTAGACCAGCTCAGTGAGACGGACAAAAACTGATATTTTATTGATTAGCTAACTGGCTATACTAAATTTTTAATTACATGCAAAGTATTCAGATCCAGGTGCTGGTTTGAAAAACGTAGCATATATTTCGTGACACAACCTCTTTAAGTTTTTTTTTTCAGTACTTAAATGGTAGCTCTATACTGAAGGTGCCAATCAGAGGTGTAGATAAAAACTCATGGGCTCTGGAACTTACGGTCAGCTTGAGCTAATTGAAGGGTTCAATGCCAACATGCCTCATGGGTTTAGGGCACAGAAGGAGTTAATATTAGAGTAGTAGAGAGGTTAAAGGGTTATTCCCATCTGGACATTTATGGAATAGTCACAGGAAGTGGGACCCGCATTGAGCCCCATCTCATAGGATAGAGAAGTGGCTGCACACTTATATGGGAGTTGCATACATAGCCAAGCAAACTTACCACTGCCTGCCAATCAGTGGCCTCAGCGGTGACACGTGCAGGAACAGCATGTGGATGCTGAGGCCATTCATTGTCCAGCAGTGGTGACATGCAACCATGGTGGGATTGAAAGTGCGGTGACGGTGACACACTGCAGTAATCAGGACGACCAGAGAAGGTGAGTGGGTTTTATTTGTACTCACACCATGCCTGGCCATCCCCAATTTTTGTCCAGGCTCAGACCACCCCTCTTAATGCAATTAATAAGATGCTCTCAATACCATTGATATTATATATTTTTTTATTTGATTTATATTTTAAGAGCACAAAAAATACAACTTCTGCACGGATGAGCAATCTCCCATTAGAATAAATACCAGATTCAGTAATTTCTAACATGTCTCAAGTATGTGGTCAAAAGTCTACTTGTTATACAATGAAAGGTCACAGACCCCTTTGGAGTTGAAGGGATTATCAGATTAACAACAGAGGCGCCAACAACGGGAAGTCACACACACAACATTTCCTTTATGTGACAAGTTATAACAGTCTTTAATGGATGAAGTGACATGGAAGATGTACTTACGTAGATGGATGTGCTTTCTTGTATGGTTTGTGGCTGGATCCATCCCTGTGGTCTCATGCATACAGCCTGTATATTACTGCATATTCAGTGTTTTATGTGTTCATTTCCCTGCAAACCAGGTACAGCCATTTCCATGAAAATCCAATGTGGTGTACGCTAGCATTAGGTGAGCTTGTCATATAATTAAGCTATTGATGATAATTGTTACATTTTTTTTAAATGAAATTATTTTAGCGGGGGTGCTGTGTTTCTACGACCTGGCCCTGAGTGACATCATTTACAGTAATGCATAAAATATGTAATTATTCTATTTTACTTGCTTTCATACACTGTGCAATAAGAGGCCAATAAGACCCTATTATCCCAGAAGGGAGGAGTTTTCCTTCAGTGTATTGCTACCTCTAAGGGCTCATGCACACGAACGTATTTTATTTCTGTGTCCATTTGTTTTTATGGACCATATGCGGAACCATTCTTTTCAATGGGTCTGCCAAAAAAAAAAAACGGAAGTTACTCAGTGTGCATTTCGTTTCCGTATGTCCGCATGTCCGTTCTGCAAAAAAATAGAACATGTCCTATTATTGTCCACATAACAGGGCAGGCTGTTCCCTTAAATACGGAACGCAAAATACGGAATGCACATGGACATCAAGATGTCCTCAGGGCAAGAAAATAGGTAACGTCACTGGTCTAGGGATTGTTTTGTATATATTCCTTATAGCAAATACAATATAATAATGCTCCTAACAGGTTCCCCTTAGTACCCGTCACCTCTTCTGATATGTCTGCTTTAATACTACTTGCATTAAAGGGGTATTCAAGTTGTTTGAAGTTAACTATTAAATCGACCAATCACAAGGACGGGTGCCCCATACTCCCTGCAGCGCCCTTGAAATGAAGAGAGCAGCCGGTCACATGTGCATGGCCCCTCTATTCATTTCTATGAGAGTTCCGAAGATAGCCGAGTACAGTGCTCCGCTATCTCCTGAATTTCCATAGAAATGAACAGAGTGGCCGGATGCATGCTTAACAACGGAAATACCCCTTTAACCATGCAATAACAATGCTGGAGCATCTTTTCTTATACCGAATGACTTGCCAGCATTTTGCAATAAAGGTCCATCTGAGGGTTACCTGATGGGGTGTGTCCCTGCACAGTTTGACATTATCCAATCAGTGCTGCTATTACTAGACTATACAGGGACACACCCCCAACTGCTAATACCCAGATGGATCTTTATGACAGACTGCTGGGCAGTTCATTCATGCACTTATAGTAGGAATAATGCAAGAATAGAACAACACATATGCCATATGAAAAGATGCTCCAGAATTGTTATTACATAGGGAATGCAGGTGTGCAGGTAGCGTCGAAAACGGACATGTCAGGAGAGGTGACAGGTCCTTTTTAACTCCCAAGCACCTCTGTATGCATTACAACATGTGAAATTAATCTAGAAGTCTATCCTATCAAGGATGCTGACTTTTCTGTGTTCTGTTACCAATCTTATATATATTTACTGTTCACCATCAATGCAGATCATCAGTACAATGCTTTTTAATGACAATATGTCGGCCTAATAACCTGTGTGAATGCTGTGTAAGCCATATGTCTGGGAGAGTGGACTGACCACAGGGGGTTGTGATGACATCTGCATCTTTGGTCACTCCAATCAATTCCTATATACCCTAAGCCGTATCCAGAAGCATAAGCTGTGTTCTCTCTCCTTTTGTTTCTTTGTAAGTAGATGGGTTAGGACAAAAAGAACACTATAGTAAATCGGATTTAAAAAAAAAAAAATCACATTTACACAGCGTGGCAGAAAGCCAAGAGGCATCTGGTGCATGCTGCAATTTTCCAATTTATGCCAGCAAACTGGTGTTGATATATTGATAAATTACATCTGCCCTGGCTGGGGAATTTATCATGAGGGGAATTTTTTAAGTCAGTTTTTCTTGAGCCTGTCCTACCATAATTTGTGCTAAATTTATCCATTGCTGCTCGTTGCTTGATAAATTTGGTCTATCTTTATATATGTCTAGAGATATTTCTCCTGCTTTCACGACACCCTCCTACTGCAGTGAAGCTGCTACATCTTTGTGACCTTTTGAAAAAAAAAAATTAAAATGTTTGCATAAAAACAGCACATGCCATTAATGTGACTTTTTTTACACCATAAAACTGGTAAGAATGGTTTATAAACGTCCCCTGTATTTCCCTGTGGATTCTGCAGTGAGGAGGAGAAATATCTGTGTGAACATATATTTTAGTCAGTTTCTTTAGCACGTCTACACGACTTGTGCTTTTCAGATTGTGAAACACTACAAAAAAACTACTAAAGGCTAATTTTTTTTAAATTAATTGGTGAACAATGAGTGTAGCCAAAGATCACAAACACAAAAAAATGTAATACCATATGGTTCTCGGCAGAGTTCTGCACATGTGGAAATACAATGCTGGCTACAACCACGTGTACTGACATACAATGGAAGATGACTCGAAAACAGAAAATAAGGCCAGAGACATGGGAGAACGCAAGTAAATTCAGATTAAAGACCTGTCACCACAAAATGCAATACAATCTGAAATCAGTATCTTATAGAGCAGGGAGAGCTGAGTGGATTGATAGATGTTTTTGTGGGAAAAGATAACCTGTAATTTATACATTTATATCTCTGCTTTTTCCTGTGAACCATCGGAACAGGGAGGAGGAGATATCAGTGACTGACAGCTATCTCTCATTACACTTAGGGCAGTATTAGACCTGCAGATGAGGCTGACGATTATTGGGAAGGTAGTGTTCCTTACTGACAATCACCTTCTCCTCAGTTAAGGAGACCACTACAATGATATGGTATGGGGAGGAGCGATCACTAATGCTGTCACTCGTCCTCTTACAGAATTATTATTTGCAGGCAGCAGAACGTGATTTCACTGCACAATCTGCCACCGGGAAACAATGATTTTTTTTTTTAGTCTACATAAAAATTGCAATTGTCTGATGAATGAGCATTTGCTGACTTTTACACAGGCAGATCGTTGCTGACAAGCGTTCCTACAAAAGCTTGTAAGCAATGATCTGGACGACCCTCTGCACATCTAATACAGCCCTTATAAACACTATGCTACTGATCACTGATAAAACCTCCCTCTTGTACTGATAGCTGTTTGCATGAGGTGTAAAAAGCAGAGATGTAAATGTATAAATTACAGGTTTTACAGAATCTTTTTCCACAAAACCATATATTAATCTGCTCAGTTCCTCCTGTTCTATAACTTGGTGCTGTCAGATTGCACAGACTTTTGTGACGGCAGATCCTCTTTAACAATGCATCACAGGTAAGACATAATGACATTTTAACCAAGATATATTAGAAATCATAAGAAGGCTAAAGGTATAAAATATGTCAAAACTATTATTATTGAGTAGGTGGGAAAAGTCCAACATAACCCATACATAGTGCATTGAAACATCAGCCACATTTCAACAAACTGGATGCAGCTATTATCTAGGAGTTATTCTCTTGATACACAGGGGGACATTTATCCATAATGGCGTAATGAGCCAAAAAAATACTAACAATACAAATCAAAAGAAGTGATTTGTTTAATCTCATATATCAAAAGACGCACACCACTTTTAAAATGTGATTTTTCTAAAATATAAACTTGAATTTATTTCGATTTGCGACATTTTACCGCCAATAGCACTAAAATGTGGCCATTTCAGCCAACCCTGCCAGACCGTACTTGCGGTTTTGAAATATATTTGCCACTTGACATTTCCTGTGGTAAATTGCTTTTGTCTCAGACTCAGACGTTTTTTTTTTTTTTTTTGTTGAATGCCAATTTTCTGACAAAACCCTGTTGTTTAGCTCATTTCTATTAGATAAAAATAAACACATCCTGTTTTAATACTCACCTATCACCCTCTTCCCAAGACGAGTTGTTTTTTTCTTTTCATAAATGCGTCTTTTTAACAAAAAGTCGTATCTTTCCACCATAAATGCGACTTTTTACACAAAACACCACCATATAAGCTGGCTTAATCGTCCTTAAAAATTTGAACCATTTCTGCTGATAATAGGATGATAAATGAGGGTAATATGCACCAATTTGATAGCGCCGCCCACTTTGATATTTACAACTAATTTCTGGTGTGATGCATTCTTTATGGTGAAAATTCTGGAGAAAACAGTTGATATATTTGGCACAAATCAAAACACCATTCTCTTTAGCGCATTTTACGCCATAATTCTGATGCACCATGCTTAGTAAATGTCCTCCACAGTGTTTGAGCTTTCTGTCATACATATTTCACTTGATGAAGGTTTGTGATGGATGCTATACACTGGCACCTATCACCAAGCCTTCTGTATAGTAAGGTGAGACATTTCAGCTCGAAGGAGGTCACTTGGATACGTTAAACATATACGCTGGGAAAAACTAAACGTTAGACATATGGCACGAACCCTGTCTGCATTTAGCCTTAGGTAAGAGTTTATACGATATAGCTCAGGAGACACCCCTGCCAAACTGTACAGCTGTTCAATGGAAGAATATACTAGTATATACCATCAATGTCAGATAATTGTGGGTTCAACCTCTGGGACCTGCTCCTATCTCCAGAAGTTAAGTCGAGGACTCCACTAATGCATGTGGCATGTTCTCCATTCACTTCTACAGGACATGGCTATTTTTGAAAGCTACATAGCAGTAAATGGACAGCAAGCTGTGGACATGTGGCCATCTCTCCATTATTTGCTATGGGACTGCCAGAAAAAGCTGAGCCAGCACTCACCTATTTTAGGAACTCTTATAACGGTGAAGGAAGAGCATGCATGCATGGCTGCTCTCTGTTCACTTCGAGGGCACTGTTTTGGAAATAGGACCGGGTTAAAGAGGTGTGAAGCTGCACCTATCTGACACTGATGGCATATCCTAGTGTCATTGTCCCAGAAAATAATACTCCTTTAGGAATCTTAATGGGACTAGGCAGGGGCTAGGGACAGGAGAACAAACCTACTTTTTGTGGAGATTTTATTATCAGGAGTAGTCTGAATATGAACTTTTATTCCGCCTAATTTTGCTCCTGCAAAGGCCCAGTAGCAGGGTTTCATTGTGAAGTGCTCTCTGCAGCTGAGAGCTCCTTCACGACTCTTCCAGTTTGCTGAGTGACAGCTATAGTTGTCTCCTGGTTGGATGCTACAGCTGTCACTGAAAGTAGAGGGGCGGGGCTGTGAAGCAGCTCAATGCAGAGAGCACTTCACACTGAAACTGCGTCTCTAGTGCACTTGTGGGAAAAGAACCTGGCAGAATCATTTTCACATTACTCCTTATAATAAATGCTCCACAAAAAAGTATGTTTATCCTACTTTCCCCGACACCTAATTAGTGCTGTGAGTAGTTTTACATAGTCAAAACTGCTGACAGATACTCATTAAATATAGGTACAGTACTAGGTTATTTGCACCAACCTTTCACATGGATTAATGGACAACCTTCGATTAAGGCACCATGTATTAATTCAACAAGCTACTATCAAGACAGACATGAGTATCTCTTGAACATTGGGGGCATCTATTGCATGAAAGTAGGAAGCCACAATACAAAAATAATACTATTCCTTAAAATGGAATAAAATACTGTATTGCTGAATTTATAGCAAAATGATGCACACACATGCTCTGCTACAAGAACACATTATGTATCAAAACCAGGCAGGCAGTAAGACTTCCTGTGGCAATGGTGGCGAACCTATGGCACGGGTGCCACAGACGGCACTCAGAGCCCTCTCTGTGGGCACCCGCACCCTGGAAAAAGTCTATGGAGTACCAATATACCTTAGACTTTTCCTGCCATTCATCAGCACAGGGCGCACCAAGAACAGTACAGGCAGCGCACTGAATGTAGGCAGGCTATTATAGCTAAATGATAAAGTATATGGAAGATATACTATACGGGACTGTAGTATCCAGGTTAAATTGTTGGCACTTTGCGCTAAATAAGTGGGTTTTGGGTTGCAGTTTGGGCACTCGGCCTCGAAAAGGTTCCCCATCACTGTCCTATGGTAAGAACAAATGTCCATGAAGTGTGATGAGACATGTCACAATGTTTCTGAATACTGTTGGAATAAATATGTTAACTTAAATCTATTTTAAAGCTCCTCTTTGTCTTGCGTTTTGCTCTGGAAGCTGCTGAGAATATTGAGCCTCTTCTGGAGATCCTCTTTCTTGGAATCACTCATCTTGTTCTTTTCTATCAGTTTTGTAATGCGTTCAAACTCACTGTGTGCAAAGTTCTCTCCTTGGTCCAGGATTTTGCTCATGATCTTCATATATTGCTCTGCAGACTGTTCATCCAGCTCTCCAACAAAGGCCAACATGGTCCGAGCTTTCTTCAGGAGCCCGCTCCTCTCCTCTTTATCAGTGGACTTCATGAACTCTTCAGCTAGAATATCATAATCTTCTAGGCACCCAGGCATGCCCAAGTATACTCCATGAGTCTTTAACCAATGCTGGATAGCACTGGTCTTAACCACCCCAGTGTAAGGGATTGGGTTTTCGATGTCACCATTCACAAAGAGATAAAAATATGGGAACATTTCCTTATCCAGCTTGTACCTCTCACCCAACTCCATATTAAGTTTATCTCCATAATCTGAAAAAGAATGAAAAAATAACAGAATAAACACTCAAAGCTTTTTAAGAAAGGGAAGTGTCTTTGATGTAGATCTTTCACCATCTATCTATAACATATATTTGTTTGTATATTTGTTCTTAATAGACTCCTATGTAACTTGATGGATCTCAACCAAATTTGGTACATACAGTATACTCTTCATGATCCAAATACTGGGGGATTGTCAAGTCCAGCAGACGGGGTTCTGAAAGGCTCTAATAAAGTAATGTGTTTTTGATGCAGTGTACATTAAATATATACACTAATGTAACTGTAACTACTGAGGCACTGCCTCTCATCTCCCTATATTTGCTGTCTAAAATACAAACTGATGCCTATAGCAACCAATCACAGTACAAGTTTCATATTGTCCCATAGCAACCAATCACAGCACAGCTTTAGTTTTACTACAATGCTTCTCACTCTGCCTCTTGCTGCATGTTGTCAGAAAATAAGGTCCTTTGTGATTCAGTCATAATTTCCAACATGCACTGTCTAAAAGACAAATTGTTTGCAACCAGTGATGCAGTATGCACTTTATACACTAATGTAAATGTAACTGCTGAAGGACTGCTTCTCACTCTGACTCTCATCTCCCCTGCATTTCAGTCTGCCTCTCATCTCCCCTGCATTTCAGTTTGCGTCTCATCTCTCTGCTGTCTAAAAGACAAACTGTTTGTTGCTTACAGCAACCAGTCACAGCAGAGCTTTTATTTGGTTGTATCAACCAATCACAACTATCAATCTCTCTAATTGGGTCAAAGACAATTTTTAGGTATTTCTAGGTAATAGCATTAACATTAGAAAATATTAATATAGATAGATATACACCCAAGCAATTCTGGGTATAGACGCTTATATACTAAATAGATAGAAGACAGAATACAGTGGACTCATAGTTATGAATTTTCTTTTTTCATGGGCCCCGGACTCTCCCACCTACTGGGCTAATGAATAAGCAGATTCATAGCTATCCGTCCCATGCTATTTCTTAGCAGCTTTTATAACAAGTGACCCCATATTTTTTTAAACATTTTAATTTGTCAATAATAGCTCAGCAAACCTGTCACGATAACATGCTGTCCTTGAAGAGGCATTGCCACAGAATATGGTATAAATACCTGATAGGTGTGGGGATATGTTAAAGACTATTTGCCAAGCCATCTGACCCTCTATAATGCTCTAAATACCTGATAGGTGCAAGTTCCAGCTCTAGGTATCACTTATTGGGTCTCTTGACACCTGTTCACATATTATTGATGGTCAACCTCTCAATAAAATTCTCTGGGAGTTATGGAAAGTGCAGAGCTCAGCTTCCTTTTTTTCTGTAGATCCAGAAGACTTCAGTGGAGAGGGCTGCGTGCAAGCACCGAATGGGGTCCATGAGACCCCTATGTGAAGGGAGCTGAGATGTGCATGAATGACCACTTCCTCATTGTCTATGTCACTTCCGAGTACATCTCTCAACTGTTTCCATCAGGCCCATAGAAGTGAATGGCATGCACACTACCACTCAGGGATCCATGTCTTATGGGTGGTGGAGATCTCAGCAGTGGAACTCACATCGATCATACATTTATCCTGTGGATAAGTGTAAGAGCAGCATTTTTTTTCCCAAAAAACACCACAGCATTTTTGATCAATGTGCAGATGTCCTGCCAGGACCCATGTGGGCAGGCCCCCCTCTGTGCTGTGCAGGGACAGATCCATCCCAGTAACTCCAGCCTCGTACTACTGCTTCGGACTGAGTAAGCGCTGGCAGCAAGACTGTATCTAATAATGATAGTGCACTGTGGCTGACATGGTCAGGGGGATCCGTGATGAAACACTGTGACTGGCAATGTGATGAGGCACTGTGGCTGCCATAGTCGGGGGGCACTGTGGATGGCAATGTTATGTAGCATTAGCTTTTGTAGTGTCTGTATTGTATCAACTGTTTTAACCCATAGGATATATACAGTAAAAATTATATTTTCTATTTTTATGCTTCTAATTGTTGGTGCGTCTTATAGTCCAGTGCGTTTTATAATCCAAAAAAATACGGTAAGTCTTTAATTTAGATTTCAAATTCCTTTTTAATACACTTTTGTGATTGGCTCAATAAACTGCATGAAAAAACTGCACCATAAGGCCTCTTTCATGTGAGCGAGTTTTCTGTCCCGGTGAGATGCGTGAAGCATCATTTCTACGTTCAGGAAAAATCGCAGAATGTTCTATATTTTGCTTTTTTCACGCAGATCCGGCTCTATACAAGTGAATGGGGTTTAAGTGAAAAATAGAACACACCCGGATGCAATGTGTTTTTTTTTCTACTGATGGTTGCTAGGAGATGTAGATTGCTATTTTTCAGGGGTTTTTTCACGCGCCTGAACTCTACTTTCTTAGTTTTTTTGTAACCAACCACTATGGTGCCCACTAGAGCTCCTACGGGTTTATAACAAGCTGTTCTGGAGTCATGAACAATGTAGGGATGATTTATCAAACCTGTTGTAAAGGAAAGCTGATTAGTTGCTATGGGCAACTAAACCAGTTTTGCGTTATACCAGTTTTGATAAATCTCTCCCAATCTATCTACATATTCCATGATACTAAACAGATTTAGAGGTGAAAAATGAATAAAGGTAATCGAGAAGACCTGAACTAATCTCACGATATTTCCCATCCTTGATCATATTTCTAACACATTTTCTGCTTTATTATTGCAGTGCTGAAGGCGCCACACGATGGACACAGCAGGACCCATGGCTGTCAAATATGATGGACTCCATTACTGTGGGCCTAAAGGAGCCTTCAACACTAATGTGAACATTGAATAAATAAGTCCTGAAATTTAAGAAGTGAGTAATTAGCTTGAACACAAGCATTCTAAGACTGGTTTTCAGACGAGCGACTGTCATGCTCCGGACTCGCAGCGCAGCACTGCTGGGGTTGCATAGCATTATATTGCTTTAAGATGCTATGTACCCCTTAGAGTTCTGGAATGTATTGGATAACAGTGACCACATTATGTCAGCATTAGGAAAGGAAACATACCGTATTTTTCGCCCTATAAGACGCACCAGCCCATAAGACGCACCAAGGATTTAGAGGAGGACAATAAGAAAAAAATATTTTTCATTAGATCTCAGGTGAGACCACCAATCAGACCCCCAATGTTAATCAGACCTCAGCTCACAGCCCCAATTAGACCTCCAATGTTAATAAGACCTCAGATCAGACCCCCAATCAGACCTCAGCTCAGACCCCAATGTGAATGACACCCAATCAGACCTCAGATAAGAGCCCCATGCCTCTCATCAGCCCCCATGCCTGTAATTAGACCCATATCAGCCCCCATGCCTGTAATTAGCCCCTATATCTGTAATTAGCCCCCATATCAGCCCCCATGCCTCACTTCAGCTCCCATATGAGTCCGCATATGACTTCATATTCCTCTATTCAGCCCCCATATGACTTCATATTCCTCTATTCCGGCCCATATGACTTCATATTCCTCAATTGCCTCCATGCCTCTTATTAGCCTCCATGCCTCTTATTAGCCCCCATTAGCCCCCAGCATGCCACAGTTAAAATAAAAAAGCCTCTTACCTCCTGCGCCTGCCGCCTGCGCTCTTCTCCTTCCTCCTCCGTCGCTGTGCTGTGATCTGGTGCGCACAGCGTGAGGTTACAGAGTGCCCTCACGCTATGCGCAGCACTGCACAGCCGAACAGAGGACCAGGAAGCGGTGAGTACAGACCCTTTTTCGCTTCCTGGTCCTCCGGTGCTAACGAGCTCTTCCATAATGGAAGCGCTCATTAGGATTCGCCCAATAAGACGCAGGGGCATTTTCCCCCATTTTTTTTGGGAAAAAAGTGCGTCTTATGGGTCGAAAAATATGGTACTTTCTTGGAGCTGTTGTGGCTATAAACTGTGGCCACATGAGCTGCAGCACAGCCTCCCATTAAAAACGATGGCCGGTGGCAGCTTTTTGGCGTGGGATCAGCACCAAATTCTGCCAACAAAGAACTGTATGTAATTGGGACAAGTTTAGGTTTTTTGATCCAGCTTTTAAAGCCAAAGCCAGTAATGGATCACACACAAGGGACATATAAAGGAAAGGCTGACTCCTACACTCTATTTGATGAGAGATCCTATCTTCGGCTTCCAAAGCTGAACATGTCTGACACATCCTTAATACAAGTTCTATTATTGTAGAAATCTTACTCAGCGATAACAAAGGGCCGAGAACATTATTGTATTTGTTAATCTCACCAGAAAATCTCTCCTCAATAATAATCCTATTAGGAAACAGACTTTCACACTGGTTAATGTTAAAACATCTGCTGTTCTGGGTATGACATCAGCAGCCCCTTCATTTTCAAGATCCTCATCGTCCCAGCACTCAGAAACCCGCTGATCATAAAGTGATGGTATATCCCAGCAATGTACAACCACTTTCTGTCATGGGAATACCCCTTTAGGATTCCTATAAATTTGCACTAGCATTTTTTCATTTTTTCTGGGGTGTAAAAATGCCATATGCTTGTGACATGGTTTGGGTTTTTTTTGCCACCTGTGTTTTTTTTTGCATTTTTTGGTGGCGTTTTTTTGCACAGTGGCACAGAATTACGAATCCTAATGGTGTTGTAAAACTACATAAAAAAAGTAGAGAACAGGATGGCACCACACTGAAATCCCTAATATAGGACCGGATAACAGCCTTTACCGGGTTATAATGCCCACATAGACAATGGTGGTGGTGCTAATAAAGTCCAAGCAACAAATATCCACATCAGTAGAAAAGAAGTAAAGCGGCACTCACCATCTTTGTCGACTTTATTTAGGGCAGATAAAAACACTTACATATCAGTGTAATCAGGGGGTGGACAGTACCTCTCACTGAGGCAGGCGTCAGACGACGGCCGTTTCGCGTTAGCTTGCGCTTCCTCAGGCCTCCACGCACGTCCCACCCTTTGAACTCTGTCTCTTGCTTGGCGCATGCACACCAGCAATCGCACTAATGGTGTCGTAAGCTTAGACGTCCTGTCTAGACCTGCACCAGATTTATCACGGAGCTCAGGCTGGATGATAAATGTGGTGCAGCGATAGACACTTTTCTCTGACTCTACCAACAATTGGTTGGTTGACTTTGAAACAGATTTTATGCAAGCACTATGGCACAATTTGGGGGAAAATGTATTATTTTAGGCCTTTCCCTCTTTCCAGTGAAGCTCTGAGGTCATCATTATTATTTACGGAATAACCCCTTGAGAGACCAGCTATGTCTGGAGACCTTTTGTAGCAGTGCTCCATTGTATGGCAATGCTGCATGGGAAAAATTATGCAAAGGGGTATCTCAGGGAAAGAGAACCATCTCACTAGCGCCACCTTCTGGAAGTGGCTCCCTATGAGTCAAAGTCCGACCTTTTAAACAAGTCTTGGGACAATGGAAAATAGCCAAGCCAAATATCCATACGTAGACAGCTGTTTCGGGGTGCTTGTCCCTCATCAGTACAGAGTAGGACTGGATGACTGAGTGAGGTGCAGATTATCTAAGCTACATTACGGCTCACACATGGCAACAAGTCTGTGCATGAAAGAATCCTGAAGTTCACATACAGTGGACAAAATCACTCAAGAAATAAGACCTATGGAAAACCCTCAAGCAACTAAATAAAGCAACTGCAAACATAAGAAAGCTGGCGAGTGTCGAGGTTAGACTTCAGTTTTGTAGACTCGTATTGTTTAGTACAAGGAAGTAGATACACCTTTGGCAGAGATTAATGTTCTCCACATTTGGCACACCATCATAGTAGCTTGGTCTGGATGACTCACATTAGATCTACAGTTATAAAACACTGTGACAATACTTTTTTTCTTCCTTTTTTTGTGTCCAGCTGACATTTATGTTTTTGAAGTTAGTGACAATACTAATGGACAGTTTGTGGTAGTTTACAAACACATTGTACCATTGCTCAGTTATGTATGAAATGTATGAATACATTGACAACTTGGTGTTACCACTCCTAAAGGGGAATGTCAAAGTGTGTAGATACAGTGGTGCACTGCACAATTTTCTATATTTCTGCATAAATTTGACATAAAACTATATCAGATTGTTACACCAGTCATAAAAGTAATTAAAGATAACCACATGAAACAAATGAGTGGAAAATATTAGACTTGGTCATTTATTTATTGAGGAAAAATATCTAATATCACATGTCTGTGAGTGTCAAAAATATGTGAACCTTTAAGATTAGCAGATAATTTGAAGGTGTTTTCAATCAATGGGATGACAATCAGGTGTGAGTGGGTGACCTGTTTTTTTTAAAGAACAAAAATCTATCAAAGTCCAATCTTCACAACACTTTTATGGAAATACATCATGGCACGAACAAAGGCGGACCTCAGAAGAACAGTTGTTGGTATGGACAAGTTTACAAAACTATCTCTAAAGCGTTTGGACTCTTTAATTATGACTATAATAATAATGTAACAAGTTAAAATATTTCTTTTTGAAGGGGGCGCCTGACATAATTTAAAATCTTGGACATGCCCCACAATGGTATAGAAGAAAAGATTATGTTCTGCTCATCACTTTCTGTGCCATTGGTCCAGTCCTCCTGCCGCCGTGATGTGGGGACATGTCTGAGATTTGAAATGATCTCAGACACCACTTTAAAAGAGTTGTCTCATCTCAGACGTTAGTGGCATATTGCTAGGATATGCCACCAATGTCAGATATATGCAGGTCCCAGATCTGGGACCTGCTGCTATCTCCAAAATTAGGCACCCAAGGTGAAGGGGAGTGCATGGCGTGAGCACAGCCATCCTCCATTCACTTCTGTGGGAGTTCCAAAAATTGTTGAGAGCTGATTCAGCTTTTTACTGCACTCCCATAGAGGTGAATGGAAAAATGGCATCACATATGCTTGGACATGGGAGTCCAAAAAAAAGACATGCACTCTCGCTTGGCTATTATCAGAACTCCCATAAGAATTAATAGAGCACATGCGAGGTGTGGTCTTCTTCGCTTTCTGGAGACAGTAGCAGGTCTCAGAGGTGGGATCCTCACACATCTAACATTTGTGGAATATCCTAGCCACAGCCGCCAATATCGGATATGACACAATCCGTTTAATATTAAGATAAAGGATACATGAAAATTCATTAAATAGCATTTTTTCTATGTATCAGATAATCCGTCTGACATCAAGTGAATGTAATTTTGCACGGACAGCATTTAGTCAGTAAACTTCATCAGTATATGTAAACCCAATCCAGATCAGTTCTTCATGGCCATTTTTCAACCATTTTGTGCATTCATTTTCTGTCCGTCTGTCTGTTTTTAATGGCCATTTTGCATCCATTTTTCATGGCCGTTGTTTTTTTTTTTTTTTTATAAATATCTCAAGCCCTGAGTACACATAATGTCATTAATAACGGCCCCCAGCAGTAATAATGTCCCCCATAGTGGCCCCAATTTGTAATAATGTCCCCCATAGTGGCCCCAGCAGTAATAACATCTCCCATAGTGGCATCCAGCATTAGTAATGTCTCCCATAGTGCCCCCAACATTTATAATGTCTCCAATAGTGGCCCCAAGAATTAGTAATGTCTCCCATGGTGGTCTCCAGCTTAAGTAATGTCACCATGGTGGCCCAAGAATTAGTAATGTCACCCATAGTGGCCCCAAGAATTAGTAATGTCTCCCATGGTGGTCTCCAGCTTAAGTAATGTCACCATGGTGGCCCAAGAATTAGTAATGTCACCCATAGTGGCCCCAAGAATTAGTAATGTCTCCCATAGTGGCTCCAAGAATTAGCTAATGTCCCCAATAGTGTTCCATAGTGGTCCCCAGCTGTAATGTTTTGCTTTAGTAAAAAAAAATACTCACCTCATCCTCTTGCACACGCCGCAGCAGTCGTTCCTCTCTTGATTGAAAAGGACATGCACTCAGCATGATGATGTAACCATGCGCTTCCAGTATGAGCGCTTGATGATGTGATTACACTGAGCGCAGGTCCTTTTCAATCAAGAGAGGAGCGACTGCTGCAGCGTGTGCAAGTGGATGAGGTAAGAATTTTTTTTTTAATCCCTAAAAGGCTACATTGTTCTAGTGTACCCATTTAAAACGGCCGCTAAAAACAATCCCATTGATTTCAATGGGGTCCATCTGGCCGTGAAAACATGCCCTATTTTTTGATGATCGCTATTCACTAGCCGTTAAAAAAATGTCCATGTGAATAGCCCCATAGACTTTCTTTGGTGCTTAAAATGGCCGTTACTTAAAAAGCCGCCACATGGCCATTTTTAAGTGTTGTGTGCATGTAGCCTAATGGAAAGACTCGCACGTCTGTAGTGTTCTGGATCCGCTGCTGACAAATTCTGTCCAAATACTGCCCATGTGAATGTGGCTTTATACCATTAGTATTAGCAGCATCAGTAACATTAGAGCTACCTGAGATCCCAACGTCAGCCACCAGAAGCTCTTTACTGGAAGATGAACTTTCTGCTAACTGTTTGAACTCATCCTGCTTTTCTCCATATGGATACTGAGTGTCGAACTTTACCAACACAAACTTCATCTTTGGAATGACCTGCAATGAGAGATGAGATGCATCTTTTATGGAGACTTGTTCTGTACCATTTAGATTTCTGTTGTTTTTTAACTAAACATTTGTGCTAGTCCTTCTTTTTTCTGCTTAAAAACAAGTCATCATATATGTTATTTCTATCTCTCCAACCAAGTTTTGCTCCAAAGCAAAAAAAAAAAAATAAATCTACTTTGTGAGAAGTCTTTTCTACAGTCACCCACAGTGGAACTTTTAAAGACCACCGTTGTGCACACCTCTTTTTGGGCCATCCACGTGCCAGAGCTTACATCTATGCCAGCGTGCTCCTGCTTCTGCCTGCTTCACTAAGCTAAGAGTCCTGCCTGTCAGCTCTCAGCGAAGCAGGTACAGTTAGGAGCCCACTCTGCTCCGCTAAACCTGGCATAGCACATGGTAACAGGGTACCGATGTGCTATGGCAGGAGTTAGTAATCTTCTGGGGGGCCTGTACTCCCTGTGCTGCTGCCCCATTCATAAACTGTAGAGCTCGTACTCCATACACCGCTGAGAAGTCAGCAATGTACAGAAAAATGGATTTTAGGCGCACAGTGAAATGAGTACTTTAGGGAGGAAAAAAAGGAATAAAAATACAAAATACATTAGGCTACTTTCACACTAGCGTTTAAGTTTTTTGGTATTGAGTTCCGTCATAGGGGCTCAATACCGGAAAAAAAACGCTTTAGTTTTGTAACTGAACAGAACGGAGTGCTCCAAAATGCATTCCGTTCTCATACGGGAGAGCAAACCGCAGCATGTTGTAGTTTGCTTTCCGCCCTGGGATACGTAGCAAGACGGATCCGTCATAACCGACAATGCAAGTCAATGGAGACGGATCCGTTTTCTCTAACACAATAGAAAATGGATCCGTCCTCAATTGACTTTCAATGGGAGTTCATGATGGATCCGTCTTGGCAGTGTTAAAGATAATACAAACGGATCCGTCTTGGCAGTGTTAAAGATAATACAAACGGATCCGTCTTGGCTATGTTAAAGATAATACAACCGGATCCGTTCATAATGGATGCAGATGGTTGTATTATCAGTAACAGAAGTGTTTTTGCAGAACCGTGCCAGATCAGGAAAAAACGCAAGTGTGAAAGTAGCCTACAAGGGAGTCTGTCACCTGTTTTTCACCAATATAAGAGCACTGTGCATAGAAGATTGCAGACACATCCCAGACATACCTGTGTGCACTGTGTGTCTGTATTACATGTCCAGGAAAAGCACTTTTATTCTGCTGGAAAACAGCTCCAAGTGCCCGGCTGAAAGTGAAAGCAAAAACAGCTTTCTCTCCCGACTCGATTTCTAACAGCTATATCTTCTGATATAGTGGATAGAAGGCTGTGATTCCGGTATCTTTTGAAAGGTTGTAATACTTCAGACAACTTTCAGACAAGGTCAGAACTATTTTTTTATCTGCTACCAATCCCAAGATATGAGCAGCTAAAGCAGCCCCCCCCCCTCTTCAGTCTGGTTTGCTTTGGGCATGACGTCACTGACCTAGGACAAACTGTGAGAATGCAGGGTCATGTGTGCTGGCGCTGGTGCCTTCTCAAACAGCGGATCAGCGGAGGCCTGGGTGTTGGACCCCCACCGATCAGATTCCTCCCCCATTCACAAGGAGGCGATTTGTTGCAGACGTCTCACAAATGTCTGCAACTTATCTGCCACATGGCCTAATACTAAGCAGAACTTTAATTTAGAGTTTAATCCTTTTATTAATACAGTGTGTGTCATGAAACGTATCCCAGTCCTTCCATTAATCCCAGCCTTGGGGCTAACAGAACCATGTTATTGAGAACAAATAGCTGACATACCACATGTGTCATAAGAACAGCTGCACTGCTATTGGCAGCGCTGTGAAAGGATGCTATGGCACCTAGGGCTGTTCACATATCGTTTCTGCTGTACATTAAAGAAGAACTTTTCTTCTCTGACCTGTTAGAAAGGTGCATGATATAATCTGTAGTGAATGTAATTTTCTTATCAGAGGCTGACATTGAGAGTTTCCACTCTCTTCTTATTGTAGCTGGGTCATGTGACCAACTCCCTGACCTCCAACTGACCCAGGACAGCAAGCCAGTCACTTCTCTATTCATTCCTATGAGACTGAAAGTGAGGCTCTCATAGGAATGCATAGAAAATTAGACTTCCTGTCCACACATAAGGTGCTGTGTGAGTTGGTGGGTCTAATTCCTAGTCACATGACACAGATAAGAAACTTCAGGATGATATAACTCAAAAATTCAGCTACTGGTAAAAAAATGACATTCACTACAGATTACATCATTTACATTTCTAGCAGGACATGGAATAAAAATTTTTGCGGGAGTTCTTCTTTAAGGGGATACGTTTAGACATAAAGGGCACTGTCAGCAGATTTGTACCTATGACACTGGCTGACCTGTTACATGTGCACTTGGCAGCTGAAGACATCTGTGTTGGTCCCATGTTCATATGAGTCCGCATTGCTGAGAAAAATGAAGTTTTAATATATGCAAATGAGCCTCTAGGAGCAACGGGGGAGTTGCCATTACATCTAGAGGCTCTGCTGTCTTTCATTTCAATGGGTCCGCAAAAAAAACGGAAGGTACTCCGTGTGCATTCCGTTTCCGTATGTCCGTATTTCCGTTCCGCAAAAAAGATAGAACATGTCCTATTCTTGTCCGTTTTGCTGACAAGGATAGGCATTGTTACAATGGATCAGCAAACAAAAACGGAAACACGGATGCCATACGGAACGTCATCCGTTTTTTTTGCGGATCCGCAATTTGCGGACCGCAAAACACATACGGTCGTGTGAATGAAGCCTTAAAGTACAGAGTCGGTGGCAGTTGAAGAAAGAGCAGAGCCTCTAGGTGTAACATCGACGCCCCCGTTGCTCCTAGAGTCTTATTTGCGTATATTAAAACATCATTTTTCTCAGCAATGAGAACACATATGAACATGTGACCAACACAGATGCCTTCAGCTGCCAAGCTGCACATGTAACAGGTCAGCCAGTTTCATAGGTACAAATCTGCTGACAGATGCCCTTTAAAAACAAAAAAAAAAAAACAACAACATGCATTTCAAGGAGATGCATATGTTTCAATACGTTTATGCAGTTTTATTTTTTTACTAAAAGCATATGTTTTTATGAAAACTCTTTTTTTAAATAAAGATTTGAAGGCATCGCCTAAAACAAATGGATACATGTAACGGATGGAAATATATTGTTTTATGTTTCCATCTGTAAAAAGAAAAACATACACCTTTCTATACGTTTTTGTCTGCAGGACAGAAAAGCGTGGTAGACTACACTATTCTTTCCTAAAGAGAAAAAAAAAAAATGATGGACGGAGTCAAAAGAATGCATTTTTGAACTAGGTTTGTCCAATTATAGTCCATGGGTCTGTCAAGTAATACGTTTCTATAGCTATCCGCTTGACGCGCAGCAAAAATGAGATGTGAACAGTCCTTTAATGATTGGCACAGAAACAAGGTAGATTCCACTGAATGCAGTAATAAGGCTTATAGCAGGGACCTGTCACAATACAGACCTGCAGTAGATCCCCCAATCAGCCACAGGGACCTCACACTCAGTTTATAGGACTGGCCAGAGAGCCAGGGTCATCTGTGTATGGGGGGGGGGGGGGGAGGCTTGCTATTAACCCCTTTTGTGCACAAGGCTGCTGCTAACACAGCCCTCGAATGATAATTCAGGTCTGAACTATGGAATCCCATGAGACTTCAGAGTGTCAGCCCTCCTCGTGTACTCTGGTGCCCTCAGTGCCACTACCTTATAGAAGGTGATCTGGTCCAGAGACAGGGAGCCCTTGGTGTGCAGGGAGCAGCAGCACTGCAGGACGCAGGAGGCTAGCAGCAGCAGCAGCAGCACTGCACATGGAGCCGTCACTCTGCAGCCTCTCGCCATGGTTCTGGAAGGAGATCAAAGGCTGGAGACGAGCAGAGCACGGGTCACGTGATGCAGTGATGCCCGCAACACTTCCGGTCTGGTACATGACAGGAGCTGTGTCATCAATCAGTGCAACTGTGGCTGTACTTCATGTCATCATTAACATCTGTCTGTCTTTCTATCTCACATCTATCTATCATTCTATCTAACATCTATCTATCTGTCTACAGTATATCTATCTATCTATCTATCTATCTATCTATCTATCTATCTCACATTTATCATCTATCTACAGTATATCTATCTATCTATCTATCATCTATATATATCATATCTATATGTCTATCTATCTATCTATCTATCTATCTATTTATCTATCTATCTAACATCTATCTATCTATCTATCTATCTATCTATCTACCTATCTCACATCTATCATCTATCTACAGTATATCTATCTATCTATCTATCTATCTATCTATCTATCTATCTATCTATCTATCTATTAGCTATCTATCGAACATCTATCTACAGTATATCTATCTCGTATCTATCTATCTATCTATCTATCTATCTATCTATCTATCTATCTATCTATCTATCTATCATCTATCTAACATCTATTATCTATCTATCCATCCTGATTTGTATAGTATACTTCCGAAACAGACTGCACAGTTTTGTATCTATTTTGAGGCATTGAATTAATTTAATTTGGCTGTGTTTTAAAAAAAAATAATGCCTGCAAAAATGCCGGTAAGTAGTAAAAAAAAAATAAATAAATAAAAAAACGTAAATCAAGTAATGCTTTTTTTTCAGCAAATCACAGCTAAAGAGAAGACCTGCCAAATGGTGTTTTTTTTTCCACATACAATTCAACCAGATTTTTTTTTTTTTTGTAGGTCCATGGTATTCGTTTCAAAATGCATGCGTTCATAGTTACAATTGGGGTGTGTTTTTTGTGTCCAAATCAATGATGTTTTACTTTAACAAGGCAATACAAAAATGTGAAAAGAAAAAAATGCCACATAAAAGACAATAAAACTGCATGGGACATCAAAAAACCATGTCTTTTGGTCAGACCAAATTTATGTGTGAGGAGGTCTTTACACGTGTTTTTTTTTAAACCATCACTGTAGTTGTTGATGCAGTTTCGGGAATGTTTCCAGCAGAAATACAAGTCCTTCCTTTATACCTACCATTCCTTTTGAAATCATTTATGAATTTTCTTTAATTTCCTTTTCTGCATTTAAAACCTCCACAAAAACTGCAGTTTTTTTTCTAAACCAAAGGCATTTCTGAAAACATGCAAAAAGTGCTGCCACATAATGTTTTGTGGGGTTTTTTTTTTCCCTTATTGGGGCTTGTAAAAAAAACCTGCAATTTGTGTTGTGTTTTTTGTTTTTTTCCAATATATTTTTTTTCTTACAGAGAAGTCTATGGGAAAACGCCTGACATGTGGGGAAGGGGAGGGGGGCTGGGGTGACAGGTCCTCTTTAAGATTACTTATGACAGAATTCTATTTTTCTGTTCACGTAGCTGTATTAAGGCCTGTTTGTTTGTGCGCCGTGCTGTGGGCGGGACAAGTACCGCACAGCTGTATAAGCTGCAGCAGCAAGATCTAGTGAACTAATTAAAACCTGTTTATTTTGTATCCATTGTTAATGGCTGCACAATTTTGCGGGTTACAACTCGGCCGTTAAAGGGGTATTCCCATCTTAGACAATGGGGGCATATTACTAGCATATGCCCCCATTGTCTGATAGGTGCGGGTCTCACCGCTGGGACCCGCACCTTTATCGAGAACGGAGCGGGGAGCGCTGTCACTGGAGGACCCCGGGGTCCGGCCACCACAGGCGCAGCTCCCCGCTGCTCCCATAGAAATGAATGGGAGCACACCGCGCATGCGTGGCCACCACTCCCATTCATTTCTATGGAGCCGGCGGAAAGAACCGAGCTAGTGCTCTGCTATTTTCGGCAGCCCCATAGAAATGAATGGAGAACGGCTGCGCATGTGCAGTGCGCCCTCTGTTCATTTCCTGGCTCCGTTCTCGATATAAGTGCGGGTCCCACTGCTATAAGACAATGGGGGCATATCCTAGCAATATGCCTCCATTGTCTAAGATGGGAATAACCCTTTAAAGGTGCAGTCACATGTGGCAAAAACATTTGCCAGAAAAGGTGCAACATCAAGACTTCCCCCATGTTATCCTATGGGGCTGAAAATTGCCTATCCCTGTGTTGTGTTCCACTAAGGAATTTACATTCCGCAGCACAAATAATGGTGGTTATGTTGAAGATTTCTTGAATAAGAGTCTCTTAATTCACTTCAATGGTAAATTGATTCTGCAGTGGAAAACTGCAGAAATCCGCAACAAAATTTGTGCAGATTTTGTTACAGATTTTTCCGCAGTGTTTTCCACTGCAGAATCAATACGGATACTGGCCAGGTACATCCCGTGCTTTCCGCGGACCCTTTTATAGAAATGCCTATTTATGTTTTGCGCACAAGAATAGGACATGTTCTGTAGATTGAGGATTGGACGCACCGATGTGGACAGCATACAGATGGACATGCATGTCTCAAGCAGATCGAACTTGAACCCAATATACGGTCGTGTGCATGAGGCTTTATATTGCAGATATATCATGTCTTTATTAAGTTATTATTATACCTCCTGTTATTGGCTTAATAACTGGTCAATATTATATGCTTTTGTCTGTAATTATTTTGGGTACTGGTAAAGTTATGAAATATGATAAAATCTGACTTAAGTTGCCTATTAATAAATGACAACTACCGGTAATACTCAAATGATTGGTGTAGAAGATAAGTTAAAGTACGCCATTCTTAATCCTTTGTTTGTACAAAGTTGACAGCAGAACAAAAGCCAATATAGGAACCATCAGAAACAATTAGTACTAATGAATGCAATCTGCTGTGGACCTGGAGTCTGACCGTAATAGCTCCTGACGGCTCTAATGAGCTGAAGAAAGTGGGTCAACATTTGGGCAGCTGTCAAGCATGGGACAGGCGTATATTGTTTGTTGGCCTTTCTCTCCACCGTTGACCCCCCAGGAAAAGGGAAACTCTTTGCTAATAAATAAAATCATCTGACCAGGAGATCATCAAATCTTCATATGAAAGCTACCTAGGTGAAGGTGAAGCAGGATCTCCTAGCTTCGCTACAGTAGTGATCACACATGTAGAAGACATAGTAACTGTATGATCATTCACATAAAAATACATGTTTCCTGTGAAAATATCAGTTATATTCGCAATATTGCTCCTTTAAGGCCTGTTTGATGTTACTGGCATAGTTCCGGCAGGCTGTTCTGGCAGAGAACTGCCTACCTGAGCTGTCCAGATCCAGTATTACGGGGTGTTACTGGAATGCCCGCCAGCGTCATTGACTATAATGGGGTCCGTCGGGGATCCAGCCGCTACCCAGCAAATATGCCAGAATTCGGCTGCACACAGACTGTATTTTCAGTCCAGTGAAGAAAATGGTTGGCATTCCCATATCCAGTGTTAGGGTAATGTCCCAAATGTACTGTCAAAAACGCACTGAGTATTTTCAATGCAGTATGTATTTATTATTTCATCCAGTTATATTACTTTGACATTTCCGTTTAGGTCCTTCCCAGGACCTTGTTCATGGCCAATATGTTGAGAGGTAAGTGTATGGGGCTGCTGGTTGATGGAGTTCCTCCTGTATTTTCGGTCCACATCCTATTCAATTTTGTGGATCTGGTCATTTTTGAGGACCCGCTCATTTATATGTGGCCGCAAAAACTTCGGCCATCACATGGCTGTCATCAACATGGTGTATTCTTGTCCATTTTACCGCCAGGGATAGGCATTTCAATGAGACTACAATGAGACCTGTGAAAAGTGTGGTATGCACCACATCTGTATTTTGCGGATCTGCATTTGCAGACCAGAAAACGGATACGGTTGTGCGTGGGAGGCTTTATGGTAACCCATCCCAGATCTATATTTTTCTACAAACTTGTTTGGAGAGCTCCTTGGCCTTGGCTTGCTTCGTAGTGTTGTAGACTCAGGAGCCTTTCAGAACAGGTGTCTTTATTCTCACATCATGTGCACACAGGGGAACCTTATTACACTTGAGACTTTGGAAGTTAATTGCAGGAATCAGACCCTAATAGCTTCTTAGCAAAGAGAAGTAAATACATGTGCGCTTACAACTTTTCAATATGTAGTTTGTTTGTTTTTTCGCTCCACTGTGACAATTTGTAAGGTCCATTACATAAATCTGAATGAAAATCCACGCAAACAAAAGAGAAAAAAATAACGGGGGTGGTATACTTTCACAAGGTACTTTATCGACATTCTTACTGCATTATTACTGTACAAGGTTGTCTATAACTTTACTAATCTGGAGTGTATTCATACTGGTCATAAGGCAGCATGAACTGTAAATGCCACCCTGAAACACCACCACACACCTCCCTTACATTCATCAATTCATATCTGGTTGAACTTGATGGACATATGTCTCTTTTTTTTTTCAATTGATATACAAAAATCTTTGCATTGTCGACGGCATGAAACAGGCGAAATGCATCTCCGGCCATTGACAAAATAAAAGCCACACCTATTCAATAATGCAGTTATCACTGGGGTTCTTTGGTCCCACCAGAGGAAATTATATAATCAGTGAAGGCTTATAGGTTCAGAGTAAAAGAAATGGACCCCAATGAAGACACTACTGCCACTAAACCGCCATATGACCAGCTTTATCCTCACCTACTGCATCCTTCCCCCAACCCTTGTAGATTGTAAGCCCTTACGGGCAGAGTCCTCTCTCCTGTAACTCACCTTGTTAATGCTTATTGTACTTGATTTATGTATATACGCCCTTTTTCATATGTAGATCGCCATGAAATAAATGGCGCTATAATAGAATGGCAAGTGATTGGCTCCAAAGGCAGCCAAATAGGTTCTTTCTCCTGGACCTTTGTAGCCCACTAAGACTAGTTTCAAACTAGCGCTAGGGATCCGGCAGGCTGTTTTTGCAGGGAACAGCCTCCCGGATCTCTCCGATTTCCAACATTGCTGGAAGCTTGAAAGTCTCTGTCCAGTCCCATTAACGATATTGGGGACTGCTGGAGATCTGGCCTCCACCCAGCAAATATTCCAAGAATCACAGCAGTTTTCTTCCAACCAATTCTTGGCATATTTGCCGGCTTGCAACCAGATTATAGTTAATGGGGCTAGATGGATACTTTCAAGCTTCCGGCAATGCCAGAATGCAGAGATTTGGCAGGCTGTTCCCTGTCGGATCTTTAGCGTTAGTGTGAAATAGAGATGAGCGAGCAGTGCTCGTTAAGAGCACTGTAACGCTCGGGTCCCGTGTGCAATGCCCGCAGGCATTGCGGATCCGTCCTCATCTGCATGTAAGTCAATGAGGACGGATCGTTTGGTATGACACTCATACCAAACGGTTCCGTCCCCACTGACTTTAAGATGGGTGAGGACGGAACCGTTTGGTATGAGTGTCATACCAAACGATCCGTCCTCATTGACTTACATGCAGATGAGGACGGATCCGCAATGCCTGCGGGCATTTCACACGGGACCCGAGCGTTACAGTGCTCGTAACGAGCACTGCTCGCTCATCTCTAGTGTGAAACTAGACTTAGGGATTAGCGCCTAAGCCCACCAGAGGATTCTCTAGTACTCTGCTGGGCCCGTCCCTTCTATTCTAGAGAGCTTACTCTTCAGAAAGTGGTAACACATAGGAGCAATTCTGGAGGTGACTGTGCAGCTTTAATTTTAGACATTGTACATTACATTTATACATTGCAATTTCTAGAAAGAAACTATGATATTTATAGATGTCACGAGTCATGAGCTGTGCTGAGCGGGACTTTCCATGAATTTAATGTTTTTTATATAAATCTGGTTCAGCAAGTTTTGTTTTTATTTAAAGGCACGGCTATAGCTTGCATTACAGCTCTTGTTTCTTTCTTTTAAAAGGTCAATCCTGGATACACCAGTATTCACATCAAGTCCTTTATATTCATGAGTCAGAAAAGGAAGTACAGATAGATAAGCAGCTATGCCACCTCTTTATTTTGTGGTTTCTGGGTTATGTCTGTGTAAAAACTAGTGCAAGTGAGAACACTGGGCAACACTTGTCAGCCAGTGAGAATTCAGCTCACATGGAAACAGAAAGGACTACAAGTAGCAGCACACTGCCACGCACAAAGACATGCAAACACTGGAAACATGAATAAATTTAAATTACATTACTGTTATACAATATGAAAATTAGAAGCTCTTTGCACACATTTTTGATCAAAATTGTGTCGGGCCCATCTACCATTGACAAGGTGGCTTCTAACAGATGGGATCTACACTAACAGTCTTACCCCTTCTGGGTTTTTGACTGTAACAAAGTGACACAAAGAAGTTTATTTGTTTGCTGTCCTGCCAAACACTGACTTGCTATGTTGTATGGAGGCACTGTGGCTCTGTATTCGCAAAGTCACTTGCCCCTGTTTCATACTTTAGTGAGAAACTGTGCACAAAATTAGAGGCATACGGAGGTACACTAGAGACTTATAGAGGTTTATTGGTGCTGTATTCCTGGATATACTAGGAAACATAGAAAAAAAGAATCAGAGTGCTACATAGGACAGTATGTAAGTGTAGGTTACGACAATAGAGCAGTTGACAATAGTGACATCACTGGAGGTATGTGGCGCTATGTAGGAGAAGAGATGCTCTGGCTCCCCCCCCTTCCCAAGGCATTTGCAGAAGGAGAATTCAGAGCTGGATGAGAACGGCCAAGGGGGACAGCAGGCCACGGGTGGGTGGAGGATGGTGGGGGAAACCACAGACCTTGAGCGGGATCTGGGGAGGGAGGAGAGCGGAGGAGCTTCCTGGCTGTAGCCTGCTGTTTATTGTATAATGTGAAGCAGGCAGTGTGGCCAGGACAGAAATAATGGGCAGGGCTAAACATTTTGCACGGCGTGCTATGTGAGCCGCATTTCTTTGTATGGGAGGGGCATTTTTATATGTGGGAGGGGCTTTAAAATAAGGGCAGGGTGAAAAAAACTGGCGTGGCGCGCTAAGCATGCTGCATTTTTTGCTTTTCAGACCCCCCCGACAAAATTCCTGGGTGCTCCCCTGTATATGTGTATATATATATATATATATATATATATATATATATAATATATATTTTTTTTATAGAACTGCTCCAAGGCAGTGATTTTCCCTGGTTCACAAATTCAGAAGCAATTCCACAGAAACAAGGAAGATCAAAAGTGAAGAACGTCTCAAGACCACACCGCAAGATTCAAAGATACCAATTCCAAACAGCATGAATGCAAACTTTATTAATTTCTTTTTGTAGCTGGTTTCATGATATTAGCACCCATTCTTCAGAGAATGAGATTTGGGTGTTGATAATCTGTTCAAAATCAAAAACGCTATTTTACAAAAATTTTTGGATGTTATGAAAAGGGTGTTTCATTCTTACACCTGACAATCTTTGGTTGGATATGTTTGGAATCCTGTCATTCAGTAGTACTGATCAGTTGTCCTGTTTTCATCTCACAGCTATTGTTAGCTATATGCTTGAAAAAAATCAAAGTTGACAGCACAGCTCAAAAAGTTAAATTCAATTTAAAAAAAATAACGATAACTTAACTCACGCCTGCAGCTTACAGCCTCCAGCCTCCAAGTCACATAAGATGTAGAGCAAAAAACACAGCCCTCATGACACCTGGTTTGACCCATATTTAATGTTATGTCACTGTTATGGGGCAGTAATTGGGTCTGTTATTCCTTGTTCATCCTTAGAGGTGGATCCAGATAGAGGGAGGTTCAATAAGTATGTACCCTTTATGTGGACTGATGGAATGTCTTCTCCTGATTTGGGGAATATAAGGATAAGTCCTTTGATTACTTGGAGGAATGATTGCTTAGGTGGGCTATGTCATCTGTGCCCTTTGATACCCAGTTTGGCTGGAAGTGATGAGGAACCCTTTTTATTTTCTCAGTGTCAGTGCCATGTATTGTAGTTTATGGAAGCTGCTAGGAGATCAGGGCTTTTCTGTTCTGACGCTTTGTCACATTTGTATTGAAGAAGATGGGTCAGAACTGCGGTTAGCACGTGGTGCACGTGTCCATGGAAGGTGTCCCACTAGTATATAGCGAAGAAGGACCGGCACTCACTTTCTTGACAATATGAAGATGTTTATTCAAGGCTTAATAACATCATCAGTGATTAGTTTTGGCTCAAGCCTGAGCTTTGTCACATTTGGTCATGTGGGGGCCGACGTCAGCAGTTCCCACTTAAAGGGGTTATCCTATGAATAATGTAAAAAATGAAAATCAGACATAATCTAGTCCATGACCATTTCTTTCTAATAAAGCTAGAACCAGCCCTGTACCTCACATGGATCCAGAGATCTTCACAGTCATTCCTCTGCTAGATTTATATCAAGCTGACAACTCAAGGGGAGTGTCTTTTCCACTGCAGTTAAGGAGGGCGTGTCTCAGCTCTCCCTATCACAGCTCAGGAGGCAGTTGAAAGATAAAACTGAGCATGTGCGGCCTTCTCAGTGAGCTGGTCAAAGAAATAAGAAATTAAGTGGCACTATACAGATACATTTTACTGAATAACTCAGTAGCGTTACAAAATGTTTAATTACATGCAATTACAAAAGTATTCAGATCCAGGTGCTGGTTTGAAAACTGTAGAATATTTTTCGTGGGACAACCCCTTCAAGAACTAAAAAGTTAAATATGCACCTAAAGCTGGTGTATGCACATCATGGAGGACTGGATGCTGAAGTTGTGTGATTCCTGTCTGGAGCCCTGTTAATTGAGATCTTCTTTGATGCATAGTTGAAGATTTGGTGACCTCATCATGTATATTGGGCACGTGTATATATATGGCTGTTGATACGGCTATATCATGATTAAAAAATATACTTGAAGCTATGACAACAAAGCTCACCTTTGCAGTTTGGAGCTGCTCCTCTGTGCATACACCTTTAATAGCTGTCAGCCAAAGGATTGTTCCGCTGTCAGTAATCTCTCCCGACCCCCTAACAACTACTCCTTACAAATGAATATTTGACTCGAAGTGGAGAAAGCTGCTGCCAGACACTTTCGGCTAAGGCTTACCTTGTATCTCCCTGGTGAACAAAAGGATTAGGGGAAAATATTCATTTCAGACGATCCTTTAGGGTGTCATCTGAACCCACCATTCTCCGCAGGTTCTGCCGACAATACATTAATGTGTATGGGGGGCCTTTGGAGACACTTAGTGACTCTTCTATTAGCCATCTACTGAGAAATGAAATGTCATAAAAACCAAGGGCTTACCCTGTAAAGACCAGTTTTGTTTTTTCCTTATTGCATTCCGGCCATCATATCGCTTTTTACTTTTTCTTCGATGTAGCTGTATGAATCTTTATCTTGCAGGACAAGTTGTATTTTATGTAGGTACCAATTTTGGTATTATACACAGTAGCATTAAATTTTTATTTACAGATGTATTTTATTTAGTTAATGTATTAATTAATGTATTAATGTATTTTATTTAATTTATTTGTATTAATGTATTTATTGTAATACATTGAAGCGATCAAATTGGAGTTTTCTCCTCACATCATCCTCTTCTGTGCTCTGATCTCTGTTGCTGGAGCTTCGGCTATGTATTGCCCCACTCCTGATTACGTGGGCATACTTGTTGTTCCTCCATGATAAGCAGGACGAATATGCTCATCCTAATGCGGCATCTGGCAGCCACTCAGGAAGGACCTACTGGTCCTGTGTCCTCAACCAGTTAAAGTCTTGTTAGGGCGTATGGTATCATGAAGGGGGTTACAACATTCAAAAAACCCTCTATGAACTAAACTGGAGAACTACTATGTGAGCTGTTTGCCTAGGGCGCTGGAGCCCAGACTCACACTGATATGAAAGGGATAGTCTGTGATGAAACTAGAAGATGATGCACCTATAGCTAATTTTTACAAGCCCTTCAACAACATAGTTTCTGACAGTAGTTTTTCTAGGAAAAGTTACTGTAATTCCTTCTATGGCAAACCAGTTTGCCGTTGTAACATATGCAAAATGAACCAAAACCAGTGTGCATGAATGTAACCCATCAATGCATTACAAACACACTTATGAAGTGAAACATCATACACCATATAACGACATAAAAACATGTAACTAAGTAAATGCTTGATAGAGTGAAACTTTACAAAGTCTGATTTATAGTGGATTCGATGACTTGCCGAACCTAGGAATATATTATGAATCCTACTGCAGTGTGTTTGTCAGGAAGTTTTACAAGCACCGAGGTATTGCACAATTTATTACCCGGCGACTGTGCTGTGGAAAGTCATCATAGTCACTAGTGAAACTTGTAGACAGTATTTCTGTAGGCAGCACCCTGCCAACAGCCTCACCATTAGCATAAAGGTTTAGAACCAAAATGTAAACGTAGGAACGTACAATTTTAGGCAATTGCAAAAAGGCAAAAGTCAAAACAAGTCAAAACCTTGTATTGTACTGCAGACCATTTACTATTAGCAGATTGCTTTATATTACTAAATCTGTTATACATACAGTATATATCAATTTAAAATATATATCACAATCAACACCCCATTTCCTCATAGATTGTAAACTCTTGCAAGCATGGGCCTTCACTCCTAGTGTTTCAGTTGTATATTAGCTAGTTACACTGTGATGTCTTCTGTTTTGTACATGAACGCTCTGAACTGTAAAGTGCTGCGGAATATGGTGGCGCTATGGAAATATTATTATTATTATATATTTCCACAGCTTGAAATGGTTATTAGACTTTCAGGGAATTGTCTAAAAATGTTTTATTCACAATGATTTTCAAAAAGTTGGATTTCTTGTGCACTCATATTTGGTTCAGTTGCTGGGACTGTGAAATCTGCCAGACTCCAATTAGGCCTCATGCACATGGCCAGCCGTGGCCCGTATTGCGGCCAGCAAACAGCGGGTCCACAATATGCGGGCACCGGCCATGTGCTCCCTGCATCATGGATGCGGATGCATTCACATGTCTGTGCCTCCTCACCGCAAAGAAATATAACTTGTTCTATTTTTTTGCGATGTGGATGGATCACAGTCCCCAATGCATGGAACGGCTGGACAATGGCTGTGTCCAAGAGACTCTTCGTGGCTGGTTAGTAATTGTAGTAACCCGAGTAACAGCCCTTATGAGAGCTGTAATAGCAGTTGTATTGCCAGTCAACCATCCCCCAGAAACATATATATATATATGAGGGATCATGGCCATACTACAGTTCTATTTTGCAAAAGGTTACTCAAGACCTTTACAGTAACCCTGATTTCCTGGTGGGAAATACTGAGTTTTTTTTTCTGTCGGCTTCTATAAAAATCCAACAGATTTGTGACATGCTCCATCAGATGCTGTATGTATGGAGGTGTTCTCGTGTAGAAGCATTGCTACCTGACAGAACATGGAGGCTATATTACACGGTACAGGATCTGATCATAGAAGTCTATAGATTCCATATTATGGCTCTGCACAAATCCAAGGTTGTACAGCGATTCATATAATCCATGTGCACAAGCCCAAATATTTCAGGTACTTCAGTACGGTTTTGTTCACATTCTTATTGTGTTGTTCTGTTCTGTCGTAGGAGCAAAACAATGGAAATAACCGCCGTGGGGGATATGACATATGACGGACACCGATGGTGCCCGATGGACCACGTTGACTATAATCTGCTCCATTGAGTTTTCATCATGGAGTCCATCATTGACTGCCCCTACTGCACTGGTTTGTGGATCATTTTTTTACCGATGTGAGAAGCGAGGCTTTGAGAGGATTTCTCTTTGATGTATCCAGTTGTCTTTTATGTTTCAAAAGTTTATTATGTTTCAGGTGATCTACAGAAGCTAAGAAGATAATATCACTATGTGGAATGAGGGCCAGGGCTAGCCAGGTAGTAACATCATATGCCATTGGAAGATCCTATAGAGCTCCTACCCCTATAAAGATAGTAGTAGAGGAGAGTGGGAAGAATGAGAGGGGAATATCCACAGTTGCCATAGTCTCGTCACCACCTCTTCTCTATCATCCCCAATGGCAGCCATTTTTTCAAAAATGGCCATTCTATCCATCCTTGCTTTGGCAGCTATAGAGAGGCCTGGAGTTTTCCAGCTGGCTGCTACATGAATTTGAGAAACTGAGCCAACTTGAAGAGGGCAAACCTCATCCCCACAGGCCTAGAACCCAAGAGACAAACAGTGGGAAATTTGTGAAAAGTGAGAGCTCATCACTTCGCACTCTCTGAAACACAGCAGGGAGTCTGATGGATATATACAATGAAGGTCTTCAGGGACATAATAGGCCCTATGAAGCACCTTAACAGAGTTTTTGACAAGGTTCACCTGCCAACTGCCCCGACTTATAGTTTCACAAGAGGAATGCCACCTTGACATAGGCATTTGCTGGTGGATATCCTCCTCCCATCGTGGCATAAATGGTAATTTACTCTCAGCATCAGGAGTTTTAAGCCAATTATAGATCCAGTTGTCTTTTACAAAATATACGTCATGGTCTATTCATACAGAAATGTGGACGAAGCCTTAGTATGAAGAACCCTGGTCTGTGGCTCGCCATCTGCTGTAAACGTCTTGTGTGGTTCCATCGCACTGTTAACAGCAAATAAGGGTCCATTCAGACGTCCATAGTTCAGGGTCCACATCCATTCCGCAATTTTGTGGAAGAGGTGCAATTCCATTCATTTCAATGGGGCTGCAAAATATGCAGACAACACACCGTGTGCTGTCCACATCCGTAGTTCTGTTCCGCGGCCCCGCAAAAAAAAAAAAAAAGATAGAGCATGTACTATTCTTGCCCTCTAGGCATTTCTATTACAGGGCCAGCCATGTGCGGTCTGCAAAATATGGGATGCACACAGCCAGTATCAGTGTTTTGCGGATCTGCAATTTGCAGACCGCAAAACGCTTGCGGACTTCTGAATGGACCCTAAAAATGGGGTGAATCAGAACATCCCAATACGCAGGTGAATGTTGCCATGGCTGAAAGCACAAAGACAAAAAAAACAATACAACAACTCTGTATTTTATAGTGGCCAGTTTGGCACCATAACAGGTAGCATTTAGTGTTAGGTTCCTGTCCTATAGAGATCGCCTTGATGCCGGAGGACGGGCACCACTAATTTTGTAAAAAATGTATTTGTCAAGAATCTCACATTTATAAAATGAGCATAGCATTAGCTCCAGAATATTTTCTATAATTACGGCATTATTATACTTTATTTGTGGTTGCAGAGTGCTATTACATTGTTTTTTTGTCTTTGCACTGTTAACAACCGCTATATCACTGCAGGTTAGATTTTTATTGAGTTATTTAGTTATATGACATATGATATGAGGTAATTCGTGTACTAATTGCGTCCAATTCAGGTAGCCCCAGGTGAAATTTCTCTGTTTAGCAATGTGTCCTTTCCATTCACATTGTCAGTGTCCAGTTAAGGCACAATAGATAACAAATGTGGAAAAAGTCCAAGAGAATTTTATTGAAAACCATTTCCTTCTTCAGGTGAAATGTATGATACAGCAGGGCATACGGGGAACATAACATATTCTGGCAAGATTTATTTATCTGCTGTCAAATCCAACTTCCTCATATGCAAACTCTGAGGTAGACATGTGAGCTCCAAAAAGTGAACCAAGTTTTTAGACTCTGGGCACGGCAGTAGTTTCTTCATGGCAGAGCTCTGATCAGTGACTCCAGTAGCTCAGCAGTCTAAGGTGCCTGAAAGTATTCTCTTGTAGTATAAGAGGCTCAGGTAGTCTTGTCACCTCGCTTTACACCACACCACTGCTTGTTCACACTGGCTGCTGTTCACTAGCACCCACAGAACATAACCCCATCATGCAGGGGCGGATTGGCCATAGACCTTACAGGGAAATTTCCCGGTGGGCCGATGCCCAGGGGGCCGCCTGGGCCCTCCTCACAACTGGCTACTGGGGATGTATTTTGTGATGCACTCTGGTATTTGGCTCTGTGGGGTTGTATAATGTGCCAAAATATAGTATTGCTGGCACTGCATTCCATCAATTTGGACCCAAATTCAAAATGGGGCCACTTTTAGTAATTTTTCCAGGGCCACTTTAAGTTCCCAATCCGCTCTTGCAATCATGAAGTTAGCGCTTGGAGCAGTGTTCTAACAAAAGAATTACAATAGACTGCAAGCCACTAAGGAATGATTAAAGGGGTTTTCAGGGTTCAGAGCTGAACCAGGACATATCCCCATCTTCACCCCTCTGGTCCCTATGATATGAGCATCAGAGCATTTCATGCTTCGATGCTGTCTCTGGCTCTGTGCTGGATTGCGCAGGGAAGGGGCTTGTTTACCTTTGCATACTGCTAGGCAGAGGCTTCCGCCTAGCAGTGTATTCGGTGACATCACCAGCACTGATGTCACCGGCTCACTGCTGGGCGGTAGCCACCGGAACTCCATAAAATGCCTTTGCCCTGCGCGATTCAGCACAGGGCAAAGGAGAGCATAGGAGCATGAAATGTTCTGATGCTCATTTTAGGGGGCCAGAGGGGTAAAGATGGGTATATGTCCAGGTTCAACTCTGAACCCGGACAACTCCTTTAATTAAAGTGGTTCTCTGGGCTGCCCCTGTCAGCTAACCTGTGGAAGGAAGAGAATTTTACCAGTATTCCTGTTACACCACCGATTCTATGATTTCCACTGTGATCACATGACCATTGGACCACTGTTCAGCTGCCTGTACATTATGTAGCTAAACAGGAAGACAAAGGAGCACATTTAGTTGGGACTACAGCGGAAGAGTCCATGGTCAGTGCAGCCGTCATGTGGTCCAGCAGAGATTGTAGAATAGGAGGCACAACAGAAGGGTGAACGTCTCTTTTTTCCACAGGTTAGCGGAATTTAGGTAAAGCCCAAAGAACCGCCTTCAGAACATTATCAAGATTGTACTACATATAGATTGAAGCCATTGAACATGGACCAACAGAGAACTAATGTCTGTCCAGTAAGAGGTAAAAGGTGGTCAACTAGAGGACACAGCAGTGATTAGGACAGAATGGGATTTCTGTACCAAACCAAGATTCAATGTGCAGATTTGTATCTATGAAAATGGCTGACCTGTTACATGTGCGCTTGGCAGCTGAAGGCATCTGTGTTGGTCCCATGTTCATATGTGCCCGCATGTTTTAATACATTCAAATGAGCCTCTAGGCGCAACGGGGGCGTTGCCATTACACCTAAAGGCTCCACTATGCCTTGATGAACACTTGACTATCATCGCTTTTCACTGAACCTGAACCTCTGCCTGTCCAGTGTCAGCTTACACCTTAGCTGAATAGGCGGATCATTCACTGCAGGTTGTCAGGAACGGTTTGTCAGTAGTCACTGATCCAGTAAGAATCATTGATCCAGAAGCAATTTCAAACATTTAGGCCTCCTGCACACGTTGCAGAATACGCGCCTTCTTTCTGTGTAAATTCACGTGCAGAAAAAACCCAGCGTATTACAATACCAGCAAAGTGTATGAGCGTCAACAAATCTCAGGTACATTTTGCAGAATTCTTTCTGAGCGGAAATTGACCGCCCTGTGGATTTCCAAATCATGTTTGCGGTTTTAGCTGCAGATGCCACCCTTTTCTAATCTGTGGCAAAACCACATCTAATCCCCACCAAAAACAGCAATTAGAAATTACATCTTTTCCGTACAGATCTTCTGCGCGTTCACCCACACCCGTGTGTAGGTACCCTTAGGCAATATTTGTGGCAGACAATGTCCAACGCTTAGTCCCGTCACCATGAGCATATTTGTGATAGCAATCACCCTGTAGACGCCTTCATGTTTTTTAGGATTGAAGCCTTTTGCGTTGGCAGACAGCTCCGGAGAAAGTATTTTAATAACACTTTTTAAGTGCGCCTACTTGATTGTTTGAAGTGTTGAGGGGTGAAAAAGCCAAATCGTATCTGAATGTAGAGGCAGATAAGTGCTCAGCACCATCCACCGAGGACAGAATTCATTGGAGAGGGAGATGACCTCTGCACTGAGGACATAAGAACGGAGGGAATATGGAGGCGTTGTCTATAGAAACCAATCACATTAGTGATTACCCAGGGGCCTGCAGGAAAGGAAGTGAATATTAAGTTTTATTTATGCTATTAGAAAAAAAACCCTGCATGCTGACTGTCTCCCCTACCCTTCTGCCAGAATGCTCTGTTAAAGGGGTTGACTGTTCTGGTGATCAGGAGGGTAAATAGCCGCTGGCACATTTCTCCACTACTGACACTAGTGTATGGCATGAACCAAGGGGCAATAACCTAATGTACAGTGTATCTTTAGTTTATTTAGGGGGTCTAGTGTATGGTCTGTATTTATTTAGTGGG
Organism: Rhinella marina; assembly: GCA_900303285.1. Lineage (NCBI taxonomy): Eukaryota > Metazoa > Chordata > Amphibia > Anura > Bufonidae > Rhinella > Rhinella marina. The sequence goes on from ONZH01004202.1 coordinate 467,616, forward strand.
AGTCTGGTGTATGGTCTGCATTTATATAGGGGGGTCTGGTGTATGGTCTGTATTTGTTTAGGGGGTCTGGTTTATGGTCCATGTATATTTAGGGGTGTCTGGTGTATGGTCTGTATTTATTTAGGGGGTCTGGTTTATGGTCTGTATTTATTTAGGGGGTCTGGTTTATGGTCTGTATTTGTTTAGGGAGTCTGGTGTATGGTCTGTATTTATTTAGGGGGTCTGGTTTATGGTCCATGTATATTTAGGGGCGTCTGGTGTATGGTCTATAGTTGTTTACAGGGTCTGGAGTGTAGTCTATATTTAGGGGGTCTGGTGTATTTGTTTAGGCATACCTCCTAACCATCCCTGGTCCGGTGGGACAGTCCCTGATTTTGGTGGTTGTCCGTCGAGGGCCAGGGTATGTCCCGCACTCAACTGTCTTTGCCTCCTTAGAGACAGTGGGCATATCTACTATAGGGGCACAATGTTGGCATAACTACTTTGTGGGGGCACTGAGAGTAGGATTGAGTATGTATAGATATACATTGGTGTGTTTAGTATTTATTTATGGGGTCTTTTGTATGGTCTGTATTTGTGTAGGGGGTCTGGTGTATTTTCTGTATTTCTCTAGAGGTCTTAAATAATTTAGTGAGCCATGAAGAAAACTTTGCTGGTAGCTTTGTGATTCCCTCTTTGGAATCTCCCTCATGTCCTGGCAGAAATGAACTGCTATAATGATTACAATAAATCTATGGGAAGCTGAAGAGATTTCATTACACCGTGAATTCTTTCATTTCACAGCAGGACACAGTGCACGGTAACTTCTCTCCATAGCTTTATCTGCTCCATACTTTTGCATCATTGGAGCTCCACATCCACACATAACCTCTGGGACTACAGCAGTCCTGTCAGTCAGGTATAATGTACAGTCAGCAGCCATGGACCCGGGCAGTGCGGGTACCAACACCTCCCGCCTCAGTCACTTCAGCGGCGGGGCCACGCCCACAGCAGTTATAGGCAGCGGCTCGCTCTCAGCCCCGCACTCAGCTGTGCTGTTCCAGGATGGGAGAGTGCCCCTCACCTCAGGACTCCTCACTGCCCCTCCAGTGACTACTCATGGATGCAGCAGTGGATTCAGATATTGTGTGGACGAATATTACAGCAGCACTGGGGGTAAGCACTGCGGAGGGATGGTCGCCTTTATCACTAGGGTCCTGATGGTTTTCGGCTGTTGCACTCTGCAGAATCTACCTTCAGACCTTGCAGAATGTCTTTTTAGCAGAATAAGGCAAATATCCGATGTAATAATCCTAATGTGTAAAGAGGCAAAAAGTCATATCAAACCCAGAAGTAATCAGGACCCAGACATAGTTATCATTGCTCCAGTGACAGATCAGAAATCCTTTGTGAAACAGCAGGTTGTTATTGTGCTGGGATCTGAGCGGTTCTCTTTAGTGTTAAGATGTTTCAGTTCAGAGGAAGATATAATCATGAACAGATCTTTGCCTGATTCTTTGTCCTTGACTATTTAATATAAGAAGTCTTTATCCTTGTGAGGGCCATGGGTGTGGATGTGTTGGTTGGTGTTTTTGGGTTGGTTGAAAAGTTATCATGAAGGATAAGTCTGCCTGTTCCTCGTCATTTCTGTTAATCACTGTATGAGATAGATATGGGATAGATAATAGATAGATAGATAGATAGATAGATAGATAGATAGATAGATAATAGGCACTAGATAGATAATGGAATGATAGATAATGCATAAATAGATAATGAGATAATAGGTAATCAGATAGATAGTAAATGAATAGGTACACAGACTATAGGTGGCTAGAAGATAGATATCTGATAGATATTAGATAGATAGGAGATAGATAATTAAAAAATGAAAGCAGCACTGCTCAGTATAAAGTAATGGTGTGCCAGCGGCTGGGACGTGGTCCAATCCAAATATAGAAAAATTAATTCCACAGCACTACCACGAATTGTGCCAAAGCAAGATGTGTTTATTTCACCAGAGCGACGTTTCAGTCCTTCTCAATGGGACTTTTCTCAAGCAGTAGTGTACTGTGTAAATACATATAGATATGATATATATAGATGATAGATAGATAGATAGATAGATATGGAATAGATAGATAGATAGATAGATAGATAGATAGATAGATAGATAGATATGGAATAGACAGATAGATTGATAGATTAGACAGATATAAAAGAAAAGACATATCCAACACTCTAAAATAAGATCCATTGTGAAGTGTCCATGCAACGTTTCAGCTCCTTCTTCAGAGTCTTTCTCAAGCAAAGTGCGACAGAATTTGGGAGATTTATAAAGACTGGCACTTTCTGTGTCGTTCTGTGATATCCCCTGCACCACCAGAGGAGGCACCTAATTTATAATGATGTGTTGGAATCGTCCGGCACTCTTTGTGCTTAAACAGGAATCCACCTGCTCTTTCGTAGATTTCTGGCTTTATTTGCACCAGAAAATTGGCATAAATGAAGATAAATTTGTTGGGGGTGCTGGCCACGCCCCCTTACACCCATACCACGTCCCCTTTCTGAAAAGTGTGGAGGGTGGCGTAAAAACTGCTCTTTGTGACTTATTACTTTGTGACAATTAGTTTGCAACTTATTAACAGCACTTTTCTGGCACATTGTGTCAATATTATATTGCAAGTGAATATGACATAAATATTTAGATGACATAATGCAGCAGTGATACACAGTGACCATGATGTGTGATGTTCTCAGGAGCAGGTTCCGTTTTTCGGGTACCATGCTGTTATGTGTATAATTTTCTGATTTTACTTTGCAGTCTCTTTGGCGAGTAGCTATATCCCTGCCCCCAAATTGGGAATCGATCTTTATATCCTATTTATTGGACTAGCTGAATATCATTTAGGCACTTTTATATATTGGACATTAATCTGTCACTATGTATCATGATGTGATCTATTATGTGATATTGATATCATGTATGTTTCTAAATGACTCATCTTAATTATGGCATTGACACACTTAGATAGATAGATAGATAGATAGATAGGAGATAATAGATAGAAGATAGATAATTAGATACAGTACTATCAAAATGACTCTGTTCTGATTGGGGAGCGTGCCAGTAATTAAGCTGTAGGGCTGAGGATGAATTCTCCATCTTCACTGACACTTGAGACTCATTCACTGACTGCTGACAAGTTGACCAGAAAGCAGAGGGAAAATGTTGTTTCTTGAGTTGTGTCCTGTATAATCTGGATTTTCCCTGTGTAAAGAAGGATTGATATAATGGGAATGTCTGAGGCTCTGTAGTGAGCCCCATCATTTATTAGTGAAGGTTCCTGTAAGTTAATCCTTCCCTTTTCTGTATAGGGTTGTAACCTCTCATCAGTACTGAGCAGGTCACTGGTTGGTTGGGTGAGATGCCTTAGATGCTGCTCAAGGAGTACTGGTCCTCACTGAACAGACACAGTGCGTCAACGAGTGTCTGGTTTGACCGACTTGAGCTTGATCTGGGGCTGGACAACCCTTTTAATATGGCCTTTTACCTGCACTTAGGGCCTCATTTATCAAAACTGTCTAACAGGACAACTGTCTTAGTTGCCTATAGCAACTAATCAGCTCTCACCTTTCATTTCGTAAAGTGTTCTGAAAAAATGTAAGGTGAGCTCTGATTGGTTCCTAGCAGTTTTGATAACTGAGGCCCTTAGTATCTCATAATATGCTAGTAACTAGATAGTATGGTTTATAGTTCATTCCTATGAAGCACCATTAACGTGATTTTATGTGTTCAGCTCCTGTATAGCAGTATACTGGAGATGAGCCCATAATGTGGTCATCCCAAGGTAACAGCAGCATTCAGCCTCCAACACTGATCTTGACAGAGGAGGTTTCTACATAGTTGGGACACTTCTAGGAAAAAAGTGAACTGTTTTGCCCTGGGGATAGAAGTCATCATTGTATGAGGGCTGTGCACAACATGACTCATTTTTCTCTAGTTGACATCATCTGTTGCTACTATTAACGTCTTACTGACTGGATTAGTATAGACAGGATTTATTAATGCTCTCCAATATTTAGACAGTGTGGAGGAGAATCAGTAGTCATCAGAACTTAAGACCCCCATTCACATTAGCGTATTGTAGGCCAAACTCACTGAGAACGGTGGGATTGGCCGACATTTATGGATAGCTCCCAACCAGTGGCGGATTGGGTATAGACCTTACAGGGAAATTTCCCGGTGGCCCGATGCCCAGGGGGCCGCCTGAGTCCTCTTCACGGCCAGCCAGTGGAAGTTTTTGGGGATGTATTTTGTACTGCTGGCAGTATTTTGTGATGGACTGTGGTATTTGGCTCTGTTGGGGTGGTATAATGTGCCACAATATGGTATTGCTGGCCCTGCCTTCCATCAGTTTGAATCTGACTACAAAACAGGGCCACTGTTAATATTTTTTCCAGCGCCACTTTAAAGGGGTTCTCCGGGAATTAAGAAAATGAAAATACTTACATATTACTTTAGTATAAATATATTCCCAAATACCTTTCACTAGTTATAATGGCTCATTTTGTCTAGGAAGCAATGATTAAGAGAAATAAAATGGCCGCTGTCCTATTAGTACACACAGAACCTGTCCTAATCACACAGGAGAACAAGTTACTTCACAACACTGAGCTAAAGAGCTGCCTCATTCTCCTCTCTGCTCGTCAGGGATTATGATCCTGAATACAGCTGATAAAAATCTCTAGGAATTTAGTTCATCAGGAGACATGAAGTACAGAGAGGACGGACAGGACAGACTGTGGTAATGGAGACTGTATACAAGTGCTGCTGCTCATTATCCACATCTGCTCATGAACTCCATTCCTACAGAGATTCAGCTGAAGATCATATTAAACTGTATTCAGGATCATAATGCCTGACAAGTAAGAGAGGAAGATGTTACAGCTCTTTAACTTGTCCTCCTGTGATTAGGACAGGTTCTGTGTGTACTAGTAGCATGGCGACTATTTTATTTTTCCTAATGATTGCTCCCCGGACAAAATGAGCCATTATATCTAATGAAAGGTATTTGGGAATATATTTATAATAAAGTAATATTTAAGTATTTTCATTTTCTTAATTCCCGGAGAACCCCTTTAAGTTCCCAGTCCGCCCCTGCTCCCAAATCTCCATCAACAGATGATGCCGGAGGAAAGAGTTCTCTGGAGAGATAAGCCACCACCAAAGCTGTCTAGTTTTATCTTTCTCCACTCTCCCCTACAAAACACCAACACGTTCAGCCCAGCCAACTATGTATATGTATAGGGAGCTGGCCCGGAGAGGACTTGGTAGAAATAGCTGTTGGCCAAATGATTGTTTGGGGGACAGCTGTTGAATATGTATGCCCAGCTTTAGATACACCAGATTTATCACAGTGGAGGGAGGTTTATCGAGATTGGCGTTTCCTGTACCAGTCTTGATCTCCTGTGTGCTGCAGGGAAATGCGCCTCATTTATTAAGCGACAAGTGCCTTTTAATAAATTACCGTAGGCTCCTCTGTAGCTCTCCGTACCCCAGGAAGTCAAAAGCTATGTTAACTTTAACAGCAGTTTCTGGTATAAATTACATTAAATCTGGCTGGCTACAGAAGGCCACACCCCCTCCTGATAAGCCCCCCCCTTTATCACTACTAAAATTGTCAAGAAGCTGAAACAGTGGCACATTGTGGGCAAATATGGCGTGCACCATAGTAAAATAATAAGTCTACCCCATTATGTGATAGATTTGGTTGATCTTGATATAAGACGTCGGAGAGATTTATTAAGCTGAATGTGCCAATTCTGACTTTTATATGCCTACATTTATTATGTGTTTTGGACATTTTTAGAACCTCGCTCGACAAGAGTGCATGGCTTAGCGGGAAAGGGGTACAGCTACATAGCAATTTTGTTTGTGACATGCGTCACCCTACCAAGTATCGCAGTGTAGCAGGGCAGGCAGAGAAATTAATAGGGTTGTGACAAGACTTGCATGTGTGCTGTGACTGCAACCCCAGAATGGCGAAGAAATCCCGCAGTTTTGGATTTTTTGAGATTCTGGGGTCATGATAAACATGCAAGTAGCGCTGCGACCCCATACATTTCTATGGCTGCCTTGCTACACTGCAATACTTCGGCAGGCAAAATCAACGTGTAGTCGTACCCTTCAGATATATCAACTAGTGCCATAACCACGTCAAACTTTGGTGCAAAATAAGCCAACCACTTGGTGGTGTTAAGTTAGAAAAACACCAACAACATCTGCGAGAACAAAAGATAATCGCAGGTACGGACAAGAAAACGCAAAATAGCCACCTACATATAAACAACTGTCCACACTCAATTTACAAAAGTAGATAAACTTTATTGTTAAGAACCAAATAAATAGACAACAACTGAATAATAAATCGGTGGTGACATGGAATAGCCAAGAGGGTAAAAAAGAGAGCCAAAACACCGTCGTGCGACCCGAGCCCCACCAGCTAGCAATATAAATAAAGGCAATCGAAAATTAGTGCATAGATGGTTGAGTACCACAGCAGCTAGAATAGAGGACCCACCAGATCAAGTTATGTTTAAAGCAATATCAGAGGTACAAAAAGAACCACACCAGCCAGAAAGGATTACCAGTAAAATAGAGAAGCAGCTTATAGTGGGGGAGTCAGCACCGCACGACGGCGTCTCGATCCCGACGCCGTTTCGCCACGCTGGGCTTCTTCCGGGGAATCTGGTGTTAAGTTAGACAAAAGTGGCTGAAGATGCCACAGATTTATCGCCCAGTATGAGCCAAGTTTAAACTGTCTATAGTCTAAAGCCTGTATTAAACTGCATGATTTTTCAGCAGATAATCGTAAGTGAGCATTTGCTCATCGTCCAATGCAAATCTTTTGACGTTAGAAAATGATCGTCTTCAGGCGGTAGACCGTGGTATATAACAACGATCTGTCGCCGGTAAACCACTATACAGCATGGGGAAAAGCGATGGCATAGCAATAGCTTCTCCCCAATGCTTCGGAGGACATTGGTGCATGTAATAGCAGTGGTTTCCTCCGTTGGCGAGCAGATGATTGCTGGAGGGGAACACTTCTCGCCGGACAATAGTCTGCCATATCGGGCTGTGTAATACTGCATTTAGAGGGTAGTGTGTTATGAAGGTAATAGTTGAAGTCACTTTCATATAGGAAAAAGAATAAGCAGCAGGTGGCGCTATACAGATACATTTTATTGAATAACTCAGTGGCTATGCTACATTTTTAATTACATGAAATTGCAAAAGTATTCACATCCAGGAGCTGGTTTGAAAACTGTAGAATATTTTTCATGGGAAAAAAACCTTTAAGCATTATTTTGCTTTACAAAACTGGTGCACTCAATTAAATCTGGCATATTTAATGAATCCACCTAGCCATGGTCCCTTTTGCAGACTCTCTACAATAGACTCTATTGAGGCACAAAAAGCATCTAAAACTATTAATAAATGTGGCATACATGAAATTCTGGCTCATTTTGAGTAGTAAATTCGTCCCATAACACCAGTTTGAAACTGATGGTGCCAGGAGCAGATTGGCCATAGGCCTTACAGGGAAATTTCCCGGTGAGCCGTCCTCACGACCAGCCAGTGGAAGTTTTTGGGGATGTATTTTGTGATGGACTGTGGTATTTGGCTCTGTTGGGGTGGTATAATTTGCCAACATATGGTATTGCTGGTTCTGCCTTCTATCAATTTGGACCCAACTACAAAATGGGGCCACTTTTAGTATTTTTTCCAGGGCTACTTTAAAGGGATTCTGTCACCTCGTTTAAGCCTATAGAGCTGAGGACATGGGCTGCTAGATGGCCACTAGCCCGTCCACAATATACTTTTCCTATTGCTGTGTGTGTCTTTGTTTAGTCAGAAAAACGATTTTATTCATATGCTAATTCAGGTTATAAGGAGCCCAAGGGGCGGTTACCAATCTTCCTGGATCCCAGCCGTGCCCACTGTGAAGAAGCCCAGCACCGCCCCGCATCCTCTCATCTCCTCCTTGCTCCCCCGACTTCACGCTTTCAGAGCGCCGCCATCTCGCGCATGCGCAGTTCGTTCCCTGATGCTGATGCCAGCACAGGGAAAGAACAGTTTACCATCACTGACAAGCGGCGTACTCGCGCATGCGCGAGATTACGGCGCTCTGAATGCGTGAAGTCGGGGGATCAAGGAGGAGATGAGAGGATGCGGGGCGGTGCTGGGCTCCTTCACAGTGGACGCAGCTGGGATCCAGGAATATTGGTAACCGCCCCTTGGGCTCCTTATAACCAGAATTAGCATATGAATAAAATCGTTTTTCTGACTAAACAAAGACACACACAACAATAGGAAAAGTATATTGTGGACGGGCTAGTGGCCATCTAGCAGCCCATGTCCTCAGCTCTATAGGCTTAAACGAGGTGACAGAATCCCTTTAAAGGGGTTCTCCATGAACTAAGAAAATGAAAATACTTAAATATTACTTTATTATAAATATATTCCTAAATACGTTTCATTAGTTATAATGGCTCGTTTTGTCTGGGGAGCAATGATTAGGAGAAATAAAATGGCTGCTGTCCTAATCACACAGCAGGACAAATTACTTCAGAGCAGTGAGGAAAAGACCTGCCTCATTCTCCTCTCTGCTCTGTGTGAATAGAAATGATGAGGAGATGAAGTACAGAGAGGAGGTGGGGATAATGAGCAGCAGCACTTTTATGCAGTCTCCATTACCACAGTCTGTCCTGTCCATCCTCTCTGTACTTCTGTCTCCTTATGAACTTCATTCCCACAGAGATTCAGTTGAAGATCTTACCATCTGTATTCAGGATCATAATCCCTGACAAGTAGGCGAGGAGGATGAGGCAGCTCTTTAGCTCAGTGTAGTGAAGTAACTTGTCCTCATGTGTGATTAGGACAGGTTCTGTGTGTACTAATAGGACAGCGGCCATTTTGTTTTCCTTGAAAATTGCTCCCCCAACAAAATGAACCATTATAAATAATGAAAGGTATTTGAGAATATATTTATTATAAAGTAATATTTAAGTATTTTCATTTTCTTAATTCCCGGAGAACTACTTTAAGTTCCCAGTCCGCCCTTGGATGGAGCAAAAGGTGGCAAATTTGATGCAAGGTGCGCACCTCTTAATAAATTTGGTGCATCTTGAACTAAAACTTGCGCTAACATTTGCACAATTTTGTCTCTTTACTAATGATAAGAACACTTTCTGGTGACACCCCCTCCCAGTTATCTCTGCCCACTTTTTTTGCCACTTTTCAGAACTGTCGAGAAAAGTCACAAATTATCATAGCATGATTTTCTGTGCTAAAATGAATAAATTCCCTCCATACCCAAAAATTTTCTGCCAACTTTTTATGATTTTTTATTTTGCTATCACTAAAATAAGGAACATCAGCCATCGCATGCCCACATTGGTTGTTAGCGGCAGCAGTGATGGTAACCAGATATAGCGACTTGTTACTTGCCCCCTGGACACATTGGCATCATGCTTAGCTAAACAACCTAAAAAGTTACTCATGGTGAAGTCTGAATGACTGATATTGTATAGGTCCATCCCATGCTACCACAACATCTCTGACCTGTTGAGGCATGGACTCCACATGACAGGTCTCCGCACTGTGTATTGAGGCCCCTCTGCAGGTGGAGGCAGTCAGTCCTGCTCATATTCTAGGACAGGTTGCTGGCAGCCATTTGAAATAATTCCTGGAGAACCTCTTTAACTATGCCTCAGCTCAGTTTGCATGGTGTTATGCCCCTGAGCGACTGCAGACTAAAGAGGAGGCTATTTACCTTTTACAATAGTGCGTCCATCAGCCATGTTCTCTATTACAGGGTTTGTATTAATCGTTACAATACTATGTCCATCAGCATTGTTATTGTGGTTACTAATAGGAATATTTTCCCCTTCTGCAGGTATACAGTAATGTGAAATGGATACAGGTGGTTACTTCTATGCTAAGGTAAAAATGAAACATAAATCTATACTAGTACTATTTTCCTGGGTTAGTGCCATCGATCAGATTACCAGTCATTCTCTTCTAGGATGTACTTTCAATACTAATAATACAATTTTTTATTAAAAAAAGGTGGCAAATTGTCTTGTTTTTTACTTTTACAATAATACATTTTTTTATAAAAAAAAAGGTGGCAAATTGTCTTGTTTTTTACTTGTCCTTTGATGGCTTAGATAATTCACTGTACCACTTATGTTGTGCAGTGTATTACGTCAGGCTGGCAGTACGCCACTGATTATCATATCCTCCTGCAGAGCCTAATAGGCTTCCAAATTTGCCAGACCCAGGGGCGATTGTTAGTCCTCCAGCTGCTGTTGCACGCCACAAGTTCTTTGAGGGGTAGGGGGAGATAGAGTAATTGAGGAACCCCCTCCTCTGTATAACCGCTTAGATGCTGCTATTGACTGTGGCATCTAAGGGATTAAGCAGCCTGGCTTCCACTGCCGATAGCACAAACACAACAACTGTGCCTACTCCATCCCCGTGATGTAACTTCACATTGAAGTGCTGAAAGTTAGCCCTCACCTCAATGTACAGTTATGTCATGGTGCAGGAGGGGGTTAATGGGGTGTTCCGAATTCCGCCAAAATAAAGTTATTATGTCTATAAAAAATATACTTTCTGTACTAATTCCTGATGGTTTTCAATATCTCTGCTAGCTGTCCTTCTATAGGTAGTTTCATTGTTTGCTTCCAGGGTATAAAACTATGTCCTGGCCATGTGGCGGACAAATAGGCGGATGGTCTGTTAGTAGACACAGCTCTGATACACATACTGTAACTGTAGTCTTCCATTGGGAGCAAACAAAGGGGTTGTCCCATTTGGACATTTTCTGGCATGTCTGAAGGATATGCCATAAAAAAGTGATTGGTTTGGGTCCCACCTCTGGGACCTGCTCCTGATCTTAAGAGGGTCATCCCATGATAATTGAAAAAAACAGCAGGTGGCGCTACACAGAGCAGTAAATAGCTCAGTGGCTGTGCTAAATGTTTAATGACATGCAATTAAAAAAGTATTCAAATCCAGGTGCTGGTTTAAAAAATTTAGAATATTTTTTTGTGGGACAACCCCTCTATATAGAGCCCTATCTCACACTGACAAGAATGGAAAGGCTATTTTCAGAAGTCAAAGTGCATGGTCGACCTCTTCATTCACGGTGGGGCAAGATTGGGAGCCATACTAGAAATAGGTGTAGGTCCCAGAGGTCTGACCTCCACCAGTCGCACATGTATGGCATATTCTGTGGATACCCCATAAATGTATAAAACCCTTTAAGGATTCTACTGGTGAAAGATCTTTAAATCTATTAATTGATGGAGAACGTATTGAAAGTTTGAACGTTTTCATTCCACTACTATTTTTCTGTGTTTCTGTGTCAGTTACTTGCCGATACTTATCAGGATCACATTCTGAATAAGAAGGGGCTGGGTGGATCATTGATCATGTCACATAAATCACAGTGCTCATCTCAGCATATGTCAGTGCTAGTAGCATGGATACCTCTAAATACTTTAAATGCCATCATAGCACGCGTACACTATCTAATCTGACACTGCTTTCTGCAGGTGTGTCTCCAGGCATAGTCAATGGCAAGAAATTCTCACAGTATTTGAATACTTCATAAAGGTTCCAATCCAGGAGCCCGAATGTTGCATGAGTGCATAAAGACTTATTCTGCATTATCTATCTATCTATCTATCTATCTATCTATCTATCTATCTATCTATCTATCTCTGTCTCCGATCTATCTGTATATTCTGATGAAGAGAAGTGATGGGATAGCTGCAGACAGAAATGACTAAACCACTGTCAAACCAGTTTTTTAAAGGGGTTCTCTAATAATGACTTTAAATGACTGCCAGCAACCTGTCCTAGAATGTGAGTCTAAGGCTTATGCACACAAACATGTGCCCCCTGCCCATGCTGGCGACCGCAAATAGTGAACCTTTCTGCCTGTGCACTGGCCGTGTGCCTGACGAATGCGCATGCAGATCCATTTTGCGATCCAAAAGATTCAGTCTGCACTGCAAAAAGAACATGTTCTATTTTTTTGCAGTGCGGAGACAGACCGAAATCTCACAGAAGCGCTCCGTAGTGCTTCTGTGTGCTTCCACTCCGTGCCTCAGCTCCTCACCGCTCTATTTCTTGCAGATTATGGTCCCATTCAAGCAAATGGGTTTGCATCCATGATACAGAGCACACATGGCCAGTTCCTGTATAGTGCGGACCTGCTGTTTGCGGGCAGCAATATGGGCACTAGCTGCACACGTTCATGTGCATGAACCCTTCCGGAGAGTTGGTGTGGACGCATTTTGCCAACTAACCAGTTTGGCTTTGGGCTAGACCTAAGGGTTGTTGTCTTGGTGGTTCCCTGGTATTCACCCTTTAACTCCTGTACAGGGATCTGGACTTTGCTGCAGAGAACCAACCAGTGGGCTACCTCCTGGAGTAGTCCTGGTGTAGTTGGCTGCTGACCCACAGGAGTCAGGGAAACCAGTGTGAAGCACCAAGGAATCAGGCAAAAACCATAATCTGAACACAGTCCAAAGTCAGGGCAGGCTGAGTACTTGCATATTCCAAGGTCAGGGCAGGCTGAGTACAAGCGTAATCCAGGTCACAGTTCCAAGGTCGGGGCAAGGAGCACAATCATTAGACAGAAAAGGTACAGTGCACAGGTATTCAGAGAAGAGATCACCTTTACTGGTTACTAGCAACTAGAAAATCTCAGATGAGGAGGTGGCTCCACAGCCCAGCTAAATAGGGAGGCTGATCTGCAACTTAACCAGCACCTGAAAAGAGCAGGAGGAAGGGATTAACTCTTGCAGTGCTGAAGGAAATTTCACAGAACACCAGTCCAAATAGAGCGACTAGAGAGTAGAGCGACTTACGCTCCTGCCCGAAACAGCAAGACAGCAGTGGGAATGAACTGGTTGAGCTGCCAAGGGGGGTGAGGTGGCAGCCTCACAACAGACTACTTTGCTCTACGATAGATGGTAATGATGTGAACCTGCCTATAGTATGTCATCATGGCTTAGCAGCCTGACAGGAACGATCACAAATGTGTAATATATGCAAGTACCAGAGCGCAGTGTGTAGTGAGGCATCATCCCCTCCCCTCCTAGACAGCTCTGCAAGTGGAGGCAATCAGTCCTGCTCACATTCTAGGACAGGTTGATTGCACTAATTTTAGATCATTCTCAGAGAACCCCTTTAAGGGTGCCTTCACACGCGGCAGATTTTGTCTCTGCAGCTGAAAATCAGTTCATTCATTCATTCATGTTTTAATGGATTTCTGCAAGCCTCACTCAGGTGAATGAAGCTGATTTTCAGTCGCAGAAATTTTCTGCAACAAAATCTGCCATGTGTAAAGTCAGCCTAAGTGTAGTAGTGATATAGCACCACTTGTATCTTCTCGGCTATGTCTGGTACGGCAGTTCAGCGCCATTCAATTGAAAGGAGTTGGCTGAAGTATCAGACCCAATCTGACACTTTCAGCGCTCATTTGATTCTCACAGTGTGTCAGAGTGTGCAGGAAAACCCCACAGGATGGATCATGGTCCATAATTGTTAATTTAAAGGGGTTCTCGGGAATTAACCCTTACACTCCCAGTGCCGTACATGTACGGCGCTGGGGCGATGCGGGCACATGGCGCCCGCTCGCAAGTGCGGCGGGCGTCATGGCAGGCAAGTCTCTGCTGTTTCTAACAGCAGAGACTTGCCGCTACTTACCGCCATCGGCGGCGTCTTCCTGGGCTTTTAGATGCCGTGATCACGTGTGTCTGAACCCGGAAGCATTTGCTTCCGGGTGGTGTACAGACACCCCGTGTGGCCAATCGGGGTGTCTGTACAACATATGAAAACTGTAATCCTCGGTGGTGAGGATTACAGTTTTCAAAGTGCAATTCTTATTCTGGCCACTAGATGGCAGGCCAGGATAAGAAATGAGCAATTCTTGGATTTCTGAGTCTAGAAAATCCCTGATTGCTCATAAAGAAAAAAAAAGCCACAATATATAAGCCCATATTTGAGCTTTCAAATAGTAAAAAAAAAATTAAAAAAAAATGTTAAAAAATATATAAAAAATAAAAAAGATATAAAAGTTCAAATCACCCCCCTTTCCGTATAATTAAAAAAATAAATACCTAAATAACAATAAATATAGACATCATGGGTATCACTGTGACCGAAAACGCCCGTACTTTTAAAATATAAAAAAAAATTCCAATACGGCGAATTGTGTGGCGGAAAAAAGCATCCAAATGGCGATTTGCCGTTTTTTGTCGCTTTTTTTTTTCTAAAAAAAATTAAACAAAAAGCGATCAAAAAGTCATACACACCCCAGAATGGTATCAATAAAAACTTCAGATCGTTCCGCAAAAAATGAGCCCCCATACAGCTCTGTACACATAAATACCAAAAAGTTATAGGGGTTAAGATGTGACAAGGGAAAAAAAAAAGGGCAACTTTCTAATTATTTTATCACTATGAAAACGCAGGAAAAACTATACATATTAGGTATTGCCGGATTCGTACTGACCAGTAGAATGAAAGTAATGGATCAGTTTTAATGCACATCGAACGCTGTAAATAAGAAACCCGTAGAACTGTAGCGGAATAGCGTTTTCTTTGCAATTTCACCCGGTTTGGAATTTTTTTTCCGCTTCCCACTACACTATATGCAATATTAAATGGTGGCGTTGGAAAGTACAACTTGTCCCGCAAAAAACAAGCCCTCATACAGCTATGTGAACAGAAAAATAAAAGAGTTATGGCTGTTTGAAGGCAGGGAGCGCAAAACAAAAATGCATGACCGAAAAAACCTCCGGGAGTGAAAGGGTTAAAGGGATTCTGTCACCACCATTTTACAAATTAAGTTATTTATACCATCGGATTCATCTAGTCATATGGAGTTCTAAATGGTAATTGTTATAGGGCATAGATGCAGTTTTGAGGTAAAAAAAAACGATTTTTTGCAGCTGTCAGTCACTTACTATAAGGAGCCCAAGGGGAGTTGACAAGCGTTGCAGGAGCCCGGGCTCGGCGATTCCTTGGAGCCCAGGACCGCCCACCTATTTAATATTCACTTCACTGAGTGAGTCAGTGAAGCTCCGGCGCGGCTGAAATCCCGCGCAGGCGCAGTACATCAAGAGGCCTGCGCCCGTGCGGTCTGCGGGCAGCGGCCTCACCTGATGTACTGCGCCTGCGTTCACACAAAACGTGTCCTAATCACACAGCAGAACAAGTTACTTCCTAAGGCTTCTTTCACACAAACGTTGTTTTTGCGGGGTCCGCAAAAAATGCAGACAGCATCCGTATGTCCGTTCCGTAGCCCGCAAAAAAAATAGAGCATGTCCTATTCTTGTCCATATTACGGACAAGAATAGTACTGTTCTATTAGGGGTCAGCTGTTCCGTTCCGCAAAATACGGAAAACACAAAGATGTCATCCGTTTTTTTTGCGGATCCGCAATTTGCGGACCGCAAAACAAAACGTTCGTGTGAAAGAAGCCTAAAAATGAGCTAAGATCTTTAGCTGAATCTCTGAAGCAATTGACTTCATGAGCAGATGTGGCAGTTGAGCAGCAGCACTCGTATGCAGTCTCCATTACCACTGTCTGTCCTGTCTGTACTTCATGTCTCCTCATGAACTCTATTCCCACAAAGATTCAGCTAAATATCATATTAAACTGTATTCAGAATCACAATCCCTGACAAGTAGGAGAGGAGGACGGGGCAGCTCTTTACCTCAGTGTTGTGAAGTAATTTGTCCTCCTGTGTGTTCCAAATAGGAAAGCGGACATTTTATTTCTCCTAATGTTTGCTCCCTAGACAAATTGTGCCATTATAACTAATGAAAGGTATTTGGCAATATATTTATAATAAAGTAATATTTATGTATTTTCATTTTCTTAATTCCCGGAGAACCCCTTTAAGGGGAAACACAAGTATTAACTATAACATACATCACCCCTAAGGCACTACATGTATGTTTAGGGTATGTTCACACGGCTTAAATGTCACAAACTTCTGGCGCTTGTTCTGTGTGAAATCCGAGTCCCGTGGTATGTAACGGGGATCTGCATTGCCTTTTTCCACATGAATTTCTAATTCGCAGCAAGAAGTGACCTGTCACCGTGTGGACCCACAGGAGTAGTTCAAGAGCAAATCTGCAGCAGAAATCCGAGGGTCAGCCTTGAATTCCTGATCCAAAGTGTGAACATGCCTTTACTCTAATGGTTGACATTGCCTCCTTTACGTAGTGACCACTAGGCATACCTCCCAAGTGTCCCTCTTTTGGAGGGACAGTCCCTCTTTTTGACCCAAGTCCCCCTGTCCCTCTTTACTCCTTAAATGTCCCTCTTTTTGACCTGGAGAATTAATGCATAAATGTGCATTAATAAATTTACTAAATTGCTCCTTACTAAGCTATCTGTTTGGTTTTTACCTGTATATTATACCAGAACTTCATTATTTGGTGCAATTTGGACCTTAAAATATCTATAATCTGATGATTTATGTGTTAATATTTATATGGACATTGAAGCGCAAGAAAAAAAAGGCCGCAGGGGCTCCAGTAATTATGATTTGGGCGGAGTTAGAGGCGTGGCCTAGTATAAAAAACTGCCGTGATGCGCGCCGCACACATTGTCCCTCTTTGCAATTTTCAAAAGTTGGGAGGTATGCACTAGGGATTGCCGAGTGGTCCCAGACTTGTTTCTAACATATGGTTCCAATGCAGCTCCCATAGATCAGGGGCATTTTAAGACTTTCATTATTTGTAGGCTAGTCTGATACTGTATGTGGATATGGTGAAAGCTGTTTTCATATCTGTGTCCGTTAGAATCCTGAATTGCAGATTTTGTTGCTTTTGACAGGTAAATTAGCACAGCATAGGTAAATAGGATGCCTTGGGGTCCGTAGTGTGACAGATCTGACACAGTGTTGTGGCTTCTGATGTTAAGAGAAGCCACAACAAAGTGAACACAATGTGAACAGAGCCTAAGGAGAAATACAGTGCAGATGTTCACTTGGGGACCAAACATTTCCTGATTGGTATTGCACTCCATTTGTAATGATGGCTTACTTTATGTTTTCTCGCTAGTATCGTCGGTTCTGGCTCAATCATTGGCTACGCTGTATTTCAGAGTGCTGTTAAATTACCAGAGGTAAGCTTCTTGTACACATAACTGAAATATGCACGTTATAGCACTTAAAGGCTATGTACACCTTTGGGGACTTTTTTTTAAAATAATTATTGCATTGTACTTATTTTGACATAAAAATCATTTTTTCAATTGGTCATTATTAAAAATATGGAATCCTTTTTTCTGTACAAGGCTGACATGCTCTACTAGCTGGCTGTAGATGTCCTGTCTTTTCCGTCATCTGAGGAGCAGATGGACTCCTTGGGGGGAATTTATCATTAGGAAAACATTTGAAGTCAGTTTTGCTTCAGTCTGTGTTGGAGTACTTTCTGCCACATTTATCAAACGTCACAGGTTGTTTGATAAATGTGGCTTGTCCTTAAACCTAACACTTCTGTCTAGAGAAGCTACTCCACTTTTCCTACTCCACCCTCCTCCTGGAGTGAGATTGCGACTATTTTGCGACTTTTTTTAAAAAGTCGCAATGATAAATCTGGAGTGAAACTCATTAACATGGCTAGCTACACCCACTTTTCCACTCATATTACAAACTGGAGTGAGTGGTGTACACATGCAAAAAGTCGCAAAAAAATGCGCAAAAAAGTCGCAAAAGCCCTATCGTGCGACTTTTTGAAGACAGAATTCTGGAGTGAAGGTGTGATAAATCAGGGCCCTTATCTCTGCTCTCTGACATTATAAACACTCATCAAAGCTCAATCTTTCTCTTACTGATGGCTTAAATAAGTGTTTATGGCCTCTTACTAGTTGAGGGATAATGTTTATTAGATGACTGGCACAAAGTTAAAGTACCAGTTAACCCTTTGTGACAGAATGGCGCAATATTTTTTAAAAAAAGGCCCATTGAAAATATGATTTTTAGCCAAAAATTAGTAAAATGCAATCACAGACAAAAGTGCTTTCAAAGGTGTACATAGCCGTTAAAGGGATATGTCCATCTTACAATGTTATGCATATAACTGTATATTCCCTAACTACATGCAAATGCTACCTGCTTGCTCAGAGGCAAATAGCAGCAAGATTCTCAAGATGATTGATTATAGCGGTCCCTGAATGATTTTGAGAAGGCACATCCCTGGGGAAAGAGGATACTTTGTGGCCTAACTTTGTACCCATAAGTCATCTGATAATAATAGACGCCTAGGCTGGTTGAGATGTTGTTGGCTGCCTCTCTGTATGTAGTACAGTTGTGCCATGCTGGGGGAAAGAAATACATTAAAAGGGTCCCTTCACTCTTTGGGGGGTAGCAATAATTTCCCTTTAAAAATGAAAACCACTTATTGCATATGACCTTTAATAAAAATGAAATGAAAGCATCAGCACGGAAACAGAGTAGCTTTCTCTGCTATGCTGTTTAGTGGAGGCCATTTCTGTAAAGCCTTATTCACACGTCAGTGTTTGGTGAGTTATTTCCATCAGTGATTTTGAGCCAAAATCAGGTGCAGCTCTAAACCCAGAACATGTGCAGATCTTTCCCTTATATTTTATGTCTGTGGAGGCTCCAGTCCTGATTTTGGCTCACAATCCCTGATGGAAATTACTGACCAAACACTGACATGTAAATAAGGCTTAACTCTGCGTTCCCTGGCTGGCATTTACTGCTTTTATTTCTACACCGGCCATAAAAGTCTGGGACAAATGGGACAACTTATTTAAGGCCCCGATACACATTAGTGTATTGTTGGCTGAACCTGCCAAGTACAGTGGGTTCAGTCGACAATCTCATGTGTAAGTGGAGCTACCAACTCTATCCTAAAAAGCAAATCTTTTCGTTCAGTCCGTTTGTCCCCCCTCTGTCCCCATTGACAATGTGATTGGCTGAACTGACTGTGTGTACAGGATAAGTTAGGAGAGAGTCAAGAAAGGTAGCTGAGAGACAATTATTGAATGTGCATGGCAGCTCTAGAAAGTCTCTTAAGCCCATCACACAGGATTAGCAGACAAATCGATGCAGTTCTGCGATAATATTTTAATGAAAACTCAGGTTTGAGAACAGTAAATATGTTGCATATTCATGAACTGTCCCACATTTTTTTTCTATGTTTGGACAAAAATGTGATTTTTCATACTCAGGTTCGGCCGCTTTTTTATCTCAGTGTCTCCGACTTACTTGTGGCATTTTGCTGGCTCCTTGGGGCTGTCCTGTACAAGCCACATACCCACAGTTTGCAATGCTTCAACCTCCAGGCGGTGGGACAGGTAAGCACATAGATTTATGACTGCAGTTCACTGAGCATTTCATATTTTCTGCCATTGGACATACATTTCCACTTGTCGCAGTCGTCTCTGTATTGCAATACTTTAAAGCTGTTTCAAGGTAAAAACGTTTATGGACTACAGAGAAAATCCATACCCTGTATTTTTTATATATTGTTTTTATAAAACGCTATTGTTTTAGTACTATAATGTGTCATATAAAGAGACAGGAAGCACATTTACCTAAATTACAAACCCAATAGTGCTAGTCAGATAAAGGTATGGAGAGCTTTGCTGATTTCCTGTGTCCCATGGGTTACGCTATGTCTTGATATTTCAGGTCAAACACATCAGTTTCTATCCGCTTTCCTGACGAGTGTGTGAAGCATCTTTTCTTTTCTTTTGGTAGCACGACTGATTGATTTTAACTATTGAATGACAGCTGCAGGCTTTCAACTAAATACATTAATTTGGACCGCAGCTGTAGTTCAATATTTAAACTCGATCAGTCGTGCTACAGAAAGTTGCAGTATAGCCCAGGCTCCTTGCAGACGGGTGATGACAAACTCATCAGTGCTTTACATGGTGAACATGAATGAGTTTTTACAGTGCCTTGCGAAAGTATTCGGCCCCCTGGAACTTTTCAGCCTTTTGCCACATTTCAGGCTTCAAACAAAAAGATATAAGATTTTAAATTTTTGGTGAAGTCACAATTGTGAAGTGGAACGAAATTTATTGGATCATTTAAACTTTTTTTGTAATAATAAAACTGAAAAGTGGGGCGTGCAAAATTATTCGGCCCCCTTGCATTAATACTTTGTTGCTCCACCTTTTGCTGCGATTACAGCTACAAGTCGCTTGGGGTATGTCTCTATCAGTTTCGCACATCTAGAGACTGAAATTCTTGCCCATTCTTCCTTGCAAAACGGCTCGAGCTCTTTGAGGTTGGATGGAGAGCGTTTGTGAACAGCAGTTTTCAGCTCTTTCCACATATTCTCAATTGGATTCAGGTCTGGACTTTGACTTGGCCATTCTAAGACCTGGATACGTTTATTTTTGAACCATTCCATTGTAGATTTCTTTATGTTTGGGATCATTGTCTTGTTGGAAGATAAATCTCCGTCCTAGTCTCAGGTCTTTTGCAGACTCCAACAGGTTTTCATCCAGAATGGTCCTGTATTTGGCTCCATCCATCTTCCCATCAATTTTAACCATCTTCCCTGTCCCTGCTGATGAAAAGCAGGCCCAAACCATGATGCTGCCACCACCATGTTTGACAGTGGGGATGGTGTGTTCAGGGTGATGAGCTGTGTTGCTTTTACGCCAAACATATTGTTTTGCATTGTTTCCAAAAAGTTGGATTTTGGTTTCATCTGACCAGAGCACCTTCTTCCACATGTTTGGTGTGTCTCCCAGGTGGCTTGTGGCAAACTGTAAACTAGACATTTTATGGATATCTTTGAGAAATGTCTTTCTTCTTGCCACTCTTCCATAAAGGCCAGATTTGTGAGGTGTTCGACTGATTGTTGTCCTAAGGACAGACTCTCCCACCTCAGCTGTAGATCTCTGCAGTTCATCCAGAGTGATCATGGGCCATTTGGCTGCATCTCTGATCAGTCTTCTCCTTGTTTGAGATGAAAGTTTAGAGGGATGGCCGGGTCTTGGTAGATTTGCAGTGGTCTGATACTCCTTCCATTTCAATATGATCGCTTGCACAGTGCTCCTTGGCTTGGGAAATCTTTTGGTATCCAAATCCGGCTTTAAACTTCTCCACAAAAGTATCACGGACTTGCCTGGTGTGTTCCTTGGTCTTCATGATGCAGAACCCTGAGACTATCACAGAGCAGGTGCATTTATACGGAGACTTGATTACACACAGGTGGATTCTATTTCTCTTCATCAGTCATTTAAGACAACATTGGATCATTCAGAGATCCTCAATGAACTTCTGGAGTGAGTTTTCTGAACTGAAAGTAAATGGGCCGAATAATTTTGCACGCCCCACTTTTCAGTTTTATTATTACAAAAAAAGTTTAAATGATCCAATAAATTTCGTTCCACTTCACAATTGTGACCCACTTGTTGATTCTTCACCAAAAATTTTAAATCTTATATCTTTTTGTTTGAAGCCTGAAATGTGGCAAAAGGTTGAAAAGTTCCAGGGGGCCGAATACTTTCGCAAGGCACTGTACATGGCCTGCACATTGATGGCATCCGTGTGTGGTCCGTTTTTTCCCATAGACCTATGTAGGAAAAATAGACAAAATTACATACCGTGATGTTCCATGTGGAAAAATGCCAACGTGAAGATTGAATGGGTCAGTGTTCAGTGTGGGTGAAGTCCATTCTAAACTCAGACAGCACCCGGACAAGAAAATCATTTGCATTAGAGTGCCTTAGGGCTCATGCAAATTGCAGATCCACAAAACAGGGATATCAGCCATGTGTGTTCCGCATTTTGCGGAATGGTACGTCCTGCCCTCTGTAGAACTGTCCTATCCTTGTCTGCAAAATGGACAAGAATAGGACATGTTCTGTTTTTTTTGCAGGGCTATAGAATGGACATATGGATACAGACTTTTGTGGCCCCATTGAAGTGAAAGAATCCACATCTGATCTGCAAAAAACACGGTCATGTCCATGAGCCCTTAGACCGTGGAGGAACATACCCTGTTGTCAATTGTTTCATATATAGGAGGCATAAAAGAGGAACGATATAACACAGAGTTCTAAGAAAAGATGTTCCAGAATTTTTTTTCCCCCGATTGCAAGTGAATTACCAGGTATTTTTTCCTAGGCTAAGGTTCATCTGTGGTCACCCATGAAACACGGTAAAAAAAGGAGGTATTAGTTACAATTTACTGTGTGACCATCACCTGAAACCTGACCGTGTTGATTTATTTTTGTAAAGGTCCCCATTGTTTTTCCCATACAGCATACAAATCCAGTTGGTCACACTACTCTGTGTGCAAAACCATATACTTAAAGGGATTTTCCAGTAATGGTGTCCTAACTAAGGGCAACATAAATAAGTCACAGATCCCCTTAAAAAAATGCTGGATCGCTTTCTTTAATTCATCCAGCTAAAATCTTAATTGAACAGCTGTAGTGCTTAATGATGAGTTCTGAATATTCATGAGCTCCTGCCTCTCCCCGCCCACCTACAGTTGATTCATATGGAAACAAAACTGTCAATCAGGGGCAGGTGGGCGGGGAGAGCCGGGAGCTCATGAATATGAGGACTCATTGGCATGCGTTAGGGTTTATAAGTGAGGGCAGCAGAAAACTGATTCCCTTTAAAATGAATGGTCTACCTATGTTAGATTGGTGGGACCTGACTCTGGGCACCTTGTCTATACTGTTTTGCAAAGTGCAGCTTGGTACTAAAGCTGAGATATTTAAAATAAAAAGTTTTTGCTTGCGTTATTTTCCTTTCATTGTATTACAGATGTCAGTAAGTTGCTTGACATTTCTATTGTGATAGCTTAATACAGTGTAATACACTTCTCACGGGAAAAGTATACAGAAAAAATCACGTACATAGGCGGCTGGTAGTAGTCAGTAAATATTTATGCCTGTAATGCTGACAGAAGATAATAGAGGCAGCAGTACGTGGCTCAGTCTGAATACATCACTAGTGAGTGGATTAAAGTGTTCCTGTCATTACAAAAAAAACAAAAAGCAATCATTCCTTAGGCAGCTGCTGACGTTTTTGGAGTTTATTTAAAAAAGTGGGCAGTGCAGGGCCAAGCATAGCTGGCACGGCACATTTATTATAACCGATGCCAGGACACTGGTGAAGATTATACCTGAAATCTACAGCAGCTCCTCGCTGGTGAAATTTCAGTTCTGGCGCATTCACACCCACTTATGCAAGTGTGACTAAGACCAATGTACAAAACGCCAGTCTTAATAAATGGCCCCCTTTGTATACTAGCATGTTTGGTGATTTTTGTAATGTAAATATATTACTTTTCCTTATGCCTTATCAGCTCCCCATCTTAGTGTCCTTTTTATAATGCATGTAGAAGCATTTTATATTTTTTTTTTTTTACATTTTTTGCCTTTTTTTTGTACAGGTATTTTTTTCCTGACATTTTTTGAATGTCAATAAAAAATGCTATACCTAGAACATGATAAAAATGCCACAAACTAAAATGCTTAAGGAAGGAGAGGATCTGTCACGATAGAGGTGGCCTTTTCTCTGTGTCCTAGGGTTCCATGCAAATAATTGAAAAAGACATTTTGTAATAAGAATTGTGATCCAGTGCATTTGAACCCCTAGAGTATATTCAGATGATGCAGTTGTGCATGCAGTTTTACTAAAGATTTCCACAGTCTCATGAGCTTCACCCATGCTGAGGAACCAACGCATTATGTGATAAATATACGAATACCACCGAAGTGCATGCTGCATTTTCCTAATAAGGCTACATTCACACAACTGTTGTTTTCCCGGCGTCCGAGCCGCATATTTTGCAGCTCAGATCGGGACCCATTCATTTCCATGGAGCCGCAAAAAATGTGGACAGCACACTGTACCGTGGCCCCGCAATTGTGGACAAGAATAGGCATTTCTATGATAGCCACGGCATGTGCGGTCCACAAATTGTGGTACGCACATGGACCTGTATCCGTGTTTTGCGGATCCGCAATATGCAGATCCGCAAAACACAGCGGTCGTGTGAATGTAGCCTAGAGCTGTAAAACAGACAAAAATAGGACATGTTCTATCATTTGCAGAAGGGCTACATAGATGTCATCCATGTGCTGTCCACAATTTTTTGAGGACCCATAGAAATAAATGTGTCTGTCTGCAATCCACAAAAAAAAGGTGATCGGACCCAGACCAAAAATTTGGTTGTGTATAACAAGTTAAAAATTAAATAAATAGCCATAAGCAGCAGCATAGTAATCAAATGTATCTGAACCAAAAACACATGGCACATTCTTGCAACAGTTCTTCATTTTATTGAGAGTATTAGTTCCATCATTGTGTAATTTTGGATTTGCGTGAGTCATTTTATAAAGTAGATTCAGGACTCTCTTGAAGGTTCTATGATTGTTTCTTTTGCTTTTCATGCTTAAAGTGTTTATACGGTTTCAGCGGTATATTGTGTAATTCTTTTTAAAGGGAACCTGTCATCAACTTTATGCCGACCTCACTGAGGGCAGTATAAAATAGTGACAGAAATGCAGATTTCAGCGGTGTATCACTCATGAGCTAAAAGTTAGTGGTTGCCGAGAATCAGCATCATAATCATTGCAGCCCAGGCCTTGAAAAGAGTCAAATCTACCTGAGAAGAGTCATGGTTATTCCTAATCTCCTGCTCTCCCATCCATCTGCTGATGATTGGCAGTTCTCTCCTAGACAGAAAGGGAGAAAACTAGGTAGAAGCCTGTCAGTCATCAGCAGGAATTCATGAATAACCATGACTCTTCTCATGAAGATTTGACTCTTTTCCAGGCCCAGTCTGCAATGTTTGTGATGTTGCTTCTCGGCAACCACTTATTTTTAACTTATAAATGACAGACCACTGAAATCAACTCACCTGTCTCTACTTTATTCTGCCGTTAGTATGGGTAGCATAAAGGTGATGACAGGTTCCCTTTAAAGGGGTTGTCTGAGATAATGAAAAATGTTAGACAACCTCCACAATGTCATGTTTAAAAACATTATGGGGGTCATTTAAGATCAGAAATACGCCTATATAAGGCATATTTGTGGCGCAGATTGAGGCGCCGTAATCTGCAACCTTTCCCCGTTCACGCCAGGTCTAAAAAAGTGGGTGTGATGTGGGTGGGGAAGGCCCGGGAGATTCAGCTCATTCATCATCTTCTTCGCCTTTCTAAACCATTGCTGCTCCTGTTCCAACACTTCCTGGGGCCTCTGTCACCCTCTACTTTCTGGTCCCGCTTGACACAAAAATTTGAGCACTCAGCCTATCACAGGTAAAAGCAATGATCCACCACTGGCAGTGATTAGGCGAGTGGTCACATCTCTGTGTCACAAAGAGTCAGGAAGCAGAGACCTAGTAATGTAAGTATGTTTTTTGTTTTTTTTTTAGGCTTTTTTAAGCTATTCTGAGTTTTAAAAAAACAAATGGCTGGACAACCCCTTTAAAGTAAATATGAGGTGTGGATTATACGGAAGAGATTGCCATGTTTGCATGAAGCTATTGTTATTCTGCACTACTGTATAACAGGCTGCCTGAAGCTTTTCATACATGAATAGGATGCTCGACTCTCTGAACAGGAAAAGTTGAAAAAAATATAAAACTGGCAGGATGAAGAGCAGGAAATCAAGTACAATGGATTAAAATTCACTGTGCTCAGAACTTAAAAGACTAAACTGCAATTAAATGTAAATGTATTTTAAAATGAAAGCCTGCATTATATGTATAGTAGAAAAAAATTATTTTTTGAGATGGATGGTTGATGCATTTTGTCAAGTTCCTTGTCTCACCTCAGTAAGTGGCTTTTCTTATGTAGAGAAAGGTTAATACAAGGCACTTACTAATGTATTGTGATTGTGCATATTGCTTCCCTTGCTGGCTGGATTTATTTTTCCATCACATTATACGCTTCTTATTTCCATGGTTACGACCACCCTTCAATCCAGCATCAGTGGCCGTGCTTGCACCTATGAGAACCTATGTGTGCTCTTATGGTTCCGGCCACCAGAGAGGCCAGAGCTTTCTTTTATAGTTTGCAAGTACGGCCACCAATGCCGGATTGAAGGGTGGTCTGTAATCATGGAAACGGGCAGTATATAATGTGATGGAAAAATGAATCCAGCCAGCAAAGGAAGCAATATGGACAATTACAATACATTAGTAAGTGCCTTGTATTAACTTTCTCTACATGATAGATGCCACTTACTGAAGTGAGACAACCCCTTTAAGGCTGTATTAGACCTGCAGATGCTTTCAGTCATGGTCTGTGGTAACGGAATCCATAATGCAATTCAGTTTATACCACAACCCGAACAGAAAACGAACTTCAAAATATGAAATTTGTGCATCCCTAGTGATGGGGATAAGTATATGTGCTGGCTATTTTCAGCAGTCCTACAGAGACTGAATAGAGTTGGAACCCACATGCATGACTTGCTGCTCCGTTCATTCAGAGGAATGTGACCCCCGTTCTCACAATTGACGGGAGTCTCCATGGTCTAACCCCTACTGATGACCCCACTGAGGGATACTTATCTCTCCTATCCTGTCATTAGAGGATATGTTTCTATTGTGGGAAACCCCTTTAAGCCTTCTTTCACATATAGTTACAGCATATAGCTTTTTAAAGTATTTCAAAACATTATGGTTTTTAATGTAAAACTTTTAACATGTTTTGGTGATTATTTTGTGTGTAGGATGTGACAGTATTTAGCATTTGTTGTTATAGGTGAATTATTCTAACATTTTTGCTCTATTATGCAGGTTTTCTATCTTTCAACATATTTGTACACAATCAACTACGTGTGGCAGACCTTTAGTCATTTCAGGAGAAGAATAAGCAATGACTTAAATCAGGTCAGTCACTGTATTTATCTTATCTGCTTGTATACACTTATTTTTACAGTTTTTTTTAAATTAGAGGGTCTGGTATCAGGCTACTTTCACACTAGCGTTGCCTTTTTCCAGTATTGAGTTCCGTCATAGGGGCTCAATACCGGAAAAGAAAACGCTTCAGCTTTGCCCCCATTCATTGTCAAAGGGGACAAAACTGAACTGAACGGAGTGCTCCTAAATGCATTCCATTCAGTTCAGTTGCGTCTCCAGACCGGAGAGCAAACCGCAACATGCTGCGGTTTTCTCTCCGTCCTGGGGATCCGGAACAAGACGAATCTGTCATGACCCCCAATGCAAGTCAATAGGGCGGATCCGTTTGATGTGACACCGTTGTAAACGGATCCGTCCTTGATTGACTTTCAATGGAGTTCATGATGGATCCGTCCCAGCGATGTTAAAGATAATACAACCGGATCCGTTCATTACGGATCCACATGGTTGTATTATCAGTAACAGAAGCGTTATTGCTGAACCCTGCCGGATCCAGCAATAACGCCAGTGTGAAAGAAGCCTAATCTGGTCTTGACATCCCCACCCCAATTGTTACAGTTGTGTGTCTTTACTTTGTTTAAAGGGGTTGGCTGATGGTATAAAATATTTAAAATAAGGGACAGAATGGTGTGAAAAAAAAAAAGAACCATTACTCCCCTTACTGATCCCCAGCCTCTGCCGTTTCGATGCTTACTGGGTCCTTACTGATCTCTGCTTCCTGTCTTTCACTCAACATATAATACAAGAAATGGCAGGAGATGTCTGCTTACTCATTTTGCCTTATACAAAAATATTATGCTGCCAGACAACCCCATCATTGACTGTAGATTCAGCCATTGGTAAAACTAAAGCATCAGTGTTTCCCCAAGACTGAACTGTGGGCAGAGAATAAGTAGGATGTTGTATAAACCTTTAACTAAATCTTACTGCCACATAACCATATTTAATATTAAAGATGTTGTCCAGTATTTAAATATTGATGATCTATCATCAGGATAGGTCATCAATATCTGTTCATTAGAGCTGTGATTCTGGCTCCATTCTCAGTGGTAACTCTGTTTCTGGCGGCTGGTCAGCAGGGGTGCCAAGTGTCGGACTTCCACTGATCTGATTTCGATGACCTATTCTGAGAACAGGTCATCAATCAGGTGATTGTGAGCCCAGAAAACCCATTGAACAGTGCTTTTAAGATTTAATAGTTTGTCACAAAAAGGCACATGAAATAAACCTATTTATTTATATCCTATAAAAGTTCATGAATGATAAGTGATCAGCTCCTTCCCTTTGTCAGCAGCATGATCTGCATTGATTGCAGTGTAAAGTGAGCTAAGTGTCCAGGAACGATTTCAGCTGTTAGCACTGGATGGTGACTGTCAACCTGTCTACTAGCAGGTGATTGCTCAGACACCATGACATACATGTATCTGATGAGGAAGGAAGGGGTTAAAGGGCATCTGTCAGCAGATTTGTACCTATGAAACTGGCTGACCTGTTACATGTGAGCTTGGCAGCTGAAAGCATCTGTGTTGGTCCCATGTTCATATGTGTCCACATGGCTGAGAACAATTATGTTTTAATATATGCAAATGAGCCTCCAGGAGCAACGGGGGTGTTGCTGTTACACCTAGAGCATCTGCTTTCTCTGCAACTGCCGTGACAGACAGTGTAAGCATGATAATACTTGACCCTGTCAATCAAAGTGAGGAGCACGTAGGAGTTCCAGAGTCTCTAGGGGTAATGGCAACACCTCCGTTGCTCCTAGAGGATCATTTGCATATATTAAAACATAATCTTTCTCAGTAATGCAAGCACATATGAACATGGGACCAACACAGATGCCTTCAGCTGCCAAGTGTACATGTAACAGGTCAGCCAGTGTTATAGTACAAATCTGCTGACAGATGCCCTTTAAATGAACCTTAGACTGTTTTCTCATTGGCAGTCATTGACATCAGAATCCATTGCATATTTTTGTCCTTTACTTGACAGTGAAAAATATTCGGTCTGCCTTTTAATCTGACACATGTAGGTATTTAGGGGGTCATTTATTAAGACTGGCGTTTTAGACGCCGGTCTAAATAAGCTCCTGCACCGGCCTCTACATAAGTTCTGCATATTTATGGCTGGTCGAGCTTACATTTTCTACACGCCACTTTTTAGACCGGGAATGAGCTGGGAAAAGTCGCAATCTGGACCAGAAATACGCCTAATATAGGCGTATTTCTAATTGTAATTGACCCCTTTGGTCTTCTTAAAGGGGTTCTCTGGGAATTAAGAAAATGAAAATACTTAAATATTACTTTATTATAAATATATTCCCAAATACCTTTCATTAGTTATAATGGCTCATTTTGTTTAGGGAGCAATCATTAGGAGAAATAAAATGGCCGCCGTCCTACTAGTACACACAGAACCTGTCCTGATCACACAGGAGGACAAGTTACTTCACAACACTGAGCTAAAGAGCTGCCTCTTCCTCCTCTCTTCTCTGCTTGTCAGGGATTATGATCCTGAATACAGCCCATAAGATCTTCAGCTGAATCTCTGTAGGAATGGATTTCATGAGGAGACATGAAGTACAGAGAGGAGGGTGGGATGTGAATAATGAGCAGCAGCACTTGTATGCAGTCTCCATTACCACAGCCTGTCCTGTCCATCCTCCATGTACTTCAGGTCTCCTCATGAACTCCATTCCTTCAGAGATTCAGCTGAAGATCTTATCAGCTGTGTTCAGGATCATAATTCCTGACAAGCAGAGCAGAGAGGAGGATGAGGCAGCTCTTTACCTCAGTGTTGTGAGTAATTTGTCCTTCTGTGTGACTAGGACAGGTTTTGTGTGTACTAATAGGACGGCGGCCATTTTATTTCTCCTAATGATTGCTCCCTAGACAAAATGAACCATTATACCTAATAAAAGTTATTTCGGAATATATTTATAATAAAGTAATATTTAGGTATTTTTATTTTCTTAATTCCTGGAGAACCCCTTTAAGTGTAGACTTGTAGACACACCCTGCTTACACTGCTAGAGGTCACAGTAGTCCTCCTTCATGTTTGTTCTGGAAACAAACAGACCTGGCTTCCTCGTGTTCTGAATTCTTTATGTAGACTGCGCAGGATACAGTGGTATGTCCTGTATAAGCCAGCATTATAGCAATCCATCCTTATATCACAACTTCTCTTTTTAGATTTCAGATACAGAATGCTGCATTGGGAGAGTAGCAACAGTTCTATGCAGGTAAAATCTAATTATACTGTGAGTGATGATGCTCATTGTTATTAGATGTTTTATAATCTCATTTTAACTAACTGTCTAAAAATGTTGCACCATGATGTGGTGTTACTAGTCTCTCTGCAAGTACAGCACATGTATTTTATACTATACTTGCTTTAAAGCTACAGAAGTTTGTGGCAAACCACTGTGGCTTTGCCATATGGCACTTTACCTTCCAATTTCCACTACATGGATACCCAACTTAAAGGGAGTCTTTCACCTGTTTTTCTCCTATATAACTAACAGCAGTGCCCCACAGAAGATTGCAGACACATCCCAGACATACCTGTGTGCCTTTATTCCATGTTCAGAAAAAGCACTTTTATCTGAAGTTGCCAGGTGAAAGTGAAAGTAAAAACAGCTTTCTCTTCCGACTGGATTTCTAACAGCTATATCTTCCTATAGACTGGATTTAATCCTGTGATTTTGGTATCATTTGAAAGCTTGGAATGCCAGCTTTCAAAGAAGGTCAGAAGGTTTCTATCTGCTACCAGTCCCAAGATATAAGTAGCCAGTTGCGTACCGCCCATATAGGCAGACCACGTCACTGCTATGGGGCCCGTGGCACAGGGGGGCCCGGAGCGCACAGGAGGCCCCGCCCCCTACTCTGCATCATTAAGATGCGTCCCGTCCCTGCGCTCCGGGCCTCTTCTGGCCCGCTCACCGCTGCAACTTTTAGGCCCTCCTAATGTACTGAGAGCCTCCTGTGCGCTCCCAGCTGGCCCCGCCTCCTCCCTCATGCTGTGCTGCTGGTCCTGGACAAGGAAGGACCTGTGCAGCACGGCAAGAGGGGAAAGAAGAAGACCAAGGCCCAGCCCCCTCCAGAGTGGCGTCAGGACAAGGGACAAGTAACTGTAAGTATTTATGTGTTTCCTGTATGTGTGTGTATGTATGTGTATGTATGTGTGTGGGTATATGCATACACTGTACATACTGTATATAGTACAGTGTGGCGCAGGGAGTATATTGTCCGGCATGGTGTAACCGCCATGCATTTGTTGTACAGTATATATTATAATCCCTGTACCATGCTATACAATGTACAGTACAATCCATACACCATACTGTATAAAATACAGTATAATCCATACACCATACTGTATAATACACAGTATAATCCGTACTCCATGCTGTATAGTATACAGTTTAATCCGTACACCATGCTGTATAGTATACAGTATAATCCGTACACCATGCTGTATAGTATACAGTATAATCTGTACACTATGCTGTATAATATACAGTCATGGCCAAAAGTTTTGAGAATGATACAAATATTAATTTTTACAAAGTCTACTGCTTCAGTTTTTATAATGGCAATTTGCATATACTCCAGAATGTTATAAAGAGTGATCAGCTTAACAGCAATTACTTGCAAAGTCAATATTTGCCTAGAAAATGAACTTTATCCCCCAAAACACATTTCAACATCATTGTAGCCCTGCCTTAAAAGGACCAGCTAACATCGTTTCAGTGATTGCTCCATTAACACAGGTGTGGGTGTTGATGAGGACAGGGCCGGAGATCAATCTGTCATGATTAAGTAAGAATGACACCACTGGACACTTTAAAAGGAGGCTGGTGCTTGGCATCATTGTTTCTCTTCTGTTAACCATGGTTATCTCTAAAGAAACACGTGCAGTCATCATTGCACTGCACAAAAATGGCCTAACAGCAGCTAGAAAGATTGCACCTCAGTCAACAATCTATCGCATCATCAAGAACTTCAAGGAGAGAGGTTCCATTGTTGCCAAAAAGGCTCCAGGGCGCCCAAGAAAGACCAGCAAGCGCCAGGACCGTCTCTTAAAAGTGTTTCAGCTGCGGGATCGGGCTACCAGCAGTGCAGAGCTTGCTCAGGAATGGCAGCAGGCAGGTGTGAGTGCATCTGCATGCACTGTGAGGCGGAGACTCTTGGAGCAAGGCCTGGTCTCAAGGAGGGCAGCAAAGAAGCCACTTCTCTCCAGAAAAAACATCAGGGACAGACTGATATTCTGCAAAAGGTACAGGGAGTGGACTGCTGAGGACTGGGGTAAAGTCATTTTCTCTGATGAATCCCCTTTTCGATTGTTTGGGACATCTGGAAAACAGCTTATTCGGAGAAGACAAGGTGAGCGCTACCACCAGTCTTGTCTCATGCCAACTGTAAAGCATCCTGAAACCATTCATGTGTGGGGTTGCTTCTCAGCCAAGGGAATCGGCTCTCTCACAGTCTTGCCTAAAAACACAGCCATGAATAAAGAATGGTACCAGAATGTCCTCCGAGAGCAACTTCTCCCAACCGTCCAAGAGCAGTTTGGCGATCAACAATGCCTTTTCCAGCATGATGGAGCACCTTGCCATGAAGCAAAGGTGATAACTAAATGGCTCAGGGAACAAAACATAGAGATTTTGGGTCCATGGCCTGGAAACTCCCCAGATCTTAATCCCATTGAGAACTTGTGGTCAATCATCAAGAGACGGGTGGACAACAAAAACCTACAAATTCTGACAAAATGCAAGCATTGATTGTGCAAGAATGGACTGCTATCAGTCAGGATTTGGTCCAGAAGTTGATTGAGAGCATGCCAGGGAGAATTGCAGAGGTCCTGAAGAAGAAGGGTCAACACTGCAAATATTGACTTGCTGCATTAACTCATTCTAACTGTCAATAGAAGCTTTTGTTACTCATAATATGATTGCAATTATATTTCTGTATGTGATAAAAACATCTGACAAACACACATAAAAACCAGAGGGCAGCAGATCATGTGAAAATATAATATTTGTGTCATTCTCAAAACTTTTGGCCATGACTGTACAGTATAATCTGTACACCATGCTGTATAATGTACAGTATAATCCATACTCCATGCTGTATAATATACAGTATAATCCGTACACCATGCTGTATAATGTACAGTATAATCCGTACTCCATGCTGTATAATATACAGTATAATCCGTACACCATGCTGTATAATATACAGTATAATCCGCACACCATGCTGTATAATGTACAGTATAATCCGTACACCATGCTGTATAATATACAGTATAATCCGTACACCATGCTGTATAATATACAGTATAATCCGTACACCATGCTGTATAATCTACAGTAAAATCCATACACCATGCTGTATAATATACAGTATAATCCGTACACCATGCTGTATAGTATACAGTATAATCCGTACACCATGCTGTATAATATACAGTATAATCCGTACACCATGCTGTATAATATACAGTATAATCCGTACACCATGCTGTATAATATACAGTATAATCCGTACACCAAGCTGTATAATATACAGTATAATCCATACACCATGCTGTATAGTATACAGTATAATCCGTACACCATGCTGTATAATATACAGTATAATCCGTACATCATGCTGTATAGTATACAGTATAATCCGTACACCATGCTGTATAGTATACAGTATAATCTGTACACCATGCTGTATAGTATACAGTATAATCCATACACCATGCTGTATAGTATACAGTATAATCCGTACACCATGCTGTATAATATACAGTATAATCCGTACTCCATGCTGTATAGTATACAGTATAATCCGTACACCATGCTGTATAATATACAGTATAATCCGTACACCATGCTGTATAATATACAGTATAATCCGTACACCATGCTGTACAATATACAGCATAATCCGTACACCATGCTGTATAATATACAGTATAATCTGTACACTATGCTGTATAGTATACAGCATAATCCGTACACCATGCTGTATAGTATACAGTATAATCCGTACACCATGCTGTATAATATACAGTATAATCTGTACACCATGCTGTATAGTATACAGTATAATCCGTACACCATGCTGTATAATATACAGTATAATCTGTACACCATGCTGTATAGTATACAGTATAATCCGTACACCATGCTGTATAATATACAGTATAATCCATACTCCATGCTGTATAGTATACAGTATAATCCGTACACCATGCTGTATAATACACAGTATAATCTGTACACCATGCTGTATAATATACAGTATAATCCGTACACCATGCTGTATAATATACAGTATAATCCGTACACGATGCTGTACAATATACAGTATAATCCGTACACCATGCTGTATAATATACAGTATAACCCCTACACCATACTGTATAATATACAGTATAATCCGTACACAATGCTGTATAATATACAGTATAATCCATCCTTGTGACTGCCCCCATTCAGTTAACGTCTCCTTAATTTAAAAAAATAAATAAATCAGTAGCTCATGTATACATTTCTTTATTGGCAAATGGGGGCGTTGCATGGGAGGAGCCAGGGTAGCATGTGGGATGGGCCGTGTTAGTGGGCAGGGTTAGGGGCCCCATTCAGATTCTTGCTATGGGGCCCAATGATTTCTATGTACGCCCCTGTAAGTAGCTAAAGCAGCCCTCCCCTCTTCAGTCTGGTTTGCTTTGGGCACTTGCAGCAGCAGAGCTGGGCACTTGGGAGCTGTTTTCCTGCAGAATAAAAGTGTTTTTCCTGGACATGGAATACAGACACACAGTGCACACAGGTATGTCTGGGATGTGACTGCAATCTTCTGTGGGGCAGTGCTCTTAGTTATATTGGTGAAAAACAGGTGAAAGACTCCCTTTAAATGTGCTCAACAATATCTTCTATAGCCCAAATGATTAGACCTCGAGTAAGTAAATTTGGTGAGAATGGCATAAGGCCCATGGATGACGTCCAGCCAGGACGCTCTTTTGCATTAGCTATGCACAGTCTCACGAGTTTTCATCAGTTCATTAACCAGATGACATAAAGTTAAGAGTGTTGTAAATTACTGTGATTAAATCCCTGTTGACATTGTGTTTTTAGACTCCATTTAATGTATACAGTGGAAAAAAACCTCTGATAGATACAATAAAAGGAGTCTGTGATGCATATCTAACCTGCATTTCTTAGCCATAGGCTGTAATGGCATTTGGGTTAGGCCTCATGCACTTGATTGTATCTGTTTTGTGGTGCACAAACCACGGTTCCACAAAATACAGATACCTGCCATGTGTGTCCTGCACTTTCCTGTCCTGCCCTACTAAAAATGCCTATTCTTGTCTGCAAAATGTACAAGAATAGGACATGTTCTATTTTTTATTTTTATTTTTTTGCAGGATGGACATACAGCCGTACGGATGCAGGCAGCACACGGATGACATAAGTGTGCTGGACGCATTTTTTGCGGGCCCATAGAAATTAATGGGTCCGCATATGATCCACAAAAAATGCAGATCAGACTTGGACCGAAAATATGGTTGTGTGCATGGGGCCTAATAGATACATCATCAAAAGTTATTGAAAATGTATCAATTTAACATTGCTTAGGACGAATACAGTGGTATTTGTCAATAATAGGTTCCAAATATGGTAAAAAAATATGTATACAGCTATCTACTTATACACACTTTTACAGAGAATGCTGTCAATCACTGATAACACCTCCCCCATGTACTGAGAGCTGTTCACTGGGGTGGTCTTCAGTTGGAAAAAGCATAGATATAAATGTATAAATTAAAAGTTTTACTGAATCTTTTCCCACCAAATTATATTTCAATCTGCCAATCTTCTTGTGAAATATTGGGTTATTGGGCAGCTATGGAATAAGTGAGATCTGTCTTTCTGTATTATCTTCAGTCATATTTAATAAAATAATATGGAACATTGTACAGACTTTGGTTTCAGCAATTCATTAAATAAATTACACCAAATGTAAAAAGTAAACTGAGATATTGATTTGCTATTCTATGTTTCTAATGAATACTATTTTATTTTAGTGTGGTTCCTGTTTTACTCATCTGCCCTGTATTATATTATGGGAACACCCAAGAATGCTACAGGAACAACAGCTACAGGTAACACAATGGTATTCACTGTATTTCTACTAAATACTGCTGAAAGGCTATAAAGTGACATATTGATTTATATGGGCATTCATCTGGTAAATAGTAGGGGGAGGAAATATGTGAAGATGTTTGATAAATACTGTGAACAGATCAAAGAATGTGGGATCAAATTGCGAAAGTATTCGGCCCCCTGGAACTTTTCAACCTTTTGCACATTTCAGGCTTCAAACAAAAAGATATAACATTTTAAATTTTTGGTGAAGAATCAACAAGTGGGTCACAATTGTGAAGTGGAACGAAATGTATTGGATCATTTAAACTTTTTTTTGTAATAATAAAACTGAAAAGTTGGGCGTGCAAAATTATTCGGCCCATTTACTTTCAGTTCAGAAAACTCACTCCAGAAGTTCATTGAGGATCTCTGAATGATCCAATGTTGTCCTAAATGACTGATGAAGATAAATAGAATCCACCTGTGTGTAATCAAGTCTCCGTATAAATGCACCTGCTCTGTGATAGTCTCAGGGTTCTGCATCATGAAGACCAAGGAACACACCAGGCAGGTCCGTGATACTGTTGTGGAGAAGTTTAAAGCCGGATTTGAATACTAAAAGATTGCCCAAGCTTTAAAAATCCCAAGGAGCACTGTGCAAGTGATCATATTGAAATGGAAGGAGTATCAGACCACTGCAAATCTACCAAGACCCAGCCATCCCTCTAAACTTTCATCTCAAACAAGGAGAAGACTGATCAGAGATGCAGCCAAGAGGCCCATGATCACTCTGGATGAACTGCAGAGATCTACAGCTGAGGTGGGAGAGTCTGTCCTTAGGACAACAATCAGTCCAAAACTTCACAAATCTGGCCTTTATGGAAGAGTGGCAAGAAGAAAGCCATTTCTCCAAGATATCCATAAAATGTCTAGTTAACAGTTTGCCACAAGCCACCTGGAAGACACACCAAACATGTGGAAGAAGGTTCTCTGGTCAGATGAAACCAAAATCCAACTTTTTGGAAACAATGCAAAACGATATGTTTGACATAAAAGCAACACAGCTCATCACCCTGAACACACCATCCCCACTGTCAAACATGGTGGTGGCAGCATCATGGTTTGGGCCTGCTTTTCATCAGCAGTGACAGGGAAGATGGTTAAAATTGATGCGAAGATGGATGGAGCCAAATACAGGACCATTCTGGATGAAAACCTGTTGGAGTCTGCAAAAGACCTGAGACTAGGACGGAGATTTATCTTCCAACAAGACAATGATCCCAAACATAAAGCAAAATCTACAATGGAATGGTTCAAAAATAAACTTATCCAGGTCTTACAATGGCCAAGTCAAAGTCCAGACCTGAATCCAATTGAGAATATGTGGAAAGAGCTGAAAACTGCTGTTCACAAAATCTCTCCATCCAACCTCAAAGAGCTCGAGCTGTTTTGCAAGGAAGAATAGGCAAGAATTTCAGTCTCTAGATGTGCGAAACTGATAGAGACATACCCCAAGCGACTTGCAGCTGTAATCACAGCAAAAGTGGCACAACAAAGTATTAATGCAAGGGGGCCAAATAATTTTGCACGCCCCACTTTTCAGTTTTATTATTACAAAAAAAGTTTAAATGATCCAATAAATTTTGTTCCACTTCACAATTGTGACCCACTTGTTGTTGATTCTTCACCAAAAATTTTTAATGTTATATCTTTTTCTTTGAAGCCTGAAATGTGGCAAAAGTTTGAAAAGTTCCAGGGGGCCGAATACTTTCGCAAGGCACTGTATATCACAGGAAAAAGACTGATGCATGAGGAGGTAAAACACCAGTTCTCAGCGGCATGCAGAAAAGCCATCCACACACACCCACCATTCATGAATAGAAGGTGTTTGTGAGGACCACATTTTGCTTATACTCCATGAGTGGATATACCATTGGTGTAGCCTGTACAACTGCAAAGGGGCCTTATAGGAAAGCAGGGCCCATAACACTATAAAATGTGCGGAGCGGTATTTGTCTAGCTACTTCTCGGCATATTTGCTGGATTGCAGCTGAATCTCCTCCGGCCACCATTATAGTGAATGGGGCTGGACGGAATTCCAGCAGTGCACGGTTGCACCCAGTAGGGATGGATTGAATGGGCTGTTCACGGCTGGGTCGCCCTGCCGGATCTTTTTCACGCATATGTGAAAAGAAGCCTTAGTTTGTGGGAGAAAATCATGCCCGCATTGTGGTGCAATTTTGGAGCAAAATGTTGAATCCTTGGCACACCCATTTTTTTTATAAATTATGCCCTCGCGGTCCGGGAAAATCTACATATATGTAAACGAGGCCTAAGACCGATGTCTAAAACGGTGGTCTTAATATATGACACCCATAATGCTTAGCATACCTAGGCCTACATTACATACAGTTGAAACCTGGCTGGGCTTACATGTTGCAGCCATGTGGCAGTGCGATTTTTTTAAAATTATGTAAAAATGGGTTTTGCTATGAATGCGCAAAAAAGTGGCTACAATGTCTAAACCCGGATTTAGGGGCTATTTCCTAGCATTCCAAAACACCACTGACTAGTGGGAGCTCCTTAGGTATGCGATTTAAGCAGGGGCGTAGCTAAAGGCTGATGGGCCCAGGTGCAAGAGTTCAGCTTGGGCCCCCTTCCTTCAGTTCTTTGTGTTCTTCTTATGCGGAACAAGGTTCTTTGGGCCCCCTAAGGCTCCTGGGCCCGGTAGCGACTGTTACCTCTGCACCCCCTATAGCTACGCCCCTGGATTTAAGCAATTGTTATTTTTTTCAGTAGATGCTCTAGAAATCTGTAAGTGATGTGCTATTGTATTATTTAAAGTAGAACTCCCGGCAAAATGTTTATTCTCTGTCCGGTTAGAAAGTGATGTCATGTGACCAACTCTCTGATCTCCAACTAACACAGGACAGGAAGTCAGTTACTTCTCTGTTCATTCCTATAAGACTCAAATTGTGGCTCCCATAGAAATACATAGAGAAACTGACTTCCTGTCCACACTTAAGATACTGTGTTATTTGGAAAGTCTGATTGCTGGTCACGTGACACAGCTGAGGATCGTAATGGAGGTTATAACTGACAAATGCAGACACTGGTAAGAAGTTTACCTTCACTACAGATTACATCGGGCACTTTTCTGGCAGGTTAGAGAATAAACATTTTTTGCAGGAGTTCTTTAACACTTATGACTTTATGGCTCTAGGGAACAGAGGATTTAGAGATTTTGAACTATTAGAATTACATTGTGGCCCTATACTGTTGTAAACCTTCCAATTTAATAACATAAAATCATACTCCACTGTAAACCACCAGGTATATTAACTAGAAATGAGCGACGTTTTAAAAAATTCGATCCGGCTGCTTTGCCAAAC
Source organism: Rhinella marina (assembly GCA_900303285.1). Taxonomy (NCBI): domain Eukaryota; kingdom Metazoa; phylum Chordata; class Amphibia; order Anura; family Bufonidae; genus Rhinella; species Rhinella marina. The sequence goes on from ONZH01004202.1 coordinate 507,112, forward strand.
TTCGACAAGAAATGCGCCAATTGGGACACGCGCTGATGTGATGACGTCACCACATCATCACGCAGGGTGAACGCGGTGACGTCCTCACTGATAGAAAATACTGCAATGTGTGACTCTTGCTATCTAGACAACATGGTAAAACATCACAGTAGCCAAACCACAACTGGATACCTTGTGTGACCCCCAGAAGATGACACCCCACATAGAAATAGTGGAACCGGCTAGTCTTCCGGTACACATCACGCTGTGTTCTTTACTAACTCCATGTTTCTCACAGCTGCTTGGTGCTGAACATCGGATCCCAGATTACAGTGGACCCCGAAGCGTCTGACAGCTGTGCGGCCTTACATACTTACAGCACCGCTGTCTTTATGACTACATTTTGCCTTTCAACCATAGGAATATTAGTAAGTAATTACAACATGATTGTCTTATTTCCTCTTTTTATAAGATGATGCTGAGTACAATATATGACCTAACAAATAAAGGAAAGATGGAAAAATAGCGAAGAGAAAAGAAAGAAGGGAAAAAAAAAGACGCAATATCAGAGACTGTGATACTTTTATGGATATCAGATTTTTCAGACTGTGCCTGTTTATTCTTAAGATATAAAGAGGGTAAGAGAGAACCTCCTCGCTAGCACCACCTTCTGGAAGTGGCCCCCCACTTATTGTGTCCCAAGGCTTGTTAAATAGTCATACACTATTTCATTGGAGCCACTTTTCTGAAGGTGGCACTAGGATGAGGATTCTCATTTTCTGGGAGATAACGCTTTGTATATGAAACAGCTGGTCTCCTTAAGGAGAGCCAGCACCTCCTCTAACCTTAAAAGAGTTTTCCAAGATTTTAATATTGATGATCTATCCTCAAGATAGTATCATCAGAATCAGATCGGCGGGGGTCCAACACCTGGCACTCCCGGTGATCAGCTGGTTGAAGAGAAGACCGCGCTTCGGAGAGCAGGTAAGCAATGAAGGGAAGGAGGCACTCGCACAGAGCGTTACCTTCTCTTCAACCAGCTGAGGATAGGTAATCAATATTAAAATCCCAGAAAACCCCTTTAATTTGTAAAGTGATCTGTCTAGCTAATTACTGTAGTATTTATAAAGGCTGTTTGCTATTGCACCAGAGTAATAGAGTCTTTTAAACAATGAGTATTATCCAAAATTCCCCTAGACGTCTCCATCAATTGTGGTAAATGTTTCCTCTGCATTCCTAATTAAATGTCTGAAATGTTTCTCTGTGAAAACAACTCGCGTGCCTCCTGTAAATTAAATGAAACAAGATTATCCGACAGGACTTTAGAACAGGGAGACTGTGGGTGAGTGGTTAAAGGGGTTGTCCATCCAAATAAACAAATTACAATGCAAAAAATAAAAGAAAAGAAATATTTCTCAGTTTACCAATCCTCTGCTGCTCTCACACAAACACTTCATAAGCCCCCCACCAACCTCTGTTCACCCGGTGACTGGCTGTAGATGTCTTATGTTGTGTCGACACATTATGGTAGGAGCTTGGTGAGCAGAGACCAGCAGAGGACCATAGAGGTGTCGGCCCAGGAGCGGCAGAGCATTAGTAAGGTAAGTATTACTACTTTCGTTATTTTATAGCACTGTGACGGTCCCTTTTATCACCCATAGCTACAACTTAATATTTGCAAATTAACAAAAATTCTCTAACTGTTGTCACACTTTGTTAACTCACGGTCATATTTTATCTATTTCTAGGTCATATTCGGTTACACCTGTCAGTTATTCAGAATGATTCAAAAAGACTCAAGATCACTACAGGGCCACTGGGCTGTCATCACTGTTACAAGACATAGCTTTCTACTGTTTCCCTCTATCTTTCTTTTCTGCAGCTTACCAGGTCAGTCTGACATCCCAAAACATTGCCACCCTGCTAGGTTTTCTTTTTGTGACTGTCCCCACAAGGGGTGATATTTTAGTCATATTTTATTTTTATGCACTTATATAGCACTGCAATATTCTGCAGCATTTTACAGACATTATCATCAAGCAGTCCCCAATGAGGCTCACAATATAAGACCCCCACACAAAACGGGGAGAACATATAAACTCCATGCAGATGTTGTCCTTGGTCTGATTCGAACCTAGGACCCCAGCCACCCATTTTCATACTGGCAGTGTGATGGTTTTATACCACAACCTTTATAGTACAGAGCTAATTACTATCAGATCATTTTGACTAATTTCCTCTTATTTAAACAGAACAATGTAATTTAGTGTTCCACTACCTATAGTGCTAGTTACTTGGGGAAATTTACCGTATTTTTCGCTTTATAAGACGCACCCGAAGATAAGACGCACCCCAGATTTTAGAGTAGGAATATAAGAAAAAAAAATTTTTCATCAGACCTCATATCTGACCCCCCATAAATTTCAGGACATCACATCAGGCCCCCATCATACCTCAGAACAGCCCAGCGTTCCCCCATCAGACCTCAGATCAGCCCAGCGTTCCCCCATCAGACCTCAGATCAGCCCACAGTGCCCCATCAGACCTCAGAACAGCCCACAGTGCCCCCATCAGACGTCAGACCAGCCCACAGTGCCCCCATGAGATCACTCTGTGCCCCCATCAGACCTCAGAACAGCCCACAGTGCCCCCATGAGACCACTCTGTGCCCCCCATCAGACCTCAGACCAGCTCACAGTGCCCCCATTAGACCACTCTGTGCCCCCATCAGACCTCAGACCAGCTCACAGTGCCCCCATTAGACCACTCTGTGCCCCCATCAGACCAGCTAACAGTGCCCCCATTAGACCACTCTGTGCCCCCAGACCTCAGACCAGCTCACAGTGCCCCCATTAGACCACTCTGTGCCTCCATCAGACCTCAGACCAGCTCACAGTGCCCCCATGAGACCACTCCGTGCCCCCATCAGACCTCAGACCAGCTCACAGTGCCCCCATTAGACCACTCTGTGCCACCATCAGACCAGCTAACAGTGCCCCCATTAGACCACTCTGTGCCCCCATCAGACCTCAGACCAGCTCACAGTGCCCCCATTAGACCACTCTGTGCCCCCATCAGACCTCAGACCAGCTCACAGTGCCCCCATTAGACCACTCTGTGCCTCCATCAGACCTCAGACCAGCTCACAGTGCCCCCATTAGACCACTCTGTTCCCCCATCAGACCTCAGATCAGCCCAGCGTGCCGCATAACAACAAAAAAAAACTTCACTTACCTGTCCAGAGCCGTGGCTCCGCTCCGGGTGTACGCGTTCAGGACAGTGCAGCGCCGGGCCGGGAAGCCTAAGAAGCACAGGACCCGGAGCGGAGCCGCGGCTCTGGACAGGTAAGTGAAGTTTTTTTTTTTATTGTTATGGGGCACGCTGGGCTGATCTGAGGACTGATGGGGGGGTCCCGGCCCCCCGGCAGCTAAAACATACAAGTGAGCACTTCCATAATGGAAACATTCACTTGTATTCGTTTTATAAGACGCACTGCAATTTTCCCCCTACTTTTGGGGGAAAAAAAGTGCGTCTTATAAAGCGAAAAATACGGTACATATTTTTTTTATTTGAGAATACACAGCAACAACTGAAGCATTTATATTATATATGAATGAAAATGTTCTGTCCTTTCCTACAGTACCACCATATGTCCCGGTTCTAGCAAAAAATATGGGTGTTTGGGTGATATCACCTAAGGGCACAAGTATCAAAATTCTAGCTGTTAAAGTACATACACATGTACTGGAATGACTGCGGAATTTCTGGACAGATAGATGGTTGAAAAATGCACAGCAGAATACATTTAGCAGTAATAAATGTTCTATAAAGTAAATGTATCTGCACTGGTATCGGCGCTACAGTATAGTCACCAAGGATAGATATTGTAAATTTTAGTAGTCAAATCAGTATTGCATCACTCCTTGTCAGTAGATTAAGTACCTGACGCCAGTTAGGTAGGCGATCCTGTATGCAGAGAGTTCTGGAGAGCGATGTAATATCGTCCCCTCTTCTGAGTACTTCCACTGTGTGCGCACTGCCCCGGCCGGACGTTGGCGTCCACGTGGGTAAACTCTCCTTGCCGTTGCCACGGAGAAGCTTCTGTGTGACGTCACACTTCTTGGAAAAGATGCCTGTAAGGACCAAACGATGTCCAACGCGTTTCGGAATCGCCGTATTCCTTCGTCAGGGACAGTTCGTCTCTCTCCCTTTGGTACTTAAAAAGGCTTCTCTTCCCTGGCATTGGCCGTACTCAGAAGATCAAGGAGAGCAATCTTCCCTCCATCTTAGTATCTGGATATCTTTAATTTTTTTTAATTTCTTGATTACTTTAGTGTTTTAGTTTTAATCATTATTGCAATATTAGACTAACATGGTTAGTAAATCCATACAATGCAACCGCACACTGCTAACCAGATAAAGCACAAAATGCCATAGAGATATGAAGTATTCTGGAGCTAATGCTATGCTTGTTTGGTAAATTAGAGATTCTTGGCAAATATATTTAGTAAAAAATTATCTGGGCCCGTTCACCAAATCGTCCAGGTGATCTCTGTAGAACGGGAACCTAACACTATTTCCTACCTATTATGTGCCTGTTAGTAAATCCCCTTCATATATCTCTCATGCAGTCATCCATTATTCAAATGAGTTGTTTTTGCATTTGCATATACTGCTCCATTGGGTTCCTCTATTATTGCTCCTATAAAAAACAACTTTGTCTTTCCCCTCCTAGTTTCCTTTTTATTATTTAAAAGCAAATAGTTCGATTTCCTGATTTAGTCCTCTGGGGGCCAAGCTGTTACAGTTATATATCCAGCGACATTCACTCCTGGACATCTGCCCAATATAATCTCCTCCTCTTATGTCTCTTTTCACTTTTTCCAGGCCTCCAAAGGACATTCCTTGGGGTTTACCACCATGATATGTCTTGAAGTGGCTGGATAAGGGATGACCTTCATATTTCTTTTCAATGTTTCTAATGTGTTCTCTTATCCTGATTTTGAGAGGTCTTTTTGTCCTTCCTATATAGAACTTACCACAGGGGCATTTTATATAATAAATCACCCCCCTGGTACTGCATGTGAGATAATTTTCTATCCTAAAGGTCTCTGTCCCACTATTTCTAGAATAAGTTGTTTTTGTTTGATTATTCGGCAATGTCTGCACATTTTACAGTGGAAAAAGCCTTTTTTGGTGTCTAATTGTTCTATTTTCTTATTTAAAGGGGTATTCCCATCTCACAAATGTAGTTTGTATAATTAGATATAGCCATACCAATATTATTACTAATAGAATGTATTTATATAAAATGTACCGTTTAGATGATTTGTCTATTTGTATATCCATTGTCCCACACACATCAGTCAGGCCGTTGCCCCTGGTTACGGCCACGGTGGCCATGTAGTAGTGGTGGCCGGCTTGTTCCTGTTCAAACCCGCTCCGAGGTAACTGCTGTATTGTGAACGCACATTGCATGAGCGCAGACACATCTTAAGGATGTAGCATTTTTGTCTGCGTTTCCAAAACGCAGAGAAACGGATCCTGTTCCAAGATCAATTCATATCTATGGAGCAGGATCCGTTTATAAAGTCTGCGTTTTGGACGGATCCTGACCATTGTATTTAGGACTGGTAGCGTCCAAAACTCAGATGTGAAAGTACCCTAAGATGTGTCTGCGCATGCTGATGTAATGTGCGTTCACAATACAGCAGTTACCTCAGAGCGGGTTTGAACAGGAGCAAGCCGACCACTACTACATGGCTGCGGTGGTCGTAACTAGGGGCAACGGCCTGATTGATGTGTGGGGGACAATGGAAATACAAATAGGGAAATCTTATAAACTGTACATTTTATATAATTACATTCTATTAGTAATAATATTGGTATGGCTATATCTAACTATACAAACTACATTTGTGAGATGGGAATACCCCTTTAAGGCAGTATTTGATTTTATGGAGGGGGCTACCAAATTGGATAGGTTCCATGCTTTCTTAAAAATAAAGGTGGGGTACTCTGGGATCTTTTCACCAATTACTTTGTCTTGTTTTAATATATCCCAATGTTTCCTCACAATCCGTTTTAGGAGGCGTTCATTCTCACTGTATTGTGTGAGAAGGATTTTTATATATTCTCCGTCTGCGTTCATTCCCTCCAGTTTTATTTGATCCTTTATTTTATTTTGTAACAGAATGTTCCTGTCTATTTTTCTTATTTCTTTCTTAATTACATCTAAATGGTCTTTTTTGTACCCCTTTTCCTCAAACTTCTTATCTAATATACTTGCTTCCTCCTCAAATTTTTACATCCTGGTGCAGTTTCTACGTGGCCTTATATACTGACTTCGGGGGATGTTAGTAAGCGATATTGGCAAATGGCAGCTATCCAGAGAAAAGTAGCTGTTGCTATCTGTAGGTTTACAGTAAGTGTTTGTTTGTATCTGACCCTATTCAATAAAATGGTTAAGTCCAGGAAGTTAATCTCCGTATGGCTCCAGTTTGGGGTAAAATGTAGATAAAATTCATTTTTATTTAGATCCTCTAAAAACTCTTCAATAAAATTTCCCCTCCTTTCTACACAAAAATAATATCGTCAATAAAACATTTCCAGAGAACCAGGTTCGCACCAAGTCTACCACCTGGGTAGATGATTAGGTCCTCCCATCTCCCCATGTATAGGTTATCAAAACTCGTTGCAAACCTGGTCCCCATACCGGTCCCCATACCTGGATGTAAAACTCGTATTTAAAATAATTGTGTGTCAAAATAAACTAGATGCAATCGTCAATAAAATCAACTTGGTCCTCAGGCATTTTATTATCTCTCCGTAAAAAAAACTCTTAGGCTTCCCTCCTTAATATTCTCTATGACTGTATACAGGGAAGTCACATCTAGTGTCCCCATAATATAGTCCTCTTCCTATACTATCTCCTTCAATAACTGTAGGATATGTTTAGTGTCCTTCAAGTAAGCTGGCAAAGATTGGACACTACTTTGTAAAAGTACATCCACATACTTTGATAAAGGGAGAGAGACGAACTGTCCCTGACGAAGGAATACGGCGATTCCGAAACGCGTTGGATGTTGTTTGGTCCTTACGGGCATCTTTTCCAAGAAGTGTGACGTCACACAGAAGCTTCTCCGTGGCAACGGCAAGGAGAGTTTACCCACGTGCACGCCAGCTTCCGGCCGGGGCAGTGCGCACACAGTGGAAGTACTCAGAAGAGGGGACGCTATTACATCGCACTCCAGAACTCTCTGCATACAGGATCACCTCCCTAACTGGAACCTCGATAAAGACAGGTACTTAAAGGGGTTCTCCGGGAATTAAGAAAATGAAAATACTTAAATATTACTTTATTATAAATATATTCCCAAATACCTTACATTAGTTATAATGGCTCGTTTTGTCTGGGGAGCAAAGATTAGGAGAAACAAAATGGCCGCTGTCCTATTAGTGCACACAGAACCTGCCCTAATCACACAGGAGGACAAGTTACTTCACAACACTGAGATAAAGAGCTGCCTCATCCTCCTCTCTGCTCTACTTGTCAGGGATTATGATGCTGAATACTGATGATAAGATCTTTAGGTGAATCTCTGTAGGAATGGAGCTCATGAGCAGATGTGGCTACTGAGCAGCAGCACTTGTATGCAGTCTCCATTAACTCAGCTCCACATTACCACAATCTGTCCTGTCTGTCTCTCTGTTTCCTAATGTCTCCTCATGAACTCCATTCCTACAGAGATGTTCTTATCATCTGTATTCAGGACCATAATCCCTGACAAGCAGAGAGGAGGATGAAGCAACTCTTTACCTCAGTGTTGTGAAGTAACTTGTCCTGCTGTGTGACTAGGACAGTGTGACTGTGTGACTGCTGTGTGACAGCGGCCATTTTGTTTCTCCTAATCATTGCTCCCTAGACAAAAGAGCCATTATAACTAATGTAAGGCATTTGGGAATATATTTATAATACAGTAATATTTACTTATTTTAATTTTGTTAATTCCCGGAGAACCCCTTTAATCTACTGACAAGGAGTGATGCAATACTGATTTGACTACTAAAACTTACAATATCCATCCTTGGTGACTATACTGTAGCGCCAATACCAGCGCAGATACATTTACTTTATAGAACATTTATTACTACTTTTTAGTGAGTTTGGGCGACCCCACTAGTGGTATCTTGCAGTGGTCCCCAGTCTCTTTGTGGTTCTTATCATAAGATTTTGGGATCAGGCACTACTGATAGCGATAGCGCTGGTGTTTTATAGTTTTTTTTTATATATATACATTTAGCAGTAAATCTCATGTACAATCTGCAGAATCTGCAGCATGTCAATTTCTGCTGGGTGCAGATTTATTGCATATCCTCAACAAAATCTGCAGGTGTGGAAACTCTTTTGAAAAACCAGTATATTCATCTGCAAATTCCCTGTCGTGCCTCTCGTGATTTTTCTGTGGTTCCCAGCTGGATTTTGTCTCCCAGACTCCAGCAATGATGGTTTGTATCTTAACAAGGCTACTGCAGCCAATCAGAGGTGCAGCAGTTGTATAGGTCGACAAGTCATCACAGGGGACCATGGAAATGGAAGTATACCACTTTTGCCACTATAATTTTGGTAGAAGTGGGAGCTATGGGAACACTGTAGAAACGTGAGCTATGCTGTTTCCATAGCTGGCTGGCTGCCTCTGATCTCAGCCATGAATGCCATGCATATTTTTCTTATGAAAACCCCTTTAAATGTATGCATTGGAAAACAAGGTGTAATAGTTCTCTTTTTTATCACAGTTGTTACACTGACCCTTGTCAACATGAAGGAGGTAACTGATGGCTACCAAGTATTGTGTTATATCCAGGTGAGTTTATAAGAATGGTCTTCAATTTAAAGGAGGATTTTACTTTCATGAACAGCCGTATACAGCATGTGATTGCTGCAGCCAGTCATCGTAAGCAGAATACTGCATGAAGCATTAAAGGCTAGTGATTAGCCACAGTTACTAGGTTCTATATATAGCTACATCAGTCCTACAGCCTGTACATACAGACTAACTGCAGCAATCAGGTGATGACTGGAGTGGCAGCACTGTAAATGGTGTGGTAGTGGTGGGGTTTAGGTGGTGAATATCTGATCTTTTATCATTTTAGCACATATAGAGGTTCTGTGGAGATTTTCAAGTAAGTTAGATAACCGCTTAAAGGGGTTCTCCAAGTCAAATTTATTGATGACCTATCAATCAACAGTTTGAAAAGGAGGCGCGCACCGTACCAGCGCTGCCTCCTCTTCACTGTTTACATGCTGGCCGTAACAAGGGTAGTGGTGAGTAGGTGTAATTACACCTAAACGCCCCATTCATTTCAATGGGAAGACTCGTTCCTATACAAGTCTATGTATTGCTCATTCACCTTTCAATAGGGGAAGACCTTAAGGGGGGCTGCTGTTGGCTGGGGATAATGGAGATGCACCAATACTGGCACTATAATAGCCAGAAGAGGTGTGCATGTGCCTTACAAGTGTAGAGAGGCAGAGCAAGCAATCAGGAGGCCTGAGCCTATGTGGAGTGGGCAAATTCATACTGCTCTGCCGGTTGTACCTCTCTGGAGGGAATATAAGGATGTCGGCAGGCACAGACTGTCCGGGAGAGATAGTGAACGCTCCGGCAGCCGTACCTGCAGGGAGGAGAGAGGCGGCGGGTACAGCCCACGAGAATAACTGGTTGCAATACTTGGATCTCCCCTTGTCCTAGTGGAATGAATCACCATAGGGTTCCATTAGTTTACTTCAGCTGGCTTTAGAGAACAATGTTATTTACTCAAGCTACTGTGACTGTATCCATTTGGTTTTTACCCTGATGTTTTCTAATGCCTTTTCTGGTGGTTTTCCCAAAAACAGAACATTTAGAAATGGTGAACTAAGCAAAATGACATGTTTGCATTGGTACAGATGTTTCTCATAGAAATGTTCTTTTATAACATTGCCACTCATGACTCAGGCCTTATACTTAGCACATTCTGTGGTTAAAGAGATTGAAAAAGAGACTAAAAGGCATCTGGAGTTATATTAGTCACATAGCACAAAAAATTAAAACACTCATGGCAATTTTATGCACAATATCGGCACAAAGAAAAAAAATATCCAACGTGTGCAACTAAAGTTTGTTGTGAAAAAGAGAGGTCTTCTGAAGGTTCTACAGCAACGGTCTGAATGTCCCACTTAATGGACACATTAAAGCGCTGTTCACACTGCCATCTGAGGCTATGCACAGAGCCTCTACCACTAGTTCTGTCACATTTGATGGCCTGAACACACAGTACACTGCACAGCATGCAGGACTATTGCCATCAAAACAACAGAAATGTGAAGGTCATTGAGGCCTGTCAGGCACCATTGTTATCTCTTGTGTGATGGATCCAGCACTGGGTGATGGCTTCCGTTATGGACAGAAGTATAGAGTCTGAGCTGGTTGACTATTTAAAAAAAGAACAAATCTGAATGAATATTTAGTTCAGTCTTAATACATGTTTTACATTAATATATTTAAAGGCTATGGACACCTTTGGGGGAAATTTCTTATTATTGCATAATACTTATTTTGATCTAAAAATAATTTTTTCAATTTGTCTTTATTAACAATATGGATTCTTTTTTTTTTTTTTTTGTACAGAGCTGAAATGCTCTACAAGCTGCTGGTGGATTTTCCGTCTTTTCCGGCATCTGGGGAGTAGACAGGCTCCTTATCTCTGACATTATAAACACTCATCAAAGCTCAATCCTTATCTTACTGGTAAGAATGTGGCTTAAATAAGTGTTTATGACCCCTTAGTAGTTCAGAGATAAGGTTTACTAGATGACCGCACAAAGTGAAAGTACTATTCATACAGCTAGACAAACAGTTAACCATTTGTGACAGAATGGCTCAATATTTTTAATAAAGGCCAATTGAAAATATGATTTTTAGACAAAATTGAGTGAAATGCAATCATAAACAAAAATTGCCTCTGAAGGTGGACATAGCCTTTAATGAGCTCTTACATGAAATGATTTTCATCTGGGACTAAAGATGCTAGATACTTGGTATTTGTCCACCGAACTGCTTCTTTTATTCTGCGCATATTAAATCAGGTGTTCATTTCATCTGAATGTTAGTATAAGGAACATAAAACGACTACAACGTCTGTCTTTCAGGCATTTACTGCAGTTTCCCAAGGATTCCTCAACAGTTTGGCATATGGATGGACACAGCAAATGATTCGTTGCCTGAAACGAAACCGCTGCCGCGATGTAGATACCCAGACTCCTCTTCTGCGCTCTCAGAAAAATCTTTATGCTGCCATGCAGACTTCTAAAACCGCCATAGGCCCACGCCCTATTTCTGCATTTTGATGACCATCATAAAAAAAGCATGGCTGCTGTAGGACACATTGGAACTCCACAGTATGGGCATTGTATTTAAAAGACACACTGGAGTAAAGTCCTTAATAAATTCAAGGAAACCTTTCGTCAAGAAGGGTTGAGAAGATCAGATGTGTTCTTGAGGTTTTGGTTAAGATCTGACAATGCCAATATATGAAGATGTCTGCAAGTTGCTTCTGAACAAATTGATATAGATCATATATTCAGCATATTCTACACTACAGTGCAAAGAGGGAGAAGTAACCGGTGTCAGTTTTAGTGACACTAGAGATATTTATTGGACGCAACACTTGGCAAAGTTGATGGACTTAAGAAATATCATATTATCTTATTGATATTGTTTTTTGTTTTTCTTTTTTTAGTTGTTCTGTGCATCTACAGAATGTGAAAAAGCTTACAATGAAATGATAATTCCGTTAAAACTGAAATTGCAAACTCCTGCAAGTAAAATATGGACATTTTTTATTGGAGGTGAAGGCTGTAAGGGAAAATTGTGTTGTGGTCGGTTGCTGTTGGCAACAAAGGCAGTCTTTCTTTTAGACAGTTTTATAAATCTTCCCGTGTGTGTTGATGATATACGCTATGATTGTTGTATGACAAGCTGTACAATGACAGATACACTGATTGCATCTCAGAGACAGAAGGACACAACAGCCTAAGGTTTTGTTTTGACAATACAACGGATGTTCATGTTTCAACTGCACCACCAAATGTATGCACTAGAAATGTGCAACTGTATACCGGTACAGTATACATCTACCATTGTAAGAAAAAAAAATACATCACTACAGCCCGAGAACACCACACAATTATTCATATAGTCTTCATTTTTATCAGAACTATAAATGTGTACATTCCATGAGGGGGTGACGGTGGTGATTTCAGGAATGGGTCTGAGTAGATGACAGCCAGTGAAGAGCTGCCTGCTTTCCACAATATCCGTGCACTGCTGTAAGAAAGTAAGAAAAAGCCATTTTATAGGGTTTATGAGAATGCACTAAATGCTATCACTCACTAGTGATGCGGCACATACTAGGGTGATACTGATACCCAGTCTATTTCCTGAAGTAGATGAAAGTAATAGTAGATTTTATTTGTGTTAAATGTGTCTTATGAAATGCTTTTATATGCATTTTGTAAAGAAATAAAATATTTTCCTGGTGTATCTTTATACATTTTCCTCATTGTGTGTAACAGTACAGTAGATTTCTAGACCTATACATTCATTATTGTCTAATCCACTAACCACCTGCTCGTCATGCAGCGATCTCCTCCACAGTATGGGGAGAAGCTATCGCTATATATATATTATATATGTACAGTGCCTTGAAAAGTATTCATATCCCTTGACCTTTTCCACACTTTTTTACGTTACTAATGTTCTCTCCCAACCCTTTGAGGCCTCCACAGAACAGCTGTAGTTATACTGAGAATACATTACACACAGGTGGACTCTATTTACTAATTAGGTGACTTCTGAAGGCAATCGGTCACATTGGGTTTTATTTAGGAGTATCAGAATACAAATGCACGCCACACTATTCAGATTTTTATTTATTAAAAATTTTGAAAACCTCGTATCATTTTCTTTTCACTTCACACATACTTGCTACTTTGTGTTGGTCTATCACATAAAATCCCAATTAAATACATTTAAAGGTTGTGGGTGTAACGTGACAAAATGTGGAGAAGTTCAAGCGCTATGAATACTTTTTATTTACTGTTATTCTTACTGAAAAAGGGATAGATTCAGTTAATTTTTATTTAATAGAAGATGAATAGAGACCAGAAGGTTTTCATCATTGACTGCATTAAATTTTGTTTTAGCCTAATTATTTTTGGTCATGCCCCAGAAGAAGCAAATGTGAAACTCGAGTTGGGCGTGCAGTGTTGGCACGTTATATGCTTGCTGTTATTTTTAATTCTGTACAATGAATAACTTGTATGCAGTGCTTATCTGGTTGGTATTTCACTATGTCCACAGACTGTGTCCTGTATTCTCTTGGATAGAGTGAATTACCGTAAGACTGCTTGTCTATTGCTGTGAAACTCTGTGGACTTGGCTGCACAAATAGAAGAACTGCACACTGGAGAATATTTGACATTCTTACTGGCGACCCCAGCTAGAATACACGATAATTGATCCTCATAGCTTGTTGTAGAGCTACGCACACCTACTATTAACTGTTTATTGCCATCATGTTTGACAGCATGTTGTCTGCCAAAAATGCAATCTGTCAGGTTTCAGCTGTTGTCAGCTAAAAACGCAAGCATAAGGCATGATCTGCTGAATGCAGGCAATGATTTGACATTTGCACAAGCCCACACATTTTTTCTTACATTACTCCCTGTTCTGCTAGCGTTCTGATGGATCGATCGTATGATTACTGAAAAGCTGCATTCCATAGAAAGCAGAGCATGGTAGCTGAGAGATAAGGGACATGGTATAGACAGTCCTACATCTAAACACTTTAAAGGGGTTTTCCAAGACTATCCTCTGGATAGGTCATCAGTATCTGATCAGTGGAAGCAGGGCTGCCATCAGGAATTTTTGGGAGTTTGACAATTTTATTAAAAAAAATGGTCAAACAGGGGTCTGGGGAAGTGTTTATTTCAATAAAATGTTTTATACTTGTGTGTGTGTGTATTTTTTACAATACTACAGTTTTAGTAATCATGGCTATCTACTGATGGCCCTGATTACTAATACTGGGCTTAGTGCTTGCCGGTCGTGAATGCAGGCCAGCACTAACCCCAACATCTATTACCTTGGCACCCACCGCCACCAGGGGTACCGGGAAGAGCCAGGTACCCGCAGGACCGGACCTCCTAAATTGAGGGTCTGGCTCTGGGGCGGCTGCAGGCTGGTATCATTAGGCTGGGAAGGGCCAATAACCGTGTCCCTTCCCACCCTGGTAGTGCCAGGCTGCCGCTGCTGGTTGTATCTGGCTGGCGAAGGAAAAAAAGGGGGGACCCCACGCCATTTTTTTTACAAAAATAATTAATTTAAAAAAAAAATGGCGTAGGGTCCCCCCCCAATAGATGTTGGGGTTAGTGCTGGCCTGCCATACCGGCAAGCACTAAGCCCAGTATTAGTAATCAGGGCCGTCAGTAGATAGCCGTGATTACTAAAACTGTAGTATTGTAAAAGAAAATACACACACACAAGTATAAAACATTTTATTGAAATAAACACTCCCCCAGACCCCTGTTTGACCATTTTATTAAAAAAAAATTTTATTTAAAAAAAAAAAGCTGGTCCGACGTAGTCCACCGAATCCGACGTAGTCCTCTGCATTCACGACCCTGAAAAATAGAAAACAAACACACAAACACAGACCACTTACCTCTTCCTGCAGTGGGATAATACACACAGCGATGTCACTGTACAGGGATAATAAACGCAGTGATGTCACCGAACAAGGATAACAAACACAGTGATGTCACAGTACAGAGATAATAAACACAGTGATGTCACAGTACAGAGATAATAAACACAGTGATGTCACAGTACAGGATAATAAACACAGTGATGTCACAGTCCAGGGATAATAAACACAGTGATGTCACAGTCCAGGGATAATAAACACAGTGATGTCACAGTCCAGAGATAATAAACACAGTGATGTCACAGTCCAGGGATAATAAACACAGTGATGTCACCAAACAAGGATAATAAACACAGTGATGTCACCAAACAGAGATAACAAAAACAGTGATGTCACAGTACAGAGATAATAAACACAGTGATGTCACAGTCAAGGGATAATAAACACAGTGATGTCACAGTACAGAGATAATAAACACAGTGATGTCACAGTCAAGGGATAATAAACACAGTGTACAGAAAGTAAAAAAAAAAAATTATACTTACCTTTTTTCATAGCAGCAGGGCCAGCATCATCAGAGCAGGAGATCTTCTTCTCATGTCTGAAGGGGGCGGGGCCTATGCTGCCGGCCGGCCCCACCGAGACCTGAGGAGTGCCTGGGAGGTACGGAGAGCTGCAGGGGGGACAGGAGGGAGGATGGAAGAAGCAGACAGCCGGTTTCGGCTGTCTGCTCCTTCCTGCAACAGGCAACTGTCTCTACGTCCTATGGACGCAGAGACAGCTGCCAGAGGCCCGGGCCCCCCTTTCTTGACGAATCTGCCCGGGCCCCCCACAGCAGGTTCTGCTGTACCCCCCTGATGGCGGCCCTGAGTGGAAGCCGACACTCAAGACCCCCACCGATCAGCTGTTTGAGAAGGCAGCGGGGCTCACAGCTTTCCCTAGGCCAAGTGACACATTCATCGGTCACGTGACCTAGGCACAGCTCAGCCCCATTGAAGTGAATGTGGCTGAGCGAGACACAAAGCACAGGTGCTATACAATGAATGGCGTTGTGCTGATGCCTTCACAAACAGCTTTTCAGCAGGGGTCCCAAGTGTGGGACCCCCATCGATCAGATACTGATGACCTATCTAGAGAATTGTAGAAAAAACAAATTGAAAGCAGCACAAAGGTACCACCTAGACTTCCTTAAGAATGCCTCAGCCAGTCAGCAATCACGGATTCTTTACGGTCGCTCCTTTCATAATCCAAATGCAATCGAGGGCAGCATGTCCTTCAAGGATTTTTTATTCAAATCGAGTCCATGAATATTGGCTAAGTGCCAAAGATCGTGCAACGTTTCAACTACATCATAGTCTTTTTCAAGCATGAAAATACTTGAAATGGTTGAAAAAGACTATGATGCAATATTGCACGATCTTTGGCACTTTATGTTCATATTTATGGACTCGTTCATATTTATGGATTTGAATAAAAAATCCTTGAAGGACATTGATTGCATTTGGACTATCCAGAGAATTGGTCATCAGTATTAAAGTTTTGGAAAACACTTTTAACTTCTTACAGTGTCATACTGCTAGGTTCTTGTTCTTGTAAGTGGCAAGTTTCAGTAGTGGTACTTCAAGCAAAAGAACAGGCACAAAGTAAAGTGAACACATTGCGATATTAGTCTACTTTAAGCCACACCTTGTCCAGCAAACAGCAAGGTGGCAAACATTCAAGAATTTTTTATCCTTGAATCACAAGTTTCCACAGCACAATAGGTACACTAACTGCACTTGATCTATTTCACTTTGGTATTACACTAAGCAAGTACTTCAAAATCCTTCTCTGCAACTGACTGACTCTTAAATTGTCGCAACTTACACGTCACATAAGCTGTCCTAAATAGTAAATAAGGTGCTGATGACATCACTAATGTTTAACCAAAATGTTGGTTTTGTGAGTCATTCCTACCCAAGAGCAGATGAAGCAACAGAACCTACGTCCCAGTCATGTCCAGACTCTACTTCCCAGAATAAAAATAACAAGAGCAAGCTTTGTGAAGACACTGAACAAGCAGAGCTTCTCTGAATAATGCAGACATTAACCCAAGAAAAGTATTATGTTATTAAAAGGTTTGACCCACAAAAAAATATTCTACATTTTTCAAAGCAGCACCTGGATCTGCGTACTTTTGTAATTGAATGTAACAAAAAAATATAGTATAGCCACAGTTATTCAATAAAATGTATCTGTACAGCGCCACCTGCTGTTTGTTCTGTTCCTTATTTCTCTGTCCACCTCATTGAGGTGGTTGCACATGCTCAGTTCCATCCCCCAGCTGTCACCAGCCCAGGGGCCTAGCTATAGGGGGTGCAGAGGTAGCAGTCACTACCGGGCCCAGGAGCCTGAGGGGGCCCAAAGACCCTAGTGCCGCAAAAGAAGACACACAGAGCACTAAGGGAAAGGGGGCCCAAGATGAACTCTTGCACCAGGGCCCATGAGCCTTCAGCTACGCCTCTGCACCAGCCCCATCTACTGTTGGTAGACAGGTGGTGGCATTTTAGGCAAAGATGATGTATTGCTGTTTTTAATTTTAAAGGGAGAGATGCATTGTGTTTTCTGACAGAATTAAAGGGGTTGGCCACTTTGTTAGCACTTATTAAAACTCTAAAGAAAGCAGGGAGACAATAAACTTCCTAATATATCTTCTGCAGCAGATCTGCCTGGTTCCCTTGCTATTGGAAGCCACGCCCCCTCAGTCCTGCTCTCATAGCTGCCTGGCTCGTCCATGCCTGCACATGCACTAGTCCATGGAAGGAGTGTGCTGCTCCTGGGTCCTAAAGGCACCCTGCTTGTGTCAGAGAAGTTTCCTTCTGCTGTGACTGCAGTCCTGACTATACAGGGCTGAAGGGGCTTAGCAGAGAAACCTGTTAGAAGTTGAAATAAAGAAACTTTGCAAGACGAAGAGAGACTGAGGAGAAGCTGTGATTGACCTCACTGACTGCAGTGATGTAGCAGAGCCAGGAAGGTGCTATGGACAACATAGTGGGAGCAATCCTAGTGTCTGTCCTGTCTATAACCACTCTGCAATGTGATCTTATCACAGACATGTTTATTCCAGCCAGACCAACAGGTCAGGAGGTTTAACTCCTTCTGAGCTGTCAGTATGGCTGAAGTCAGTGATAGCAGCAGCAGTCACTGATGTCATCTGTAAATATGTGCCCTCTCCTTCCTGTACACTGTATATAGTGATATATGATGCCCCCCATACAGTGATATGTGATCACCACTTTATACTGTATATAGTGATGTGTGACCCCCTGTATACAGTAATAGTTGACACCACCACCACCATACACTGTATATACTGATGTGTGACCCCCCACCACTGCATACAGAGATCTGTGAACCCCTGTACAGTGACCCCCTTTACACTGTATATACAGATGTGTGACCCCCTGTACATTATATATAGTGCCATGTGACCCCCTGTACATTATATATAGTGATGTGTGACCCCCTGTACATTATATATAGCGATGTGTGACGCCCTGTACATTATATATAGTGATGTGTGACCCCCTGTACTTTATATATAGTGATGTGTGACCCCCTGTACTTTATATATAGTGATGTGTGACCCCCTATACATTATATATAGTGATGTGTGACCCCCTGTACATTATATATAGTGATGTGTGACCCCCTGTACATTATATATAGTGATGTGTGACCCCCTGTACATTATATATAGTGATGTGTGACCTCCTGTACATTATATATAGTGATGTGTGACCCCCTATACATTATAGTGATGTGTGACCCACTGTACTTTATATATAGTGATGTGTGACCCCCTGTACTTTATATATAGTGACTTGTGACCCCCCTGTACGTTATATATAGCTATTTGACTACACTCATTTTGCCTTTTTTTCCCAGATGAAGGGTAGTCATATATTCATAGATGATTGATGGGCTGTCAGCTGGGAGCAGGTCGTGTGATGATAGACAGGAGGCTCCTCTGTATGTCAGCAGATCGATTTGTGCAGTCCATGCACCTAAACAGAAATCTATGACAGCTCAGAGCTGCCATAGATTTCTGGCTTCATTTGAGACGCCCTGCCATTGTCACGCCCTTTAAAAAAAAAAAAAAAAAAGCGCAGTTAAAAATTTGCAAACACATAGAGGGAGATTTATTAAAACTGATGTAAAGGAAAACTGGCTTAGCTGCCCATAGCAACCAATCAGATTCCACCTCTCATTCCACCTCAACCAAGCCAGTTTTGATAAATCTGTCCCATAGTTTGCAACTTTTTAACGCCACTTTTTAGGAACAAGGGAAATGATAACTCCCCCCCTCATTCTGTTTTTGGCTTACATCCAGTGGCACAACTAGAAATGACTGGGCCCCACAGCAAATTTATGAAAAGTGTAAACCCCCCCCCCTTTACTGTTGGGACTGGGGCGTTCTTTCTATTGCTATGTCTGTACAGCAGTTATTTAATGATATATGAGTTATTGATATTATCTAAGGGGCTCTTGTCTCTATGGGAACATAGGTGGGCGGGGAGGTCATGTGACTACTCCTCTAGACCTGCTTGCTGCAGTGCATGCTGGGATTGTTACTTTCACTTTGCAGCTGCTCCTCCCACACAGCCTGTCTGAGGGAGCTCCTCCAGGGAAGTGTGTCATGGTGAACAGGTTAGATAAATGACGTACAGCCAGTACCTGTCACCTGAGAAATACTTCATAGTGTTGGCTATTGTCTGGGGGAACTTTGGATTTTTGATATTTAGGGTGGCCAACCCCTTTAATTGAGTTGTGCCACTATTACATGTTATTTTAATATAATTCAGGTTACTTTTGTAATTTAGTTTCATTTACAAAAATTCTCCCGTTAATAATGGTACCACCTAGTGTTTAAATTGTATAGTAATGTGCACATTCACCTACTGAGCTGGATGAGCATGGTCACATGTGCTCAGTCCCCTCTTTCAACTGTCACCATCTGTATCTACTGTTAGAAGCTGTGACAGATACATGGATAGAGCTACAGCAGAAAGGACACACCAGGCTGCCAGCCTGAAGTAAAATTAGCACAGCAATGAATGGGGAGCTCTCTGGATCCATGTGAGATACAGGGCTGGTTTTAGCTTTAGAGATATTCATGTACAATATGATGTCCAATTTTCATTTTTTTTATATTAATCATGGGTTAGCCCCTTTAAAGACAGTATGTCACCAGGAAATTCATTGTTAAACCAGGCTAGCTCACTTCAGTGTAATGATACTTTTCCCTGAGTGATCAGTTTCTTCATTCTGGAGAAAAAGTCACAGATCCACCACCACCACCACCACCACATAAAACGCAATCTTCCTTTCTTATGCAGTAAGATAACCCCCCAAAAAGTATAATATCAGGCTACAGGGCTACATCAATCATGAAAGGGACACTCAACCTATAGACTCTCCCTGTCCCATACAGCCCTACCTAAAAACAAAACAGCCAACCAGATAAGTGCAACCCTGTGTCAGGAACCTTCTAGATGACCTTAGATGGCTCTGATCAGGGATAGAAACCACCACCACAACATCAGTCGTCCAAAAAAGTTGTAACACCAAACAACACTAAAATGTAGTATATATGATAGTATAAATCACTTATGCAGATGTTAGATGTTCAGGTATAAAAATATAAACCACATATGCAGATGTAGAAGAATGCCTGTATATTATTATAATGCACAGTAAGCCAGATAGGTCCCAAGCAAAAAAGTCCTTGATAAAGTAATACACATCACATATGCACATGTACGTAGGACCTATATGTTGTGAATATCACACAATCCATAAGGAGTCAGGTGGCCAACTAGTGCCATCGCGTTTCCCTGCAAGGGGACAGTCGATTCAATCTATTATATGGTTGTTATATAGTGTGGTAAAAAATAAATCCGAAAGCCAATAATTACTTGTGGTCAGACATAATGTGGACCAACCAACCAGGAAATACTTATCAATAAACACACTCAGATACAATATATGGAGTTATGTACCCGCTAGTATACAAAGGTATATACAAAGTATACGGCTGCATAAAGTACAATAGCTGCAAGGTTCTCCATAACTTATGCATGGTCAGGGAGGATCAAAGGATGCCAGTGGTGAAAGAGTCAAAGGAAAGCCTCAGTGACAGCAGGGGCACTAAACCATATTAGTCTGAGTGGAGCTACAGCACATCCATTTTGAAATCACTTGTTGTCACTGGATCGGAATACTTACGCCGGGCACCAGTAATGATAATATCATTTATGGTAGGTGCCTGGTCCTAGTTGTGCCATGATTGTGTTGTTCAGGTCTGGATGCCGAACGCGACAGATCTAAATGCTGAGAAGAAGCGCTTTTAATCCATATGTAAATGAGCAGTTAAGTGCACCAAGAGAGGGCATAAGCCACTCTGTGCACCGTTGCTTCCCATCTTCCTTCTGCCAGACCCTCTTCTTCTTCGTTGACAGGGCCATATGAGATGACTATGCAGTAACTTGGCTCTACTAATCAAGAAGGAGGGCCTGGCAGAGGAAGCAGGAGGAGCAAGGGTGCACAGAGTGACTTGGGCCCGCCCTCGGTGCACTTAACTGCTCACTTACATATGGATTAAAAGTATTTTTCTCCAGAATGAAACTTAAGATGTTTAAGTGAAAAGTACCATTACAATCAGCTGAACTAGCCCTACAAGGCAGTGTCACTGATTAAACACTAACACCTACTGACGGATCTGCAAGTACTTTGATTGTACAAATAAAACTTTTACATATATAATCCAATGCACAGTAACATGCTTAGAGCTGCGTGTGAATTTACATTACATTTATAACAGTGGTGAACTTGACAAATTGCCACTGGTGCCTTAGATAATTTCAGCCGACTAAAAAGATGCTTTCGTAGAAATATTTTGCTTTAGGTATACAAAAGAAGTTAAATGTGGTATTCCGAACAAAGGATGTAAAGTGAAGTTCAAAGCGTTTCCATAGAAGACAATAGAGACATTTCAATGTCAGTGCTGTCATGTCAGGAATCCATGAGGGGAGACAGAACTAGACATTTGAACGTTAAAAAGACATGAAGCCTGAGGGAAAACATGCAATTAACGCTGTTAAGAATGGCTTACCTCAGCATTAATGGTAGATATGTTACACAGGTATTATGCCAGGACAACTCACCTTAAAGGGGTTGTTCAAGAATGGAAAAACAATGGGGCTGAACTGTAATACCACACACAAACTGTGGGCAGGCATGGTGCTCTTCCTGGAAGAAGGCAGCCATCTTTTTGTAGTAATGCACAACCTCTTTGAAACGTACAATATGGAGACATTCATTTTCATGCTATAGTTAACTCAAAACCTATTCAGATAATTACAAATGTGCTTCATGATGTCAATTTAACAACCTCAATGGGGTATTCCAGTTTTTATTTTTTTTAACTTGTTAATATACAGTACAGACCAAAAGTTTGGACACACCTTCTCATTCAAAGAGTTTTCTGTATTTTCATGACTATGAAAATTGTAGATTCACACTGAAGGCATCAAAACTATGAATTAACACATGTGGAATTATATACTTAACAAAAAAGTGTGAAACAACTGAAAATATGTCTTATATTCTAGGTTCTTCAAAGTAGCCACCTTTTGCTTTGATTACTGCTTTGCACACTCTTGGCATTCTCTTGATGAGCTTCAAGAGGTAGTCACCTGAAATGGTATTCCAACAGTCTTGAAGGAGTTCCCAGAGATGCTTAGCACTTGTTGGCCCTTTTGCCTTCACTCTGCGGTCCAGCTCACCTCAAACCATCTCGATTGGGTTCAGGTCTGGTGACTGTGGAGGCTAGGTCATCTGGCATAGCACCCCATCACTCTCCTTCTTGGTCAAATAGCCCTTACACAGCCATGCTGGTTCAGTATGCCTTCAATTTTGAATAAATCCCCAACAGTGTCACCAGCAAAGCACCCCCACACCATCACACCTCCTCCTCCATGCTTCACGGTGGGAACCAGGCATGTAGAGTCCATCCGTTCACCTTTTCTGCATCGCACAAAGACACGGTGGTTGGAACCAAAGATCTCAAATTTGGACTCATCAGATCAAAGCACAGATTTCCACTGGTCTAATTTCCATTCCTTGTGTTCTTTAGCCCAAACAAGTCTCTTCTGCTTGTTGCCTGTCCTCAGTAGTGGTTTCCTAGCAGCTATTTTACCATGAAGGCCTGCTGCACACAGTCTCCTCTTAACAGTTGTTGTAGAGATGTGTCTGCTGCTAGAACTCTGTGTGGCATTGACCTGGTCTCTAATCTGAGCTGCTGTTAACCTGCGATTTCTGAGGCTGGTGACTCGGATGAACTTATCCTCCGCAGCAGAGGTGACTCTTGGTCTTTCTTTCCTGGGGCGGTCCTCATGTGAGCCAGTTTCTTGATAGCACTTGATGGTTTTTGCGACTGCACTTGGGGACACTTTCAAAATTTTCCCAATTTTTCGGACTGACTGACCTTCATTTCTTAAAGTAATGATGGCCACTCGTTTTTCTTTACTTAGCTGCTTTTTTCTTGCCATAATACAAATTCTAACAGTCTATTCAGTAGGACTATCAGCTGTGTATCCACCTGACTTCTGCCCAACACAACTCATGGTCCCAACCCCATTTATAAGGCAAGAAATCCCACTTATTAAATCTGACAGGGCACACCTGTTAAGTGAAAACCATTTCAGGTGACTACCTCTTGAAGCTCATCAAGAGAATGCCAAGAGTGTGCAAAGCAGTAATCAAAGCAAAAGGTGGCTACTTTGAAGAACCTAGAATATAAGACATATTTTCAGTTGTTTACTGGTGACACTGTAGTGGATTTATTCAAAATTGAAGGCATACTGAACCAGCATGGCTACCACAGCATCTTGCAGCGGCATGCTATTCCATCCGGTTTGCGTTTAGTTGGACCATCAATTATTTATCAACAGGACAATGACCCCAAACACACCTCCAGGCTGTGTAAGGGCTATTTGACCAAGAAGGAGAGTGATGGGGTGCTACGCCAGACACCAGACCTGAACCCAATCGAGATGGTTTGGGGTGAGCTGGACCGCAGAGTGAAGGCAAAAGGGCCAACAAGTGCTAAGCATCTCTGGGAACTCCTTCAAGACTGTTGGAATACCATTTCAGGTGACTACCTCTTGAAGCTCATCAAGAGAATGCCAAGAGTGTGCAAAGCAGTAATCACAGCAAAAGGTGGCTACTTTGAAGAACCTAGAATATAAGACATATTTTCAGTTGTTTCACACTTTTTTGTTAAGTATATAATTCCACATGTGTTAATTCATAGTTTTGATGTCTTCAGTGTGAATCTACAATTTTCATAGTCATGAAAATACAGAAAATTCTTTGAATGAGAAGGTGTGTCTAAACTTTTGGCCTGTATTGTATGTGTATATGTGTGTGTGTATGTGTGTATGTACTGTGTGACGTTTGGGGCTGGAACGCGGTTCCGGCCCCACACATGTCCCTGCGGCATCCCGGATCTGGTGGCACCTTCACCTGCCGGATCCGGGCTGCCGCTAGTGTGAAAGTAGCCTTAAACACAATTCTATCTTCTAACATTAAGGTGTAAGGAGGGGAGGCTGATAAGGCGGCAATTTCCCCCACCCGTCTGGCTGACGTGATAGCCACTAAAAATGCCGTTTTGTAGGATAGAATTCTTAGAGGGATGGAGGCAATTGGTTCAAAAGGACCAAAGGACTTAAAGGAAGGATTTAATCTACCTGCTGCTCTAATAAACCTTTTAATCCATTGGTGAGAGGCCAACCCAAAATCAAAAGGGGCACATAGGGCTGATACTTGAACCTTTGAGGTGCTGGGTTTTAATCTTTTATTGAGACCTTCCTGTAAAAAACTCAGGATCAAAGGAATATTCAGAGCAGCCAAAAAGTCCAGACCTGACCTAGCATATCTGAGGTAACCTTTTTCCTACTACCCAAGAGAGTATCTACAACTTGTTTAGACAAACCATTATATATTGGCACTGCGCAACTCTCCAAAAACAAACTTGCCGACACCACTCTTCATCTCAGCTGAGTGCAGCAGACACCTGTACGCACGATACTAGAGCAATTGCAGATAACCTTAATATTATCTTACGCTACGTGCACCCTACCTTAGCTGGGTTGATGCTGCACTCACAGGTACTGGGTTCAGAAGGTACGTGTCCTGTTCAGTATTCAGAGATTCTTGGAGTGCGCCCAGGCCAGTGGCGCTGCTCTGTCTAAACTCTGTGTAGTTCGCGCTCGGGCAGAGCGCTTGGTGACATCACCCGCAACTACGGATAGGTGTTTGAGCCAAAAAGACCACCAACGCGTTTCGAACAACTCGTTGTTCTTTGTCAGGGTGTTGGTCTGGCTCTTCTCTATACCTTCCTTTATACCCTCGCTGTGGGTCCTTTCTATTAACCCTTCTGGTGTCCATACTTTCTGCTATTCAAAAGCAAAAAGCTCTATTTCTGTATTCAAACCAGCGGGTGTCCATCTCATAGATACATTTTGTTTCCACTCTTGACATTTTTTAACAAAATTTCCCCCCCTTATGTCTTGTTTGACTATCTCTAAGCCACAAAACTGTGATTTTTCAAAAGTGCCATCATGTGCCTCGATAGGGGGTGTCCCTCAAATTTCTTCTTTATATTATAGCCATGTTCCCCTATCCGCTTTTTTAGTTGCCTCTTAGTGCGTCCTATATAGACCTTGTTACATGGAGAGGTAATCACATATACTACTCCTTTACTATGACATGTGATATGTTGATTAATTTCGTACTTATAGGTACCTTTTCCATTCTCTATGGTCGTTTGTTTCTTATTTATCCCTGATTTCTTGCACCCCATGCATTTTTTGCAAGGGGAAAAAACTTTTATTACATTCCCACTTATTTCATTTTTATCTTTATCTTTGCTATCTCCTACACAGCGATCTGTTGAGGCAATTATATTACTGATATTTCTTGCCCTACGGTAGACAAACTTTGGGTTACCTACTATATATTCCCCCAATACTTTATCTTCCTTTAGCAGGTCCCAGTGTTTTTGAATTATATTCCTAAAGGTTTTGGTTTGTCCGCTATATTGGATAATAATTGGTGGAATTATTTTATTATTATCCTCCTTTTCTTCTTGTGTTTGTTTTTTGCACCCTTTCTCTACCAATAGTGTTCCCCTGTCTCACTTCCTTCATCTGTTCTATTAATTCTCCTATATTATAGCCTTTGGCTATGAACTTACTCTGGAGCTTATCTGCTTCTTCCTCATATTCCTCTATCTTTTGATACGCAAAAACTGACTTTTTGGGATATTTTCCAGCCAGCGAGGTAAGTGGCAACTATTCTTAAAAATAAAACTATTTGAGTCTGTTGGTTTGCTGAATGTTTTTGTCTGGATTTTTCCTTTTTCAATCTAAATAGTTAAATCTAAAAAAATAATTGCTTTATTACTAAAAAACGGAGTAAATTCTAAATAAAATTCATTTTTATTTATATCTCCAAGAAATTCTTCTAAATGTTCCCTATACAGATTGGTGAACCCCGGTGCGAACCTCGTCTCCATAGCAGTGCCCCATATCTGCAGATAAAAATCATTTTTAAAAATAAAAGTTTTTTTTGTAGAATAAACATAATACATTCTATTATGTACTCTATTTGGGTCTCTGGTATTTCGCCCTTCTTTTTCAAAAAGTGGTCTACTGCATTACACCCTTTTTCATTCTCTATTATACTGTACAATGATCTAATGATCTAATGTACCTATCAAGTATTGTGGTTTCCATTCTATTCCTAAGATTTTTAGTATGTGTGTGGTATCTTTAAGGTACGCCGGAAGAGTTTGTGCGTATTTTTGCAAGTGGCAGTCGATATTCCAGATACTATTGGTCTTCTGGGAGGTCTCTGGGTGTCCTTGTGTATTTTTAGGTTGTGATAGAAAGCCGCTATCTTGGGGTGTTTGATATCAATAAATTCTGCTGCATGTTTATTTAGAATCCCTATTTTTTTTCCTTTTTGTACTAACGCACTAAGTTCCTTTTTATATACAGTACAGACCAAAAATTTGGACACGCCTTCTCATTCAAAGAGTTTTCTGTATTTTCATGACTATGAAAATTGTAGATTCACACTGAAGGCATCAAAACTATGAATTAACACATGTAGAATTATATACTTAACAAAAACGTGTGAAACAACTGAAAATATGTCTTATATTCTAGGTTCTTCAAAGTAGCCACCTTTTGCTTTGATTACTGCTTTGCAAACTCTTGGCATTCTCTTGATGAGCTTCAAGAGGTAGTCACCTGAAATGGTTTTCACTTAACAGGTGTGCCCTGTCAGGTTTAATAAGTGGCATTTCTTGCCTTATAAATGGGGTTGGGACCATGAGTTGTGTTGGGCAGAAGTCAGGTGGATACACAGCTGATAGTCCTACTGAATAGACTGTTAGAATTTGTATTATGGCAAGAAAAAAAAGCAGCTAAATAAAGAAAAACGAGTCCATCATTACTTTAAGAAATGAAGGTCAGTCAGTCCGAAAAATTGGAAAAACTTTGAAAGTGTCCCCAAGTGTCACCTCTGCTGCGGAGGATAAGTTCTCTGTGCTTCGGTCTGATGAGTCCAAATTTGAGATCTGTGGTTCCAACCACCGTGTATTTGTGCGACGTAGAAAAGGTGAACGGATGGACTCTACATGCCTGGTTCCCACCATGAAGCATGGAGGAGGAGGTGTGATGGTGTGGAGGTGCTTTGCTGGTGACACTGTTGGGGATTTATTCAAAATTGAAGGCATACTGAACCAGCATGGCTACCACAGCATCTTGCAGCGGCATGCTATTCCATCCGGTTTGCGTTTAGTTGGACCATCATTTATTTATCAACAGGACAATGACCCCAAACACACCTCCAGGCTGTGTAAGGGCTATTTGACCAAGAAAGAGAGTGATGGGGTACTATGCCAGATGACCTGGCCTCCACAGTCACCAGACCTGAACCCAATCGAGATGGTTTGGGGTGAGCTGGACCGCAGAGTGAAGGCAAAAGGGCCAACAAGTGCTAAGCATCTCTGGGAACTCCTTCAAGACTGTTGGAATACCATTTCAGGTGACTACCTCTTGAAGCTCATCAAGAGAATGCCAAGAGTGTGGAAAGCAGTAATCACAGCAAAAGGTGGCTACTTTGAAGAACCTAGAATATAAGACATATTTTCAGTTGTTTCACACTTTTTTGTTAAGTATATAATTCCACATGTGTTAATTCATAGTTTTGATGCCTTCAGTGTAAATCTACAATTTTCATAGTCATAAAAAAATAGAGAAAACTCTTTGAATGAGAAGGTGTGTCCAAACTTTTGGTCTGTACTGTACAAATATACATGCATACTTACATGCTCCCGGCAGGTCTCCACAGCACAGTACAGGAGCAGGGCGGCGCGCACATAGGACGATTTCCCACAGTGCCCTCTGCTGGGCGCCGGGTGGAATCGTCCTATGTGTGCGCCGTCCTGCTCCTCCTGCGCTATGGTGACCTGCCAGGAGCATGTAAGTATGTATGTGTATATGTATGTGTATATGTCTGTGTATGTTTATGTGTATGTCTGTATATGTGTATGTCTGTATGTGTGTATGTGACGGATCCATCATGAACGCCATTGAAAGTCAATGGAGGACGATCCGTTCACCATTGTATCACACCAAATGGATCCGTCCCCATTGACTTTAATTGGGGGTCATTCCGGATCCGTCTTGGTGTGGATGCCTGGACCGGAGAGCAAACCGCAGCATGTTGCGGTTTGCTCTCTGTTCTGGAGACGGAACGGAATGCTTTTAGGAGCATTCCATTGTCTTCAGTTCAGTTTTGCCCCCATTGACAATGAATGGGGACAAAACTGAAGCGTTTTATTCCGGTATTGAGCCCCTATGATGGAACTCAATACCGGAATTATAAAACGCTAGTGTGAAAGTAGCCTAAGCCAGACCCTGCTTTTCTCCCTAAGGTGGAGACTGATTTTCATAGGTCTCAGGAGATCGTATTACCTTCCTTCTGCCAAAATCCCCAAAACGAAGGGGAGGAAAAATGTCATACTTTAGACGTGAGGAGGTGTGTGTGTGCTTACCGTGATTCCACTAAACAGTGGAGAGAGGCCCTCAGCTTTTCATCCAGTTTCAGGGTCCTAACAGAGGGAAAAAGGTTTGAAGCCAAACCTTAGCTAGGTGGATTATGAGAGCTATAAGTTTAGCCTACTGTTCAGAAGGTCTGCAAGTCCCCTCGGGGTTGTCGGCCCATTCCACCAGAGCTATAGCTTCCTCCTGGGCAGAAAAAGGCTGTGCCACTATTGACGAAATTTGTAGAGCTGCTACCTGGAGCTCGCCTAACATGTTTATAGGCATTATAGGTTGGACTTATCTTCCTCTCAAGACTTAGCTTTTGGCAGAAAGGTCTTGCAGGCGGTAGTCCCTCACTAGAATCTTCTAGCATATTCTCTCATAGATGCTGTCATGGGGCGTAATGGAAATACTTTGGTTACTTTTACTGGTAATCCGTTTTCCATGAGCCTATGATAGCACCTACGTTATTCCCAAACTGTATGTATAAATCTATATATATATACTAAACAGAGAATGGCAGCAGCACTAGATAAGCCATGACACATAAAATGAACATGAGGTGAATGTGTGAAAAGGTAAAAAAGCATAACTGCTATGTAGTAAGTAATATGGAAGCTCGGACTCATCCGATTGGAAGCCACCTTGATCGTTGGTGGATGAGCCCGACATATTTATGATCATTTATATGCGCTAAGAGCTTCCATATTACTTACTACATAGCAGTTATGCTTTTTTACCTTTTCACACATTCACCTCATGTTCATTTTATGTGTCATGGCTTATCTAGTGCTGCTGCCATTCTCTGTTTAGTATTTAATTAGCCAATAGGTAGCTTGCACCTGACTAAAAGGAGGTGCTGTCCGTTCTTTGTCCTTATGTATGTATATATATATATATATATATATATATATATATATATACATATACATACAATACAAAAAAGGTAGCAGCACTCTGCATGCACTAAGACAAATAAGGTGAATATATGAAAAAGTGAAAAAGCATTACTGCTAAATAGACATAGATAAAATGGAAGCTTTTAGCGCATATAAATGATCATGCATATGTCGAGCCCATCCACCAGCCGACAAGGTGGCTTCCAATCAGATGGGTCCTACTCTAACCCTGACCTGCATCCTACATAAACGAGCAAGTCTGAATCAAAAGGAACTCCTTACCTGATCAGAAGCTGCTGCAAGTGAACAGGAGTGCTAAGTTCCCAGAGGAAGCTACACTCCCCTATATAGACATAATTATCCAAAACGGAACAGCACCTCCTACAGGTGAGAGACAGGTGCAAGCTACCATAGCTAATCAAATACGATACAAAAAAAGGTAGCAGCACTCTGCATGCACTTGTAGCTTCCTCTGGGAACTTAGCACTCCTGTTCACTTGCAGCAGCTTCTGATCAGGTAAGGAGTTCCTTTTGATTCAGACTTGCCGCACCAACTTCTGCCTTAGGATCCTGGATATAAATTATTATATATTGGCACCGCGCAACTCTCCAAAAACAAACTTGCCGACACCACTCTTCACCTCAGCTGAGTGCAGCAGACACCGGTACACACGATACTAGAGCAATTGCAGATAACCTTAATATTATCTTATGCTACGTGCACCCTACCTTAGCTGGGTTGATGCTGCGCTCACAGGTACTAGGTTCAGAAGGTACAGGTCCTGTTCAGTATTCAGAGATTCTTGGAGCACGCTTCGGCTGGTGGCGCTGCTCCGTCTAAACTCTGTGTAGTTCGCGCAGAGCGCTTGGTGATGTCACCCGCAACGACGGATAGGTGTTTGAGCCAAAAAGACCACCAACGCGTTTCAAACAACTCGTTCTTCGTCAGGGTGTTGTTCTGGCTCTTCTCTATACCTTCCTTTATACTCTCTCTGTGGGTCCTTTCTATTAACCCTTCTGGTGTCCATACTTTGTTATTCAAAAGCAAAAAACTATTTCTGTATTCAAACCAGTGGGTATCCATGCAGCTAAGTGTAACCGCTCTATCTTGGGATGCAGCAAGGGACCCTGAAACAATAAGTTTTCCCTCTCCGGAAGAAGCCAGGGATCCGCCAGAGAGCTTTCTTAGCCAGGTAAACCATACCCTTCTGGGCCAATATGAGGCTATTAGGATTACTACCGCCTCCTCCCTCCTTATCTTCTAGATTACCCTGGGTAGCAATCTGAAAGGGGGAAAAGCGTAAACCAGATCCCTGCCCCAAGGTTGGGACAGAGCATCTATCCCTGATGCTTGATACTTCTGGTTGAGAGAGAAAAACCTCCTGCATTTCCTGTTTTTCCTGGAAGCAAAGAGGTCCCCCACAGACGGACTATCTGATCAAAGAGTTCCTGGCAGAGGCACCACTTGCCCTGACTGATCTTGTGCCTGCTTAGAAAATCCACCTGACAATTTTCCGTCCCCTTTAGGTGTACTGCAGAAAGAAAAAGCACATGCCCTTCTAGACTTTCGGAATTCAGCAGCTGTGGAGACCTCATGCCCCTCTGTTGATATACGATTTTTACATGTCTGCTCACTAGGAAGGGGTAGTATTCTTTTAGGGCGCAGAGAATTGCCCTTAGTTCCCTGAAATTCTGGGACTGCTGGCTCACGAACACTGACCATAGGCCTTGAGAAAACCTCAAACTTGAGTGTGCTCCCCACCCCTGTGGGCTGGCGTCGGTCGTAATTATCAGAGGAACGTCCCTTAAACACTCTAGCCCCTGATATAGGTTTTCTGACTTTGTCCACCACACAAGAGAGTTTCTTACAGACTTGGGAATTAGGCATTTCTGATCTAGTGAGCCCTGATCTCTGTTCCAATGGGACAGAATATGCATCTGAAGAACCCTGGACCTGAACTGTGCCCACTTCACTGATGGTATACAGGACGTCATGAGACCTAGAACTGACACGGCCTCCCTCAGAGTGGACACCCTGGTCTTGCAGAATTTTCTCATCCTTTGCTGAATAAGAAGACCCTTCTCTAACGGGAGAGAGGATTTTTGGGATAATGAGTCCAGTAGAACTCCTAGAAAGATGCAGCGGTAAGATGGCGTTAGACATGACTTCTCCCAATTTATAATCCATTCCAGGCCCTTCAGTATAACACCTCCTGAATTTAGGATGTTAGGGAACTTGGGGACTGCTCCACCACTAAAAGATTGTCTAGATATGGCACCACTAAGATGTCTGATCTTCTTATTTGGGCCATCACTTCCGCCATCAGCTTCTTAAAAACCCTTGGCGCTTGAGAGGTTCCAAAGGGGAGTGCTCTGAACTGCAGGTGTAGAACCGAATCCCCCATTTGTATTGCCACCCTGAGGAACTTCTGTGATGAGGGATGAATGGGTACATGGTAGTAAGCATCCCTGATGTCTATCGACGCCATAACACAACTGGGAAATAGATGAAGAATTGTTGGAGATTGATTCCATTTGAAATTTTTGATCGGTCCGATACAGATTCAGCTCTTTTAGGTTTATTATAGTCCGATAAGACCCATTTGGATTGTGAACCAGGAATCGGCACTAGGACTTGATTTCTCCATAAAACTTTTTACCTCTTGCAAGAAGGCTTCCTGTTTTGAAGAACACCGATTTAAGATCATAATTTTCAATCTTCTTGGTGGGGTCTTTTTGAAATCTAGTCAATATCCCTCTTTTATTATATTTTTTACCCAGGCACTTGGTTATATTTTGCCAGGCTTGAAAAAAGAAATATAGATGACCCCCACCTTGGACCTGGCATCATTGTTGAGGGTATTGGATTTGGATAATTGGATAAAGCTGTAGCCCTAAAGTCTAGGCTGATGCATCAGAGATAAAATCTACTGCCTTCATCATAGTCGGGACGGCCTCCAAAAGCTGCTCCCTAGCATTTTAACACTCAGAGGTGTTTGAGAAATGTGACAAAAAATAAAAATTGAATGATGGGAGTTTTGCTACTTAAAAAAAACACGACTTTTTCGTACATAGAGAAATAGGATACTGTTGGCCCAAGTTACAGCATGCTTTGCCCGATCAGATTTGTATTGATAGTGTGAGAGATAGGTTTTCTTTGTCCCTCCTAGCCAATATAGTATTATTCACTTTTCACTTTTGACCACTAGATGGCAGCTAATTAGCTAATTGAACCATGTGTACATTTCTTTGTTTTAAGACCACTGTGGGGGAAGGTTGGGATGTTAATTGCCTTTTTTAAATGTGCCAATGGACTCAGGGAGGAAGTTGGTGAACGACTCCCACTTTGTCAAGTAGCCAATTACCTTCTCTTCAGGAAAACCCTTTCTGTCTACCTCAGGTACCCTATATAAGTGATTGTAGCTGTAATAAAGGATGGCATATTTTCTGTGATACCAGCCTGTATTGGTCTCATTGAGAAAGCTATATGAGCTCATATCTACATCGATTCGGCACCACACAAAAAAAGAAGAGTATCGCTGGAAGTGCGATAACAATAGTCAGCAGGCCCTTCACAGATGAATGAGACTATGACAACTGTGTACATTTCAGTAGAAAAAAATACAATGAGACAATGAGAAGTTTCAGTAAAATCATTTTATATACATTAATGCATATTTACATTAAAATACTGATCTGAAAAGATGACATATCATATAATACACATTGCAAGATAAATTAAATATGCTTAGTATGCTCAAGAAATGAGATTAAGAATGATGAACCACAGCAACAGATTAGACACAGATACTCTTCTAGAATTTCTCTCCCATCCCCAGAACAATGTCACTTAAAATGCAACAATTCCTTTAGCTTTCCAATAGAGCTGAAGATAAAGGACATGGAAAATATGAAAATGAATTTATCAACCATAAAGACAAGTTTGCTGTTACATTGGATATTAGTGCATTTTTACATAGACATGTTGGGATTTAGGATTTTAGCACCCAAGTTGAAGATAAATGTAAGCTTCACAGGTCATTTCCACAATTATACTGTATATAGTTGCCTTCAAAGTGAAGAAACTAACATAAAACCCTTGTGCTCAGGGTACTTGAAACAGCTGTAATTGTGAGACATCTACTCAAATGATAAAAATGACTTTAGACATTGAGAGTTAGCATCTGAAATGAGAGGCATATAGTCCTCCCAAAATGACCGATTTGTGGTTCGTATGGGCTTTGGGGTATCCCATGGGCCTCTACTGTGAATCTCTTCCATACAGAAAACATCTGAGGATGCTATTTGTAGGTTAAGCAGTCAAAAAGTGAGGAATATGGTCTTGTGAGTCAATGTACGGATAAGCAGAGGATGACTACCCAGCAGGTACATTTAAGAAGGATCAACCACAACAATGTGAGGATTATAAGAAACGGTTTCATAATTCCAGTTGGATGTAATACAGTATGCTCCCTCTACTGGTTCCACAAACACTATCCTGCACCGTGCTTCCAGACAGAGGTAGGCAGTCTTTAGACAGAATCCGGTGGCTCCGTTAGCTGGTTCTACTTCTACTATCCAACCTGCCTTGTATAGGATGCATATTGCTATATAATGTTGAATTGCCCTCATGAGTATAGGAAATTTCCAAAAATAACTGGGAAATTCGAACTTCTTAGAAATTCTTCAGTTTCTGACTGCATTTTAGGCGAGACAGCCATACTAGGAATATAGACTATGGGAAAAATATCATAGAAAATGTGCTTTTCTCCTGGCCAAACCCAGTATTTTCTGGCTTTACAGCGAATATAAGTGACTCCATTGATACAAAGATGCTAGTGAAATACTATACAAGAAATTCACTAATGAGCAAAATAGCACCCCAAATAGTCACCATTCAAAAGGGTTATCCCATAAAAAGTATCACCTATCCACAGGCGGTGGTCCGATATCTAGGACCCACAGTTATCTTGTGAATGTGAAATCTCATCTCTGAATGGTCGTGTGCATGTCCATCGATCCATTCACATCTCTGGCACTGGAAGCGCCAGCCCCATAGAAGTGAAAGGAAAGGTGGACCAACATGTGAACTACTGCTCCATTCAGAGAGGGGACTCAAAAACTCCACGTTTGGGATCGCTCTGGGTCCTATGATTGGATGATAAAGGGGTTAACCCAGAGAAAGTTAAGTTGGAGCTCAGTTTTCTAATGGCGTGGATGAGGCACACAAGGTTTTTTTACATTTGTAAATTTTTTTAAAGGTCAGTCATGAGCACATATCTTCTCCAGATCACCACCACCACCGTGGAATGAAGGAAAGGCAATATATTTCCACAGATCAGTAACTTATTACATGCAAGCAGGTAACATTTTTCAGCTGATGGGTGCATACAATTCTTTGGTTGTACATAACGTAAAAGATACGGGGAAACAAAAGTTCTCTTACATAACCATTAATCAATGTGCTTGCCATTACTGAATGTACCATGATGGTGAATACTGTATGAATGAAGGCCAGGTAGATAACGCCTGTAAGAAGAAGGGTAAATTCATCTAATTAAAACTGATTGAATTCATCATCTAGTCGTCGCCAGTTTATCTTTATCTCCTAAACTAGAAACATTGACTCAAAATACTATAATCACCGAGACCAAACAAGAACACGATACACAAAAACTTTCCAGTCCTTACTTAAACTCTTCTAAACTAAATGTTGTACTAGGAACATAATCCATCCCACTTAGGACATTATGTCAGCTCTATAGAAATGAAATAAATAACCGTCAGGTCAGTAAGGGTGAGAGGGAAGTCAAACATATAGTAGTTTGGAATGAGGAGTGCCAAATGTTGCTAGATTGTACATAAATAAATATATATATAGTTTCAAGCGTAGACTGAACCTCCTGACTTCAGCAGCATGAAACACTTAATATATAGTCATGTAATAAGACAAAGTGCCGTATAACTGAGCGCTATGAAAACCTCTGGAACGTCAGTTAATGACAAATCACATCCAACATGAACCTCAGCTATCTGGCTTTGGTTGACCCCATTCACTCTCTGATAGCTGGAGAAATCTGGAGGGAAATAATATACAGACCAAACCTCCCAAAACAAACTAATCAAGTTCAATGGACACAAAACTAGGTGGTCTTTATAACAACTAGGTCTTGTGCTGACAATCACATTATTTTACACTGGGATCCAATTCAGGACAGGACAGCTGATTTTTACTTAGGATCTCATATTTAGCCTTCCTATGAAATCATAACTGATGCCTACACAAACTATATGATAAATAAAATTATGCCAAGCATAAAAGTATACCTGAAATATTCAGGGAATTCATTTTCTCAAAAAGGTGGTTTTGATGAACATGTTCACCAGGATGGATGTCAAACAATGAGACTGAAAAACATAGCAACCAATAGCCTATCCTAAAGTACAATCCTAAAGGCTACACATTTAGGGGCAATTTTTTATCATTGCATTCTACTCATTTTGGGCTAAAATGTAATTTTTTCTATTGGTCTTTTCCCAAATAGAATGCAGGGTTAACGCTAAAACTTAACCTTTACTAGGTATCTCTAAAATAATGGTCCACAAACAAATACATATAAATACAAACAACTGTGCACATAACAAACCAGTGCAATAATAAAAAGAAGCGGCCTTACCACTTTGATGAAGGATGTAGAGAAAGAATAGAGGTCCCTGATCTAGGGGTACTGGTTCTCTACCCACGGCATAGCTGCCTTTCGTGGTTTTAAGTACGCATCGCCGGAATCTTGGACGCGCTGTCCTCTCTGCCTACCTCGTTCATTGAGGGGCGGTGTTTAGCTTATTGCTAGCGGGGTATTTAAATTCACATGGTAATCTTACCAGCGTGGAAGCCATATGCCTCACCAGTGGGGCCGGATTTATACGTATTTGTTTGTGGGCCATTATTTTAGAGATACTTCGTAAAGGTTAAGTTTTAGCGTTAACCCTGCATTCTATTTGGTATTTGATTACGTGGGTTTTTCTCTAGCAGCCTATCCTGGTGTGTTCATACAATAATTGGATTGTTACTTTGGCTATTGGTCTTTTCAACAGTTTTTTCTTCTCTACAGATTTCACTTTCAGTGTATCTACAGACTGCTGCTTTCCCTTCTCAGTCATCTGTACTTTCCTAACAGCTCATAAACACTCAGTATAGCCACATCAGTCTGATAAGAATGTCGCTTAAATGCGTGTTTACGAGCTGTCAGGAGTTCAGGGATAAGGGTTACAGATCAAACAGCTCTTTGACAGATTTACTGAGAACGGCGAAAGCAACAGTCTGCTGGTGCACTGAAAGTGAATGCTGTAGAGGAAAAACTACAGAAAATTAATAAAGTTAAAAGTGTTTTTTTTAGCCCAAAAGGAGTAAAATACAATAATTAAAAAAAATGCTCTCAAAGGTGTACTACATAGCCTTTAAAAATGGCCCTTTCAAAAATGTTGTCAGATTAAAATAGTTGTGTTTGTGCCAAGCTCATGCTTTCTGTAAGGGAGAAGACCACAAATGCACAACCAATGGGAACAGAGACCCACTCATTCTAGAGATCAGTGTGTGTCACACCAAAATCAGGATGACTTGTGACATGAAAGTTTGTAAAACCCTTTGGGCATCACAAGTCAATGAACCACTCTGAGATTTAGAATATTTAACCTAATAAAGGAGTAATAAATAATAGATTATTAAAGCCTGCTTCTTTCAGGATAATTCTACGTGAGGTGCTCTTCAGGTATTAAATAACATTAATGCTGCAATTAAAGCTCCTTACATCTATATGAAAGAAATAGAAAACACAAGTTTTACCTGTCTGCTTATTGCACTTCTTATTTCACAATTCTGAAAAAACACTGTAGTTGCTATAATGTGCAGGTCAGCAGATTTGTACTATAACACTGGCTGACCTGTTGCTTGTGCACTTGGCAGCTGAAGGCATTTGTGTTGGTCCCATGTTTATATGTGCTTGCATTGCTGAGAAAATTTATGTTTTATTATATGCAAATGAGCATCTAGGATCAATGGGGTGTTGCAGTTACTCCTAGAGGCTCTGCTCTCTCTGCAACTGCAGAGGGTGTGGCAGTTGCAGAGAGAACAGAGCCTCTAGGAGTAATGGCAACGCCTCCGTTGATCCTAGATCCTCAGGAATGCAGGCACATATGTACATGGGGCCAACACAGATGCCTTCAGCTGCCAAGCGCACATGTAACAGGTCAGCCAGTCTCATAGGTACAAATCTGCTGATAGATGCACTTTAAGGGGATTGCCAAACCTTTATCCTAAAAAAATATTCTAAAACTTGTAAGCATGGATATTGCAGCCATTACAACTCATTTAAAGGGAATCTTTCACATTGACAGACACATTACTTTCATCTGTTAAAGGGAACCTGTCATCTCCGAAACACCCCCTGAAGTAGAGTAATCGGCGTATAGTGTAAGTGATGCTGAATCCGAATTTGTAAGTTTTATCTTCATACTCACTTCCATTCAGACGCTGTGTTCCCACAGCACTCACTGGACTCTTCTTTGAGTCCTCTCCATTATGTGAGTGAGCACCGGAGTCCACTGAGTGCATTTTACTGCAGGTTTGTGGGAGCACAACATCAGAATGGACGTGAGTATGAAGATAAAACTTACATAACCAGATTCGATGTCACTTACACTATACACCACTTACTCTAGTTGAGGGGGTGTTTCGGAGATGACAGGTTCCCTTTAAGTAAGGCATAGTGGTTCTCAAGAGAACGTACCTACATCCATGGTACCTTACATGCTGCCATAGAAATGGCCATGCTCTACCTTACAAGGCATGTTTAGAGCAGATCTTATGGCATCTAACAGCCGCACTAAATAAAAGGATCGGTCCTGGTGATATTTCCCTTGGGGCTCACTATTAACCGCTGTACAAGTGTTTTCTCTTCTTGTGAAAAATTACATTAACAGAGAAAAGTCAAGGATGCCACATTTATAACCAACCAAATCTAGCTGCAAGACAGATTTCAATGAAAATGAACATACTACTCTTTGCATTTCTAAATGATAAAATTGGTAAATGAAATGTATAATTATAATACACTAAATAAACTGGTTGTCAGTTACATTTATTAACCACAAGCACGTGGTCTGATCATAGAATACGAGGACACGCATTTTGTGATCAACGCTTCACCATCTGTGATATCACAATCCAGACCTACAGCACCTGCTGAAAACTTGGTTAATGCTTTACCTATGAGACACGGTAAATGTGCAATGGAAGTTCTGTTTCCAAATTAGTTAATTGCAAAATGAAACTAAATTGCAAATGTAAAAGGCATCCATAATTGTAGACTATATGCAACTCTCATGACATTCTGTAGTTACAAAAAGGTACCCCAGGGAATACTGATGCATTCGAGCCTTGGTCTTCATCATGCCGAGTGCTACTAATTTCCTTCCTATAGCACACAGATGGTACCAATGTCTATACAATTTGCCTATACAGAAACCTGCTCAATCACATCATTGGCTTTCACGTCCAGCAAGCCAATGAGCAGGCGACCCAGCAAGAAATCCAGTCTGTGCAGTGTACCATTGTGGTTTAACTGAGATATAAAAACTCGGTAGAAAACTGATTTCCTGCTACAGGACCTTTGAAGGCTAGGACGATTACCTTGTTACCTTGTGACATGGGCCATCCATGCCTCTCAGTACTGGTATATTATATATGGAGGACACGTATAATCAGATAGGAGTCTTCACAGAAGACCCTTTAGAAAAAAAAATTCCCATTCTCCACAGAAGCCACCAAACACGTGGGTCCCACCTGTAGTTGTTTACTTCATCTCAAGAAAAGACATATTTGTCTAGGTATGGCAACATGCAAAATTAAACAGATTTTGGGAAATTTATGAAGACTGGCATTCCTATACCCCAGAATGAGATGTTCCTGATTTATAAGAGAGCATCTCTGCCCCTCCGTGGACCAGAAACTCAAATCTACGCCATCAAGGGGCTCATGCAGACCTCAGCTATAACTTAAAGGGGTTCTCCAGGAAGGATTTAAAGTGGCTGCAAGCGACCAGTCGTAGAATGTGAGAAGAACTGGTTGCTACCACTTGTAGAGCTGTCATGGGGGAGGGAGACGTGCACCCACCGTTCATTGAAATAAGTGTGTTGTCCGCCCTCCTTTTTTCCAAGTCTATTGTCAGGATAAGTCATCAATACCTGATCGGCGTGACGAGGAGGCTGTGCTACAGCACAATCCTCTTGATTATACTGCACCTCATCCCAGAAGTGCAGTATAATACAAGTACTCCCTCCATTCACTTAAATGGAGTGAGTATTTGTTGCATGGAGCACCATCTACAAACAGCTGATGGCAGGGTGGTGGACCTTCACCAATCAGATATTGATGACCTATCCTGATGATAGGTCATCAATATATACAGTCAGACAACCCCTTCAATAAACCTCCCCCAGAGTGCTGCTGGGACTTGGATAGTGTCACAGGTAGGTTACACGCATTTCATTTCACTAGATCTATAATGAATCATTTGTTTTGTACCTTTGAGAATTTTTAACTGAAGAAGTGCTAGCCCTTAAAGCCACGGTGTGACAGCACCCTGCACCAACTCAGAGGATGCAACGAGGACATTTTTAGAGTTGCTTTACATTTCACATTCTGATATGTACAATAAAGTTGAAATTGCTCTAATCTATGAACTGCAGCTATAAGTGTCTGTGATTCCAGCATAGCAGTAAAGTATGCAGACATTCATGCAATGGACAGAACCACTGAAGATGGCCTTCACATGTCAGCTGATTGTAATAGATAAAAGTCAATACAATATGGTTTTCTATTTAAAGTCTTTTCAATGATCATGTGAAATTCAACCAGTAGGACAACACTTTGAAGGATAATTACAGACAGCAATTAGGAATAAAATGTAAGCTGGCCATACACATAAGACAGCTGGCTGAACGCCTCCTGACTCCCCCACATACATACATGATTGGCTGAGCATGCATGTGCCCTGTATAGGGGTGGGGGAGAAAACGCCACTGTCAGACACCTCTTGCCGTAGCTCCTGAGAACAAAAGGATCAGTTGAAATCAGACTACCCAATCCTTAAAGGGAGTCTTTCACCTGTTTTTCACTAATATAACTAAGAGCACTGCCCCACATAAGATTGCATACACACCCCAGATATACCTGTGTACACTTCGTGTCTGTATTCCATGTTCAGAAAAAGCACTTTTATTTTGCTGGAAAACCGCTCCCAAGTGCCCAGCTCTGCTGCTGCAAATGCCCAAAGCAAACCAGACTGAAGAGGGCTGCTTTAGTTGCTCATACGGTATCTTGGGATTGGTAGCCACTAGAAATATGAATCTGACCTTTGAAAGCTGGCATTCCAAGCTTTCAAATGATACCAGAATCATAGCATTATATCCACCCTATCAGAAGATATAGCCGTTAAAAATCGAGTCAGGAGAGAAAGCTGTTTTTACTTTCACTTTCAGCCGGGCACTTGGGATCTGTTTTCCAGCAGAATAAAAGTGCTTTTCCTGGACATGTAATATGGACACACAGTGCACACAGGTATGTCTGGGGTGTGTATGCAATCTTCTGTGGGGCAGTGCTCTTAGTTATATTGGTGAAAATTAGGTGACAGACTCCCTTTAACTCCCATAGATATTATAGTGAAATTGTCAGGTTCGGCCGACATTTTTCTGATGAGTACGGCTAGCTTTAGACTAGCATATAAAAAACTAACAAATTCAAACAGAAATAAAGAACAAATTATTTGGAAGAGCGCACCAATGCACATTCCACTTAACTCTCTGGTATGAAGGAGCTTTAGAAGATGAAGCCGGGGAGATGCCCCTGGCAAAGAAAGCTGCAGGTAACTTGAACGGCGTCACAAGACACCAACACTGTTGTTAAGACATGTTTATAGAGAACCCAAGAATTGGCACTTTAGTCTGCAGTTCATCACTGCGTTTTCAGGCACAGTAAGTTTATGCCACATATGCATATTCTGTCTTAAAAGAAAAAAAATGAAAATAGAAAACCAAGTTATCTACAGCACAATCTATTAAAGCTCAGAAATGCACAGTTAAAAGTAGAAAATAAAAAGCACCACACAAAAATAAAAGTTACAAAATAAAATAAAGGATTTAGAGAGAGAAAACATAAGTATCTGTATTACTATGCTATAGCGCCTCCTACTGGAAAAGGAGTTAACTGTAAAATAAATAAAAAAATAAAAAAAACTTGACAATTCCAGGGTTGGTAATTTCTTGAACATTCTGTCCATTTACAAAGAGAGTTTACAGATTTTCTAAAGTAAGTAGAAATCTGTAGTAATATATTAGTAACATTTGAAAGTCCTATTTCTTTCCGAATTATACTGGCACATATGCAGAGCAGCTGGTGAACAATTCAAAAGGCATGTGCCCTATCCGATTATTCCTGAGGAAACTGCTAGCCAGTGTAACCATGTCGGTCACATTCCACAAAGCTATCTTCAAGTATGTTAATGTATTGACTACCATCCAAGCCTGCAACGTATTGATTAGCAGTAAGTTCTGGTCTTATCTGGTGGTAGAAGGATCGAGCATCTTTGTATGTAGCAGCTTGCTGGCTATCTAGGGGCAAAAGATGGAGAGGGCTCATACTTTTATAGGGTATTACAGAGCTGTGGATTCCCTGCTAGGATTGTACCTATTAACAGTACAGTAGTGTGAAAAAAAAAACAAAACATTGAAACCAGTTCATAATTTTTTCTAAATAAATTACAGTACCAATGATTTCTCATAAATGCCTATCTACATTTTCCGCTGTATGTTCAAGCACTGTGGAAATTCAGTGACATAATTTACATAAAACTATTTTACAGGTATTTAAGATGAAAGACTTTTTTTCTTCTAAAAAAATAAAATAAAAAATAAAAACAAATGAAAAAAAACAAACACTTTAGCTACTGCGAGTCTTCTTGACAATTTGTTTGTTCCTCGATAACTTGTTTGACTATTTCTGCAAGTTTAAGGCGATCGACTTTATCTGTAAAACCTTGGCCTAAAAGAGAAAAAAAAAAAAGTAACATGAAGGGATCGTGTATAAAATAAGTGACTATAACATGCTCATTAACAAAAACTCCAAAACATAAAAT
The DNA here is from genome assembly GCA_900303285.1 of Rhinella marina. Taxonomy (NCBI): domain Eukaryota; kingdom Metazoa; phylum Chordata; class Amphibia; order Anura; family Bufonidae; genus Rhinella; species Rhinella marina. The sequence continues at coordinate 550,087 of ONZH01004202.1, forward strand.
CACTCTATAAAGGCACAAGTTACTGCCGCATGAGTTCAATGCATTCACTTAACTAGCTAAGATAACCCGGTCAGGACATTTTCCATTTTCTCCTGCCTACCTTTTAAGGCTACTTTCACACTTGCGTTTTATAATTCCGGTATTGAGTTCCGTCATAGGGGCTCAATACCGGAATAAAACGCTTCAGTTTTGTCCCCATTCATTGTCAATGGGGGCAAAACTGAACTGAAGACAACGGAATGCTCCTGAAAGCATTCCGTTCAGCTTTCAGACCGGAGAGCAAACCACAACATGCTGCGGTTTGCTCTCCGTACTGTTTATCCGCACCAAGACGGATCCGGAATGACCCTCAATGCAAGTCAATAGGGACGGATCCGTTTGGTGTGACACACTCAGTAAACGGATCCGTCCTCCATTGACTTTCAATGGAGTTCATGACGGATCCGTCCACAGCACACCACACATGACAGACACATACGCAGAGACGACATATACACACACAGACGACATATACACACACAGACGACATATACACACACAGACGACATATACACACACAGACGACATATACACAGACATACTTACATGCTCCCAGCAGCTCCGCACATCACAGGAGAAAGAGGACTGCGCGCACATAGGAAGATTCTCCCTCCAGCAAAGGGCGCTGTGGAGAATCTTCCTATGTGCGCGCCGTCGTCCTCCTCCTCCTGTGCGGAGCTGCTGCTCCAGCTCCTCACGTGTACCTGCGGCAGCACTGATCTGGCGGCACCCTTTACCCGCCGGATCCGTGCTGCCGCTAATGTGAAAGTGGCCTAAGAGCCACAACTTTTGAGTTTTCTGTTCATACAAGGGCTTGTTTTTGGCAGGAGAAGTTATATTTTTAATAGCACCATTTAATTTATCATACCTTGTACTGAAACAATTGAAACAAAAACAATTTATGGGGCTTGGTTTTTTCAAGGCATTCCCTATGTGCTAAAAATGACATTTTATATACAGTATTTTTTGCTTTATAAGACACACCCGATGATAAGACGCATCCCAGATTTTAGAGTAGGAAAATAAGAAAAAAATATTTTCATCAGACCTCATATCAGACCCCCCCCCCATCAATTTCAGAACATCACATCAGACCCCCCCCCCATCAATTTCAGAACATCACATCAGACCCCCCCCCCCATCAATTTCAGAACATCACATCAGACCCCCCCATCAATTTCAGAACATCACATCAGACCCCCCCCATCAATTTCAGAACATCACATCAGACCCCCCCCCATCAATTTTCAGAACATCACATCAGACCCCCCCCATCAATTCAGAACACACATCAGCCCTTTCAGACCCCCCCCCATCAGACCCGAGAGATCAGCCCTTTCAGACCCCCCCCATCAGACCCGAGATCAGCCCTTTCAGACCCCCCCCCCATCAGACCCGAGATCAGCCCTTTCAGACCCCCCCATTCAGACCCGAGAGATCAGCCCTTTCAGACCCCCCCCCATCAGACCCGAGATCAGCCCTTTCAGACCCCCCCCCATCAGACCCGAGATCAGCCCTTTCAGACCCCCCCCCCCATCAGCCCCGAGATCAGCCCTTTCAGACCCCCCCCCCATCAGACCCAAGATCAGCCCACTCAGCCCCGAGATCAGCCCACTCAGCCCCGAGATCAGCCCCAGAGATCAGCCCCAGATCAGCCCACTCAGCCCCGAGATCAGCCCACGCCCCGAGATCAGCCCCGAGATCAGCCCCGAGATCAGCCCACGAGATCAGCCCCAGAGATCAGCCCCGAGATCAGCCCCACTCAGCCCCGAGATCAGCCCACACAGCCCGAGATCAGCCCACTCAGCCCCGAGATCAGCCCACATCAGCCCCCATATCAGCCCACTCAGCCCCCATATCAGCCCACTCAGCCCCCATATCAGCCCACTCAGCCCCCAGATCAGCCCACTCAGCCCCATATCAGCCCACTCAGCCCCCATATCAGCCCACTCAGCCCCCATATCAGCCCACTCAGCCCCCATATCAGCCCACTCAGCCCCCAGATCAGCCCACTCAGCCCCCATCAGCCCACTCAGCCCCGAGATCAGCCCACTCAGCCCCGATCAGCCCACTCAGCCCCGATATCAGCCCACTCAGCCCCGATATCAGCCCACTCAGCCCCGATATCAGCCCACACTCAGCCCCGATATCAGCCCACTCAGCCCCGATATCAGCCCACTCAGCCCCGATATCAGCCCACTCAGCCCCGATATCAGCCCACTCAGCCCCATATCAGCCCACTCAGCCCCAGATCAGCCCACTCAGCCCCCATATCAGCCCACTCAGCCCCGATATCAGCCCACTCAGCCCCCATATCAGCCCACTCAGCCCCCATATCAGCCCACTCAGCCCCCATATCAGCCACAGCCCCCATATCAGCCCCATATCAGCCCCCATATCAGCCCCCATATCAGCCCCCATATCAGCCCCCATATCAGCCCCCATATCAGCCCCCATATCAGCCCCCATCAGCCCCGATCAGCCCACTCAGCCCCGAGTCAGCCCACTCAGCCCCCATCAGCCCTCAGCCCATCAGCCCACCAGCCCCATCAGCCCATCAGCCCATATCAGCCCACTCAGCCCCAGATCAGCCCACTCAGCCCCCATATCAGCCCACTCAGCCCCATCAGACCTCAGATCAGCCCACTGTGCCCCAGATCAGCCATGCCCCATCAGACCTCAGATCAGCCCACTGTGCCCCATCAGACCTCATATCAGCCCCACTGTACCCCCATATCAGCCCACTGTGCCTCCATAAGACCTTAGATCAGCCCACTGTGCCCCTATCAGACCTCAGATCAGCCCACTGTGCCCCATCAGACCTCAGATCAGCCCACGGTGCCCCATCAGACCTCAGATCAGCCCACTGTGCCCCATATCAGCCCACTGTGCCCCTATCAGACCTCAGATCAGCCCACTGTGCCCCTATCAGACCTCAGATCAGCCCACTGTACCCCCATATCAGCCCACTGTGCCCCTATCAGACCTCAGATCAGCCCACTGTGCCCCTATCAGACCTCAGATCAGCCCACTGTGCCCCCATATCAGCCCACTGTGCCTCCATCAGACCTCGGATCAGCCCACTGTTCCCCATATCAGCCCACTGTGCCCCATCATACCTCAGATCAGCCCACTGTGCCCCTATCAGACCTCAGATCAGCCCACTGTGCCCCCATTAGACCTCAGATCAGCCCACTGTGCCCCCATCAGACCACAAATGAGCCCACTCAGCCCCCATCAGAATAAAATAAAAAAACTCTCACCTCTCCTGCGCCGCGACTCCGCTCCGGCGCTCCTCTGTCACCTGACTACATGCAGCATCAGGTCAGAGTGCGCGCACTAAGTCCTGACGCTGTACGAGGTCAGGACAGTGCAGCGCCAGGAGGAGAAGACAGAGGAGCGCCGGACCCGGAGCGGAACAGCAGTGCAGGAAGGAGAGTATGTTTCCCCGCTTCCATAATGAAAGCGTTCACTAGTATTCGCTTTATAAGATGCACTGCCATTTTCCCCCTACTTTTGGGGGAAAAAAGTGCATCTTATAAAGCGAAAAATACGGTATTTATATTTTATATATTGATATTTTGTGGTGCAAACTGTAGTTTTTATTATTACCATTTTGGGATACATATGACTTTTTGACCACTTTTTATTCAGTTTTTTGGAAGGGTGAAGTGACCAAGATATGGTGATTCGTCCATTTTGATTATTTTTCACTACGGTGTTCATTATATGGGATGAATACTTTTCTATAATTTAATAGTTCAGACATTTTTAGAAGCAAAAATACAAATTATATTTATTTTTCATTGTTTATTTTTATATTACTTAATTTGTAATATTTGTAAATTATTATTATTTTTTTAGTTTCATCATTCAGTCGCTTAAACCACACATTGCAATAGGATACTTGTGCAGTCTATGAAAATTCTCCACCCTACCCTAATGTAGGCCTTTACAGGCAGTTTACTATGGCAGACCTGGCAGCTTTCACAAAGCTCTAAGCTGGCCATAGCAACCAATCAAAACCCCTAGATTTCGCCACTGGGAGTCCCCTCCCTCTGCCTAACCAATCTTGTGCTGTGGTCCCTACGGAGCATGACATCTGAGGGATTAAATGACTGGAACTGGAGTTCTCGGACCCCAGCCATTGCCGATTATATAGCTGGCACCTAAGAATGGAGTGGTCTCAGCTTGCGAGTCTACTACATGCATACCCCATGGGCATACGACTGCTACATGTGTAATAGAGAACAAAGGGGTTAAAGAGCTGTTAAACCTGACTAGGGATGTTAACCACAGGCATACTCTATTGTAGACAACTCTGCTTCAAAGGTCTTGCGCCTTGTCAGTACACTGTAGGATACTGGTGGGTGAGCTGCCGTCCCATCTAAAGGGACATTTATCCTGGGCAAGGATTGCTTCCCAGAAATCGGCTGCTTGTTAAGTGGAGGTGAAGCGCTGCATTAACATGCAGCGGTCACCTCTACAGTATGAGGACAAGCGAGGTCTTCTGTTGACGCTCGTCCCCACCCACAAAGTGATGTTTAACCCCTTGCCGCCCAATGACGTGTATACTCGTCATGGAGCACTGCTATTTAGCACTCCGTGACGAGTATACACGTCATGGCATTAAACTGTCACCATGTCTGCTGACATGGTGACAGCGCTGAGACCCCAGCTGTTACTTACAGCCAGGGGTCTCAGCTAACCAGCCCGGGACCAATGGGGGCGGTCCTGGGCCAGCGATCGCTGTAATTGGCTAGTCTGTTCAGACTAGCCAATGACAGGATACGCGTGCTGGTTGAAAGGATCTCATAAAATGTGTGCAGACACCCCCGTTTCAGACACCCCGTTTAACCCCTTCCATGCCACGGTCCGTAGGGACCACAGTATGGAAAGGGTTAACAGGGCTCCCTCCCTCTCCCATCGGGCGCTGCGGTGTTCTGGCAGCGCACCGATGGTGTGGGGAGGAGAGAGGGAGCTCCCTCCCATTGGGACGCTGCTCTGCTGTGGCAGCGTCCCGATGGTTGCCATGGCAACCTGGCGCTTCCGATGGTTACCATGGCAACCGGGCGCTTTCGTCCAGCTTGCCATGGTAAAGCTTACTGCAGTGTATTGTAAAACACCAGACCCACTGGATCTTCAAGAACCAAGTGGGTCTGAGTCAAAAAAGTGTAAAAAAAAGTGTAAAAAAAAAAAATAAAAAAGTAAAAAAAAAAAAAAAAATCCCATTTTTCCCCATACAAGCACATTTTAATTGATTAAAAATGAAGAAAATAAAATACCTTAACATATTAGGTATCGCCGCATCCGTAAAAACCTGCTCTATAAAAATATCACATGACCCAACCCCTCAGGTGATCACCGTAAAAAAAAACAAAAAAAACGGTCAAAAAAGCCATTTTTTGTCACTTTACATCACAAAAAGTGTAATACCAAGTGATCAAAAAGGCGTATGCCCCTCAAACTATTACCAATCTAACCGTCGCCTCTTCCCGCAAAAAATGAGCCCCTACCTGAGAAAATTGCCCAAAAAAATAAAAAAACTACAGCTCTCTGACTATGGAGACACTAAAACATGATTTTTTTGTTTCAAAAATGATAATATTGTGTAAAACTTAAATAAAAAAACTATACATGTTAGGTATTGCCACGTCCGTAACAACCTGCTCTACAAAAATATCACATTAGTTAACCCCTCAGGTGAACACAGTAAAAAAACTAATAAAAACAGGGTCAAAAAAGAAATTTTTTTGTCACTTTACATCACAAAAAGTGTAATACCAAGCAATCAAAAAGGCATATACCCCTCAAAATAGTACCAATCTAACCTTCACCTCTTCCCGAAGAAAATGAGCCCCTACCTGAGACAATTGCCCAAAAAATAAAAAAGCTACAGCTCTCAGACAACGGAGACACTAAAACATGATTTTTTTGTTTCAAAAATTATATTATTGTGTAAAAATTAAATGAATAAAAAAAAACTATACATGTTAGGTATCGCCACGTCCGTAACAACCTGCTCTACAAAAATATCACATTAGTTAACCCCTCAGGTGAACACAGTAAAAAAAAAAACGGAGCCAGAACAGCCATTTTTGTTTACCTTGCCTAACAAAAAGTGTAATATAAAGTGATCAAAAATCATATGTACCCCAAAATAGTATCAATAACACTGTCACCTTATCCCTTAGTTTCCAAAATATGGGCACTTTTTGGTTGTTTCTACTGTAGGGGTGCATCGGGGGGGCTTCAAATGGGACATGGTGTCTAAAAACCAGTCCAGCAAAATTCGCCCTCCAAAAACCATCTGGTGCACCTTTCCTTCTGCGCTTGGCCATGCGCCCATACAGTAGTTTTCAATCACATGTGGGGTGTTTCTGTAAATCGCAGAATCAGGATAATAGTTTTTGAGGTTTTTTTTGCTATTAACCCTTGATGTGTTACAGGAAAAAATTGATTAAAATGTAAAATCTGCAAAAAAAAAAAGGGAAATTTTGAAATGTCATCTCCATTTTCTTTTAAATCTTGTGGAATACATAAAGGGTTAACAAAGTTTGTAAAATTAGTTTTGAAAACCTTGAGGGGTGTAGTTTCTAAAATGGTAATTTATGGTGATTTCTATTATGTTAGCCCCACAAAGTGACTTCAGAACTGAACTGGTGCTTAAAAAAAATGGTTTTGGAAAATTTCTTAAAAATTTTAAGAATTGCTTCTAAAATTCCAAGCCTTCTAACATCCCCAAAAAATAAAATTACATCTACAAAATGATGGCAACATAAAGTAGACATATGGGAAATGTAAAGTAATAACTATTTTGTGAGGGATCACTATCTGCCTTAATAGCAGAGAAATTCAAAGTTTGAAAATTACAAATTTTTCCAAATTTTCTGTAAATTTAGGATTTTTAATAAATAAAGGTGATTTATATTGACTCAAATTTACCACTGTCGTGGAGTACAATGTGTCACGAAAAAACAATCTTGGAATCAGTCGAATCGGTGAAAGAATCCCAAAGTTATGAATTAATAAAGTGACACATGGCAGATTTAAAAAAACGTGGCTTCGGCATTAAGTATAAAAGTAGCTTTGGCCTTAAGGGGTTAAACAGCACGATCTATTGCCAGGGAACGATGCTTGAGGTGTCCGCTCCTCCAATCATTTCATCTAATGAACGAGCGTGACATGTAGCATCTTTAGACAGGCAGATTATTAGAAACGAGTGTTTGCTACTGATAATTGGCCTGTGTAATTCCAGCTTAATAGGAATGTGTCATCAGAAGATGATCTATTGTTTAATTCACATTTTTCAGTTTAACATAATTTTTGATGATGTTATTTTTAATTTTCCATGTCATTATATATGTTTAAACAGAAAACATAAAACCTGCAGTTTTCACATTGGCCACTGAGCCTAATAATAGGCTCCACTTCTTGGTCTGTACAGATCACTTTACTGCAGTTATATATTATTCTAGTACTGCCTGTAATGATAAGGAGATTATTATATATATATATATATATATATATATATATATATATATATATATATATATATAAAACACAGGATCCTTAGAATAAAGGGATCATATGCCATTGAGGAGAGGAGGCCCCATACCCAATAGATGGTCGGCCAAACCTGCTTAAATAGGAAGGTTTGGCTGACAAACATCTAATGTGTATGGCTAGCTTCAGGCTTTGTCTAGTGAAAAAGATCATTAAATAGCTAGTTCATATAAATCACCCTAGGCATACAGCCCAGCTGATCATATTTAGGGCCCTATGAATGAAGCATGTAAGGCATGGAGCTACACAGCCTCTGTGCATTGCTATACGGGCACTGCTAGACTGGGAGTATTGTCCTTTATAAAAAAAAAAATTTCTGCCAGATTGACAGAAAACCTCTTTAGGTTTCAGTAGCATTGGAAGTACAGTAGACGGCTCATGCACCTCTATGGCAGCCCTTTTTTGTACAGGGCATATTTCTAGGTATTAGTTGGGAATATGTGGGTGATAAGCACTGGCTGATTTGCATTTGGTCAGCGGTGATCTAACGTTTATAGAAAGTTTTAGCCATGTACATCTTTTTTGATCTTACCATTCCAACTGAAACTTTGTAACGTGTCTCTCAGCAATTTACAGTCTCTGTTGTATTCCCAGGCTTCTAACACGACTTCGTTTAATTTTTCATCTTCATTTTCGCCTGAGATAAATATAAATAAAACAGGAAAGCTTAACATAATATACAAAACTTCTTGTCTCATTACAATGTACTACGACAATGTGGAATGAATGAAGCAGTACGAGTACACAATAGCTGCAGTTCAACCATTCAGAAAACAGAACAGTCAGCTCCCGTCTCTCCTCTGTGGTGTTTTGCAGACGTCTTCTGAAGAGCAAGGCTGTGGAAAGACACAGTTCTAGAAAAAGACATTGCTGGATCAGAAAGCATGGTGAGCACAGAGCTTTCTAAACCACTGTTACCACTAATGAAATATGGTATTAATCTCCACTTGTCCACCAATGTTATTAAACCCCTAACTACATACAGAAAGGTATAGATAAAAAAAATGGAGTGGCAGTATATATGCTTGGCCTGCCGCTCCATCAGGATAGGGGAACGGGACCTTCATTGTTGGGATAGGTGTGGGTCCCAGAGGTCAGACCTCTGTGTCTTTGCTATCACTGCCCCTAACAACACCCAGCTAGTTTATAGCTCCCCCATCAGCTAGTTACATATACACTCCCCTATCACTGCCCCTAACAACACCCAGCTAGTTTATAGCTCCTCCCACCAGCTAGTTACATAGACACTCCCCTATCACTGTCCCTAACACCCAGCTAGTTTATAGCTCCTCCCACCAGCTAGTTACATAGACACTCCTCTATCACTGCCCCTAACATCCAGCTAGTTTATAGCTCCTCCCACCAGCTAGTTACATAGACACTCCCCTATCACTGCCCCTAACAGCATCCAGCTAGTTTATAGCTCCCCCATCAGCTAGTTACATAGACACTCCCCTATCACTGACCCTAACAACACCCAGCTAGTTTATAGCTCCCCCATCAGCTAGTTACATAGACACTCCTCTATCACTTCCCCTAACATCCAGCTAGTTTATAGCTCCTCCCACCAGCTATTTACATGGACACTCCCCTATCACTGCCCCTAACAGCATCCAGCTAGTTTATAGCTCCTCCCACCAGCTAGTTACATAGACACTCCTCTATCACTTCCCCTAACATCCAGCTAGTTTATAGCTCCTCCCACCAGCTATTTACATGGACACTCCCCTATCACTGCCCCTAACAGCATCCAGCTAGTTTATAGCTCCTCCTACCCCGCTAGTTAAATAGACACCACCCTATCACTGCCCCTAGCAACACCCAGCAAGTTACATAGACACTCCCCTATCACTGCCCCTAACAACACCCAGTTAGTTTATAGCTCTTCCCACCAGCTAGTTACATAGACACTCCTCTATCACTGCCCTGCCCATGGTCATAACATCACAGGAAATAACAACGAGCTGCATGGACATGCCCAGAAAGGAAGATAGGAGCAATTAATGTAAAAAAAATAAAAAAATAAAAAAAATAAATAAATACATTACAAAATTACAGCTACCCTCAAATGATTAGAGGGTATTGATGCAAACCGAAAACCCCTTTAGCGTAAGTCCATACACAAAGACAATAGTAGAAGTGCCAATGGACTCACCGGCCTGTGGTAATATACACTGTGCAATCACATCTCGCAATTTTTCAAGCGCAACATTAGCATCTTCCGTTCCATTCTCAGGGTCTTGGATGTAAACATTATCCTTCGGCTTTGTCCTGAAACCAAACCACATAAATTATCATTGTTTGCTACAATACATTTAGCCTGAGCCGAACACAGCGGCACAATTGTCTCTGTCATACTGGACTTCAGACTAACTATTGTAAATGAATATGAAGCTGTGGCAATGAAAGCTTCCACCCACTGGCATCAGGAAAGAGACTGTAGTCCCTTAAAGGGGTACTTTGGTTATGTGAAGTTAGATTGGCCCCCTTCGATCATGAGAACATACTCCGAGGAGCCCCCTGAAATGAATGGAGCAGCCATTCAATTAGGCCATGAACGCAGATTCTATGGGAGCTCTGGAAATAGGGGAGAGCTGTACTTGGCTATCTCCGGAACTCCCAAAAAAACAATGGAGCAGCTGTGCAAAGCCCAACTAGCTGCTCTATTCATGTCGGGGGACTCCACAAGTTATGGCGTCCCAGTGGTAGGACTCCCACCAATCTAATAGTTATCCCCTATCAAGTGGATTGGTGATAACATCACATAACCAAAATACCCCGTTAAGGATGTATCAATTTCTTTCAGTCAGTCTGATGAATATTGCGGAATAGATGCGGCCCCATTCACCTCTATGTGAGCGGGAACAGAGTTGGCTCTGTGCCGCGGCTCCGCATAAAAAGATAAAACATGTCCTATACTTGTCCGCATGATCGGACAAGTATAGGACATGTTTTATCTTTTTAACACGCTGGGCGGTAGCCGTAGTATTGCGGGTCCCGCAATAATACAGCCGTCTGAGTGGGCCCTAATACTGATGGCCTGTTCTGAGGAAAGTACCTGGGCACAGTGGATCAATGTGAAATGTCACAGGATTTGTGAAACAAGAGCTGAATATCAAGTGTTGATGACAGAACATCATAGAATTGGACAGCTAAAACACAGTCATGTGACCAGCAACACAGGGCATACTAGAAAATCATACATTTAATGGATTTAGAAGATGGATGTACAATTGTCTTTGGCTGGAATATCCTTTATAACACAATCTAAATGACATATCAGAAAATGACTGGATGTCTGGAAACGCCCTTTTAAAAAAAAACAAAAAAAAAACAAAGCACTCCTACAAAAGTTGTTATTCTCTTTCTCCTTAGAAAGTACATAATGTAACCTGTAGTGATGGTAATAGTTTTACTGGTGGTTGGAGTTCTAAGGTTACGCTCACATCTGCGGTAGGGTGAGCCATCTGCCAGTTTCGGCAGAGAATGCCAGGAAATGGCTGGACACAAATCACAGCGTGCAGTGGTTTCTGTCGGGCTGATTCTCGCTGGACCCCCGTTAATGGGGCCGGCAGGCATTCCGGTAGCATGTGGTAGTGTCGTATCTGGAGAATCGCTGCTGCAGATGTGAAGGTAGCCTAAGTTATCCTCTCCCTTCAGGTCCTCAGTTGTGACCAAGATTCTGACTCTCCAGCTGACACAGCTTCTTGTGTGTGGACAGGAAGTCAGTTTCTCTAGTTGCTCCTATGACAGCCGTGATGCGAGTCTCATAGGAATGAAAAGAGAAACTGACTTCCTGTCCACACATAAGACGCTGTGTCAGCCGGAGAGTCAGAGCGGTGGTCACATGACACAACTAAGGATCAGAAGGGAGGTTATAACTCACAAATATAGTCATTGGCAAAAAGATTACCTTCACTACAATTTATATCATGTACCTTATATAACAGTACAGAGAATAAAGATTTTGTGGGCGTCTTTCTTCAAGTTGAGACTTAAGGACAATTTTTACCCTAACAGTTTTCTTTTCCGAAGAATGGGATTATTGACAATATTCAATGGTTTCAAGTTGACATTGAGATCTTGAATTCTCATGTTGGCAAGCTGCTCAGCATGGGCTTGTTGTATCCCAGCAACCATAGCCTGCAATGGAAAACGCCACACATGTTAATTAGTTCCTCTGGATCTCTCCAAAGACACAAAATTCTCTTAACGACAGAGGACAGCGGATGAGTATTTCATGTGCAATTGTGCTGACAAGTGCAGAACGTCTGTCTTTTATTATACACCCGCAATGCAAATAACTGATCAAACGCCGAGACCAGGACATCATCAGTGTAGACTCAGATGACAGGTCTCAGCGATTGGGGAGCAGCAGGAGAACACATAACAAGTGCCGAGACCTGTCATCTGTGCCTGTGTATCAGTGTATCTCCTGTTGTACTGAGCAAGAGCGGTGTGACCGTTTTCTTTCCTGTTGTACATAGCTTAGGCAGGGTGCTGAATCTCCTTATTGGCAATTGTTACAGAAAAATATGGTTCCCAGCCAGAGCTTCAGTCCTAGACCACTCAAATATGATATAGCATATACTGATATTATTCAGTGGTATTCACCTATTGAGTGATATTAGTATGTCCAGAAGCCATTGTGTCCCTTGTTAGCATATCAAAGGCAGGAAGGGCACAGTGTAAAAGCAGTTGGGCAAGATTCTCTTGGCCAACAGATTGGGAAGATATTTGGGTGGTCATGGGGCGTTGTCCATGGAGGGGGCTGGGACACAGGAACATATATGCTTTGGAAAACTTGGGATTTCTCTCTCTTCCTGCCCTTGAATGAACAGCACTTCTGGAGCAAGCTTAAAGGAAATCTGTCACATGATTTTAGTGTATGAAACTATAAGTATTGCCATGTTCAATAAACTACCTTGTGTCCTGGTGTAGTCTTCATTCGTTGTTTCCTGCTGTGGTTTTTGTTTTATTCCACTTTTTATGATATGCAAATTTTCTATCAAGGAGCCCAGAGGGGCGTTAATATCGTTATAGGGAGCCCATTAACGCCCCCTCCTGTGCCCAGCCCGCCTTCTTACTGCTCCCAAACACGCCTCTTCAGGGCAGGAGTAACGGCCCACATTAGCATTGTTGGTCGCCGCCCCCCTGATCTACGTCACGGCAGCTCTTCAAACCACTCCCAGAGCTGCCTGCCTCTCTCAGCCGATGAGAGTATTACTATCGCGCAGGCAGCGAGCGGTACTGCGCCTGCGCTATAGTAATACTTTCAAGCCAACCAGCTTCAAAAGCGGTACTGCGCCTGCGCGAGATTTCGGCTGAGAGAGGCAGGCAGCTCTGGGAGTGGTTTGAAGAGCTGCCGTGACGTAGATCAGGGGGGCGGTGACCAACAATGCTAATGTAGGCCGTTACTCCTGCACTTAAGAGGCGTGTTTGGGAGCAGTAAGAAGGCGGGCTGGGCACAGGAGGGGGCGTTAATGGGCTACCTATATCGATATTAACGCCCCTCTGGGCTCCTTGACAGAAAATTTGCATATCATAAAAAGTGGAATAAAACAAAAACCACAGCAGGAAACAACGAATGAAGACTACACCAGGACACAAGGTAGTTTATTGAACATGGCAATACTTATAGTTTCATACACTAAAATCATGTGACAGATTTCCTTTAAGGTATGTGTGCATGTATATAAGTATAATATCCCAGTAGACTTGTGTACATATAGATATTTGTAGTCTGTTACCAGTAGATTATATGTGCTGTTTATGCATAAGTCTCTATATGTACATGTACTAATGGTCAGGTACTGGATGTGAGTTGGGTAGAAGTGTAGATCCAGTAGACAGTATATTGGTGGACTCTGGATATACTGTATATACATACACATTATTAGCCACATTGCTTGGCATCCAGGGAGGGCAGGAACGGAGGCGGCTGTGTGTGGTGGTGTCCTCTATGTATTGTGTTATTTGTAGTGTCTGTATCTTTATGTAATGTCTATTGCTTTGTCATCTCTGTTATCAGTAAAGTATTTTTATATATAAGTATCTGCGAGGGTTGTATGTTACTGCTGGGGTGTATATAATACACTGAATAAACGGGTTACATAAGAAACAAAGACAACAGCTTAGGAACAGAAGAAAAGGGAAGGAATTGGAGATAGACATAAATCTACAATTTCCAATAGGCAAAAGTTCCCTTCATCAGCAATGCTCCATGGGAAACAAAAATGTATAGAGGTATCTCCCAAGAGGACCAAGGAAGGAAGGAAGGAAGAAAGTCAGGTTTTGATCGATCGGGAGCCACTTCCAAGAGGTGGTGCTGGCAAGATGGTTCTCTTCCTTGGGGGAAACATCTTTGATATTCTTTTCCGTAGAGCATTGCTAATATGTCTCTATACCAAGGGGCACTTCCAGTAAGTCTCCATACAGGACTGGTCTCTTTAAAGAGATTCCGCACCTGCATAAGCCAAATTCAAAGCATTGCACCCAACCAGCCAGAATCCCACTCCATAATTAGAAGGGGCAAGCACCCTGAAACAACTGTCTATGGATGGATATTTGGCTTGGCTATATTCTCTTGTCAAGTCCTCAGGCTTGTTGGAAGTTGGATTTTGACTCATAGGGAGCCGCTTCCAAGAGGTGGTGCTGGCAAGATGGTTCTCTTCATTGGGAGATGCCTCTGTGCATATCTGTTGCATAGGAAAGAAATCTCTCCATCGTCCGGAGGAGAGGTACTGACTGACACCACAGTAGTGAGGCTAGCATAATACAGCAGACAGGTTCCCTTTAAGTCTTCTAGGGTAATATTGATGTGATGTGATCATGTGAAAGCAACGTCTGGATAAGTTTGCTGTACAAATATAAATTCCAAACCACGTTCACATACAGTAAATAAGACAATTATACAATCTGCATTATGTAATTGGCAGAGAGAAAATTATCGAATTACAACCTTATCCATCATCATCTGTGCAGATGGCAAAATGTTATCTAGAGCTTCAGTAGAGTTCAGCCAAGGGTGGTCCAGAACGCCTTCAATGGTGAGACGCTCCTCAGGCTTAACCTTCAGCAGCCTGGAGGGAAAACAGTTTTAGACACTATCCTCAGTATTGTAAAAGTGAGCTTTATTCACAAGCCATGCGAAGAAAAGTGCAAAAGCTTCATATAAATACAACATGACTATACTACAATCTCTCAGCAATCATAAGCATTGCAAATCAAATCTGGAAAGGCATGTTTGCCATTGAAAACAGAAAATATAATGTATTTGCCTTAAAAAACACTTAAAAAGAACAATAAAAGTATTGTACAATATACAATTGTTTCATGGCGAGAACTTTAAGGAGAGCATTCCAAATTTAAACTTATCACCTACCCACACAAGAACACAGGTACTGAGCCCACCCCGAATGAATAGAACAGCACTCAAGCATGTAGGTGGGAAGTTTAACCCTTTCAGTACCGAGCCACTTTTCACCTCAAACCCCAGGCCGATTTTTGCAAATCTGACATGTGTCACTTTATGTGGTAACAACTTTAGAACGCTTTTACTCATCTAGGCCATTCTGAGATTGTTTTCTCGTTACACATTTTACTTCATGACAGTCATTAATTTGAGTCAATATATTTCACCCTTATTTATGAAAAAATCCCAAATTTACCAAAAATTTTGAAAAATTTGCAAATTTCCAAATGTCAATTTCTCTACTTTTAAAATACATAGTAATACCTCCAAAAATAGTTATTACTTAACATTCCCCATATGTCTACTTTATGTTGGCATCATTTTGTAAATGTCATTTTATTTTTTTAGGAAGTTAGAGGGCTTAGAAGTTTAGAAGCAATTTTTCAACAAAATTTCTCAAACCATATTTTTGAGCACCAATTCAGTTATACGTGATTTTGTGAGGCTTACCTAATGGAAACCCCCCATAAATGACCCCATTTTAGAAACTACACCCCTCAAGTTATGAAAAACTGATGTTACAAACTTTATTAACCCTTGAGGTGTTCCACAAGAATTAAAGGAAAATAAAGGTGAAATTTCAAAATTTCACTTTTTGGGTAGATTATTCATGTTAATAATTTTTTTTCTTTCAACACAGCAAGGGTTAACAGCAAACTAAACCTCAATATACATTGCTCCGATTCTGCAGTTTACAGAAATACCCCATATATGGTGGTAAACGTCTCTATGGGTTTGTGGCAGTGGTCAGAAGGAAAGGAGCGCCATACGGATTTTGGGGGCAGATTTTGCTAGAATAGTTTTTAGGCACCATTTTGTAATTGAGAGACCCTGACGTACCCCTACAGTGGAAACCCTCAAAAAGTGACCCTATTTTGGAAACTACACCCTTCAACGAATATATTAAGGGGGGTACTGGCCACTTTGACCCCCTAAGCGTTTTACTGAATTTGGAAACACTTGGCTGTGAAAATGAAAAGTTTCATTTCTTCCAATAAAATGTTGCTTTAGCCCCAAATTTTTTATTTTCACAAGGGGTAACAGGAGAAAAGCACCCCATAATTTGTTACCCATTTTCTCCTGAATACGGCAACACCCCATATGTGGTGATAAACTGCTGTGGGGGCACATGGCAGGACTCAGAACAGAAGGAGCGCCATATGGATTTTACAACACAGATTTTGATGGATTGGTTTGCGGGAGCCATTGATTTTTATTTTTTTGAGTTATTGTCTTATGTGGGGGCTCATTTTTTGCGGGACGAGATTACGGTTTGATTGGTACCATTTTGGGGTAAATACGCCTTTTTGATCGTGTGGTATTACACTTTTTGTGAGGCAAGGTGAAAAAAAAAAATGTCTGTTATGGCATAGTTTTTAAAAAAATTTTTTTACAGCATTCGCCTGGGGGGGCTATCTCATGTAATATTTTTATAGAGCAGGTTGTTACGGAATGTAATGCATTGGCTGTAAGTGTATTACTCAATGTAATACACTTACAGCCTGCTTCCTGTGCGATCCAGGGGGCTGGATCGCACAGGCACGCAGGGATAGCAGCCACGATGCCTAAGGAAGGCATCGGGCTGCTATCCCAGCCATCGAGTCCCCGTCACAGCAGCGCGGGGACCCGATGGCCCCCCACTCGCCATCCTGAACTCTCTGAACTCCCGCTGACCGCGGCACATGAAGGGTTAATGCGCCGGCATTGGTGTTTTCACCGATGTTGGCGCATTCAGCAGGGGTCCGGCACCTCGGCACAGCCGGACCCCCGCCGTTGATCGGGCGGGCGCAGCTTCTTGGCTTTTTGCGCCGTACATGTACGGCGCTGGGAGTCTAAGGGTTAAAGAAGCACTCCCACAAACATTTTTACTCTCAGACCTGTTAGAAAGCTACATGATGTAAACTAGTAATCTTCTTACCAGTGACTGTATTTGTGAGTTATAATCTCCCTTCTGATCCTCAGCTGTGTCATGTGACCAACTCCCTGATCTTCAACTGATGCAGGACAGGAAGTCAGTTACTTCTCTATTCATTTCTATGAGATTGAGGCTACCATGGAAATACACCGAGAAACTGACTTCCTGACCATGCGTAAGATGCTGCGTTACTATGAAAGTCAGAGTGCTGGTCACATGACACAACTAAGGATCAGAAAGGAGGTTATTACTCACAAATACAGTCACTGGTAAGAAGATTACTAGTTTACATCATGTAGCTTTCTAACAGGTCTGAGAGTAAAAATGTTTGTGGGAGTGCTTCTTTAACCCTTAGACTCCCAGCGCGTATTACCTTCCCTACAGTTCACATCAGGTACCTTTCTAAGGTCAGAGAATTTTTTTATTTTTTTTTGTGGGAGGGCTACTTTAAAGGAAATGTGTCACCAAAAATTTTATCTGTCAGTTAAAACTAAATAGTAACACATCTCCTTTTTTCCTGATCTTTTTTTTTTTTCTCGGATTACAGATTTATTTATTCTGTTTCCTAAACATGATTGCCTGAGTTGTTTTTCACAGCATATAGAAAGCATTAAGAAAATTGCTTTGCACGCACATAAGCGATAGACACAATGGTCTGGAGGGGACCACACTAACTTCTATGGGAGAGTGTTCTAGGCATGCTCTGTGACGAGGTCAGGAGGAAGTAGATAAGCTTTGAAAATCACTTGTTGTGAATGGTGGATCTTGTCTTATCTATATACAGAGGTGGTATCATTACAGACAGGATTAGAATGACATAAGCAGATAACTGCAGTAAAGTGATCTGTACAGACCAAGAAGTGGTCCCCAATGCAGCGCCTGCATGCATGTCCAACCAGACGCTCTATTCATCCTGTGGATGAACCTCAGATAACCAGAATACCGCTTTTAAGCTGTTTTAAGTAGTTCATGTCTGCCAAATTCCTTTATCATGGTGCTCATGCAGTTATGTCACATTGCAGACTGTTGATTTTTTGGAATTTTGCCACTTTTCCTATTCTTTGCACTTTTTTTAATGTGATCAGATGAGATGTTAAAGAGTAACCAAACTTTTGAGTAAAATTTTAATATGTTCCTAATGCCCTAATAATAGTTTTTCTTATATACTTTATTAATGTATTTTATTACATTTACCCCCCCCCCCCCTAAAGTGCACCATTCCATGTGCGCTTACAATTGCCATTTCTGTACATCGCAGACTGCTCAGCTGTGTATGGAGTACGGGCTGAACACATTTTATGAACGGGGCCGCAGCAGCAGTGCATAAGGACAGGAGCGCATATTGCTGCTCTTGCCCATGCCCCACAGAGGTTTACTAACTCCTGGCATAGCACATTGTGTACACAGAAGTGTATAGAAATGTTAGTTTTAAGCGCACAGGTAGGATAATAAAGTCTAATAAAAATACTAAATTAATAAAGTACAGTAGAAAAACTATTAGGGCATTAGGAACATCTTATTAAGATTTTACTCAAAAGTTTAGTTACCATTAAAGAAGAACTCCTGCAAATTTTTTTTTCTCTGACCTGTTAGAAAGGTGCATGATATAATCTGTAGTGATTGTCATTTTCTTATCAGAGAATGTAACTGTGAGTAATAACTTCTCTTCTTATTGTAGCTGGGTCATGTGACCAACTCCCTGACCTCCAACTGACCCAGGACAGGAAGCCAGTCACTGCTCTATTCATTCCTATGAGACTGAAAGTAAGGCTCCCATAGGAATGCATAGAGAATTAGACTTCCTGTCCACACAAGTCTCTGTGTGAGTTTGTGAGTCTAATTCCTGGTCACATGACACCGATAAGAAACTTCAGGATTATATAAGTCAAAAATACAGACACTCGTAAGAAAATGACATTCACTACAGATTATATCATGTACATTTCTAGCAGGACATGGAATAAAAAATTTTGCGGGAGTTCTTCTTTAAAGTGTTTTCTCATAGTGGTTTTAAATATTTCAGGGATCAGCAACCTTCAGCACCCCAGCTGTTCTGAAACTACAACTTCCATAATATCCAATTCAATTCTATGGGAGTTAGAAGAACAGCTGAGCGTGTTTGCAGGGAGTAGTAGTTTTACAGCAGCTGGAGTGCCGAAGGTTGCTGATCCCTGTCCTAGGTATACTGTTTTCTCCTGTCCTTTTTCCAATAGGCAGATTTATAGGAATTAAACAAAATACCTGTTTAAAAATCTTAGAATAAGAAAAATTTTTCTAAAAAGTGCAAAAATAGCATAAAGTAAATGCTGTTTTTTTTATCTCCAAAACACTGCAAACAACAAAATAAAATCTTAGTTATGTTTATTCAGGTCTTTCTATGAGATGTTTTTTTAGCCTTCTTGTTCATTAGGACTTTTGAACTGAATATATTTAAAAATGATCCTTCTCTCCAACATCCACGGATAAAAAATATCTTACAATTACACAGCTTTTGTGCCAGTATGTATTAGGGTACAGCTGCAGGAACCTCATAAAGCGGCTTTTTTAATGGCTTTTGTTGTGTTATGTGTCAATTTAAAGTAAGCTGCAATGGTAGATGCATATGTGGCAGATTTGTTCTAGAACTATCTGCAACTGACCCATGCATCTGGATGGTGCTTGCAAAAATCAAAATAACCATATTGAGAGGAATAGAACAAATTTCCAGCTACAGATATATCTGCTGAATGTGAACTGACCCTTCTATATATACAGCTGCCTACTGTGAAGGGGGCAGGAGGAAATGGGGGTTCACAATTCCACAACATTGTTTTATGGGTTTCTTTTTTATAGCATTTACTTCTGCAGGTCAGAAGGATTACATAGGTTTTCTTTGCATCCCCACATTCTGACACCGATACCTTTTTTATATTTCTGTCTACTGATTTGGCGCTGGCTTATGTGTCACAGGACGTATCAGTGGACTATGGGACTATAGAGGGAGGGATAGTTTTTAAAGATCTCAACAAACTTTGTCTGGAATAATGAGGACCTGTCATAGCGGTCATGCTTCTCTAATCAAGGTCGGCAAGTCAGGCCCAATGATCATACTGAGCCATGTTTAACTCTAGAGCACTGCCGTATATTAGGTGCCAAGCTCAGGGAGACAAGTCCACTGGGCGGCTCTATTCTGGTATCCAACTACGACTGACAGGTCTTTTCACAAATACGTAGTGAAGCGTCAATCATGATGAGCCAGGCCGCCAATTTACCATTCTGCAAGCTATATGTATTGTATACTATTAGCACAAATAATAACCACCTAACGTTATAAAGATAAGCAGAAGAACTCACTTTCTGACGATGTCTTTTGCCATTTCAGAGATCTGACTCCATTCCTCCTCTGGGAACTCGAAGCTTCCTGTCATTATTTTTTTCCTCATGTCCTTTGGGATAGTCCGACTGTGATGCTTGGAGTAAAAGGGAGGATAGCCGCAGAGCATCACATAGATAATGACACCTAAGGACCACAAGTCACAGCTCTGGGAGGGACAACCACAGAATACACATATAAACTTCTAGCAACAAGCTGAACTCTCGATGCAGGTGTGACAGTAATGTCAGGAGTGAGAAAAAGCAAATAAATCTAAACATTTTTAAGGCTATGTACACACTTATTACTCCTGTGTATCTAGAATACAAAATAAAACCAGATCAATAGTGCTAATCAACTAATTCAGGTCACTTAGAATTAGTGGACAGACAATTAACCTCTCAGACTTTTATGACATCCCTCCTGTGGGACCAGCACCATCTACAGAATGGTGGTCCTTCTCCATTCACAGCAGCCGTGAGATGGAGGTTGGAGGGACCACTGTTCAGAAGACTGGTGTGGGGGTCCCGCGTCTATCAGAAATTTATGTGATATCTTGCGGATAAGTCTGTCTAAGGCCTTGTCTACATTTCTGTTTTTCACTCACGTGTGCTGTCCGCATTTTCCACGGACAGCACACGTACCCATTGATTTAAATGTATCTGTTCACATTTCAGTATTTTTTTTACTGACCGTGGGTCAGTAAAAAAAAAATCATAGGGACATGCACTACTTTGATCCATGATGCGGACTAAGAACGCCCATTGAAGTCTATGGGTCCGTGAAAATCACAGACAAACATCCGTATCGTTCACTGATGACTAATAGGTGATTTTTTGGAAGTTAATTTTCAGCTGAGCAACATCAGTGAATTACGGATGACACATGGATGGTAAAAACGGACACACGGACCAACCACGGATAGCTTCACAGATGAAACACATACGCTTTTTTTCACGGACGTGTCACTGACACAGAAATGTGGATGAGGCCTAAAGGTGCTGGATTTTGTCTGCTACATTCCATTATTTTCTATGGGAGTCTGCACTGCTGTTCACGTGACTGCAAGTTATTTTTGCACAATTTTCCAGACTGCACCAAGAAAGAACATGTCAATTCTTGGCACGCTCAAGAATATAACACAGACTCCAATCTATTTTCCCAGTACTAAACCTCCACTCTACCTTCCCAGCAGTTCTCTGGTTAAAGGGGTATTCCCATCTCACAAATGTAGTTTGTATAGTTAGATATAGCCATACCAATATTATTACTAATAGAATGTATTTATATAAAATGTACAGTTTAGAAGATTTGCCTATTTGTATTTCCATTGTCTCATATACATCAGTCAGGTCGTTGCCACTAGTTACGACCACCGCGGCCATGTAGTAGTGGTGGTCGGCTTCCTCTTGTTCAAACCCGCTCTGAGGTAACTTCTGTATTGTGAACGCACATTTCATTTCATGCATAGACACATCTTAGGGTTGTAGCATTTTTGTCTGCGCTTCCAAAATGCAGAGAAACGGATTCTGTTCCAAGATCAATTCATCTCTATGGAGCAGGATCCGTTTATAAAGTCTGCGTTTTGGACGGATCCTGACCGTTGTATTTAGGACTGGTAGTGTCCAAAACGCTGATGTGAGAGTATCCTAAGATGTGTCTGCGCTCATGCAATGTGCGTTCACAATACAGCAGTCACCTCAGAGCCGGTTTAAAAAGGAGCAAGCTGACCACCACTACTACATGGCTGTGGTGGTCGTAACTAGGGGCAACGGGTAAAGTTAAAGTCTGGTCAGATCTACCCCTCTCAATGGCCGACCGCATGGCACTCATAAAGATGATAGTCCTCCCACAAATTCTATATCTATGGAATGCCACGCCAATTGATATCCAAGAAAAATGGTTCAGAGTAATTGAGATGGAATTAAATAGACTAATTTGGGGGAGGAAAAGGACCCGTCTTAAGTATAAATACTTTTCTATTGCCAGAGAAAGAGGAGGAATGGGAGTGCCAAACTGTAGGAAATATTATTTGGCTGTCCAATTGAAGAACCTCATTAGATGGCAAAATAATGAGGTAATCTCTTTCTGTATGGGAAGGGAGGGGGAAATAGATATTTTGAAAGTATTGGAAAGAGGGTGGCAAGATGCACTCTTACACAAATTCACGTATTGTTTATTATATAGTAAGGTATGGGGTAAAATAAAAAAGATTTGTAAGATGAATGGGAGTATTGAAAATACCCCTATATGGGGAAATCACAATTTACAGGAATTTGGTAAAATTGCAAATTATAAGTTTTGGACAAATAGGAATATAGAGTTAATTCATCAATTGTTCTCTCACGGAGAAATCAAATCTTTTGAGGTACTTAAACAGGAATATGGGTTACAGGAAAAACATAGGTTTTATTATTTACAGGTGTATAATGCTTATAAAGTGACGGAAAATAAGGCGATTTTTCACTTGAATACACATGAGGTGGTAGAGGTTATAAATAAAGAGAGGAATAATATGAAAATACTCTCAAGAGTGTATAAGTTACTGAATGAAGAAGAATGCGATGAAGCTTTACTACTTCTTTAAAAAAAATGGGAGGGAGAGATCGTTAATCTGGATCAGGTAGACAGGGCGCTGGGTAATATCGGTCAGATGATAGATAACCCTGCACATCGTCTGATTCAAATGAAGATTATTTATAAATTATATTACACACCCCAATTATTATATAAAATTGGATATGCGGACAGTTCGGAATGCTGGAAATGCAAGAATGAGGAAGCGACAATGGTTCATTTGCTGTGGACATGTCCAAAAATACAAAGTTTCTGGCAAGAAATTAGACAGGTTATTGAAAACAGACTAAAACGCTCACTGGCATTCACTTTAGATCATATTATATGGGGGTTAGTGGAAACCGATAAAAGAGAGGAGAATTTGATTAACAGGCTTTTACTTTACGGTAGACTGATTATAGTCAGACATTGGGGTTCCTGCTCTCCACCGACGATGCAAGAATGGATAAGGCTAGTAGATAAGATAGAAAGATATGAATACTTAAACGCGAAAAACTCAAAAACAAGGAGTAAAGAATATAATAAATACTGGCTGCTGTGGAAACACGGGAAATAAAAAGAGTAATCCAAAGGTTCTATGATGATGGGGGGCGGAGTCTGCCGCGCTGCGAGATGGCCGCATAAGAGCAGCGCTCTCGTCCACAACGCCTCTACCTCCAGCTATTTGAGAGTCAGACAGAAGCACGATGGTCAAAATCGGGAGAGAGAAGCAGGGGAACATCCCCTCTACCCCTCGGTCAGAGAAACCGCAGTCCGACATAGATAGATTCCTACAAAAGAAGCATGCCTCGCCGATGGGGAGAAATAAGATGGCGCCGAAAGGCGCGCAACTCCAGCCGCCAAGAGCCGAGTCAGATGAAGACAGCTCAGGGGCCTTATCTGACGCTGCGGGTGAGTCAGACCCTTCACACATTTCTAAGTCATTCCTGACTAAGGCACTCAAGAAGGCTATTGCCCCAGTAATGAAAGACTTAGCAGATATCAAGACCGACATGAAACATTTGGGCCACCGAGTCTCTACGCTTGAAGACTCTCAGTCGGGCCTTATTCAGCATAGCGAGAGAATGGAGGCGGTTACCCTGTCCTATAGAAATCATATTAACTATGCCCTGCTACAGATTGAAGACCAAGAGAACCGTAGTAGGCGTAAAAACATTCGCCTCAGGGGTCTACCTGAAACTTATGAGACCGACGCCATACACCACGTGGTGTCCGCCATATTCGCCCAACTCCTGGGAGAAGATAGAGCGCAACAAGTTACCATCGAACGGGCTCACAGGGCCCTTAGACCCAAGCCGGCCCCTGAGAGCCCACCTAGAGACATTATTTGCGGTCTCCTTCGATACATCGACACAGCTGCTATCCTCAGAGCTGCACGAGAATCCAGAGACGTCACATATGAGGGATCACAGATCCAAATATATCAGGACATAGCGGCGAGCACATTGGCAAAGAGACGCATACTGAAGCCTCTTACAGAAGCCCTGAGAGATAACCGAACCCCTATTCGCTGGTTATATCCCTTTGGACTTGCTATTATGAAAAATGGACAACAGATAGTCATCAGAACTCCTGAAGACCTGGAACAAGCTTGGGACAAGCTGAATATGACGCCTCTGAATATCCCTTCGTGGCTACCTGTTCCTCCGATGGACAACCTGCCGCCTCTACCTCACACACAAGTCTGGTCCGTGGCTGGGAAGAATAAAAGATCCAGACGACCATCTTCTCTAGCCACCTGAACGAGTGCCGAAGATTCAAGTGTTACAACGCTCTCCAACTCTATTTCTTTCTCCCATTTTCAACTCCTGTACTTTCCTTCTTCTCCCCCACTCTCTCTTTTTGTCTAGCGCGTGTTTTGTAGGTTCTTCAGCTGGTCATATGAGTACTGACTTCTACCTTCAGACATGCAACCCCTGGAAGCTGGTATCCACAAAAGCTCCCTGCTGGACCGTGGTATCATTGGACTCTCAACGTTAAGTACTTATTCATTCTGATGTTTCGAGGTGGAGGTGTTTGTGGGCCTGTATGAGGCACCCACCTCACGTTCTTGTGAGTGCCCTCCCTGAGGCACCTAGGTCCGCTCCTCGCGGGCTTGGGGTCTCGGGATGGACATTACTCACTCTGGGCATGATATATGCCATACATCATTGGTTTTTTCGGTTTTAATGGCCATTTACTGCATTGTTTATTTTAATTGCTCTGCTGAGTTCACCCCGCGCATGTATAAGCCACCCTACCCCAATCACTTAGAATGGCGGAACTAAAGATTCTTTCTCTCAATGTCAGGGGTCTAAACACGCCACAAAAAAGAAATAGTATATTTAGGCTTATCCACAGAGAAAGGGCAGACATTCTCCTACTTCAGGAGACGCATTTTCGCAAGAATCATATACCGAAACTTCCTACTAAACCTTACTCCTATTGGTTTCATAGCACGCATTCTTCGTCTACCAGGGGAGTTACTATTGCAATTAATTGCAACACACCTTTCCGTATGTCAGCTTTAAACGTAGATCCTGAGGGTAGATATGTCATTTTGACTGGCCTCTTTGGTGATAAAACTGTCACTATTGCCAATATATATGCGCCAAATGTTAAACAAACCTCCTGGCTTCTGAAAACTTTGCAGCTTATCAGAAAGACAGCGGCTCCCATGTTAATACTAGGAGGTGACCTCAACCTAGCCATTAGACCCCTCTTTAGACACAACATCCTCCTCACTTTCAACCCCTAGAAACTCGCTTATCCGTTTGAAAATGCTGTTGTCTGATATGGGGTTGGTGGACGCGTGGAGGACTCTACACATTGATGAAAAAGAGTACACTTACTATTCAAATGCCCATAAGACATACCACCGGTTGGACTACATTTTCCTCCCATCCTCTCTCATCTCTGACATATCATCAGCCCGTATAGGACCTATTACCATATCGGATCATGCTCCCACTTCCGTATCATTTAAATTCAGGGGTTTACCCCAAAATCCTGGACATGGAAATTAAATACCACCATATTGGGAAACTCACACTACAGTGATCTCCTTGCCCAAAAGCTAACCGAATATTTCCAACTTAATGACAGCCCTGAGGTCCCACAACCCATTATTTGGGAAGCTCATAAGGCATTTATTAGGGGCGAGTTTATCTCTCTAGGTAGCAAGATTAAGAAGCTAAGAGAGAAGGAGGTAGCAGATCTCCTGTGCCAAATAGAGAAACTTGAGAAGCTACATGTGACATCTGGAACCTCTTCCCACCTTGAAAAACTAACAGGCCTTAGGAGGCAACTTAAGGACTTATTAAATATTAAATCTGCCAGAGCCCTTCAGTCTCTGAAGTATAAATATTATAGCCATGGGGATAAGGGTAATAAAATTATGACTTCATTATTAAAAGACAAAGAACTAAAGCTTTTATTTCCTCTATTAAAACCCCACAAGGAACCAGAGTCACATCAAACACCTCTAATTGCACAACAATTCCAACAATTTTATACTCAGCTCTATAACTTAACCACCCGATCTGGTCAGATAGCAGATAAACCTCCTACACATGACCTGATCTCCGCTTTTCTAGAACAACTGAATATACCCAAGTTATCTTTAGAAGACCATTCTCACTTACTCTCCCCAGTCACGGGGGAAGAAGCGACTAAAATCCTGAGCTCTATTCCTAATGGGAAGAGTCCGGGACCAGATGGCTTTCCTATTATATATTATAAGAAGTTCCAGAACCTGCTCCTTCCCAAATTTGTGGCACTCTGCAATTCTCTGATGTCAGGCAACGCCCTCCCCTCTCAAACACTTGAAGCACACATAACAATTATCCCAAAGAAGGGAAAGACCCGGAGTTATGCAGTAGCTATCGCCCATCTCACTTTTAAAACACTGACCTTAAATGGTGGGCAAAAATTTTGGCTTTTCGGTTATCCAATATCTTACCAAAAATCATAGGAGAGGAACAGGTGGGATTTGTGAGGGGTAGGGAAGGAAAACATAATGTCTCCAGAGTCCTCCACGCGGCCTACTTTGCTAAGAAGAAAAACATACCCTTGGTCCTCTTGGGAACAGATGCGGAAAAAGCGTTTGACAGGGTCAGCTGGAGTTCATTAGACGTGCGTTATTAGCTTTTAATTTTCCAAATTCTTTTATTGATGCAATTTTTTCCCTTTACTCCACACCATCTGCCCGTATTTTGGTCAATGGCACTCTTTCAGACCCCTTTTACATACGCAATGGTACGCGTCAGGGATGTCCCTTATCCCCTCCCTTTTTATCATTTGTTTGGAGATGCTCCTGTTGAGGATACGCCAATCTGGACAAATTAGAGGTCTCCAAGCAGGCTCCACTACGCATAAAACTGCAGCGTTTGCTGATGACCTTCTAATATTCATAACAAACCCACTAGAAGCTTTTCCCCATTTATTACAGCTCTTTGAGGACTTTGGAGTCATCTCCAATTTCAAAATTAACTATGAAAAGTCTGAAGCTTTGAATGTGTCAGTCCCGACCTCCCAGCTGGCCCTGGTCAAAAGAGATTCCCCATTTAAATGGCGCCAGATGCCATCAAATACCTAGGAGTCCGCATACCTTCAGAGTTGTCTACTCTGTTTAGCATCAATTTCCCTCCACTTTAAAGAAAATTGGAGACGCCATTCGGGAGTGGAAGTTACCATATGTATCGTGGTTCGGAAGGAAGAACATATTATCCACATTTGTACTACCACAACTGTTGTACATGCTGCAGGTTCTCCCACTTGATATCCCTGTATCTTTCTTTAAGAAAATACAGAATCTTTTTAAAGGATTCCTTTGGAATAATAAAAGAGCCAGGCTGACATATCAACAACTCACGCAAAAACCAGTGAAGGGAGGAATATCACTACCAGATACCCACACTGTAAAGAAAACTCTCTGTACCCTGACAGTCCGCCTGAGTAATCCCCCCCCCCCTTCCCCCTCTACATCAATATGCCCTTTTCAGTAAATGGAAGAGGTGACTCTAAGTTGCAGAGCTATTGTTCTTTTGTTCTTTTGTTTAGTGCAATATATGTCTCACTATCTGTTCTTCTGCAGCTATATGATTCAAGATCCAAGATATGGAGATATGTCTGTGATTTGTTATGGTGTATCGAGGACCTGTATACCCTTTTAATTACTGTAATGGCAGACATTGTATTTTTTGTTGTATTTTTTGCTGCAATGAGCATTGGATCATATGATGATATGTGGTTTTACATGCACAATAAAAAAAGATTTGAAACAAACAAAGGTTCTATGATATGCCTTAATACACAAAATGAAAATCTGTTTATTTGGGTTTTTTTTTTTTTTTCTCTCTCCATCGCCGAGGAATGGGGGGGGGGGGGGGCGGGGTTAGGGGGAAGGATATTGAATGAAAAATAATATGTAATTTTATGTATATAATTTGTACGAAGTGATTATGTATCTTGTGTTGATAATTTGCATTGAAGTGAGAATATAAAATTTTAAAAGAAATAAAGGAAATAAAAAAAACAAAAAAAAAAAATAGGGGCAACGGCCTGACTGATGCGTGTGGGACAATGGATATACAAATAGACAAATCTTCTAAACGGTACATTTTATATAAATACATTCTATTAGTAATAATATTGGTATGGCTATATCTAACTATACAAACTACATTTGTGAGATTGGAATACCCCTTTAACTTATAAGTGCTGGAGAAACAGAGGCTGCCAGCGATCAGTGCCGACAGTAACAGTACTGTGCCCCTACGTGTAGCACTTACTGTCGGTGTGATCACTGGCAGCTTTAATCTCCTCTATCTTTCCAGTGTGTCCCTGGTACTTAGGAACCACTGGGAGGTAGAGACGCTGCCTGCGATCAATGCTGGCAGCAAATCAAAATGGCAGGCACTCTTAGAGAAGGCAGGAACTCTTGTGCTGCATTTAAATGCAGTGCTTGAGCACATAATTGTCGAGAAGGAAGCAATCACCTCCACTGTATGAGGAGGAGTGATGGCTACTGCTATTGCTTGTCCTCATACAGGTCATTGTTTCTGGGCAGCAGATCACTGCTCAACAACACGACCAGCTGCCCAGAAACTACGATTCAGGTGTCCACATGAAAGATCTTTTCACCTGATGGGAAGGCGTTTTTCGCGTTCATCTGGTGATCTGCGGCACGTTTTAAACAGGCCAATTATCTGGAACAAACATTTGTTCCCGATAATCGGTCCATATTGGGGCGTGTAAACCCGCCTTTAGAAAAGGCACTGGTTCCTAGAGTAGGCAGCTAATAAAGTACATAGTAAAACGTGTTCTACAGCTGTGGAGGGTTAACGGCTGGGGCAGTGAGAAGAGGCAAGCCGAGAAGCCTCGTCTTCAGAGTTCACTAGACCATGGAGACTGAATTTTGATAGCAATGCTCCCTTAGCGTGTAGCACAGGCTGTTTTTTTAAATAAATGTTCACAGAATTCTCTAATAACGTACATTAAAAAGTCATGTAAAATCATTGGCAGATGAGCATTTCAATTGTTGGGTGTTTCTTCCAGACAATCACCTGCTTGTCCGTGAAGGAGAGCATTATTTGCCGGTAGCAGAGCATGATTAGACGGCACGATCTCCCGCTGGCAAACAATGATTTTAGAGCCTGCATAAAAAATGCGATTGCCTGATCATCGGCAGCACTATTACACTGCCAGACTGTCTAGGAACGCTTGTTAGCGATGATCTGACTGATCCTCGACCAGTGCAATACAGCCCTTACACTTTGAAGCACATTGTAGTGACAGAAAGCATAAAAGATGGACGTGAGGGGAGGTGTCACCTTGTTGTAAGTGTATGGTGTTGGTGAGGTAGGAATAATTCCAGACTTCTCTTTCTGATGTCTTCTCTGTGCCTCCAGAACCTGATGGTGGCAACATCAAATAAGAAAGAATATGTGACTTACAGTATGGTGCTGCACTTTATATAATACATATGTAAGTAATATGAATGACTCACAGTTGTACTATAGAAATAGATGACATTTTGTTGTGCAAGGTGCAATAGCGGATAATAAACTCATACGGAGTAATGATGTTCAAGAGGACATGGTGGAACGTTAAAGGGGTTATCCAAGTTATATTTATTGATGACCTATCCTCAGGATAGGTCATCAATATCAGATCGGCAGGGGTGTCGGACTGTTTAAAGAGGAGGAGCGTGCCGTACCAGCGCTGCCTCCTCTTCATTGCTTACCTGCTCGCCGTAACATCAGTAGCGATGAGCAGGTGTAATTACATCTAACCGTCCCATTCATTTCAATGGGAAGGATCGTTCCTATACAAGTCTATGGGAACGAGCGCCCCATTGAAATGAATGGTACACTACTGCAGCCAAGTCTGCTATAATCATATGATTTTCTTAGAAGGCAAATACCACCAAAAGACAAATAAACAGCTTGTAAAATTCCATGCCTTGTTAAGAGGGTTATTTTCTCTGTATCTCTCTTTTATTTTTAATTCTGGATTGAAAGATTGAATTTACACATAGAAGTGCAAATCCAGAGAGATTAATTAATTTTCCAGGACTCAAACATTTTTTTTTTTTTTTTGAAGACTGGGAATTTACAAAAATATAAATACATTATAATAAAAAATAATAATAATAAAAAAACAGAGCAACAGCACAAGTTTGAGCATCAAAGCAGCATTTTTATTTTAAAACAATCCCAGCTGGTAGCAAATTTTTGGGGATCCCGGAAAAACCCCTTTAATGAGTGGGCCACCGGAGGTCGAATATCTGAATTACACAAATGATGGAAACATAAGTGAATGAAGAAAAACAGTTCACGTAGAATAGCCAGCTTAATAAAGCAGTACTCACCTGAGGTGCTACATAATATGGAGTAAACTGTGGCGTCATTAGGTCCCCCTGGTCTATTTTTGCAAAACCAAAATCACACAATTTCACTGGAGCATCCTGCAAATAAACACTTAGTTAAAAGCAATATTTGGTTGAATTTAAATGGTACCTATTACAGATGAGCGAATCTTCAAAGCCGAATGTTCATCGAATTTATGAAAAGATTCGTTCTTAATACGAATTTATCCGGTCGAAGCTGCATAAAAATCATTCGTTATTCTGGTCGTGTTCTGCGAACATTCACGCATTAATAACAAACATAGCGTTGTTAAAGGTACGCTACTTAACTGAATACGTACGCATGACCGTACAAAGTGCGTACGAATCCTTAGCGTACTATTGTCTAGCAATTGCGTAATACGCAGGCACACACAACGCTAGCCCACGGTGTGCATTCCTCAGAGGCAGAGCGAAGTTTTCAAAATGGCATCCACTCCACTACCTCATCCACTTTCTCCTCTACAACAATTTTGCGCCTTCGTGGTTTAGCCTGGTGGAACAGTGGCCAACTACTACGAATTCTACTGGTAGAAGCTGCAGCTACATGTCCTTTGGCACTGCTGGTTCTGGCTGGAAGTGGAACCCTTTTGCTTTTCCGTGCCAGACATTTTCACTTGACTGTGGCAGCAGACAATCAGGTCTTTGTCTCTCTCCCTGTCTCTCTCCCTCACTCTCCCTGCCTGATTAATATTACTAGCCCTGCACTGGCCCTGATATGTGTATTATTATGGATGCCCAGAACAACACCACAATTTACAGAACACAGTTTTCTGTCTTTCACAAGCTTCGTCTCAGCAGTCACAGCACAACTGATGTCACTGGTTTACCGAGCCTATGGGCCAATCAGAGCAAGCCCACCCCACTAGGTCAGGTGACCGGGTTCTTCCTGGGCTTTTTGCCGCTCTCACCACAAACATTTCCGCACAAATAACGAAAATACAGTAAAAGTTTGGTAATTAACTGAATTCATACGCATCAGCGCTTAAATTAACTGATACGTAGCATTAGCGTACAGAGGTTTAAGAATATTTAAAATTCGAACGGAGCGAATCTGAAAAGATCCAAATGGGACTCAGAGTAGAAAATTGCGAAGGTTCGTATCAAATCTACAAAGCAGCGAATAGATTCGCTCATCTCTAGTACCTATTTAGCAACTGCAGAATGACTGGAGGCTGATCAGCGACTCGTGCAAACACCACTTTTTGAAAAAAATTTTCCCCAAAAGCTCTACAAATGGCTAATAAAATGTATGATGCTTTGGCGCATGCTTATTCTTATTTTATCATCTCTGCATTTTTGTCTTACAATAAAAATGAATAAAAACAGAATTAAAAACGCAAAACATTTATAAATAACCAACATATAATGTTGAGAATATGATGTTTTATTCTGCTACATTCTGCTCCTTACATGCAATGGAGGTTTACCTTTACTGTTTAGTGCACTCTGCATTGAGCTGCTTCACAATATCTGCTCTGCATTAAGTGACAGCTATAACATCCGAACAGGAAATTACTACAGCGGACACTCAGTGTAGAAGGGCTGTGAGGCAGCTCAATGCAGAGAGAACTTCACAGTGTCATCTCACTAGGATATGCCACCAAAGTCAGATAGTGCCTGTTCCACTTCTGAAACCTGCACCTATCTCCAGAACAGGCAACTGACAGTGAAGGATAGCACATTGTGCACAGTGTGCTCTTCATTCATTAGCACGCTTGGCTATTATCGGAAGTTCTATAGAAATAAATGGAGAGTTGACTGCGAGAGCATGGTCACCGCTGTATTCAGTTCTATTGCGTGGCCACTTCATTCATTGCTATTTTGGTCAGTCCCATAGAAACGAATGGAGCGTGACGGTGCATGGCAGCTGTTCTCCGCTCACGTCGTGTCCTGTTCTGGAAATAGGTGCAAGTTCCCGAGGTGGAATCCACACCTATCTGACATTGGAGGCATATCCTACATATACCACCAATGTCTAAGATGAGACAACCCCTGAAAAAAAAAAAATGTTCATATACTCAATCATGATGAGAATAGCTTCAGAAAAGGTACGTTTGTATTGCTTTTCCTGCCCCTACCTAATGCTGTCAGCCATCACTCAGAGAAGAGGGGAGGGGCTATGAAGCAACTCAATGCAGACAACATGGTCAAAAGTGCTGACATAGTGCCTTTAAGGGTGCATTCAGACGACTGTATTTCTGGGTCCGCATCCGTTCCGCAATTTTGCGGAACAGGTGTGGACCCATTTATTTATTCAATGGGACTGCAAAAGATGCGGACAGCACACTGTGTGCTGTCCGCATCCGTAGTTCCGTTCCACGCCCCCCCCCCCAAAAAAAATAAAAAAATAGAGCATGTCATATTCTTGTCCGGACAAGAATAGGCACTTCTATATAGGGCTGGCACTATGCGTTCTGCAAAATGCAGAATGCACACGGCCGGTATCCGTGTTTTACGGTTCCGCAATTTGCGGACGGCAAAACTCTTACAGTCATCTGAATATAGCCAAAAATTGATGGCCTGATTTTAGGTTAGGCCATCAATATCAGATAATCAGCAACCAACTCTTGGCAACCCTGCCGACTAGCTGCACGATAGGGTTGAGATGGTACCTTCCTTGCTTACCAGGAACAGCTTTGTACTTATAGTAGTCACTGGGGTAGATTTACTAATCACTACTAATGTGCCAGAAATCTGCTACTATTTGTGCCCAAAAAATTGGGGTATATGTGATTTAGATATTTTTTTTGGTCACGTTTGATTGAAGGGCAAAAACAAAGAAACAAATGAAGTATACCATTTGAACATTATACAGGCACACATAGGATGAACTCATTAGTAAAAGAATAAAGAATAGATTAGTAGAATTTGGATAACAGTATAACAGCTCTATTGTTCTCTTCATAGGCCTGGATAAACAGCACTATTTATCAGTGTAAGGCTACTTTCACACTAGCGTTTTTAATATGGTACTGTGTGACGTGTGGGGCCGGAACGCGGTTCCGGCCCCACACATGTCCCTGCAGCAGTCCGGATCCGACGGCACCCTTCACCTGCCGGATCCGGACTGCCGCTAGTGTGAAAGAGGCCTAATGTGTGATGTCTAATTGAGTCTTTCATCCTCTTTCCCTCTCTGGCCGCAGTGAATGGTCTGACTGAAGTCAAGGGAGACTGTTTGCTGTGCTAAATGTGCAAATAAATGAGAAGTTAAAAGGGCCAGGACAGGAAGAATACATGAAGTGAGTCCAAAAGATTATATCCAGAAAACCATCCACCTGATCTTTATAAAAAAACAAGAATTACATAGATTAACATATAGAATGTTGATGGTAATGTCCCTTTAATAAAGACCTTCCTGTCTTTTTGTGACTGATAGTTTGACCCAGTGTCCCAAAATTGTCCATAAGAACTTTATTTAGGGAAAGCCAGTACAGAATCCTTATGCACAAGCATCATGCCTCCTAAAACCAACTAATCCTAACACTTAGGGGCCGTTCAGGCAGCCGCGCAAAAACACGGATGCCAGCCAGTGTGTGTTCCGCAATTTGCAGAACACTCATGGCCGGCGCCCCATACAAAATGCCTATTCTTTTCAGTATGTAGTGGCTCACCAATTACAGCGATGGATGGGAGGTGCTCCTATCAGTTGGCTTACCCGTAGCCCCAAAATAATTGAATAATCAGTATTTGTACATATGATGGGCACACTCCTCATCTGTTGTAGATGTTATAGGCGTTAAAACAATATATTGATCGACGGGACACTATATATTATTTGTAACTGAACTTTCTGTTGTGATAGCTTCTATTGTGATGTCTGTCAGCTGGCTATTGGTTGATTTACATATATCATTGAACTAGCTGTTCATAGTCCCCAGGGTTATCATAGTCCCCAGGGTTATCATAGTCCCCAGGGTTATCATAGTCCCCAGGGTTATCATAGTCCCCAGGGTTATCATAGTCCCCAGGGTTATCATAGTCCCCAGGGTTTTTAATAAGCAGGAAATCGCATAATGCCTCTTTCATGTGAGTGATATATAACATGTCAGGGTCTGTTCAGGGAAAAACTGATGGTTTTGCATGGAAGTTGAATCAGTTTTCAGTTTCGCTTTTTTTCTGTCAAAACTGCATCTATTTTGTAACCGTTTTTCATATGTGTAAAGAAAACTTGAAGAACACCACACGACATCGCTCAACAACCATATGTGAAAAATAGACTGCGTCCAGGTGCCATCCTTGTACAGTCAGGTTTTTTTTCACTGACATGAATGGATCAGTGCTGCATGAAAAAAATGCTGAAGACAGAACAAGTTGAGATTTTTCCTCAACAGGCAGACAGTCAGTGAAAAACAATGCCAATCTGCTTATAACCTTTGAAATGAATGTGTCAGTGTTCAGTCCGGATGCTAACCATTTTAAAAACAGACTGTATCTGTAGAGAAAACTTGCTCGTATGAAATCGGCCTATGGGTTAGTATCCGCTTGGTCTCAGTCTGGTTTCTGAGATCACATGGAACGTTGGGCTTTTGAGATCTGGTCACCTGGTGCAGTGCGGCATGGCGGCTTTTGTTGCTTAGTGCTGTGCCAGTGGGTTGGTGTGGCCCAGTGACTAAAGGGCTAAGCCTGGCAGCAGGGGTGCTGTTGGGCTCCCAGGTCTCGCGGACTGCAGGTGTTGTGTTGCGGCGGTCGCCATGTAGTTATGAGCCAAATTAGTGCAGGGACCCTCTCGAAAGAGGCCACCTGGATGTGTGGAGTGGGCCTATGTATTTTGATCAAAACATATACAAAGAGTTTCACGTTCATGTTTATAATATGTATTATTATATATTCTGCTTGGTAGCCTTGGATCAATGTGGATGTGCAATCCAATCCTTTTCTCTACAGCTTGGACATAGGATCACTATCACAGCTACTGGACACGCTCCCTTATTCAATCTTAATGGATTCCAACTGAATTCCTCCTGTCTACAATGCTACGCAAAACGCCTGACTGCATTATTTCAGAGACATACCTCCTCTCGTTTCCTAGCAGAACTATACTCAACGATCAAGGTCCATGGTAATATCCATGACTGAGAAGTCTCTTGATGAGTATCACTCTATATTGCTTTATTGGGTCTTGCATTGCCCAACTCTCTGAAGCTAATGTGGTATTGCACATTGCAGATTTGCACCTATGAAACTGGTTGAACTGTTGCATGAGTGCTTGGCAGCTGAAGACATCTGTGTTGCTCCCATGTACATATGTGCCCACATTACTGAAAAAAAGTGATGTTTTACTATATGCAAATGAGCCTCTAGGAGCAACGGGAACGTTGCCATTAAACCTAGAGGCTCCGCTCTCTCTGGAACGGTCGCATCCTCTGGTTGACAGAGCCAGGCATGATGGTGTTTACACTGCCTGGCCCTGTCAATCAATGTGCAGAGGCAGTTGCAGAGAGAACTGAGCCTCTAGGTGTAACAGCAGAACCCCCAATGCTCCTAGAGGCTTATTTGCATATATTAAAACTTAATTTTTCTCAGCAATGAAGATGGGACCAACACAGATGAAGATGGGACCAACACAGATGAAGATGGGACCAACACAGATGAAGATGGGACCAACACAGATGAAGATGGGACCAACACAGATGAAGATGGGACCAACACAGATGAAGATGGGACCAACACAGATGCCTTCGGCTGCCGAGTGCACATGTAACAGGTCAGCCAGTTTCATAGTACAAATCTGTTGACAGATGCCCTTTAAACCTTCACAAATGGTAACTGCGGTTTCATTTCTTTAAGGCTACTTTCACATTAGCGGCAGGCCTGATCCGGCAGGTGAAGGGTGCTGCCGGATCAGGACTGCCGCAGCGACATGTGTGGAGCCGGAACCGTGCTCCGGCCCCACACATGTCACACAGTACATACATACACACAGACTCACACACATATAGACAAACAAATACACATACATACTTACATGCTCCCCGGCAGGTCTTCAGAGCGCCGGAGGAGCAGGACGGCTCGCACAGGTGACGATTTCCCACAGCGCCCTCTGCTGGGCGCCTGGTGGAATCGTCATCTGTGCGCGCCGACCCGTCCCTCCGGCGCTGTGAAGACCTGCCGGGGAGCATGTAAGTATGTATGTGTATTTGTATGTATGTATATATGTCTGTGTATGTTTATGTGTATGTCTATGTCTGTATGTGTGTGTGTATTGTGTGTATGTGGTGACGGATCCGTCATGAACTCCATTGAAAGTCAATGGAGGGCAGATCCGGTTACCATTGTGGTCACACCAGACGGATCCGCCCCCATTGACTTGCATTGGGGGTCATTCCGGATCCGTCTTGGTGCGGATGCCTGGACCGGAGAGAAAACCGCAGCATGCTGCGGTTTGTTCTCCGGTCTGAAGACGGAACGGAATGCTTTCAGGAACATTCCGTTGTCTTCAGTTCAGTTTTGTCCCCATTGACAATGAATGGGGACAAAACTGAAGCGTTTTATTCCGGTATTGAGCCCCTATGACGGAACTCAATACCGGAATTATAAAACGCTAGTGTAAAAGTAGCCTTAGGTAAGTGTGTAATTGTAAAACTCACAACAGATACATGAAAAACATCTTCAGGACAAAGGATCAGCACTATCTTACCAAAGAGTTATCTTTAAAGAGCAAGTTCTCTGGTTTCAGATCTCGGTGTGCAATGTTTAGCGAGTGACAATGCTGTAGGGCCAAAGCGATCTGTAAGAAGAAAGTTCAAGTCAGTCCATTTATTTCTACTGTTTAGATGGTAACTGCTTTATTGTGAGACGGGCTGCCATAAAACTGAACCATGCAGACCCATCGGGCAACAAAGTAGTCACGCTCGTGAACGTCTCTGCTCTTACCACACACTAGAGAGCCTGAAATGCCCTAGAGATACTCAACCTTTCAGCTCCAAATTGATTGGCAACACCAGGGTGTGTAAGAATCTGAAAGCTACAATGGACAAGGAACTAATGACATACAGAAAAGCTTCTTAGAGAAGCAGAGATTGAATCAAATGAAAGCTATAATCTTGTACATCTGCGCTGAGAGAAGAGGGGAATACTGAACGTTTCATTCATTGGAATTACAAATTTCAGCTATGAACCTATAAACCGCTATAAATCAGCAACCAGGAATCAAGAGTACGGCCATTTATTGTGTTGATCGTATGATTTAGCCCATGATGGACTCGCAGTCCACTGCAGTCCTTTGAAGCAGAGTACAAGCTTATGGTAACCCCAGAAAAAAAAAGGAATTACGAAGTGTGGCTGAAACAAAACAGTTATGCCAGTGACAGCGTGCATCAGATAATCGGATTATAACAAAGCAGGCAATAAGTGAGAACCTATGTCGCTTTAATATGCCTTTAGCCCTCTAGTTGTTCATTGCACGACTGCTGGTGGAAGCTTCTGGAACTTGCCTGCTTTGTTACTTGGCTGGCTTGCTTCTCAGTGAAGTGCCGGTGCTGGCTGATTCTGTGAAACAGCTCGCCCCCCTCCATCATCTCCATAACAATTAGGAGCCGTGCCCTGTTCAAAAGTGTTAATTTAAAGAGCGGGTCAAATATCAGTGAGTATGCAATTAACGCTGATGCTGGTCAACGGAAGGCGCAACCTTGCCTTTCTCTCCCCTCCCACCCTCCCATTCGTTGTCGGATAGATTTGGTTTGGGTGAAGGTCGCGCCCCAGATTGACAGCACTGGCACTTCTCTTCCAGCAGTGATAAAACTCAACCTTCCTGCTGTTCTGTGCAGTCCCATGTGTTGTGGTATCAGAGGAACACTATGCTACCAGTTTAATAATGGGGGTAGCTATTTGAAAAAAAGCCAGCTTCATACATCTGCTTGAGGCCATGAGATCTCCTAATCTACCTCTAACTGCAGGAGGGAGGACATTATATATCAATGATATCTTTTGTCATTACAGAAAAGGTTTGATCTATCCATCTGCTCTCCTGGTAATATCTTATCTTGAAAGGAACTATGCAGATAAGGTTGCTATCCATTCTCAGTTTAGGGCGGATTAGCGAATTTCCCTAAAATTCACGCCTACGTATCTATCTGTCATTGCTGGATAGTCTGAGCTGGTTGGATGAGAACCAAATGTTCTGCACATGTCAACACTTATGACTAGCCCTTCACATAATGGAGCAGATACATTATGGAAGACCACTGCAACTTTAACCCTGACACTTGAAAGTTCATCAGAAGTGTGTCACATAGCCAGCTGCTTTCAGACAGACTCTAAAAACAGGGGACACTAAATATAGCTAGTATCTGGTGACCAGCAAAGTGCCAATCTGACCATTTTACTGCAATAACTGATTATTTTCTAATACAGAATGCCAGGGTCAGCACAGGCACGTTCTCCGGCACCATAAGTGACTGATGAAGGACTAGTGAAAAGTTCAGTGCGGTGGAAGCATAATTTTACTGCATCGTTCACGCATATTCTTCAGAAAAGAATAGCAGCTGTACGAGTGAGTAAAAAAAAAGTAGCACATAAGGAATTAAGAATCGACACAAAACGCAGAATAAACCCTTCAGAACTAGGTCATCCTATTACTGGACAGCTTACATTTGTTACAGGGCAAACTATTGGAGGTCACAATTCTGCAAAAGAGTAAAGTACATGTAATCAAGTGGCAGAATACATGGTTGTTACTGAGGCCATCAGCTCCATCGCACAGAATTGCCTGGTCTTACCTGGGGCTTGATTCGTGGGGGAACTGCACACTGTTTGCATAAACGTCAATTATTTGCACAATGTTTGGATGCGATGCGCACAACATATGTAGTCGTACCTTGAAGAAAAGGGGACTGGCGTTAGTTAACACATTAACTGATTTCTAACAAATAGCAAGCAAGAGGGCAACTTGGCATTCTTTCTGCAGCAATGCATGCGGATAGTGGCACCAGCCTGGTAAGACATGCGGGTTCTCCAGCACCAAACTGGGATGAGATATGCACAATTGTGGGCAAAAGTTTTGGGACCGACTCAAATTTTGGTATTCACAAAGTTTGCCGTTTCATGGTTTTTCAATCTGAAGTAGAATTATGAACATTTCATAAAAAAAACAGCTTTTAAAAACTTATGTAAAGACTCTCAGAATTTTAAGTATTGACCCTTCTTTTACAAGTCTTCTGCAGTTCGCCCTGGCATCCCGTATATAAGCTACTGGGCCAAATACTGACTGACGGCAACCTATTCTTGTCTAATCAGTGCTTGGAGTTTAGCACAATTTCTGTGCTTTTGTTTGTCCACTTGAGGACTGACCACAGGTTCTCAATGGGATTGAAATTCGGGGCGTTTCCTGGCCACGAACCCAAAATGTCAGTGTTTTGCTCACCGAGCCGCTTAGTTATCACTTTTGCATTGTGACATGGTGGCCCATCATGCAGGAAGAAGCACTGTTCATCACCAAATTGCTCCTGGATGGTTGAGAGAAGTTGCTCTTGGAGGATGTTTTGATACCTTCTTTATTCATGGCCCACTCCCTTAGATGAGAAGACCCCACACATGAGTGGCCTCAGGATGCTTTACTGCTGGCATGACACAGGACTCGTGGTAGCGCTCACCTTTCCTTTTGTCAAGAAGGGCAGCAACGAAGCCACTTCTCTCCAAGAAATACATCAATGACTGCCATTCTTCATGGTAGTGCTCACCTTTTCTTCTCTGGACAATTATTTTTCCAGATGTCCCAAACAGTCTGAATCAGGGTGGATTTGATTTAAATCGAACTGATTTAAATCACGATTTAAATCACTAGTCAGTAAGGCTTGATTTAAATCAGTGATTTAAATCAAAGTTTCTACCTAAACTAGTTCTTGCTACTTTAACATGCAAGTAGATGAAAATTTTTAGAATCACTTTTTATATTACTTTTTTCTCCCCAGTTTAAGGAAAGAATGTAATAAACCTCAGATCGTACACACAAACAGATCCAGACTTGTCTGTCTGTGGCTATGCTGCAGTATTGTGCTTAAAGTTTCACTTCCATTTTCTTGTCTGCTTGCCCCTCCTCCTCCTCACACTTAGATTCACATTCTTCTTGTGTTGTGCTGTGCAGATCTATTCCACTCCA
Organism: Rhinella marina; assembly: GCA_900303285.1. Classification (NCBI taxonomy): domain Eukaryota; kingdom Metazoa; phylum Chordata; class Amphibia; order Anura; family Bufonidae; genus Rhinella; species Rhinella marina. The sequence continues at coordinate 590,997 of ONZH01004202.1, forward strand.
AACAATCAGAAACATATTGTCTAACTTCTTGGACTTGGCACTGAAGTAAAGCGAGCGTCTGTGATAATATAGTAGAGAAACTGCCCACTAATCCTACAGAAACCTCTGGAAGAGCATGGCATTGTGAATGTTACACATATACAGCCTTTATTCTACTGAGTTAAACAACTCAGCTTTATCTCATGATGGAAGAACCTTTGGATGGTAAAATATTTTCCTAAAAAAGCAGTTTATTGAAAAAAATCCGATTTAAATCAAAAAAATCCGATTTAAATCAAAAAAATCCGATTTAAAAAAAAAAAAATCCAATTTTTTTGATTTTTTTAAAAAAAACATTGATTTTTATCCACCCTGGTCTGAATGGGCTTTATCTGAGAAAATAACGTTACTCCTGTCCTCTGCAGTCCAAGCCATGATATTTTTCTTTGAGAGGTGGTGTCTTTCCTGCTGTGCATGCCGATGCACTCACACCTGCCTGCTGCCATTCCTGAGCAAGCCTCTCATCCAAGGGATTGGGTTCATTCACAATTTTGTCTAAGAACATTGCCATGAATAAAGAATGGTATCAAAACATTCTCCAAGAGCAACTTCTCCTAAACACCAATGAGCAATGTGTTAATGAACAATGCTTTTATTCCAGTGTGATGGAGCACCATGTCACAAGGCAAAAATGATAACCAAGTGGCTCAGTGAACAAAATCATTTAAATTTTGGGTCCGTGGCCAGATCTCAATCCCATAGAGTATCTGTGGTCAATCTTCAAAAAGCAGGTGGACAAACAAAAACATGGAAACTTGAAGCACTGATTAGGCAAGTGTGGGTTGTCATCAGTCAGGATCTGACCAAGAAGCTGATATCCAGCTTGCCAGGGTGCACGGCAGAAAAAATGGTCAACAAAGGAAAAATATTGAGTCTCTGCATAAAGTTGATAGATTTGCCCCAAAAAGTTAAAACGCTTCTAATTATACTTCAGTATACCACAGAAACATCTGACAAAAAGACCCAGAAACACTGAAGCAGCAAACTTTGTGAAAACCCAAATTTGTGTTAGTCCTAAAACTTCTGGCCACAACTGTAAACATGATTGTAATAAGAATAATGATATTACTTCTTCCGTAAATGACTGAAGCACAGACTGATGCCCAGCTAGTAGTCAGAAGAATAGCCATTGATGTGTCTGTGTAGGTTCTCATTCATCCAGGTCATGGTGTATTAACAGTAGTAAGTCAGTACAAATGGACTCATTTTTTTTTCTCTTGAAGACATTTCACTAGTCAGGTGACTGTCTCAATGACTTCTACAAGAAATCTCCGGCATTACATACTAGTGACTCACGCTTCAGATAATGCTGACTGACACAAGAGTCACCAGTATTTAATGCTAGAGATTCCTTGCATAAGTTATTCTAATTGAGAAAGTCAGCTGGACGAGTAGCGAAACTACAACAGAAAAAAGCCAGTTGCTCTGACTTACCATTAATGAAATAGACACCGACATGGGAACTCTTTTGTATCAGAATGACACTAACTGAGGAGGTTGCAAGCAACTCCTTTTTATTCTCGAAATCAGCAGCCAATGGCAGGCGGTGATGGGGACAAGCCTCCCTATCATCACCCGCGATGCTAGGGAGGCCCGCCCATGTCGTCGGGGAGAAGCAGTAGCGGCTGTGCAGGGGACCAGGAGGGGTCGGATAACCCCTTTAAGATTGTCAGACTATAATTACGTTGATAGTTATGAACCTTGGTTCCTCATTAACATCTACATCAGGCCAATAATTGTAACAAGCAGCGACCCTGGCTCTGCTCAACTACAGAGGTTAAAAAAATTGGACAGATTTAAAGGGGTTTTCCAAGCCTTAAATACTGATGACCTATCCAGAGGATATCTGAGCGGTGGGGGTCCAGCACCTGGGAACCCCGGCAATCAGCTGTTCGAGAAGGCATCGGCGCTTGCAGTAGCGGTTTTTCCTAGGCCGAGTGACAACACATTCATCGGTCACGTGTAGGGTTTGGCGATATCAAAAATATTCCCATGCTAACAATTTTAAGAAATTTATTGCAGTAACGATAGATTATATATATATATATATATACATATACACATACACACACACACACAGTACAGACCAAAAGTTTGCACACACCTTCTCATTCAAAGAGTTTTCTGTATTTTCATGACTATGAAAATTGTAGATTCACACTGAAGGCATCAAAACTATGAATTAACACATGTGGAATTATATACTTAACAAAAAAGTGTGAAACAACTGAAAATATGTCTTATATTCTAGGTTCTTCAAAGTAGCCACCTTTTGCTTTGATTACTGCTTTGCACACTTTTGGCATTCTCTTGATGAGCTTCAAGAGGTAGTCACCTGAAATGGTTTTCACTTCACAGGTGTGCCCTGTCAGGTTTAATAAGTGGGATTTCTTGCCTTATAAATGGGGTTGGGACCATGAGTTGTGTTGGGCAGAAGTCAGGTGGATACACAGCTGATAGTCCTACTGAATAGACTGTCAGAATTTGTATTATGGCAAGAAAAAAGCAGCTAAGTAAAGAAAAACGAGTGGCCATCATTACTTTAAAAAATGAAGGTCAGTCAGTCCGAAAAATTGGGAAAACTTTGAAACTGTCCTCAAGTGCAGTTGCAAAAACCATCAAGCGCTACAAAGAAACTGGCTCACATGAGTACCGCCCCAGGAAAGGAAGACCAAGAGTCACCTCTGCTGCGGAGGATAAGTTCATCCGAGTCACCAGCCTCAGAAACCGCAGGTTAACAGCAGCTCAGATTAGAGACCAGGTCAATGCCACACAGAGTTCTAGCAGCAGACACATCTCTACAACAACTGTTAAGAGGAGACTGTGTGCAGCAGGCCTTCATGGTAAAATAGCTGCTAGGAAACCACTGCTAAGGACAGGCAACAAGCAGAAGAGACTTGTTTGAGCTAAAGAACACAAGGAATGGACATTAGACCAGTGGAAATCTGTGCTTTGGTCTGATGAGTCCAAATTTGAGATCTGTGGTTCCAACCACCGTGTCTTTGTGCGATGCAGAAAAGGTGAACGGATGGACTCTACATGCCTGGTTCCCACCGTGAAGCATGGAGGAGGAGGTGTGATGGTGTGGGGGTGCTTTGCTGGTGACACTGTTGGGGATTTATTCAAAATTGAAGGCATACTGAACCAGCATGGCTACCACAGCATCTTCAGCGGCATGCTATTCCATCCGGTTTGCGTTTAGTTGGACCATCATTTATTTATCAACAGGACAATGACCCCAAACACACCTCCAGGCTGTGTAAGGGCTATTTGACCAAGAAGGAGAGTGATGGGGTGCTACGCCAGATGACCTGGCCTCTACAGTCACCAGACCTGAACCCAATCGAGATGGTTTGGGGTGAGCTGGACCGCAGAGTGAAGGCAAAAGGGCCAACAAGTGCTAAGCATCTCTGGGAACTCCTTCAAGACTGTTGGAATACCATTTCAGGTGACTACCTCTTGAAGCTCATCAAGAGAATGCCAAGAGTGTGCAAAGCAGTAATCAAAGCAAAAGTTGGCTACTTTGAAGAACCTAGAATATAAGACATATTTTCAGTTGTTTCACACTTTTTTGTTAAGTATATAATTCCACGTGTTAATTCATAGTTTTGATGCCTTCAGTGTGAATCTACAATTTTCATAATCACGAAAATACAGAAAACTCTTTGAATGAGAAGGTGTGTCCAAACGTTTGGTCTGTACTGTATATAATATATATATATATATATAATATATATATATATACACACACACACAGACACATACACACACACACGATAAATACCCATTTAGAAGGAAAAAACACTTTGGCCCACAAGGAGACATTGGGGGCCATTCAATTGCTACATGATGATGTGTTTCCCTCTTTATGCACTGAAGCTGGCACGTTCCCTGAGTTTTTCCAGCAAGATGGTGCACCACCACATTATGGGTGTCAGGTCCGAGCATTCCTAGATGAACAGTTTCCTGGAAAGAGGATTGGTCGTCATGAGCCAGTTGAATGGCCCCCAAGGTCTCCCGATCTGACCCCCTTAGACTTTTATCTTTGGGGTCATCTGAAGGCAATTGTCTATGCTGTGAAGATATGAGATGTGCAGCACCTGAAACTACGGATACTGGAAGCCTGTGCTAGCATTTCTTCTGCGGTGTTGCTATCAGTGTGTGAAGAGTGGGAGAAGAGGGTTGCATTAACAATCCAACACAATGGGCAGCACTTTGAACAGATTTTATAAGTGGTCAGAAAATAACTCATGAAAGAATAAAGTTACGTTAAAACCAAGCACACCATTGTTTTTCCTGTGAAATTCTCAATAAGTTTGATGTCACATGACCTTTTTCCCATTGAAAAAACTAAAGTTGGATCCAAAATGGCCGACTTCAAAATGGCCACCATAGTCACCACCCATATTGAAAAGTTTCCTCCCTCCCATATAATAATGTGCCACAAACAGGAAGTTAATATCACCAACCATTCCAATTTTATTTAGGTGTATCCATATAAATGGCCCACCCTGTATAATGCTCTTCCTCTGACCACCAGGTACTTCCCCCAGCAGCACCATACTTAGATCTATTTAAAAAAAAAAAAACAAAAACAAAAAAACATTATACTCACCTGCAGGCCACAGGTTTGTTCTGTCTTCAGGCCACAGGGCCTTAGTTGACGCTTCCTGGTGCAGGTGGTCGCTATGACAGCCTGCGCCAGGTCACAGGCGGAGCTATGGCATGGTCACGTCATCGCGCTGTGCGTGACCTACCAAAGGAGGTTGTGCTAATGTCATCTCAACTGCCTGCGCCGTTCTACTGCCTCATAGCCTTCAGGCCTAGCAGCAGGTTGAACGGCGGGGACAGGAGTCAGAATTTCCTGTTCCCTGAGGCAGACTGCTGCCGCCTGCCTAATGGAAAAAGCAGGTGTGACGTCACAAAATACAGTGATAATTAAGAAAAGGCGATATCTCTGTTTCTTATTACCGCAGTAGAAGCTCAGTTGCATAGAAGTGAATAGGGTTGAGCATGATACTAAGCATAGCTGCTATACAATGTACAGCGATGTGCTTGGTGAGCACTGGTGCCTTCTCAAACAGCTGATTGGTGGGGGTCCCAGGTGTCAGACCCCCAGTGATAACATACTGATGACTTATCAGTATTAAAATCTCGGAAAAACCTTTTAAGATCTACTAAAAAAAAAACAAAATCTAATCTCTATAGCAAATTTACACTTTGAGAACAGCGCCCCACTCCATCCAACAGATATTAGGCTTTTCTGTAGGTCAATTAGCAGATTCTAATCATCAAATGAAGTACTAAACAACAAGGCACAATTACCCTCCCCCGCACCACCACCTAAGAAGCTAATATAGTGTACAAGTGCCTTGTGACAGAACGGTATATGCTGTACTGTATTAAAGGTCAACAGGAAAGGGGGAGAGCCCATTCTAATGTGTATTCAATGCGTCCAGACCCTTCAAACACAATAGCTTGTCCACCTATTGTGTGTAAAACTAGCGTCTGTAGATAAACCAGCATGGGTCATTTACACACAAGTACCAACACAGACCATAGGATAAAAAAAGAACCTCTCGTTAATGGGATGTGTGGGCCATTTCCAAAAAAATCCATGTTCATGATACATAGAGCCATGCTGTTAGACAAATGTGTCACATATTAAAAAAGCCTGTGATATCGCCAGCCGCGAAACCTGCACTGCTAAACTACCAATTTTTTTTGGTCTATTGATTGTCAAGGGTAATTATATGAAAACTCTTGGACATTGTATTTTTTACATTTTTATATTACAAAAATAAAGACAAAAGCAGAGTACACCAAGCACCAGCCTGTATTCACAGTGATGTAGAGAAGAATAAACTAGATTGGTTAATGATCATGCCAGGCTAAGAAACTAAAAAGTGATGCTCATAATATAAGACAACAAGCAACAAAAGCATGAAAGCATATATATATATATATATATATATATATATATATATATATATATATATATATATACATACACATACACACACATGCCTTCTAGAAAATAAGGAAACCCAACAGGAGGATAACAGATACCAACCCAAAGCTTCAATAAAATAAGGTTATTAGAAAAACAATTACATTGCAAAGTATGACAATAACATAGTTCATAAGAAGGGATGAGCTTTTGAAGTTCGAGTTTCGCTGAATTGCGTTATGGAGTCCGTTACCACAGAACATAATGCAATACGGAATGCCTTTAGAGGTATTCCGCTATGCATCCCGTCCTTGGATTGCATTATGTTCCGTGGTAACGGAATCCAGAAGGCAATAAAGCGTAAACCCAAACATGAACTTCAAAAACTGAAGTTCGCTCATCTCTACTCATAAGGCTGAAAAAAGACATATCAATCCAGTTCCGTCTATAAGGCCTCACGCACACAACCGCAGTCTTGGTCCACGTCCAATCTGTATTTTTTTCTGGACCCACTCATTTCCATGGGTCCGCAAAGTATGCAGACCGCACACAGTGTCATTCGTGGGTTATCCGCATCCGTGTTGCCGTTCTGCCAGTTATAGAACACTAGCTGAAGGACCCGGCTTCGCCCGGGTATATTTATTTCATTTACTGTTTGTGTGTGTGTGTCGTTAAAAGATATCGAGAGTGCCCTCTACAGTGCCTGCCCCTTTAGCAGTGACCTCTACAGTGCCCGCCCCTTTAACAGTGACCTCTACAGCAGCCAGGCCCTTTGACAGTGACTTCTACAGCAGCCCGCCCCTTTAACAGTGACCTCTACAGCTGCCCGCCCCTTTAACAGTGACCTCTACAGCTGCCCACCCCTTTAACAGTGACCGCTACAGCTGCCCGCCCCTTTAACAGTGACCTCTACAGCTGCCCGCCCCGTCTTCACCCCAGAAAGCCAGACCTCACCGGCCATTCCCCCAAATGTGAAACAGCACCCCCAGTTCCCATGAAGACACACCCCTACACATGAGGCTTCGCCCCCCTGGCTCCGTGAAGACACGGAGGAGAAGCTGTCTGAGTGTGAGCTACTGAAAGGGTGGACATCCCTGAGTCCGTCCAGGCACTGCGTCGGACGGAGAACAGGTAGCCAGAAAACTGGACTGTCCAGCCTAAAGCCGGACATCTGGCCACCCTAACATCAGCCTGCCCCTAGGGTAGTCAGAGGTTTTGTTTTAGGCTGGACAGTCTGGCTTTCAGACTCCCTGTCCTCTGTCATGCGCAGGGCCTGGATGGACACAGGGGTGTCCTTTTGAACAGCTCACTCTCAGCAGCAGCACTGTGCAGTCTAAGCAATGAGCTGCAGGGAGAAAGTCACCCTCCCCTGCAGCTGACAGAAGGTGATTTTTACCTATATTTTTAATCCCGGTCAAATGCGGCATGGAAGGGGCGTGGCCTGACTGAGTCAAGGGCGTGACTTAGTGGGATCTGGGGGTGGTGCTTTTAAGTCCTTTTTTTGACAGTGGCCTGAATTACAGGTTGATCCCATAGTAATTTAGGAGGAAGGTGGGTAGCAGTGGAAGAAAACATCTTTTATTACTACTGAAGGTAAATATGTGAAGTTTACATTATATGAGGTAATGATTGATGATGAATTAGTCTAAAACATAAGTTATAGTTATGGTAACCGGAATACTCCTTTACCATTGTCATCCACAGTGCTCTGGCTCTTTAATGCAGACCTACAGTAGTGAACTGGATAGGTTGTCATAGAAACCTGGTGTGTGGAAACTGCCTGTGAGCTTCTATTGGCTGATAAGGGTCATGTGACCAGGCTACTATTGGCTAATGCATTTTTTTGGAATATCTCAGGAACGGTACGTCCTGGAGAGCTGAAAACTGTTCTAAAACCTTCCCGGACACCTGATGTACATGTGTGCCAAATTTTGTGATTGTAGCTGCAGCGGTGCGGATTCCTTTAGCGTACATACACACACACTCAGCTTTATATATTAGATGTCCTGTTCTTGTCCATTTTGCAGACAATAGGCAGTTCTAGTGAAGGGAGTGAGAAAGCTGCAGCATGCAAGCGGATGGTATAAGTATTTTGTGGATCTGCAGTTTGTGCACCGCAAAATGGATACGGTCGCTGTGTGCATGAGGCCTGATCCTGCAATGCAAACCGTAGGAAAAAAAAAAAAAAAAAAAACTATTTTCCTCATTTTAGGGAAGAAATCCTTCTCGACTCCAATCAGAATAAATCACTGGATCAATGAGCGATCTTCAGTAATCAGAAAGTTTGATATTGCTGCATTAAAGAGGACCTTTCACCACTCTTGACATGTCTGTTTTAATAGCTTCATGCATCCCCCATGTAATAACAATCCTGGAGCATCTATTCTTATGGCTCTATGTTGTGACATTCCTTTATTATTTCTACTAGAAGTTATGAATGAATTGCTAGCAGTCTGCAGTAAGGGTACAGAGGGGAGGTAACCAGTTGGGAGTGTATACTTGCACAGTCTGAACATGGCAGCACTGATTGGATAGAGTGAGTCTGTGCAGGGACACCCCCCCCAACTGGTTACCTCCCCTCTGTACCCTTACTGCAGACTGCTAGCAATTCATTCATAACTTCTAGTGCAAATAATAAAGGAATGGCACAACATACAGACATAAGAATAGAGACTCCAGAATAGTTATTACATGGGGAATGCATGAAGCTATTAAAACAGGCATGTCAGGAGTGGTGAAAGGTCCTCTTTAAGGAGGAGGGTAGGTCATCAATATTGGTAATGGGACAACCGCTTTAAGGCTTGGCAGTTTTTTTACATTTTTTTTTTTTTATCTCTGCATTTTAAAGCTATAACTTTTTAGTTTCCGTGGATATGGCCAGATGAAGGCTTCGTATATGTCGGGCAAGTTATATTTTTATTGGCAACATTTTGGGATACTTTAGATGAATTGTGTAATTTGAAAAAAAAGAAATTAAAAATTGGGGTGACTAAAAAAACGATGCAATTCTGCCAT